>CAWUFW010010977.1:0-651961 GCA_963921515.1 Calotriton arnoldi
ACATGGGTTTCCCGGACAGTGTGTGGCTGTGGCATCCTGTAGGTGTGTGTGCTAGGCATGGGACTGTGTGCTGTGCACATGTGGCATGGGACTGATTGGCCATGCCGATGGGTGTGCTGCTTTGCCCCCTACTCACTGTGACTCTGGTGTATGTGGCTCCTGGCCCATCCTGGGTCTGGTTTGTACTTTGCTTTTGGAGTTCAAATGAACGCTTAGGAACGCATATGGCAAACATGGGGCCATGCCTCTAGATTCGCATTTGGGATGGAATATGCTTTGTGGGTTCAAATGGAACGCTTTAGGAACGCATATGGCAACATGGGGCCATGCCCCTAGATTCTAAAGCATTTGGGATGGAATATGCTTTTGGGGTTCAAATGGAACGCTTAGGAACGCATATGGCAACATGGGGGCCATGCCCCAGATTCAGCATTTGGGAGGGTATATGCTTTGGGGTACATGCTGTGAGCCATGGGTGCCGAACGTGACATGTGTTGTGGCAGCATGACAGTGCATGGTCTGAGGTGTGTGCATGCCTGACATGCCCTGCATATTTGCTGTCTGTTGTGGATTACTGGACATGGCATTGGACGCATCGTTATGAGTGAGTGATAGTTGTGTGCCAGCCAACGTATTGCAGCTGTCCCATCTCCTGGTGCGAAGCGTGCCCTGTGCCATGTGCATCACTGCAGTGCTCGGGGTGTGGCCCATGTTGTGTGTTGCTGCTCACAGTGTGTCGTGCGCTTAATTGACTTCTGGCACATGGTTGGTCATGGGCATGTGTCTTAGCGTGACTGCTGTATGTGTGGCAGCTGTGCGGATGACATGCCTTTCATGAGACTGGGGCTGACGGATGGGATGGATGGTATGTTGTATGTGCATGGTGTGTCTGTGTGTTTGATGGGTTCAGTGGTGTTCGTGTGCATTTCTGTTGTTCCGCTCTGTTGCGTTCTAGTGTTGTTTGTCTTACATAGGCGTAGTTGTGGGGTGTGTGGTTGGACAGGCAGTAGGGGCTACATGGACAGGACTTCAATGGTGTTTCGTCTGTGTGTGATGAGTTGCACAGTGGCCGCCGTGGTGGACTATATTCAGTGTGGCTTGTGCATGCAGACGTGGCTCCTTGGGTGTTGCTATGTCTGTGATGGTCATGTGGGGTGTGAGTCTGCTGTTCATGTCCGTGTGCACATTGTTCACTTGTTCGTGACGGTGGGCGGGCTGCGTGTTCGTGTGCTACGTGACATGTCCCATGTGTTGGTCGGTGTTACGGTCCTCATGCCTCCAGTAATCCAGCCCTGTCCAGTTTCCCACCTGCAAGTTGTTCGTGCGTGCACTGTACTGGATGCCACATGGCTCTTAGCTGGGGGTGCTCCATGTTGCAGGTCTGTGGGGGTGGGGGGTGTAGTGGGTCGGGGGTGGCTGTACACCCACTGACACCGATTGCTGTGGACCGTGATGTCTGCCTTTCGGCTGTCGCAGGCACTGCGGTGGCTGACACGTGGTGTGGGGTGTGGGGATGTCCTCCTTGCTGTGCTGGGGACTGGGGCCTGGTGTGTGTTGTACTTGGGCTGTTCCACCGTCCCACCCACTGCACTTTGTGTTCCTGCCACTTACCTGTTACTTGTCGGTTGGTGCAGCTGTGCCTGGACACATGGGTGTGGGGAGTGCTCCACCTTGCTGGTCTGTGGGAGTGGGGGCCTGGTGGGTGTTGTACTCAGCTGTCCACCGTCCGACCCACTGCACTTTGTGTTCCTGCCACTTACCTGTTACTTGTCGGTTGGTGCAGCTGTGGCGGACACATGGGTGTGGTGGGTGCTCGTTGTGGCGCTTCTGGCACATTTGGGGACCTGTTGGTGGTTACGTGGCTGGCTTAGTGTACACATGTCCCCACGCATCTTACAGTTGTTCGGTTTGGCCTGTGTGTGGTAGTGTCTGCTGCATGTGCGTGTGATGTGCTGGTGTATTGTGTGCTGACATGGGGGTGTTTGTCCCTGGGAGCTGTGGCATGGTGGTTAGCGCATGTGTGTACATAGCGGTGTGCTGGTATACATTAGTTTGTACTTACCAGCCTCCACTCCCCTGCTAATCCGGCGAGGATCTCCGGATGGATTACGACTCGCACCTTCTCCTCCCACGCTTGAAGGTCTTAAAGAGCGTGGATTCCTCCGCCAGTGACGGCAGCCAGCTCTCTGTTTTTGCCCTCCTTCTTCTTGACCAGGCTCTTTACGTCATTCCAACGCTTGTTTATCTCGACTCTGTTCCTGGGCAGGGTCCCGACTGCATTGACCTGGTCTACGATCCGGTTCCACATTCTGTTTCTGGTACTAGTGGTGTGTGCTGGACCATGTTCCCATAGATTTGTGGGTACACCTTGATGATCTCGCCGACCATGACCGTCAGCTCCATGGGCGTGAACTTGGGCATCCTTTGTGGTGCCATGGTGTTTGTGGTGCTGGTGCGGTGTGTGTTGTGTAATGTGCAGGGGGTTTGTGGTGCCGGTGTTTGGTGGTGGTGGTGGTGGTGGTGGTGGTTGTGATGTGTGGCGTTTCTGTGGTGTGCTGCTGTCCTTGCTGTGTCACTGTGTCCTCTCCTCTCCTCTCTGGTTTGCAATGTAGCAAGGGGTTGTGGTCTGTGGGAGTGCTGCTTTTGTACTCACCTATGTGGGTGTGTCCTCATGGTCTGTTGTTTTCAGGTGTGTTGTGTCTGGGGTTCTGGCCTTGTATTTTTTGTTTGTCCGGGGGTGTTTTCGGGATGTGTACTGTGCTTGTGTATTTGATAGCGTGCCTTGCTGTGTGGACTTGTTGGCCATGTTGTGTGCTATTGGTTTTGTGTGCGGATGGTTTCTGTGCAGGTACGTGGGCGCCATGGCTTCTGCCGTGTCGATTCTCATCGGCGCTGGTTTGCGCTTGGCGGGCGGTATATTTGTTGTTTTTCCGCGCTCATGGCGGTGCGATCGTAATTTCACGTGCGTGTGCTCGGCCGTGAGGGCGGGCGGTTTTGTGTTGTCGCAGTGAGTTTCCGTCCGTGGCGGGCGGTTTGACTCCGACTCGGACGATGGCGGGCGGTATTTTGTAGTGATTTTTTCGCCGATGGCGGTTTTCAGTTTGTGTACTCGTAATGGCGTCCTAATGGGCCCCTTAATTATTAGAACAAGTTACGTGCAAAAAAGCTGTTTAAATATATAAATAAATAAATACATAAATATATAAATATCATATATATCAGTTCATACAATATGCAGCAATGTAGAAATATTATAAATAAATAAATATTTACTATCCGCCTAAATTAGTATCCGCACTAAAATGGAATAAAATTGCCATAAAATGTGAATGCTCTAAAATCACATATATAGATAATAAACCGACAGGAGGAAAATAAGATTTTGTATGTAAATTGGTCTAAGGTTTCCAGTGTTGAATGCAATGTACCTCTTTATGTTAGACAGGTGTGCAAGTCTTCAGTAGCGTTTAGCCCCCCCCGGGTATTTGGAGTCGAGTTGTAAAATATATCGGGTTTCTAGTTTCCTCAACTTGTTCTCACGGTCACCTCCTCTTCTACTTGGGGGGACCGCATCAATTACAAAATATTTTAGGTTAATGTTGTTGGAATCATGTTTGTCCCTGAAGTGACGCGCCACTGGATATGTATTATCCTGATTAGTGATGGCGCGTAAATGCTGCAACACTTGTTTGTGTACCGGTAATTTGGTGCTGCCTATGTATTGCAGCCCACATGGGCACGACAACACATAGACAGCGAACTCCATTTTAAAGGTCAGCATTTTGGAAATTCTGAAAACTTTGTCACTAAAAGGTGTCATGTAGGTGCTTCTGTTGACCCCATGGATACATGCCTTGCACGTTTTACACTTGTAAAACCCTTTCATAGATTGTAACCAGTTACTGTTGTCAATGACTTCTGGGCTGGTTTTAACTAGCCTATCTCTCATTGACGGAGCCTTACTGTATGTGATGGACACTTTCCGCGGTAGCAGTGGTCCAATCACCGGATCATTGAGTACAAGGGGCCAGTTCTGCTGGATGATCTTATTCAGTGACTTGTGCTGTTTATTAAAATTCATAATCAATCTAAAATCATCATTGCCTTGATTGTGCGCCTTATTGCTGTCTTCCAGGTTGGTGGTAATATTTTTCTCCTTAAGTACCTCATCTCTTGTTAATAACATAGATTTGGCTATGGCTTTTTTAATAACAGTAGGTGAGTAGCCTCTCTGCTCAAATCTACTACTGCTCTCACGTTGTGCCACCTTCAAATCTACTACTGCTCTCACGTTGTGCCACCTTCAAATCGTATTCGTTGCTACATATACGTCGGAGACGTAGCATTTCCCCATATGGGATGCTATTGATAAGGTGTTTAGGGTGACTACTACTAGCGTGAAGAGTGGAGTTACCCGCTGTTTTTTTCCTGAACAACTTAGTTTCAATTCTACTGTTTTTAATGTAAACTTGAGTGTCTAGAAACTCAACGCTGGTTGGACTGATTTTTGCAGTGAAATGAAGATTGACATTGTTTGAATTGATACTCTCTACAAATTGACTAGCTTGCTCAATTATGCCCTGCCAAATTATAAACAAGTCGTCAATGTAGCGTAACCACATTTTAACATTGTTTTGTATGTGTTGATTATGTTGTTCCCTGAGGACCAACTCCTCCCACCTGCCCATATGTAGGCAGGCATAACTGGGTGAGAAGCTGGCCCCCATGGCTACACCTCTGGTTTGTTGAAAGAGCTGGCTGTTAAACATGAAAATGTTGTTAAATAAGCAGAATTTGATCATTTCAATCAACATCTTACTGTGTTCTTTATACTGGTCTGATCTTCGTGCCAGGTAATATTCTACAGCTTCTATATCATCAGTGTGCTCAATGCTTGTGTATAATGAGGATACATCCATGGCAATTAATAAAAAGTCATCCTGCCAATCAAATTTGGAGATTTTCCTCAAAAAGTCACTGGTATCCTTGACATAAGATGTTAGATTTTGTACAAATCCCTGCAAGAAAAAATCAACATATTCTGTAGTGTGTTCCAATAATCCTCCCCTGGCTGAGATGATAGGTCGCCCCGGAGGATTCTTTAAGTCTTTATGTATTTTAGGGATAAAGTACATCGATGGTGTTGTCGGATTTTCATTGAATAAATATTTGTATTCATCCATGCTGATTAAATTTGTATTTTTCCATCGGAATTGTTTGGTATGGAATTCCTTGTACGAGGCTTTCAAATTGAGCGTATTAGTATGAATGTAGCACGTGCGATCATTCAGTTGACTGTAAGCTTCTTTGTTGTAGCTATCATGGGGCCAGATGACAATGTTACCCCCTTTATCGCTGTTGCGGATGACAATATTTTTATCCTTTTGTAATTTTGTGATCAACTTATTGTATAATTGATTCTTTTTGTTGTTATTCTTGACATTAGATTGAACATTTTTGTTGAGTGTTTTGATTTGAGTAATAACAGTCTCGTGAAAAATGTCAATAGAATCTCGTATAGCGATGGGGTTAAATGAGGACTTGGGTTTAAATGGAGTATGTTGCCTTGATGTCATAGCAGTATCATTACTCGTGTCATTCGTTGCAGATATAGTATCACTGGATTGGCTTTTGTTCTCATTATAAAGTTCTTGCATGACAAGAAGAAGAGATGTATCAGATTGTGACAAATTTGAATCCGAAACCTCCTCAACCATTCTTTGTTGATTTGTAGTGTGGTCTGACTGTGTTTTGTTGATTAAATGGTATTTTTTTAATTTGAGTTTTCGGACTCCTTTATATATGTCCAATCTTGTAGAGGCATAGTCAAAATTTGATATATATATATCATCCAAGCACACTCTCTGAACCTCCACGCTCCTTGCTGGTGAACAGAGAGAGACGGATCCAGATACATATGGCAGGTAAGCTCTTTTATTGACTCCCTCTGTGACGCGTTTCGAGCACCCTGTGCCCTTGTTCACACATGGAAACAAACGTTGGCCATTACAATTTTATCTGCTAGGTGTCCACCCCCCTGTGTCACATGATCATAGACATGGAAGTAATACTCTTTGAACAAGCTTGCATATATCTTCCTTCCAAAGTGATCCCACATAGGAAAAAATAATTGTTGGAAAATACTCTGTATATTGCAATGCAGGCATGTGATTGGTGTTTCTAAATTCTTTAAAGATGATATGACCACTAAATTATACGTTTTGATAGTATTACGTATCATGATGCATGTCACCACAAAGGTATAACATTTTTATTTTGAATGTCCTATTACTGTTAAATCTAAGCTTCAATTGTTATATGTTTTACATGTATTCAATTTCGATTTGCTAGGAATTTACGCATCGCATTGTATTACTATGCGTTAACACAAAGTATTTTTTCACTGTCTATCAACCGCGACCTGTATTTTTATGGGCAGTAGGGCGCAGGTCAGTAACTTGACAAAGGCTTCGCCGAAACGCGTCGTTTGTAGACACAATAAAGTAATTGTGTCGTCCTTTGGTGTGCCGCTCTGCTGTTTTTGGGATTCCTCAAATTCGTGTGTGGATTAAAATAATAGCGGCTGCTGCGGCCGCAGCAGGCACCGGTGTCGAAAGGAGGGGATCGACTTTACGCGGCACTGTGTTTGAACATATATATATATATATATATATATATATATATATATATATATATATATATATATATATATATATACATATATAAATTTGAAGAGTTGCCCTTTCGTTGAGCTGCACTCCAGGGCGGCTTCCAGCTGCAAACACAAGCGCTCCAAGCCTGGACAACAGTCTCCTTCTGTAATGCCTACGCGTTTCGGGCCAACGCCCTTCTTCATGGGCAATGAACACAGAGAAAGGCAAACGCATGGATGACCAGAACATCCCCTTTTATTGTTAATTAGCATACAGGTGAGTAATACGCTATGATTTCTGGGACTGGTAGTTCGAATTATATTCCCCAAGTGGGTCGCCACCTTTCTCTGCATTTAAAAACAAAGTTCTCCTGGGGAAATCGAGTGTCCTGCTAGAAATGCGCTTGTACGTAGCACAGCACCAACCTGCTCCGCACAACGCTGCCCCAATAAGCAGCAGCAGACCCCCACAGAGAAAGGCAAACGCATGGATGACCAGAACATCCCCTTTTAAATGCAGAGAAAGGTGGCGACACACTTGGAGAATATAATTCGGACTACCAGTCCCAGATATCATAGCGTATTACTCACCTGTATGCTAATTAACAATAAAAGGGGATGTTCTGGTCATCCATGCGTTTGCCTTTCTCTGTGTTCATTGCCCATGAAGAAGGGCGTTGGCCCGAAACGCGTAGGCATTACAGAAGGAGACTGTTGTCCAGGCTTGGAGCGCTTGTGTTTGCAGCTGGAAGCCGCCCTGGAGTGCAGCTCAACGAAAGGGCAACTCTTCAAATTTGTAAATTGTGGTCTGCCCAGGCCACGAGTCTTGCACCACCCCGAGACCTGAGGGGGTCTGCTGCTGCTTATTGGGGCAGCGTTGTGCGGAGCAGGTTGGTGCTGTGCTACGTACAAGCGCATTTCTAGCAGGACACTCGATTTCCCCAGGAGAACTTTGTTTTTAAATGCAGAGAAAGGTGGCGACCCACTTGGGGAATATAATTCGGACTACCAGTCCCAGAAATCATAGCGTATTACTCACCTCTATGCTAATTAACAATAAAAGGGGATGTTCTGGTCATCCATGCGTTTGCCTTTCTCTGTGTTCATTGCCCATGAAGAAGGGCGTTGGCCCGAAACGCGTAGGCATTACAGAAGGAGACTGTTGTCCAGGCTTGGAGCGCTTGTGTTTGCAGCTGGAAGCCGCCCTGGAGTGCAGCTCAACGAAAGGGCAACTCTTCAAATTTGTAAATTGTGGTCTGCCCAGGCCACGAGTCTTGCACCACCCCGAGACCTGAGGGGGTCTGCTGCTGCTTATTGGGGCAGCGTTGTGCGGAGCAGGTTGGTGCTGTGCTACGTACAAGCGCATTTCTAGCAGGACACTCGATTTCCCCAGGAGAACTTTGTTTTTAAATGCAGAGAAAGGTGGCGACCCACTTGGGGAATATAATTCGGACTACCAGTCCCAGAAATCATAGCGTATTACTCACCTGTATGCTAATTAACAATAAAAGGGGATGTTCTGGTCATCCATGCGTTTGCCTTTCTCTGTGTTCATTGCCCATGAAGAAGGGCGTTGGCCCGAAACGCGTAGGCATTACAGAAGGAGACTGTTGTCCAGGCTTGGAGCGCTTGTGTTTGCAGCTGGAAGCCGCCCTGGAGTGCAGCTCAACGAAAGGGCAACTCTTCAAATATATATATATATATATATATCACTGAAAAAACCATAGGTTTTAGGGACAGTTATAGTTAGTTGGACATTGCACTCGTACAAAACCCGTGAAATTCCCCCGTTATAGTTAGTTCAGCTAACTATAACTCGCGCCCCGCAATGCACTGCTGATGACGTCACATATTACATCACTCATGACATGGTCAGTGACATCACTGATGACATCACTGATGACATCTCAAATGACATCACTGATGACATCATCCAGTGACTGTGTGTTTCTGTAAAGTTTAAATATGTTTAATATATATAGGGAAAGGCGTATTGAAGAATGAGTGGGTGTATAAGTGTCTGAATGGATGATTTAGTACGTGCGTGACTGACTCTACAAGTGAGTGATTAAACGTATCTTACTGAATGCATGGGTTAGTGACTAAACTGTGTGAATGTCTGTATCCGTCTGATGGTGTGTAAGTGGATGCATGGATTTGCGAATAGCTACATGAGTGTCTATATGGGTTATTGATTGGTTCTATGAGTATCTGTATGGGTGCCTGAGTGTTTGTGTGGATGGGGTGTGTGCGACTGTGCATAGATGTGTGAGTGGGTGATTCACTGGGTGGATGGTTTCAAGAGTGCATCTGTGATAGACTGTATGGGTGGGTAAGTGTGTGTAAGAGTGTGTTAGTGAGTGAATGTATGTCCCAGTGGTACATGTGTGAGTAACTACATATGTGAAAGGCAGTATATATGTGTATTGGAGTATATAAATAGCTATAAGCGAGAGTGAGTGATTGTGATAGTGGCTGTATGGATGAGTGTGTGCTTGTATCAGTGATTGTATAAGAGCGTAACAATGTGCTAGTATTTGTATGATTAAGTGAGCTGGTGTGTGTATAACTGTATAGGTGAGTAAATGGCAGTGTGTTTAATTATTTGCATGACTGACTAGGTGTGTGAGTACCTCTATGGATGAGTGGCGGTGTTTGAGTGTCTATATAGGAGTAAGAGTGCATATGATAGTCCTGTACTGAGTGACCATAAGTATGAGTGACTGTACGGGTGAGTGAGTGGATGTGTGTGTGTAGACCTAAGAATCAGTGAGTGGGTATGTAGTTATTGGTGTTGGAGTGTCTATGGTTTTGCGAATGGCACTCTGTAATTTAGATTGGGTGTATCAAAGGTTATATTAGGGTGTGAGGAGCTGCATCAGATTATCACGTGGATGATGTCATCAGTGATGTCATTTGATATGTCATCTGTGATGTCATCAGTGATGTCACTGACCATGTCATGAGTGATGTAATATGTGACGTCATCAGCAGTGCATTGCGGGGCGCGAGTTATAGTTAGCTGAACTAACTATAACGGGGAATTTCACGGGTTTTGTACGAGTGCAATGTCCAACTAACTATAACTGTCCCTAAAACCTATGGTTTTTTCAGTGAATTTCAAAGGTTTTTTAAATGCTAATTTCTAACTATAACGTGTCTGAAACCTATGGTTTTTTCAGTGAATTTCAAAGGTTTTTAAAATGCTAATTTGTAACTATAACGTGCCTGAAACCTATGGTTTTTTCAGTGAATTTCAAAGGTTTTTAAATGACAATTTTTAAATGTATTAATTTTTATATTAATTTTTTTCATACTGATTTACTACATTTTTAGAAACAATTTCTTTTACATATTTTATTTTTTAAATTACTTTGTAATTACATTATACATTACATTACAAAAAATACTTTCTCAGAATGAATTACTTTAGTTTAAATACTTTGCACATAGGCAATAGACTTTTAAGTACAGTAGTTACAGTTGTTGCAATGGGCAACACATTTTCAAACACAATGCAACATTCAGCTCAATGTGAATTTCTAGTTAAATGCAATTAGTTACTTTATGGATTACTTTTCCAACCACAGGACTGGATCCTAGATTCAGTCCTGGTACATCTCCTGTAAACAGTTGAGTAAAAGCATTTTGGTTACAGTCGTGATTTTTAAGGAATATTATTGTATTTTAAAAGTTGACACTTAGAAACTTTTTCTCATAGAATCACCAATGTTATCCTATGGAAGGAAATTCACTTAGCAGGTAAAAACTGTTATCGTTACTTTTTCTTACTCAGTGTTGGATCCTGGATCCAGGACTGGTGCATCTCCTGTAAACAGTTGAAAGAATGCGTTTAAGTCATACAGGCGATTTTTAAGGAATATTTGTAGTTTGTGAAAATCGGCACTTTGAAACTTTTCTGCTGAAAACCAGACAATGGATTCCTATGGAACAAAATGTAAGTACGGTTAAAATTACTTTTCAGGACCAGTACTGGGCTGAAAGATACAGCACTGAGGTCTCTCCTTATAACAGGTGAGTAAATCGGAATTCGTATTTCGGCTGATTTTAGAGGAATATTTGTATGTTTCAAAAATCAACACTTAGAAGAATTTCCAAGTGAAACCAGTCAATGTTAGCCTATGAAGGAAATTCAAGTTACCGGTAAGTACGGTTAAAATTACTTTTCAGGACCAGTACTGGGCTGAAAGATGCAGCACTGAGGTCTCTCCTGATAGCAGGTGAGTAAATCGGAATTCGTATTTCGGCTGATTTTAGAGGAATATTTTAAAGTTCCAAAACTCCACACTTAGAAGAATTTCCAAGTGAAACCAGTCAATGTTAGCCTATGTAAGGAAATTCAAGTTACTGGTAAGTACGGTTAAAATTACTTTTCAGGACCAGTACTGGGCTGAAAGATGCAGCACTGAGGTCTCTCCTGATAACAGGTGAGTAAATCAGAATTCGGATTTCGGCTGATTTTAGAGCAATATTTGTATGTTTCAAAAATCAACACTTAGAAACTTTTTCAGCAAAAAGCAGGCAATTATATTCTATGGAAGGAAATTCAAGTTACTGGTAAGTACGGTTAAAATTACTTTTGAGGATCAGTACTGGGCTGAAAGATGCAGCACTGAGGTCTCTCCTGATAACAGGTGAGTAAATCGGAATTCGTATTTCGGCTGATTTTAGAGGAATATTTTAAAGTTCCAAAACTCCACACTTAGAAGAATTTCCAAGTGAAACCAGTCAATGTTAGCCTATGAAGGAAATTCAAGTTACCGGTAAGTACGGTTAAAATTACTTTTGAGGATCAGTACTGGGCTGAAAGATGCAGCACTGAGGTCTCTCCTGATAACAGGTGAGTAAATCGGAATTCGTATTTCGGCTGATTTTAGAGGAATATTTTAAAGTTCCAAAACTCCACACTTAGAAGAATTTCCAAGTGAAACCAGTCAATGTTAGCCTATGGAAGGAAATTCAAGTTACTGGTAAGTACGGTTAAAATTACTTTTCAGGACCAGTACTGGGCTGAAAGATGCAGCACTGAGGTCTCTCCTGATAACAGGTGAGTAAATCAGAATTCGGATTTCGGCTGATTTTAGAGGAATATTTGTATGTTTCAAAAATCAACACTTAGAAACTTTTTCAGCAAAAAGCAGGCAATGATATCCTATGGAAGGAAATTCAAGTTACTGGTAAGTACGGTTAAAATTACATTTGAGGATCAGTACTGGGCTGAAAGATGCAGCACTGAGGTCTCTCCTGATAACAGGTGAGTAAATCGGAATTCGTATTTCGGCTGATTTTAGAGGAATATTTTAAAGTTCCAAAACTCCACACTTAGAAGAATTTCCAAGTGAAACCAGTCAATGTTAGCCTATGAAGGAAATTCAAGTTACCGGTAAGAACGGTTAAAATTACTTTTCAGGACCAGTACTGGGCTGAAAGATGCAGCACTGAGGCCTCTCCTGATAACAGGTGAGTAAATCAGAATTCGGATTTCGGCTGATTTTAGAGGAATATTTGTATGTTTCAAAAATCAACACTTAGAAACTTTTTCAGCAAAAAGCAGGCAATGATATCCTATGGAAGGAAATTCAAGTTACTGGTAAGTACGGTTAAAATTACTTTTGAGGATCAGTACTGGGCTGAAAGATGCAGCACTGAGGTCTCTCCTGATAACAGGTGAGTAAATCGGAATTCGTATTTCGGCTGATTTTAGAGGAATATTTTAAAGTTCCAAAACTCCACACACAGAAGAATTTCCAAGTGAAACCAGTCAATGTTAGCCTATGGAAGGAAATTCAAGTTACTGGTAAGTACGGTTAAAATTACTTTTCAGGACCAGTACTGGGCTGAAAGATACAGCACTGAGGTCTCTCCTGATAACAGGTGAGTAAATCGGAATTCGTATTTCGGCTGATTTTAGATGAATATTTTAAAGTTCCAAAACTCCACACTTAGAAGAATTTCCAAGTGAAACCAGTCAATGTTAGCCTATGGAAGGAAATTCAAGTTACTGGTAAGTACGGTTAAAATTACTTTTCAGGATTAGTACTGGGCTGAAAGATGCAGCACTGAGGTCTCTCCTGATAACAGGTGAGTAAATCAGAATTCGTATTTCGGCTGATTTTAGAGGAATATTTGCACAATGGTGAAGGGAGGGGCGGGGCCTGAGGTGACATCTGTGCAAACGCGCCCCGTGGCGCGTTTTAAGTTGGGGGATTAAGTCCCCTTGAATCATGAGGGTCCCTACGGGCCAACTAGCCCACCAGGAACCTCCAGTATGCGCCAGGGGCTGCGTTGCAGAGACATGTACAGAGGCCACACCCCTTTTTACACCTCTCTGCAACGCAGCTCTGTGGCGCTTTCTGGACGTACCTGTTGGGCTAGTTGGCCCCAGAGACCCTCAGGATTGAAGAGGATTTAATTCCCCATCTTAAAACGCGCCACGGGGCCTGTTTGCACACATGTCACCTGAAGCCCCGCCCCTCCCTTCACCACTGTGCAAACGCGCCCGTGGCGCGTTTTAAGTCGGGGGATTAACTCCCCTTGAATCCTGAGGGTCCCTGGGGTGCAACTAGCCCACCATATACCTCCAAAAAGCGCCATAGAGCTGCGTTGCAGAGAGGTGTAAAAGGGGCATGGCCTCTGTACACCTCTCTGCAAGGCAGCCCCTGGCGCATACTGGAGGTTCCTGGTGGGCTAGTTGGCCCCCAGGGACCCCAGTATTCAAGGGGAATTCGTTCCCCCTCTGCAAACGCGCCAGGGGCGCGTTTGCAGAGTGGTGAAGGAAGGGGCGGGGCCTACGGGCCCGATCGTTTTTTTCCCCTGAAGGGGGCTGTGTGGCCCCCTTCCTTTTTCCTATTTTTAGGCCCTGGGGACCCCATCCCCCAGGGCCTTACCCCTTTTTAAATTAAAATAAAAAAAAAAACGGGAAGGGGGCCGCGTGGCCCCCTTCCCTGGGCCTGTATTGGCCCCGGGGACCCCATCCCCCGGGGCATGGCCTCTTTATTTTTATTTGGAGGGGGCTGCGTGGCCCCCTCCTCAGGCCATTTAAGGCCCCGGGGACCCCATCGCCCCGGGCCGGCCTTGCACTTTTTTTTCTTTTTTTTCTTTTTTTACTTTGGGGAGGGGGGCTGCGTGGCCCCCTCCGTGGCCACTATGGCCCCGGGGACCCCATCCCCGGGGCCTGGCCTCTCGTTGGGGACTGTGGGGGGTCCCCAAGCCCCCACAGTCCCGCCGGCTCCCCGTGTCCTACGGGAGCCGGCATTGCTACACATGGGGAGCTGCTAAGATGCAGCTCCCCATGTGGAAAGCTATCGGTTTTGGATATTGGAAGAGAGAGCAGGTTTCCCTGCTCTCTCTTCCAATATCCAAAGCAGTTTGCAATGACAGGACGGGAGCCGCGACCGGCTCCAGTCTTGTCATTGCAAACAGCAGTGTCCCGGGGGTAGGCACCCTGGGACACTGCAGGAGCCGGCCCTGGGGGGTGGCGGTCCCCAGGGCCACCACAGGCTCCAGGAGGGGGCCGCGCGGCCCCCTCCCTACATTTTGAAAGCCCCGGGAGGTGGTGGTCCCCTGGGCTTGGGGGTCCAAAACGGACCCCCATTTTAATTTTTCTTAGTGCCCCGGGGAGGTGGTGGTCCCGGGGCATGTGAGGGCTGGAGCCCCCACACAGGTTTTTAATTTAAAAAAAGAAGCCCCGGGGAGGTGGTGGTCCCCGGGGTTGCGGGAGGGCTCAGAGCCCTCAGAACCATTATACATAAAGCCCCGGGGGTGGTGGTCCCCGGGGCTTGGGGGCCCTTAGAGGCCCCCCACACATAAAATTAACCCCCCCAGCATGCCCCCGGGACTTGGCCCACCCGGGGCCAGTGCATCGAAGCGCGGGAGACCGCGCTTCGATTTTTTTCAGCAGGATTCGCGCTCCCTGAGCGCATCCTGCCGATTTAAAAAAAAATAATAATAATTTTTGCCCAGGGGTCCTTGTGGGACCCCTGAGCAGACCTAGGGGTCAGGGTGTTTCTACCCTGCCCCCTTTGTGCGCTTTGCGCACTTGTTTCTGTCCCTCGGTTCTACCGAGGGACAAAATGGCTGCCAACACTTCCTGATTTGGAGTGTTGACAGCCAATTAACATAAAGCTCGTGCTCGGGAGGATCCGCGGCCCTAGATATATCTATCTTTTTACTTTTGATTTTCTCAGCAACTACTGAACGGATTTACACCATTTAACAAAAGGGTTCTTTCTGAACCAAGAACTACCTCTTTGCCAAATTTGGTGTAATTCCGTTCAGCAGTTCGGGCTGTAGCCGTGTCTAAAGTTTCCTATGGAAAATTGCATGGGGAAAACGCGTTTTGGGACCCCCCTTTTTCTCGGCCCCGCTTGACGAATCCCCCGAGACTTTCAGGGTAGGAGCGGACCGGAGCGCCCCACAAAGTTTGAAAATTTTGCGAAGATACGTCAACCGGCAAGAGAGTTATTTCAAATAGAATGTCGCGGATTTCCTATGGATAATAGGTTGTAACTATAACTATCTACTGGCGACCGCCAGTAGATAATATATATATATATATATATATATATATATATATATATATATATATATATATATTGCAACCGGATCCTCCAATGGTCCTAACAAATGCCAGCTCGTTTGGATGGGGGGTGACTTTGGGGTTGGATCTTGTCCAGGCACGGTTCCTTCAGGAGCACAGGAGTTCTTTGAACTGGAGATAACTCATGGCTGTTCTTAGAACAGTCATGCATTTTAAGGACAATTTACAGGGGTTGCATCTCCTGATCAGATCAGACAATATGGTAACAGTTGCCTAACTGAACATTCAGGGAGATCAGGTTGAAATCTCTGGATCAGATAGCCATAACATTGTTCCAATGGGCATAAGATCACCTGTTGTTCCTGTCAACGATTCACATCAGGTGCTCGGACAATGTGGTAGCAGAATCCCTGAGTCTGGTTTTTCCATCTTCTCAGGAATTGTCTCTGTCAGTTCATATTTTTCAGCAGGTCTGCAGGACGTTCAGTACCCCCTACGTGGATCTATTTGCCTCCTGGGTCAATGCGCTACTACTGAGGTTTTGTTGCAGGGGGCCTCAGGCAGGGGCTTGGGAAGTGGTTGCGTTGCATATGCAGTTTCTGAATCATCATCTGTATGCCTTCCCCCCAATTTCCTTGATTCCCAAGCTTCCAGCCCAGCTACAGAGAGAAGACAGGTTGATGGTGGTAGCGGTTCACATTTGGCAGAGAATGTCGTGGTTTCCAATTCTGAAGGCTCTGGTGGTGCAGAGTCTTTTTTTGATCCAAGTTATCGATCTCCTCTGAGGTATTCCAAGCTTCTTCTGTCCCAGAGACTTCAACTGTCAGTTTGGAAATTGAGAGGAGAGGGTGGAGGCACAGAGTGTTGTCCTCGCATTTAGCCCAGGCGGTTCAAAATTCTCGTAGTCCATCTACTTTAAAGTCGTATGGTAGGGACTGGGGTCATTTTCAGCGTTGGTGTTGTGAACACAAGCTTTCCCCTGTTGAATGTTCTCTTCTGGATGTTCTTTAATTTCTATGGAGGGTTTTGAAGAGAAATTGTCTGTTTCTACTTTTTGTGCTCAATGGACTGCTATTAAAGCTTTATGTAATCCATGGAAAAATCTGAAGAAAAAGGATGATTACGTTTCTTGGCCCTTCAAAGGTTGTTGTTTTCTCACCCAGCGATTAAACCTCTTTTTCCTCTGTGGGATTTGCCTTTGGTTCTGAAAGCTCTTGCACATTATGTTTTTTATCTTGAAGGTAGTTTTCTTGATGGCCGTAGCATCAGCGAGAAGGATTTGGGAACTTGTTGATCAGGGAAACCTTTCTTTCCTTTTGTGGAGATGGTGCATTTCTAAAGTTAGACTCTTCCCAAAATAGCCTCAAATTTTCATAGTCAGGAGATCATCCTTCCAGCTCTTTCAGATGTGTCAGATGAAAGTCATGATGTTCACTGGAGTCTTCTTAATGTTAAGAGGGTCTTCTGGGTTTACCTTGAAGGGACTATGGGGCTTAGTAACTAGTTTTTGGCACAGGACAGCACAGCAAGTCACTTTGCTGCTCTGCAGAAAAAAGGACAGGAATGCACCGTATCTATGAGATATAGTGCATTCCTGTCCTCTTCCACTGCATTGGTGCACAATTGGCTGTCTTGCACCAACGCAGGCACCCTTGCACCATGCTGCAAGGGTGTCTGTGTTGTAGGAATGATTGTTTCGTGCAGGAAGGGATACCTACCTGCACAAAAACAAACAATCAATGGAGGTGTTTCCTCCTTCTATGTGTGCTGCAGGATACAGAACACAAAGAAAGAGGAAAAGACAAGAAAAAATTAAGTTATTTCTCCACTTTACGGCTCCCCTGGGGAGGCATAGGCTTTTAACACATTCAAAGGTTTACAAGTCCTTGTAAATCAGGGAATGTGTCAAAATCCATGGGTGTTGCATGTGAACACACACTGCAACACCCATGGAACGCCTCTTTGATGCAGAGTAAGGCAGTGCAGCCATTTGCACTGCTTTGCCTTTACTCTATATCTATGAGGCCACACAAAGCCATGCAAAGTGGCTTTGCCTGGCCTCGTAGCTATGGGTCTGCACTCTGCACCACCAAAACATCAAAAACAGTGATGCACCGGCTGCACAATGGACTTGTAAATAAGTCCCTAAGTCTTCTAGGAAATCTGAGTCACTTTTTGTCACTTTTGGATTGGCTAATAAGGGTGATCGAGCTTTTTTGATGTCCTTTGATTGTCTTGGCCTATTCTCTGTCAGGTACTCCTGCTCCTCTAGGAATTCAGGGGCAGCATGTTGGGCTGAGTTGAAAGGAGTCTATATAGCTGAACTTTGTAGGGCAGCTACTTGTGCAGTGCCCAATACTTTTGTGAAACATTATAGATTGCTAAATATTTTGGATGATAATACGAATTTTGGGTTTTGGATTCAGTATTAACCTAAAAGCTTTGTTTTCTTTATTTTCAATAAATGACGTTTTTTTCTGCATTCTTATTTGTGGTGTGGGCTGTTCTTTTTGATCTTGTTGCGATATGATGGTCTGATTACACTGCTTTGGTAAGCTTCATTGGGAATGAAGGGGAACGAGGACATCTGGGACGTAGAGGTAATACTCCTATTACCTACTGGTAATCTTCATTACTCATAGGGCCTAATTACGATGTCAGGCGGACTTAAGTCGGTCCAGGGACTGACCGACCTCCGGTCTGCGGTCCCAACCTCCTAATTAGGATGCGATTGAACACTGTTCGGTCGCATTCCTACATTTCCCTATGGGAGCATGCATTACGGTCATAAACCGGTCGTAATACATGCTCCCATAGGGAAATGGGAGGTGCTGTTCATATCTGCACCCCGTGGCAGGCACCTCAAGGTGCTTGCCACGGGGTGCTGGGATCAACAGGGGGACACCATAGGTGCCCCCTCAGCCCCTAACCAGAGGCCGCACACACAAGGGGGCCCTGCTAGGGGCCCCCAAACACGCTTTCCGAATGGCATTTTGTTAATTTGAAACAAATTATGGTCACAAACGGCCAATGTGGCCGCAAAAAAGCTTTGTACATCAGGCCCTAATTCTACTGCATTTGCGACAGATGACAAATTTAAACGGACGTATTTCAAGTGCGGGAAGTGCACCTCTCAAGAGGGAAAATTTCACTATTCTAAAGCAACAATTAGATAGCATCCCCTGATTCTTTGGACCATTCTACATTTTGTGGTGTGCATGTTAACTAACATGGAGAAATAGAGACCACAGTGTGAGAAGGATGCTGTTTCACAATGGCATTTTGGCTACATGTTATCGCACTGACAAACAATTGGGAATCAATATCTTCAGGTCTCTTGATTTAGTCCAGCAATGTGCAAACGGTTCTGAAAAACTATTTCAAGTCACCTCACTGAACTTCATCAAAATGTATTTTATCTAACGCTACGTTTTTGTTTTATTTTGTGTTATAATTACGAAGGAGCACACACTGTACACAATGCCGTTTGTATTTGCAAAGTTTGTTTAAAAGGGTGCTTTGTTTGGTGAGTGTAAATTAATTAAACTTACTGACCTGAAATTCCACATAAAGCCTGTGGACAAAAATGTAAGACCTACGTGTCGATTCCGATCTCGGCCGGAAGCGCACCTAACAGTATTCGTCCGGAAAAAAACCAAGCCGAACGCGTGTTTCCCGACCGATTAGAACAGTCGTCCGAACGAGCAAGTACGATGCGCATAACAGCACAGATTCCAAGCGAGCCGTACTTACCCATTCCAGCTCCTGTTCCCCGCCCGAGCCGGATCCGTAAACGCCGAATCGAGTCGCACGGAAGCAAATACACAGCACCTTCCGGCCGGACTAGTACGATGCGCCTTCCGTACGCGCCGAACCCGTCGCTACGTCCGGCACGTCAGAACATCCGGGAGAGCTGTACATAAGCTCCGATTCGCGCCACAAGACGATATACGGCGACGAGACGAACAAGCCAGCGACGAGTACGAGTCGAAGCCACGAGAAACCCGAACGAGACGAACCAACCATGAATCCCATCGCGCAGGTCCTATCAATACTCTACATCTATTACCGGGACCGGTACGGATGCGTACGGCGCAGACGGTAAGTCAAACACCCACAACACAAACAAACGACACGTACCCGAAATATGTCACACACACATAGGGATGCAGAAATGACGTACACTAGCAACAGCAGAACCATAGGGGCGGGATGGCTATCACCAATGCCATACACACCCATAGGGGGAAGGATGCCTACCACTAACACCACCCCTACTCATGGGGGCCTGGATGCCTGCCACTACCACCACCCCTACTCATGGGGGCCTGGATGCCTGTCACTACTACCATCCCCACTCATAGGGGGATGGATGCCTGCCACTACTACCATCCCCACTCATAGGGGGATGGATGCCTACCACTAACACCACCCCTACTCATGGGGGCCTGGATGCCTGCCACTACTACCATCCCCACTCATAGGGGGATGGATGCCTACCGTACACCACCCCTACTCATGGGGGCCTGGATGCCTGCCACTACCACCACCCCTACTCATGGGGGCCTGGATGCCTGCCACTACCACCACCCCTACTCATGGGGGCCTGGATGCCTGCCACTACCACCACCCCTACTCATGGGGGGCTGGATGCCTGCCACTACCACCACCCCTACTCATGAGTGCTGGATGCCTACCACCCACACCACCCCTACTCATAGGACGGGTAATGCATGACACAACCAGCATACTCCAACATAAGGAATGTCTGAAAAATACATCCCCCAACACCATGACAAGCGTGTGTAGTCTGTGTCAAATGCATACAACAATGAACATGACATTGAACATACAATGTGACCCCCTATCACATGTGTCACACATAAATGTGTGTGGCCTCCACAATGCAAGCAGACCATGACCACTGTGGCAATGGGGTCTAACACCCCATCATCACAGTGACCAAAAGGTAAGTGTGGGGTCCATAGCTGAAGCACATTTTTAACATTGTGGCAATGGGGTCTAAACCCCCATCACCACAGTGACCAAAATGTAAGTGTGGGGTCCATACCTGAAGCACATTTTGAACATTGTGGCAATGGGGTCTAAACCCCATCATCACAGTGACCAAAATGTAAGTGTGGGGTCCATAGCTGAAGCACATTTTGAACATTGTGGCAATGGGGTCTAAACCCCCATCACCACAGTGACCAAAATGTAAGTGTGGGGTCCATACCTGAAGCACATTTTGAACATTGTGGCAATGGGGTCTAAACCCCATCATCACAGTGACCAAAATGTAAGTGTGGGGTCCATAGCTGAAGCACATTTTGAACATTGTGGCAATGGGGTCTAAAACCCCATCATCACAGTGAGCCAAATGTAAGTGTTGTCATGGGAAAAGCTGCAACTGCCAAACAGCATGGATGATTCCTGGTCACACAACAACAAACACATCAGTGGCATAGTAGTGCTTGTGTCCCATAGCAACATAGATTGGGTGAGGCAAACAGTGCAGTGCAAATAAGACATACCTTTGGCCATGTGCAGACAAACATCACCCATGGGGGCTCACATTGTCAACATTCACGAATAACACAATGACAGAAGTGACCATCATAATGCAGACCCACATATCTGCACCAATGGACACACAAATGTAGATATCCTGTGGAGACTGTAGATGTGAGGTGAACAAATACCATACCATGGCAGCAATGGGACATACAAACCATGATCATTGTGCTGACTGATGACCTAGGAGTCCCAGGGACAGCAGGGGAAAGCCACCAAACAACATATAGCCAATGGCACACTAAAGATATGCCAATGCAGTGGTGCAGATGCACAAACAGGCAGACTCACACTGCATATCAAACACAACAGGTGATGGGGGGTGTGCCAGTGTCCCCAGGCAACCACACAACACATGAGGAGGCCTGAATCCCTATTACACAGATGTGTATACAGTGCCACACAAAAGTAACTCATGGATCGGATTCCCCTATGTGGGCAATCAGGCATTGTTAGATGAGAGGGAGCCCAAATTACACATGTCACACAAGCTTGTAGGAACAGCAACTAACACAGCAAGAGACAGACCCACCACAGCACTACCCCCAGGGCCCCCACATTGTGGTGACATTGGCCTGCATGATAATCCCACTGTGATGACAAAGGTAGATGTCGTTCACACTGTGAACCACAGTCATGTGTCCTGAGCAACAAACTACCATCACACCTACACAAGCACAAATCAATCAGCACAGCCTGTCAGCCAAGGCCAACATGGAGGTAGGGGTCTAGCCGTGCAACAACTCTCATTTGCACACACTCAACACCACACACCTTGATCTCCACCAATGTGCAGCAGGGAAGCTCACATGGACTGGTGACATTGCACATGCACCCATGACAATCCCAGGGGTGGTGGGGGGAACTAAGGTGGAGAAACCCATCACACATGGCCAGTCAACAAGACTCGTGAATGTCTGACACACTGCACAGTACGCTGTACATGGGCATGACGTCAAATCCACGCCAACCAATGGGATCCCGGCCACAGTCACACACCAATGAAAAAGCCAAGGTCACCCACAAAGAACACACATAGACAACTTCCAACATTGCAGCTCTGACCCTGAGGAGTGGCAGCAGTCACACACACAACGTGTCACAATCACTGAAAGCTAACACAAACTGTAAATTACATGACTTGTGTAACCAACAAGTGCCAAGGGGAATCCTGACTGTGTCTCATCTGCGTTTGCCCACAAACTCAGCCCTGACAGCAAACACACCTATGGATGACACCCTGATGACCAGTAATGTGCCATGCACCCACATCACAGAGAACCCAGGGCGAAGATTTGGGGGGAACATAGGTCAACTCAGCAAGCATCACAAACAGGAACATCACTAGGGACCCCAGCCTGCGTAGAAAAATGGAAGTGAACACACACAGACATGCTCACACAACACACACCTTGGGCTCAGGAAATGTCACGGAATTACACACTGCCATGAGGGGACTCCACTCCTGTGTAAGGAAAGCTGTGCCATACGTTGTCTCTGCAGGGCTCTATCATGTCAGCAGAACACTTGGTCACTCAGTCAACAATTAGAACAAAATGAAGGCTCTCGTCACATCAGCCTGGTCATGGCAGTGTCACCGAAATCATCTGCACAGATCAAACACACATGTATAGCAACTTGCACTGATACCACAGATGAGTCCTTCCCCATTGATGCCCAAACTTGCATGTCCAGTGGAGATGGTCACACGGTCAGGGAAATAGACAAATTGAACAATGGCAAGCACATCTGATGTGCAGGGGTGTAAGCCACAGATGTGATATTGCAAATAAATGTAGGGAATCCCATTGGCAAATATTGAAAACATGACACCCTCATATTGCGTCAAAGGATGACATGGCTACACACCAGGATAGGACACATTCCCCCTGGACCACATGGGATCCTGCACAGTAACACTTCATTTTCCTGATATCAAAAATCACCATCACTGCAGCAAGGGCATGGTTAGCATCATCAACATCATGTACATCTGAAGCAAAACCACTAGAGAACTGAAAGTAGCTTTAATCAGCATATGTGTGTGTAAAATAGAAAGTCCTTAAAAAACACAAAGGCCAATGGCCAGTCCATCACTAAAGTCCAAACAGGGTGACAGTGGCAGATGTCACCCTTTGCTTGCCTGCACTGCTACGGACCAGGGACATTCCCCTCGGAGGGGCATACGGGGGGGCAGGCCAGGCACCGCAGGGGCAGGATCAGGGCTCACCAGAAGGAGGCAGGGAAGGGGTGGCTGGTGCTGGAGAGTCACTGACAACTGCAGTGGAGGTGTCTGACATGGTGTGTGCCGGCACAACTGGGGGGCATGAGTCAGATGGTGTGGGTGCCGGCACAACTGCAGTGGGCTGGCCAGATGGAGTGGACAGGTTCCCCACTGCAGTGCCCAAGTCAGACGGGGTGGTAGTGGACTCCACTGCAGTGCCCATCTCCAGGGGAGTAGAATGGGGTTCAGGTAAGGTGGGCAGGACAGAGGGGGAGGACACGGTCTCCACCCCAGTGGCACAAACATGTGCAGCGGGGGGTGTGGGGCTGGAAGAGCAAGTGGTAGGTGGAGAAGGACGGATCATTTTGGGGATGGTGTATCTGTGGGTGGTGGAACCTGGGGCAGGGTGTGGTGGGGGAACCTGTGTTGTGGGGGCCTGAGGGATGGAGGAAGGAGACTGTGTGGTTGAGCTGCAGAGCGGTGGCGGGGTCTTGCTCTTCCGGGCCTGGGGGGACTTGCGGGTGGGGGCCTCAGTTTGTCTGTGCCTGGGGGAGGGTGTCCGGGGGTGAGGGGCACTCCCCTCTGTGTGGGTGGACTTCCTCTTCCCCCTGTATGCTGGATCAGCTGGATCGGAGGGGAAGAGGCCGAGGTCACAGAGGAAGAGCTGCTTTTTAGGTGGGGTTGCAGGTGAGGCAAGGGAAGGGGTCTTGGAGGGAGAGGATTTGGAGTCCCCTGAGGATGCTTGTGTGCACATTTTGCCTTTGTTTTGGGTGTTTCTGTGCTGCTCGTGTCTGTGTGTTTGGGTGATTGTGCAGGTGTGCATGTGCTTGGGACAGGTAGGGTGCTAGGAAGTGTGGATGGGGCAGAGGTAGGAGGGGTGAGGGACTCTTGGAGGAGGGACACTGCTGCCGTCAGGGAGGAGTCCATGGACTTATTGCTCCTCTGTAGGGCAGACATGCCCGATGAGATGCCCTCCATGAACGACACCAGCTGTGTCAACAGAGTGGTGTGTGCATGGAGGACACTCAGCATTGCTGTCTGCCCTACATGGAGCTGGCGAAGTAAGTACACAGACTCCTCACTCAGGGCAGCAGGTGACACAGGGGCAGGGTGTGCGCTGCCTGGCACGAAGGAGACACGCTCCCGAACACGGGAGCCTCCACGGACCTCTGGAATGGGAGCCAATGGGAAGGCGGTGGTGGTGGTGGTGGTGGCGGGGCCAGCCATACTAGCTGGGGTGTGGTGGCTGCTGACACCGGCCTCCACAAGGGAGTCATCCTCCGAGCTGCTGTGGTCCTCAGCTGAGGTGGATGGTGCTGAGGACTCCTCGGTGTGGCTCCCCTCGCACTCCGTGCCACTGTGTCCCTCCGACCACTCATCGGCTGCTGACCCAGTCTGGCTCTGCAGCTCATCCTGGTCCGTGGAGCTGTCCCCTCCTGTGGCTGTGGATGCATCTGCAAACAATTAGGGAAATAGACAAACATCAGTCACCTGCACTGACCGCACACACCACAGTAAGTACAGCACATTACAGAGCAAGCCCTGGCATCCTTAGTTGAACATTGCCAAAAGTGCTCACACAGATTAGGAGAAGCCAATTGTCAGTCTGATGGTCAACCATGGCACTCACACCCCTCCTGCCCTTGCACCCATCTGTCTGGTGCCTGTCGGATGGTAATACCCCAGTGTGGACACATGCACCACCTACACAGTTGTTGGACATTGCAGAGAACATGGTGAAGTATGTGAACATGCACACATCACATCTCTTGCCACTGAGTCAGTACAGGTGTCCAGATAAATGGATGGCCAGAGTCTAATTAGAAATGCATGTGATGCATACCAGCACCAGACACCATGATGCACCCATGTCCGGATAGTCAATGCCACAATGGGGTGCATGTTGCACATGTCACTCCCCTGCAGGATCACTCTTAGGAAGTTTAATGCCATGGCACAGGCATGCCTGCAAAGTCATACATCACTGTCTCCAGTCACATGGGCATGGCAGCCAGCCAACACCAGTCTGCACTGTGTCACAATCCTAGGTCATGGGGAATGCAAGTTCTGTAGCTGACAAGTGCACATGTCCATCCCCCACAAACCACATCATCTGAACTCTTATTTGTCCACGTCATACCAATTGGACATATGGGAGACATGAAACACAACTCTCTGAACCTGAGCACCTCACAGTCTGCTGTGAATGAAAAACAGCTGCCTGAAATTCACAGTCGCATACACCTGTCTGCACAGTCAAGTGATCAAACACCTATAAGTCACAGAAGTATCGTCTCTCATGGTCACATCTCAGATGGCATGCTGAGCCCTATCCGATAAACACCCCAGTAGTCCTGACAACGAAGCCACAGCACAATGACACAGAGGCAGACACCTGAGGGAACATTTCACTGAGCACAACATGTCAGCTGATACACGGGAGTGGGAGTACAGAGTGTATTGTATGCCCCGGAGTAGGCATGACTGTCCTGCTCCCCTGAAAGAGGGATGAGCAGTGGACAGTAGGCAGGTGGCTAAGCATGTGTGACACACTTGATATACATACTCCTGAGGCCCAAACATTGTTCCCACCCGCAGCATGGGGGTGTGCCAAATACAGATTCAGATCAGCAAGTGGACCACATATCAAAGTTACACGCAGATTACATGTCAGAACTTAGGCATTGTGTAAGCAATTGACCCACCCATGAAGCCCACCACAAAGTCACGGGAACAAATGCTGTCCCCCACCTTGAGCGAAGCAAAATGCAAGGACACAGTACCCAAGTGACACAATTTCCTGACTGTAAGGGCCACACCTGGGTATCAGATGAGGAGTGGGCATGTCACAATTGAGGGACATGGGTCCTGGACCACAAGACTGATGTACTGTGGAAGTTTAACCAGGCCAGAGGAGGGCACATAGCATGTCAGACAAAGTTCACAGTGCAGTCATGGACTCACCCCCTCTTTGCTGCTGTCTGGCCTTCAGCTGCCCATCCAGGTCAGGGAAGACCACCGCCAGGATCCTGAGCATGTGGGGGGTCAGGGTCCGGTGTCCGCCCTTCCTGCGAGGAGGCGACAGCTTCAGCTGGACCCTTGCGATCCTCCGGGTCCAGCCCCGAAGGTCCTGCCACCTCTTCTGCCAGTTGCGGATCCGGCGCTTGTAGTCCCCACGGATCTTACTGCCCGGGCGATGGTCAGCCAGATTTCCTGCTTCTGGTGGGCATCAACCTGTGAGGATGACAAAGTGAAAAGGCCATTACTACACATGCAACATATCCGTGCATCACACAGTTGGATATACATGTCTCAATCACAGGGGCATATGATGTACACAGGCAGTGCAACGATGGCTATGAACAGTTTGCCAGGAGTTACTACATGGTATCATTGCCTGGGAAGTTAAACCTTGTTGGAATGCACTGTTACTGCACTATACCTGTAACTACACACTTTGGGGGGTGAGAACTACTCAGTGAGCATGCTAGCCAGTGGTGTGCACACTGTAAGTCTTGCTAGTCAGACAACATGCACATTTAGTAAGGCAGTGGACAGCACACTCACCTGCTCCCCTGGTTTCCCATACAGCTTGCTGTACTGTGGAAGGAGGCTGTCCAGCAGGGCCTGGTTTTCCTCAGTGCTGAAGGCTGGGGCTCTCTCCACAGTACGTGCCATTGCAGTAGCCAGAGGAGGCAGAGACAGCAGCAGTGTTGGTGGCAGATGTCGTCCTGGAGCATGTAGTGCAGGCAAGTGAGCTCTCAGGGGAACAGCCAGCATTATATGTGTGCTGCAGAGGCAGATACTGTCCCATGTGTCCAAAGTGATAGGTCCAAGTCGTTTGCATCTTCTGAATCTGGCCAATCCAAGGAATTGCACCAATCTGGCCAATCCATAGAATTGCACCAATATACACGCCCACAGCATCCTTCAAAAGTTCAACTTCATGACACCCTTGAATTTGCAACATTGTTGTGGCTGGCCAACTGAATTCACTGCATCAGACTCGTTAAAGCTTCGAAAATGCGTCCGTTGCCATGCCAGGCCCTAGCCAATGCGTGCGCACCGATCGGTCCATTGCAGTACAACGCGTACCCGCTCACATCATATGCAATGGCCGATGCGTGCGCACCGATCGGTCCATTGCTGTACAACGCGTACCCGCTCACATCATATGCAATGGCCGATGCGTGCGCACCGATCGGTCCATTGCTGTACAACGCGTACCCGCTCACATCATATGCAATGGCTGATGCGTGCGCACCGATCGGTTCATTGCTGTACAACGCGTACCCGCTCACATCATATGCAATGGCCAATGCGTGCGCACCGATCGGTCCATTGCTGTACAACGCGTATTTCGGAAACAACGCGTATCCGCTCACATCATATACAATGGCCAATGCGTGCGCACCGATCAGTCCATTGCTGTACAACGCGTACCCGCTCACATCATATGCAATGGCCGATGCGTGCGCACCGATCGGTCCATTGCTGTCCAACGCATACCCGCTCACATCATATGCAATGGCCAATGCGTGCGCACCGATCGGTCCATTGCTGTATAACGCGTCCCTGTACAAGTCACTCGCATATGTCACCATGCTTGTCACTGGTGAACGTATGCCAGCCACATATACTTGCCAGGGACTCAGGGGCACACCTACAACACCACAGCCTGTCCACACTGTATCCTAAGGCATGTAAGGCTGCATTACCTTTTCTGTGTATGGGGGTCAACATGTGGTTTTGGGTGGCACTTGGGGGCAGCCACTCCCAGGCTGTGCACGTGTTCATGGGGACAGAATCCTTTGTGTGTTGTGCACATGACCACTGTGATGTGCAACTGTTCATTTCAGAGCATGTGGCATGGTCACATTTCCAGGTTGTGTATGTGTATGTCATGTCACATACCCCCTGAGTCCCATGTGGGAAGGTATGTACGTCACAGGGTGACCCATTGCCACAATAGTGATGGCCCTCCACAGTCTGTGTGGATGTTGTGTTTCCGATGTCTCTGATTCCATGTGCACAATGGGAGACAGTCTCCACATCCACGTTGTTTGTGCATGGACTTTGATGTTGTGCGTGTGTGTGTCACAGACGTCCATGTCTGTCCTGCAGAGGCAACAGGGGCCACTACCTGTGGGAGTCATGGTTGTTTTGCTGACGTGTACATGATACGCCATGTCATGCCAGTGTCCATGTGGCAATACAGGGTCCCTGGGAATCTACCTGTCAATGAGCTGTGATGCCTGTGGCACATCTGTCCTGACATGTCACTGTGGTGTGTGTTTGGAACGTGACAGCAGTAAATGGGTACTGTGACACAGCCTAATGATTTCCCATAGCACAACCTGGAACTTGTTGTCAACACATGTTGAACTGTGATGTTAGATGTTGGCCATGTAGGTGCCATATATATCCATACAGAACGGCACACACATCAGGTACTTGTTTCTCGTAATGATGTATCATGTGATATTGAGTATGGTCAATGGCACATACGTGGGGTGGCTGACAATCTTTCTTTCTTCACCTATGCACTGCAGGGCACCAGCTGTCCATAGACCATTCCCTGACCTTGCAACAATGGTAGAACGTGACTGCATCCGACGGTACCGCTTCAACAGGGCGCTGATTGAGGAATTGGCGGTGCGGTTGGCCCCACATTTGCAACCTGGCCGGCCATACTCTACAGCGCTGACCCCCAAGGTGAAGGTGATGGCAACCCTACACTTCTTTGCCACCGGTACCTTTCAACACACTGTGGCGTCTGCTGGTGGGATGTCACAGACTATGTTCAGCCGTGTGCTACGCGATGTTTTGGAGGCAATGTTGAGATACCTGAACCAGTACATCTATTTCCCTAAACGTCAACAACTCACTGACGTCAAGAGTGACTTCTATGTCCTGGGGAGGATGCCACATGTCATTAGCTCCATTGATGGGACACATGTGGCTTTGGTACCACCACAGGCACATGAGCAGGCATACAGGAACAGGAAACATTATCATTCGATCAATGCTCTGGTGGTATGTCTTGCAGATATGAGCATCACACATGTGTGTGCCCGTTTCCCCGGTTCGGCACACGGTGCCTACGTGATGAGGAGTAGTCGCATCCCGAGGATGATGTCACAAATGCAGAACCAGCGTGCCTGGCTTGTCAGTGTGTACTGACTTTGTACCATTGTGTGTGTTCTGCTATGTTGTATTCCGCCCTCTTTTCCAACTCAGCTAATGTGCAATTGTCTGTCTGTAGGTGACTCCGGATACCCCAACATGCCGTGGTTGCTGACACCCCTCAGGAACCCTGTGACACCAGCCCAGATGCGCTACAATGAGGCACATGGTCGGACCAGGAGAGTGATCGAGCAGACATTTGGTCTCCTGAAGAGCCGCTTCCGCTGCCTGGACAAGACAGGAGGGGCCCTCCCATATGCCCCAGCAAAGGTGTGCAAGATTGTCATCGTCTGCTGCATGCTACACAACCTGGCAGTGCGGAAGGAGTTGCCTCTCATCCTGGATGACGATGACCAACATCCGCCACCTGTGGAGGATCCTGGCCTGGGCCACGATGCCAGTGATGATGATGATGAGGGTGATGTCCGCACACAGCTCATCACCAACTTCTTCAGCTGAAAGTGAGTATCCAGAGAGTTGTCATGCCAATGATGTGAGTTTGCATGATATGTGTGGGTGGTGCTCTGGTGATGTTTGAGTGTGGCCATGTGCTACTTGACTGGATGAGTGCAGCGATGTGTCCTTACAGGTAGTCTGTACTCCCCAACAGTGTTGACATGCTAACTTGGTTTTGTGTAGGTATCTTGTGACATGTATTGTGCATGAGTATTGCAGTTCTGTCCTGTTCTTCAGTGCTCTTGACTGTGTGTCATGTCTGTCCTTCACAGGGTGCTTACAGAGTTGTTTGGTCAACTTGGATCCCCCGACACCATGATTCAGCTTTCAGGGTGGCAGCAGTCATTTCCCTACAGGTGATGTGCCACACACCCCTGGACTTTATTTCTTCTACACTTTTTGACTGTGTGGCCACTGCCACGTGGGATTCCTTTGCATTTGTAGTGGAAACAACATGTTGCAAATGTGTAATAAACCTGTGCTTCACTTTGGGATGTGCGTTGTCTGTGGTCACACATCTGACTGACATTTGCTTACTGCACCTGTGGGCTAGTTAACACAGACTCTGAATAGGTGTGGTGTCTGTGCATTCCACTGTATTTCCTGGCAACATCAGTGTAGGCGAAGAGTCCGATGGCCCTGGTGTCTATGTGTCGTGTAGCCCTAGTGGTGTGTCTCCCTCATAAGTGTCACGTCGCCATGACTCACATGACGGTGTTGAACTTGCTGTGGCAGTTAGCATGCACAGTGTCATTTAGCAGATCATAATATCCATGACAAAAACAACGTTGGAATCACAACAGAGGCAAGTATGGTGTATTAGTGAGTTTATTACATACATGTGTGAGGATAGTGCACAGGATGGTGGGTGCTGTACATTGGTATTGTAATCCAAAGTTCCCAGATGAGTTGGAAGTGTTGGTAGCCGACATGTCCTGAGTAAAGTCCACAGTCATCTGATACATTAGTCCAACTTAAACTCCCCATGTCATGTGGGAGAGTTGTGTTGCATTCGACAGGGTGAACAGTTTGCACACAAAGGATAATTTCCAGAACAGGTGTTGGGTTCCTGGGGGATGTACATGGCCATCGGCCTCTCAGTTGTCCTTCCTCGGACAACCCCTCTTCTTTCTGGGGGGACCCTCATGTGCAGGCCGCTGCGGTGCAGAGGACTCTCCACCAGAGTCATCCTCCCTCCCTGTGGCAGTTGCAGTTGTTGCGGCACCAGATGTTGTGGGCACACAGGGAGGTGTGGACATGTTGGTGCTAATCTGGCAGAGGCATGTCAATATGTCCCTCTGCACCGCTGTCAGTTCTTCCAATGTGTCCCACTTGGACTCCATGCCAGACATGTGTGTCTCCACACGGGACATGTGTGTCTCCACACGGGACATGTGGGAGTCCAAGCGGGCATGATGGGTAGCCTGCTGCTGTTGAATGTCCTTGAGGATCCCCACTACCTGGCTGACCTCTCCGGTGCTATTCTGGTACGCCTCAGCAATGCGTGCCAGTTGTGGGTCATCATGCAGTCCAGATCCCTCTGCAAACAGCGACCTCTGCCTACCACCCCTACCACCACCCCTGGACCCACGTGCGGGAGCTGCGGTGGCACGCACAGGTGACCCTCGGCCCCCTTGGGGGTTGGTACTGGGGTTGTTGTCCGTTGCTTCACGGTGGGCTGTGGTTCCTGTGCTGTTGTCATTGAGTGTCCTTGGTCTGTTTGTGTCGGCGGGGGTGGTCTGTGTGTTGGCAGATGTTGGAGGAATGGGTGCAGGGGGTGCAAATGGTGGTCCTGCTGGTGCTGTATGATGACTCCCACCGGAGGTGCCAGGTTGGTCTTCGCCATCCGATGAGGGCAGAGGCTGTTCCACACCAGAGAGCTCAGGGTCCCCCGGAGCCTGGGACAGGGACTCCTCCTCATCTGCTGCTGTGTCCCCATCATCACCTGTTTTTGGAAGAGACACACAATGCATGTTATGTTTCTGCAGGCATCACTGGTTCAAACACATGACAGTTGTGACTGTACCTCTGGATGCGGGCCTGTACATTGCATTGTCCTAAGTTGTCACAGTCAGAGGTTGATATTGGTGTGGCTCATTGTCCTGCCAACCTGATGCATTTCTATGTGGATGTTGAGGTGTGTGCATGACCAGCATTGGTGGTATTTGGTTGACATCTGGACCGCCTTCTCCCCCAGCCCAGTTGTCCCACCATGAAGCATGCCACACTTGCAGTGGGTGCAGGTTGACTCTCAGGATGTCAGTCAGTGGTGTCCTGCTGTTGGTTGGTGCACGGTTCCCAGCAGGGCCTTGTGCTCCCCACAACAGAGCACCATTGTCAGACATCTTTGAAGTGGCTTTTCACTCCCTGTGAGGTGGGCATGCTTCAGTGTGAGCTTGCTGGGCCATGTGGGTGGGGGATGTTGAGCTGTGACTACCACTCCCATCATGCTATTGCCTACACCCCCCTTCCCAGCATGCCCATACTTCCTTCCTTTTGACTCTGCTTCCCTGTGGGGTAGTGTGCCTGTGCTGACAAGATGGCTGACAGTGTTGTCCTGGCGTTTGTTTGGCTACAAGTCCCAAGAGTGTCCCTGTGCTTCACACAGCATAACCAAGGGTGGTGGTTCTTTGTGGGATATTTAATTAGAGTGTGAGGCATTGCATTCTCCTAGGTGGGTTATGTGGAGTTTGTGTTAAGGGGGGGTGTGGGAAAAGCTGCTTGTAACTATGGTCAGTGCTGTCAGTCCTCCTTCCCACCCAGCCAGATATCCCACCATGGAACGTGCTTCCATTGCAGGGAGTGCAAGTTGGCTTTCAGGATGTCAGTCAGTGGTGTCCTGCTGTTGGTTGTTGCATAGTTCCCAGCAGGGCCTTGTGCTCCCCACAGCAGTACCCAGTGTCAGCCATCTTGTCAGTCCTTTTCCACTCCCTGTGATGTGAGCATGGTTCAGGGTGGTGTTGATGGGCCAATTGTGAGGGTGACCAATATCTGTGACTACAACTCCCATCATGATATTGCCTACACCCCCCTTCCCAGCATGCCCATACTTCCTTCCTTTTGAGTGGGCTTCACTGTGTGTGAGTGTGACAGAAATGGCAAGATGGCTGACAGTGTGGTCCTGTTGTTTGTTGGTGCCCAGTTCCCAGCAGGGCCTTGTGCTCCCCACAGCTGAGGCCAGTGTCAGACATCTTTGAAGTGGCTTTTCACTCCTTGTGAGGTGTGCATGCTTCAGTGTGAGCTTGCTGGGCCATGTGGGTGGGGGATGTTGAGCTGTGACTACCACTCCCATCATGCTATTGCCTACACCCCCTTCCCAGCATGCCCATACTTCCTTCCTTTTGACTCTGCTTCCCTGTGGGGTAGTGTGCCTGTGCTGACAGGATGGCTGACAGTGTTGTCCTGGCGTTTGTTTGGCTACAAGTCCCAAGAGTGTCCCTGTGCTTCACACAGCATAACCAAGGGTGGTGGTTCTTTGTGGGATATTTAATTAGAGTGTGAGGCATTGCATTCTCCCAGGTGGGTTATGAGGAGTTTGTGTTAAGGGGGTGTGTGGGAAAAGCTGCTTGTAACTATGGTCAGAGCTGTCAGTCCTCCTTCCCACCCAGCCAGATATCCCACCATGGAACGTGCTTCCATTGCAGGGAGTGCAAGTTGGCTTTCAGGATGGCAGTCAGTGGTGTCCTGCTGTTGGTTGTTGCACAGTTCCCAGCAGGGCCTTGTGCTCCCCACAGCAGTACCCAGTGTCAGCCATCTTGTCAGTCCTTTTCCACTCCCAGTGATGTGAGCATGGTTCAGGTTGGTGTTGATGGGCCAATTGTGAGGGTGACCAATATCTGTGACTACAACTCCCATCATGCTATTGGCTACACTGACTTCACCAGCATACACAGAATTCCTTCCTTTCAGTAAGCTTCCCTGTGAGGTGGTGTTCTAGTGGTGGCAAAATATCTGACAGTGTTTGTTGGTTAGATTTGTGCCACTGCCTTGCTGTATTTGTTGTTAGGTTTGTACATGTCATGACACAGTTACATATCACTATGAGATGGCATGTATTGTGTTTATCTGACTGAAAGACACATCTTGGGGTGATTATCTTTTGGTTGCTGTGGATTTGCTAAGGGTGCATGGTTTGACTATCCACTTGACAGTGATGTGTGTGTATTGTCACACAATATTGTGTATATTTGTTGTGTACTCACCAGGCTCTGGGATGTTTGATAGTCCATATACGCTCACTGGTGGTAGGATGGCCCGCACCTTCTCCTCCCAGGGCCTGAGGTATAGTGGTTTGGCAGGAGGGCCACTGCTGGTGCGCTGACTCAAGATGTAATCCTTCTTTAGTAGGTCCTTGACCCTCCTGCGCACATCATACCACCTGTTCTGGATGTCTTCCTTTGTGCGCAAACATGGTGATTGTGCGTTCACCCTGTCGACGATCCTCTCCCACATCTTGGTTTTCTGCGACATGGGGGTCTGTTGGACCAATGTACCAAACAAGTGTGGCTCTACCCTGAGGATCTCATCTACCAGGACTTCCAATTCACTGTCTAGGAACTTTGGATTCTTCTTTGGGGGCATGGTGATGGGTGGTGGTGGTGATTGATGTGTGTGTGTGTGCAAGTGAGGGTGTGTGAGTGTAGGTTTTGCTGGCTGTATGTGGGGTGCTATTTGTTGAGGTGCTAATGGTGTGTGGCTTGTGTGATGGATGAGCTGTGAGTGTGTCTGTGGTTGCTGTCTGATGGTGTTCTGTGCTGGCAGGTCAGTTGAATTTGCAAAGGATCATGGTAGGGATTTGTGGCCTTTATATGGGTGGAGTTGTGGGTGTGTCTTTGTTCCATGTTTTCCCCCACCAGTATTTATTGGCTTTGTAATTGCTTGTTTGGCCCTTTTTTTTGTATTTTTTCCTTTGTATTTTTTGTGCATGTAGGAGACGTTCTTCTGACCAAGTGGGACGCTGCAGTTGTCTCGTGCGAGCTTCTCAGAGTCGTTCACGCTGTGTTTCTGCTAGGTTTCATGTGCGGCGTACGCGTCGGTCGTGGAGTATTGGGTTGCTTCGGCTGGGTTTTGTATGCGTGTCGGTCGTACGGCTTGGGCTCCGTGCGACTCGGTCTGGTTTTCCACGCATTGCATCGTACTGCGCAGGTCGGAGTTCGCGGGTACGTTTCGGTCGGGTTCATTCCTGATGTGTGTCGGTCGGTTCTATTCGCGTGGTTTCCCGGCTGGATAGCTTGTTTCCGTGCGGTTCGGTCGTTCGGCTTGTGTTCCGTACGAGTCGGTCGTGATTCACATGCATTTCATCGTACTATGCAGGTCGGGCAGCGCCGGTACGTGTCGGTCGGACTATATTCCCGTACCGAGTTGGTCGGTATGTTTTCCGGCCCAAATCGGAATCGGCCCCTTAGCGTTTTTCTGCCTATTTTCTTATTGAATGTGTTTAAGAAGTGGACACAAAACACACTTTTTTTCATAGCAAGATTGATTTCTAGGTGTAGGACTGTCTTTACCAGTTTAGAACAGTATTTCTTCGAAAGTGGGGTGCGTGTGTGCTTCTTTTGACGTTATTTATTTATATTATTTCCAAAATTCATAGCATGGATACCTGTTGTAATGTTGGGTGAGGTCAAAGAGCCTTTGGTATCTCATAATGGTAGTAGTACCTTCTTGGGAATTCAGTTGAAATTGAAGTATTGACTTGAGGCACAGGAACTTTTCTGCTTCCACCATAGGGACCTCTAGTAACAAGTCGAGGTACTACATCCATGTGTAACTTGCAACATAAGAAGGAAGGATCTGACAAATGAATCACTGTTGAAGAGCGATGACTTAGGAGTATAGTGTCAGCAGCATAAAACCCTATGGGTCTCATTTAGAGGTTGGCAGGCTCAGGAGTACCACCAAGAGTTGGAGATGCTTCCCCTTGCCAATCTGATGTTTCTCAAGGTTCAATTTGAGATGGTGGAGTATGAGTTGGCTTTGCCTTCTGTAAACCCTTGGTCGGATCCCAAGGTTTCCAGGTCACAGTTACGGTAGCCACATGCTAATTACTATGTGGCTATTGCCAATAATTTTCTCCTTCCGGGGGACCACCACATGAGGCATGACAGTCTTGAAAAGGAACAAATTAGGATTTTCCTGAATATTTGAGGAAAAACTTTTTCAGCAACAAACCTTAGCTTTATATGAGCCCCTTTATCATTTACGGATGAAAATATTTTTGTAATGTTAACACATGCAGCATTTTTGTTTATATGTTCACAGATATAATGTGAAAGTATCACTGAGTGATGGTACTAACATGGACACTCACTGAATGATTCCTGTGTGATTGTGCAAATCTGTTCATACCTTAGGATCAGTGTCTGATGGTTCAAACTGATAATCAAGATTTCTTAGTTCAAATCAGAACAAACATTAAAGATGAATTCATGCCCACACAAATATACACACACACACCAAATAATGAAGAATGACTTACGCTTACAAAATTGCCAGACCTGTCTTTGCCATTTTTTGTTTTGTTTTAGCAATCCATAGCAGTTTTAATATTGAAAACACATTAGATCACAGTGTTTTTTTAAATAACTATTTATAGAAGCAAAACATAATAATGCTAATTAAATATTCAAATGATAATAATAATTAATAATTACAAATCTGTATTCTCAGATGAAAGCATATAAGTTATATAATCCTTATTCCTCAGTTGAAAAAGTATCTATATTTTCATAGCTGAATCATGAAAATCCCAGTTTTATTCTCTGGGTTCATATCAAATCAATAATTCAAAAACATGTGTAGCAGCCAACACATATTTTGCTCCCTAATCACTTCTTCGGGCAAATAAACATGTTCTTATCTGCTACTGTCTTCATATAAGTCAGATCAAACGCCAAATTTTCATAAGGCCAAATATCACTAATTAGTTATTCTTAAATAGCTTATCAATTGTGATAATAGTGGAATGATCTACTCTTATAATAAGGATATGTAATTTGTAATTATTATTCAAGACTGTACATAGAAAAGAGGGTGGATTGGCCCATCAGGCTATCTGATCAATTCCAGCAGAAAAGTCGTGACTCGACCATGAAGAGTAACCAACATGCCTTAGAATCAATCACTGATGGCCCAGTTATAAAGTAATGCTCTATTACTTACCGGTAATCTTCATTACTCCGGGTCCCGTTGTCCTCGTCCCATTTTTACGCACACTTGTTTAGAATGGGACGAGGACATAAGGGACCTGGGGGTAATGCTCTATTACTTACCGGTAATCTTCATTACTCCGGGTCCCGTTGTCCTCGTCCCATTCTAAACAAGTGTGCGTAAGAATGGGACGAGGACATAAGGGACCTGGGGGTAATGGTGCAAATCCAGCTTGAGATTTCTCAGTGAAAATCAGAACAAACATTCAAGATTAATTCATGCCCACAATAACACACCAAATAGTGAAGCATTATTTTGTCTTATAATTTGTCAGACCTATTATTGCTATTATTTGTTTTGTTTTAGAAATCCATGGTAGATAGATAGATAGATAGATAGATAGATAGATAGATAGATTTATTTTACACAAAAAATGCTCATTAAGGGAAATAAATATCTCTGTGTCATCAGCATATGACATAAACCAGAGCCTGGAAGAGTATATAAGTTGAGCCACGGAACAGATGTACAGATTGAAAAGTGTGAGGCTCAGATTGACTCTCAAGGAACACCACGTGAAAGAGGTTTACATTCCCCAAAGAGGGGACAAAACCATCTTTTAAGCTCTTGGTAAAATACAATTTGATCCCCACCAATGCACTGATCTGAATTGCAGCCTAGGCAGGCGTTTAGAAAAAACAGTCAAGCAGGATTGTATCAAATTCAGTGGGCAAGTCCAGAATGTCTTCCGTAGTCCATCAGCAAATAAAAATCATCAAAGACGGAGTTTAAGGCACACATGGTGCTACACGAAGGAATTCAAGCTGGATTGGACAGAATCCAAGATGTTGCTTGATTTGATTTGAGAAATTGAGAAAATCTGTCTATCAATCGCATTTTTCAGGAGTTTGATAGGGAAATATAAAAGAGTCATTAAAAAGGTTTTTGGAGGACTGGGGATCACCAAATATTATTTGCAGGAAAAGGGTACACAATCAGAGGAAATACATTTATTACAGATAGTATGTATTGCCTGGGTCAACAAAGGTGTAGCATGGTAAAGAATTTACCAGGGACACTGATCAAATGGAGTCAAAAGTAATAGAAGACATAACTTCTTCTGAAACAATGGAGAAAAATCTAAAACAAGAGGAGATGTATTCCGATCAGAAGAACACGGCTTTGAGGGGCAAGATAGTTACCACAGTGTGTGAATAGAGAAATAGCTGCATATTGTGTTCATTTTATCTGCAACATAGGCAGAAAGACTATTTCACAAAGACTGAGATTGCTCTACTATCGAGGCTGTGCACTCCTGTGTTGATAAGGACTGCACAAGGGATCCCAGTGCCAAAAATGGCCAGGCATAGTTCTGCTTCCCTTAGATCCACAATTACTTTCACAACAATGGAAGCCGAGAGGAGCATGGAGCAAAGCTTGTTTATACCCTTCACTCTCAGCATATTTCCTTACTTTCTAGGATGTCATTGTCAGTTTCAATTTTATGGCATTATTCATTATTATGTTATTGATTCTTTCACCGGTTATAATGAGAGGGTCATTTAAATGCCTGAGCAAAAACTGTCTACCATTACTAACATAAAATGCTGAGAGCAACATTACAGATAAAAATGTGCAAATCAGTATTTTTATAATTCTACCTATTTTTAGCACGATTTTCGGTCCTATGCCAAATGCATTTTTTTTTTCTATAATTGAGTCTTACTCCTGGAAATTTATTAGTAAGTCTGTACTAACTATGGGGCATATCATCAAGGGCATTATCGCCGCTTTAGCGGCACTTTTTGCCGCTAAAGCGGCGATATTCCTATCGCCCTATAAACAAGGCGGCGCTAACATGCATTAGCGCATGTTAGCTGCCGAATTCCCAACGCCTGGCATCTCAGCGATAAAAATCGCTAATGAGATGCTAAGTAGGCGTGGCTGGGAAAACTACATGGGAAATTAGCGCTAAGGCAGCTTCGCGATATTAGCAAAGAGCCTTAGTGATAATAATCATCGCGCTAACTCTCCCTTAACGCAGGAATTTAACTGACTAAGGCATTCACAACATGGGAGATGGATTATGGTGATACGACCACAGGGTCGTATCACCAAGGCTATCGCCGTTTTGAGTGCAACATCGCTGGTTTTCCAGCGATGTTGGCCCATTTCCCTGGTTAGCGCTGGAATATTATCGCCCTGGAGTAACGCGTTGTTGATAACGCGCTAACCGGGCGATAAATTCCAGCGATGGACGGCGATAAATATATAAGCGCTAAGCGCGCTTTGCGATATTTATCGCCGTCTGTTGCTGATATGCCCCTTCATTTTTTTGCATCGACCCCTAAACTAGAAGTTAAAGTTGACTGGAAATAGTTTTCCACTACTAGGTTTTACTTCCTGATTAAAATGATCTGTGTTGCGCTTTCTGTACGTCGCATTACATAATAGTATTAATTAAATAACACATATTTTTAACACAAAAAGATAAACCTCACACTTTTGATCAATTGTATTTAAATTTACATTTATTTTCATTACATGTCTAATTTATTTCTTCATTTTACTCCGATAACAAACTACAGATGTCAATGTGTTGTGGATGTCGCACTTCAAGGGCTGTGTAGAATCACAAACACGTTCAGGCTTAAAAGGGTAAAAGCATATCATGCTTGCTTCGTATCAGAGAAGTCCAGATAGAAATCCAGCAAATTGTTTTTAATATACTCCAAATGCTTCATTTCACTAGGCATCAAACTGAGTAGAATATTGTGGGGTGGGAACATTGAAGGAAAGTAATTTGTCTCACTCCAGCTTTAATAGAAATAAGAGATATTTGCATAAATACTTTTCTTTTGACGAACACTGGTTCTTGTCTGTGTGTATTAGTTTGAGATCGGGACTGTTATAATTTATGGAAGCAGTCCCTTCTTTTTATGTTTTGCTTGTTCTTAAGTGTGCAATTATTCCTGGCAGAGTAGATCTTAGGAAACTGCTAAAGCACTCAAGTCCTCATTTATGGCATTTTGGCTAGGGCAGCACAGCAAGGCACCTTGCTGCCCTGCCCTACGCCAAAGTGAAAGGGCAGGAACGCACCATATTTAGGCAATACGGTGCATTCCCAGAACCATACCTAGGAATATATGTTTTGGGGGGCATAGCCCCAATGATGACGACCATTTATTTACATACTCAAACTGGACGAAGGAGTCGAACTATTCTGCGATACCAATAGAAGATTAAATCTGGTTTATCACAGGAGGAATAAACAAGAATTGAAGCACATGGGTGCTAGAGTAAACCCCTATGAAGAGATAGGGCTATAATAGTGCCTTAATGATCCCGACATAAACAAGATCATACAGAATCAATGGACTTGCAGAAGTTTTTTGTCTTTGACATGTGACATATAAGACAAATCCTGAAAGTAGAGTTTGTATTTCCTGCTTGGTGGAGTGATGCTTTTCATCTACTTCTGAGTCATTCCGAGAAGAGACCTATAGACCTTTGAATCGCTTATTTGGAGAATTGGATTCCCTGTTTTACATTCCGAATATGTGATTGGAATTGTATTAGATGTTGTGCAAAAATACAGTTTTTCTTCCATGCAAGATATATATGTATGGTATTCGTGAAGAAGGTGAAACTTAGGAAAAATCCCACCAAAACGTTTGTCAACAAATTACTGTTACACAACCTACCGATACTGGACATTCTTACATGATCAAAATCAAAATCAAGGATGCTCAGTGATTTGTATGAAAGATGTGTATATGTTTAAAGACAGATTGATTTGTCTTTAAAAAAATCCTCCTTTTTTGTGATGACGTGGTGTATGTTACTTTGTTTCATGTATGTGACATTTTTAATATAATATATATACTTTTTTATATTTTATGATGAAAACCTTATATATATATGTATAATTATATATATATATATATATATATAGAGAGAGAGAGAGAGAGAGAGAGAGAGAGAGAGAGAGTATTAATCATATAAAATATAATATATATTCTATATATATTCTAGACATTTGTTATTCACATTAGCTTTCTTCTGGCTCGGTGTGGTGGGTCTGTAAATTCTAAGACAGAGTTCTTGTATAGTAAAGGTGACTATACTTCTGCAATAGACACGGAGGGTGCAGTTGATAGATTTGATTCAAGTGATGACAACAACATAAAAGTTCAGGTTTAGTCATGATCAGGGGCGTAGGGGAGAGGAATGGTTGTGAAAAAATTATGTAATGTGTCAATAAGTTTCAATGCACACAAGGGGGCATATTATCAAGCCCCAGCGATAATTGTCACTGAGCGCGCTTAGCGCGCTTTTAATTAACGCCGGCTATCACTGGAATATATCGCCAAGCTAGCGCTGTATTATCAACGCTTAGCGCTATGGCGATGAATATTCCAGCGATAGCGGGGTTTTCCATGGAACATCGCTGGTTTTCCAGCGATGTTCCATGGAAAACAGCGATAAGCTTGATGATAGGCCCTGTGGCCTTAGCCCCACAATCCACCTCCCATGTTAGGTATGCCTTAGTCAGGAATTTAACAGACGTTAAATTCCTGAGTTAAGGCAGAGTTAGCGCGATCTAAATTATCGCTACGCCTCGTTGTTAATATCGCGAAGCTGCCTTCGCGATATTTTCCCATGTTGTTTTCACAGCCACGCCTACTTTGCATCTCATTATCGATGCGAGGCATGTGAAAAACGGGAGCTAAGTCAAGGAAACACGCGCTAGCGTGTCCTTGTAAATAATGCGATATAATTATCGCCACTTTGCACCAGAAAAACGGACGCTAAAGCGGCGATAATTGTATCGCCGGGCCTTGGTAATATGCCCCAAGGTATTTTCTATCATTATTTTTTAACATAGAATTATTCACCCTTAAAGATTTTTGTAAATATGTTAAATGCTGCATTATAATGTACATTGGTCAAATCAAATTGTAATATATAAACAACTTTACAAAGGTACAGTCAGAGCATCTTGAGAGATTCTTGATTCAGAGGATGACCAAAAGGTTTGTGCGATTCTGAGAAACTAAATTTTTCTTCATGTAACTTAAATTGTAAATATCTGCAATTGGTTAGTAAAACAATCTGAAAAGAACAAATGCACAGGGTATACTTCAAAATATCATGTCCCACGAACTCCCCTATCACAAAATCCAGGTTTCTATAATCTGGTGTCATAAAAACCCTAGAGCAATCAAACAAGCGAAAATCCCCTACCTATTTCTTTAATAATATGCTAAACGTCATATGATATAAACATGTGAACAGTGCTGAAAGAAAAAAAGGCAAAAATATAACAAAATAGATTTATTATTTCAGTGAAAGTACAAAAAACTCAAATGTAGTACAACATTTTTTTTTTGTATAATTATTAAATAAATACATATACATAGACCCACCACTCATGCAACAACTCACAGCTACACACATACTATCATACTTCTTTCATACAAACAACTGACCTGCATACACTAACTAAAACAAAGCAAAAAGACAATGAATGATAATATATTCGATAAATATCATGAATCTAATAAACAACATTCAACTGATCATAGAAGTATCACAAACGCCGACGCGCGTTTCGGTGTACAAGCCAAATGTGGCGAAACACCTTCATCAGGGCGTGGATACCACGACAGGGGGTGGTGGGGAAATTTCTGAAATTAAATAAACAAACATATAAAAATCATTCCTACAACTAGTTACAAAGACCTGTAGGCATATATCATGTTTAGATAAATAAACCAGTTAAAGTGAACAAAATTGTTAACATGATAAACAGTTCCTGCAGCACTATTTAGATAGATCATTGATAGAAGAAAACATTTGATTCTATTTAGGCGGAAAAAGGGAAGATACTTAGGAAGTGCACATTCAGACTGATAAAAAAGAAGAATAAAAAGAAAATTGAAACAAACATAAAACAGAATGAAATAGACAGAAACACAATAAAAAGACATCGCTAATACATAACCATAAACAGATACAAACAGACATAAGAATGTTTAAAATACAAAAAGTAAAAAGAAATACTATTTGCACGTCTGGGAAAAAAGGAGACAATACAAATAACCCATTGACACGGGGAAAGATAAAAAGATAAAGGAAACAAACCACAGCGGGCTAAATGCATACCGGTGAATTGAACAGCTGACCAATAGGCTGTATCAGAAAATGCCGTGCATAGAAACTCGATGGCGTAATTTAAGTACGGTGTTCCACGGGAAAAAGGCTGACTTGGGGTGTTGATAAAATTCAAATGACAGACAGAATTTCTAGTTAGAAATGAAAAGCAACATATTAATAGCGCTAAAGATGGCGGCATAGAGAAAGAGCGACTGTAACCAAGCGCTCAACAGTATGAGAAACCCGTTTAATACACCCACTCATTACCTGAAGTCCGATATTCAGTGGGAGATATAGAGACGCTGGGGGCAGGAAAAGACACGTCTGGCCCAAGACGTTAGTTTTAATAAAGCACCCAATAGTTGCTGTAAAGATAAGAACAGAAGCAGCTAAAATAACGCATGATAAATAAGCGTTATGTGTTGCAATAAACTGGCACTGATACAATCTTTAATCAGTGCCAAAAGCCAAACAAGCAAAACAAACAACACAATAAATGAGAGACACCGCAGACAGCTAAATGACGCAGAGATTTGAGAAAGCTATCAGATGCTCAAATGTGACAACGCTGGCCAATCTTTAAACTATGCCCATAGTAAGCCTAAACAACTAGGAGAATGAATATAATAGTGCCGAAGCCATAATGTACAGAAAGCAAAAAACAGTGCATCGATATATGAATACCTCGAGAATCAAATATTCACCAGTCCAGCAGACAAAGGTGTCACGGGACTCATACAGACACCCTCTGGGCGTCCCTTGCTCAGGATAGAACGGAGGAGACCTGTAGAGATAGATATAGAGGCACACTAAGAAAACAAACACACAAACCGTCCGCTATGTATCCAATAAGGCGAACAAATACCCTAATTCGAGGGCCAACCGCAACTTACTCGAATAGGGCTGGTCATGGCGGCGACATGATGGTCGTTACTTCGTGGCTGATGAGAGAGGCATAAACAGGGGAACACAATGGCGCCAAAGTTTAAATGAAAAATAAGAGGGAAAGGAGCCAATACAATAAGTTCAAAAAGGTCATCTGACCCAGGCAAGGGAATCACGGAGACAAACAAGATGCGGAATGGATTCAAATACTGAAACGGAAAAAACAAACAAACAAACGTCTCGGACGCAGAGACAGATTGAATAATGTGCCAGAGCTGAACTAGGTCAAGTCAAATAATCCGAACCGGGGGAACCCAGAAGAAGACAAGATGCAAAAGGCTTCAAATACTGAAAAGACAAACGTCACGAAGATGAAAAGGCTAGCGTATAATGCGCAGAGCATGCTGAAAAAGGATCAGAACGTCTGATCCAAACCAAAATCTCTCAAAAAGAACAGAAAATGCAAAACAAATTAAAATACTAACAAAACCACTGAGGAAGCAAACATAACAAACCAAATGACACGCGGACTATGGACCTGATAGAATTAAACCAAGCCCGATTAATAAAACAAAAATGCAACTGAATAAGCCAGAATACAAAACTCAAAAATTACACACAACGACCATGGGAGGAAAAAGAATTTATACGAATAATTATGAAACACGGAAAAAATATACATAGCTGTCAATAATTTTCAGATTATGATAAAGTAAAAATTAGAGATAAGCTGAAAGAGGGGGGTCCGAAAAAGAATTCAGGGCCAGTAAATTCAAACAGATATCAAATTGGAGAAAAGCATGTTCCCACTGTAGAAGTTCGTTAAGTCCTTGGTCCTTGGTGTTAAGGGAAAACATCCAGAATAATTCGCGTTTACGGCGAATAGCGGTCACATCCATGCCAGTGGAACTACGTACCTTTTCCAAAATAGTCCAGCGTAGATCTTTAACGCTGTGTTTTAGCTGCGCCCAATGTTTCACTAATGGCGCCGAGTGTTTCAAAAGCCTGATATTTGATTTATGCTCGCCAATACGAACTCGACATTCCCTAGCTGTCTCTCCAATATATGCCAGATTACACGGGCATAAGATGGCATATACAATATTGGTAGAGCGGCAGTTGGTCATTTCTTTGAGATAGACAGTGCGTGAATTAATGGAAATGTGGTCGCCCACAATCGCATTTTGGCATGCTTGGCAGCCTCCACACTTATGGTTACCCTGAACGGGGATACCTCCCATGAGTGAGAGCTGCATGTGGTGTGACCTCTGACGTCTTTTAGCATGTACTAACATGTTACTCAGATTTTTGTTCCTTTTGAACGAAAAAATGGGTTTACTGATAGACGGCATAGAGTGGTCAAGATTAAGAAGGTGCCATTGAGAGTTAACAATTTGGCGCATTTTGTTATTGAACCAGGAGTGTTTGGTAACACAAACCAACTGGTCAAGTTTATTATTAGCTTTGGGTTGGAACATAGAGTCCCGGTCGTAATATTTCGCTCTTTTAAGAGCGTTCTTAACAAGTTTGGGCGGATAACCTCGGTTGATAAGTTTACTCTTAAGGTTACCAGCATGGTACATGTATTCACTGATGGTAGTACAATTTCTCCGATATCTGAGGAACTGACTGAATGGAATTCCTTCTTTTTGGCACTTGGGGTGAAAACTCTGATAATGAAGTAAAGTATTTCTGGCGGTGGGTTTAGTGTAGAGTGAAACCGTAAGTTTGTAATCACATGCCTCAATCCACACATCCAGAAACTCCAATTTTTGGGTGCTGGTGTGGGCAGTAAAAATCAGATTGGGATCCGCTAAATTGATCCAGGTTATAAATTCGTTGAGTGTATCCTGGTCTCCTCGCCAGATGAAAAAGATGTCATCAATAAAGCGGGACCAGTGATGGACATTCTCATAGAAGGGGGCCACTTCATTGTATATGTTGCACTTTTCAAAGTGCCCCATATACAGGCAGGCCACACTTGGAGCACACGCTGCTCCCATACTAACCCCCTTAATCTGGTGAAAAAAGAATTCTCAAATTCAAAGAAATTTTCTGACAAAACAATATCGAGAAGTTGAAGAATAAAGGAAGAGTTGGGCAATGAACAATCTACCTCAAGCGTGTTCTTAATAACCCCTAGGGCTTCCTTTTGAGGGATATTCGAATAAAGGGATTCCAGGTCCATAGTCACCAGGATTTCCTGAACATGGTTGTAAGGGAGGCCTTCAATCTGGGAAATAAAATGGCCCGTATCCTTAATGTACGAAGGAAGCGTGGCGACCAATGGTTTTAAAAATTGGTCCACGTACTTGGAGAGGGGTTCAGTGGCCGCCCCGATGGTACAGACAATAGGTCTAAGGGGGGGATCAGTTTGGTTTTTGTGAGTCTTTGGCACCCCATATATAATAGGGATACGAGTAAAGGTGGGTGTGAGGAATTCAGCCTCTTGCTGACAAATAAACCCCTTTTCCACATGGATTTCAGTATCAGAGGAGAAACCGAAAGGAATGCACTGGTTTACAGTGCAGCCATAGTAAATGTGTTACATAAAAACCCTAAACACGATACGGTTCTAGCAGAGAATCTCATGCTAGAGATGCTCCTGCCACAATAAAAATGTTCTTTGCAAAGTCCTCTGCTGCTTCTAGGAACTTGCCTGTGCTACTTCAAATTTTCAAAATTAATATTTTTGTTACTATTTTCCTCTTAAAATATGACAGTGAAAGGAAAATATTGTTCTTTCTCCTTTGCGCTCAAAAAGGTGATCTTTAGTGTTCCAAAATGTTGCGAGGCAACCGATCTGCTAAACATATCGCCAGTAACCAGCAGTGCCACCCCATGAGCTCTCTGTGAATAGAGGCGGTAACTTTAGTATCCCATGATTGATTATGAGTAGCAGTTCTGTCAACTTGCCTAATAGGTTCAGGGTACACTGCCACACAATCACAGAATGTAGGAAGGCCTCTAATATGCACTATAGACAGCCACTAATATATAAGCAGAATGCATTCCTCAGATATATTGAAAGTGCACAGCCTGTGACATATGCACAGCACACAGACCTGCCTTTTGTGCGTAGAACCAAGTCAGGCCTTGGATAAAGTACCCAACTTCTCCAAATAATGAAACCGCTAAGGGCCTCATTCTAATTTCTCCAATTATATATGCAGGGAGAAACCTGGGACGGAATTTACGACATTGACCAGTCTCTCCCCTGAAATAATGAGTATTACACGTTTTACCCCTGGAATGGGTAATAACATGTCGACCTAGTAATAATGGACCTAATCATGCATGTTCCAACCATGCCCCACCTGGAAAAAAAGGGCCCAAACTGGAAAACATTTACCGCCTGCTTGTAGCAGGTGGTAAATTTTATGGGTGCTTTTTTTACTTGACCCTTGTTGATTGAAGAGGGGGCAGTGGTGGCGGGAGGGCACAGTTCATTTAATTTCAACTGCGGGGAGCCTTTTTGGCTACCCCCATAGTGAAGTACAAGAGCAGGAGGGGGCCAGTAACAACAGCAGCTATTCAGATGTCTCTGAGTCTGGTGTTTCTGGGTCTGGAATTATTGGGTCTGAAGTTTGGGAAGGCAATAATTCCAGGTCCAGAGGCTCTGGAAACTTGTAGTTGAGAATAAGGGTCATTTGAGTTATATTCTGGCTTTTTAGTCAATAGTACTTGGTATGCTAAGACTAGACATTTCTTTTTTTAATACGAAAAAGTAAACTACAAAACACAGAATACAAAGTCCTGTTGTCTACACCTTTATCAAGTGCTCACTTTCACTCCATTCCTGTTCATCTTGTAATAAAGAGCAAACATTATATATCTTGTAGACAGCCTGTTCATTCTCACATCACCAAGCAGCTCAATCCCCAAAGAGAAGATGTTAGTGTCAGGGCCACTCCCCATAACACTGCTGAATGGATGTGGCAATTGGCAAACTGCTTTTGGATAACAGATAGAGTAGTATAGGGCGGTGAGGTGTGATCATTGCCATTACTTACTACAATAGTGGTTGTAATCCTGTCACACAGAATAAGGAATACTCACAGTTGTATATCTTCATGGGAAATGGGCAGTCACTCCTTAATAAATGCATTTTTAGTTTGATAGATGAGTCAGAGGTGCTGCATCATGTTGTGCAACGTCTGTGTTGGGTTTTTCCCTGCGATCTGCATGACATGAGGGACAGCAATACATCACCTTAAACCTTTGAAATGTTCCTTCAGACCACCATTACTCACTCACACCCTACAGGGAATATGAATGTAGTGATTAACATGCACTGAGATCTGATAGTTCTGCAAGAGTTGATGCAGAAAAAATGCCCATATTAAAACCATGGTCCTTAACCGTTCTTCCCTGAGAGAAGATGTTTCTCTTGTTTCTGTTACTTTGACAATTAGTTCAAAGGTAGAGCGAAGAGGCGACTAGGACACCACAAAATCTCCCATTGATTTCTCATACCACAGAGGTGCCACTTACATTGAGAGTAACCCACTAAGTCACTACGATTTTTCAATGAAAGTAATTAAAGAAATGTTAATTGCAACCAGTCAACTGAATAACTGGGCCTGGCCTGATTCTGTGCAGGATCCAACTCGGTTGGTTTTTGTCTGAAGCTTTGACTCCTCTCTTTCCTTCTTTGTTTTGCTTTCAGGTTTCTCTTCCCACCACAAGCACTTCCATCTACCAATATCCCACGTGATTTGTTTTACAACGACCAAGTGATTGTCTCCAACCACCGATATTACCTCTCCTCTCAGTGTGTCCAGCCTAGTCATGCAGATGAAGGGCTGGAAAGTAATAGGATCTTCCTCAGGCATCTAATCTGTTTGGGCCTTTTTTGTTATGATAGGGACTAGAGCCAGACCCCTGACCAACTGTTCTCCCTCCTGCTTTAAATTTCCCTTCCTCCTCCATCTTATCTAACCTAGTAATAATATTCCTTACACTGCACGGCAAACTACCAACACTGTTATCCTTGGTGGATTCTTACATTGTTACATTGCTGTGCTGCCTGTACCTTGTGCATGCCAGGGTTGCCCATATTGCTTATGGGTAGACCTGAAAAAGCACTTAACATGACTGCCTGTAAACTGCTGCATTACTCTGTTTACTCAGTGGTCACTCCCGAGTGTGCATGTCAGGCCATTTCCTTTCATTGCCTGTATCCAGTGCATGCCTTTAATGTTTCCCTTTGTTGCTCTTGTGTAGACTAGAAAACACATTTACTATGGCTGCACTGTAATCCAGTGCATTCCTTTCGGTTTCTCCTCTGCTACTGAAATCCAACCAAGAACTCTTGCTCTGACTAGGATGGTAGGAAAGACCACATGTGCATCTATGTTTGACACTACTTTGTTCCACTTCATGCATAAGAATAGCAACTCAAGGAAGGCTTTCAATGAATCATCATGCACAGCACCAAAACACTTCCGACCAAGGCAACACTCAACCCAAAAACTTTCAAAAGCTAGAGCTATAAATGAATGTAAAGCACATGTGTACCATCCCTCAGATGTCTCCTCTTCTCTATGCAATTAGGTCAGATTAGGAGCACTAATTTGGTCATTCAAACACAAGACTAAAGCACTTCCCACAAGAGCGACACTGCAGTTCAACAAGCTTCCAACCAGACACTTCCTAACGGCCAGTGTGCTGTCTGTCTGCCAATATGCTTTGGTGCCTCATCTGTCATTTGAAGTACTATATAAAATCAATTACAATGCAGTATCAAAATATATTAGCTATGGTGGGGGGTTGAGATGCTCCTACAGACATAAAAATGATCTCTAGAGGTGTGCTGGCCCGACAGTGTGTTAAGTTGCTGCTTGCTTTATGAGCTCCTTACATCAGTCCCATTATTTGGCTATGAGAACTCTTACAGTGATAACTGTTGCCACATATAGTGATTGACTTTAGGCTACTAAATCTGCAGCTTTGGAAGTGTACTGCCTTAAAGTTGGCGAGGATGGCTAGATTGAACCTGGGAGAAGTAGACATTGCAGGAGGCACCAGTAGCATATGTGAGAGAGAAGGGCTGGTGCAGCCTCAGGTGTAGACGCACTGCCAGCAGCCAATGGAGGAGTGGTCAATTCCAGAAATGTCTGGTGGATACAGCTTTAACTGGGATCAGTACAGACCTCTACTGCTTAATGGGCTGAAGGTGGGAGAAAGCAAGGAGGTTACCAATTCCCTTGACAGCAGTATACACCATCTACAGTGAAATGATAGTGAAAAAAAAACATGGAGAAAAGAGCCCTTACCCAACCTCTGCCTTGCAGGAAGAAAGGGATGTGAGATGATGATAGCAGTAAGCTAACTGTCAGACATTATTTTAAAGAAGCTGGAAAACATTGAAAAGGTGTTTATTTGGTGGTGCTTAGGTACAACTCAAATATGTTGAGGATCAAGTGAATGGTATGGATACCACAATGAAGGATATGAGAATGAAAACACAGCAAAGAGGTGCAGAAGGACTTGCTTGAGGAAGGCAAGGGGTGTAGGCTAAGTTTGAAGTAGGTGACTGGGGCAATGTTGGTGGTAGAAGAAAGTATTGAGGCACTGGAAAATCACAGACACCAATCCAACATTGGAGTTTTGGGATATCCTGCTGGTAGGTCTGTGATAGTAAAGATGGAAGCATTGTTTTCTGAGTACCTTTCCCACCCTGGGTACTCTGATCAAGAAAGTGTACAGTCTCCCCTCTCAGTGAGGTGACTTCCCCTAAGAAAATGGTGCAGATACTGTCATTGTGTTCCATTGTGACCTGGACATTCAGTTCCTTTTTATTAAAAAGATGGTGCTTCTGATTAATGCTTTCCAAGTGGAAGGTAGGAGTATCCTCTTCTTCCAATATATCAGATTGGCGCTAAAGGCTAATACAAAGGCGCTCCTGATTGAGGCACCAGAACTGCTTGCTTGGCGGTCACATACTTCTTAATGTTATTAGGAAGACTGAAGGTCGTAAACAAGGACAGAGAGCATCAAGAAAAGTACTGGAGTATTGAACTCAGACTGCTATTTTTCAGTTGAGGTTCTACTATTGAGTTAGGCAGTACCATTTGATCCGCCTTCTAGGCATATGGGGCTATTTGAGGGAGGTATGTAGGCCTAAAGCAGTAGTAAATTGGTAATATATTGATGTGGTTTCTCTGTCCTTTTACACTGCCTGCATGACCCAGCCTTTTATTCCTTCTTTTCTGCCTTTTCCCTTATTCCCTTGGATATACTGTTCTCTACCCCTTTTTTTGCAGTTTGTTCCAGTTTCAGCATTTCTTAGTGGACATTTTTGGTAATGGGGTCGCCATGTGGAGCACTGTGTAATTGCTCATTTTCGTTATTGCTGGGTTTGTTCAAAACAGAACTACTATGCCAGGCTATATGAGATCTAGATCTGGGCACACTGTAGTGGATGTTGTATATTGTCTTGTTCTATTCTAAATTCAAATAAAAATGACTTGACACTAAAAATATTTTCTGTAGTGCTTCACCTCTCCTTCGAGTTGGCTTTACACTGTATAAAATATGTAACATAATAATGAGAGCTTGATACTCCAGATACTGAAATCCATGCAGTGTGTACATTAACCCACCAAACACTATTGCTGATATTGTAAATTATGACCTGTATGTTACTCACAAATTACAGCGGCAGACAATCAACCTACTAAGCTTCCTCATTGAGACTGGTGTTTGTATTGTTTATGTGACAGTTTCCATGGCATTTGTTAAAGACATCGATTTACAGGACGCATTTCTTAATTTCTCACAGTAACTTCTTTCAACAGATACAAAGGGCTTCCACAATGTTTTTTTTTACTTTTCATAATTTCTTCCTGCCACTGATAGCACCCGCCCCTCACCCACCAAAACATTCCTTTGACGCTAAAGCCAGCGTCTCATTCACCTCACAGACCATTTGTTGCACTACACGACGATACTAGTTTAGAATTAATCTTGGATTTGCATTTTCCCTCACGTCAGGGACTCACATTCTCATACTTTTCTGTGTGCATTAATTAGTCTTTCTTCTAGGCTGGCCGGAGATCGCTACTAGGAGAGGCTGAGGCCCCAGCTGTACTCCGACTTCCATAAATGGCTGCAGCCATGGTCAGGGTAAATACGATAATAAGGAAACCAACTTGTGCCAGCACAGTGCTCCACAGATAGAATGTCCTTCTGCCCTCTCAGTGCACTTTTGGGGGAGGCGCGAACTGTGAGCTAATTGCAACACTGAGCCCAGCTGAACAGAGCTACCACGATACTCCCCTACCCTCGTTGCCTGGCTGAAGGTGTGGAGCCTTAGTGTTTGGCAGTCACTGCAAAACATAGTGCAAGGGATACCATGTGCAGGACTACCTCTCTGGAGAGATGAAATTTAAACAGCAAACTGATACCTACTTAATCCCCATAAAGGATTATTTAACCACATTCTTGCCTCAGACTTAGGGGTGGAGGGCCCCGCTGCCCCCCGTGGCTATGGCCCTGTGCATTCCTGCCTGCGCTGGTGCCGTTTCAACAGCCTAGCGCCAATGTAGGTACCCTGGCACCATGGTGCAAAGGTGCCTCCATTGCAGGCAGGATTTTTTTTGTGCAGAAATGGGTACTTTCCTGCACAAAAACAATCTTATGAAGCGTTTTCCTCTTAATATGTGCTGCAGAATGCAGCACAGATTGAAAGAGGAAATCAAGTTATTTCTCCTCCTTACGCCGCACCTCGGCAATTGTACTGACTTGGCGCTTCACTTGGTTTACATGTTTTTGTAAATCTGATGCAGTGTTAAATTCCATGGGTGTTGCCTGGAAAACCCCACCACAACGCCCATGGAATGACTCCCGGGCGCAGAGTAAGGCGACGCAGGGTTGCTTTGTGTGGCTACATAAATCTTGATGAGAGTTGGCGTCACACATGTACCACTTCTGTAAGTGATGCAGGGCTTTCATAAATAGGCAACCAAGGAGTAACTATAAGTGCTTAAGGGAAAATATTCAGTATTCATTGCAGATATTACTTTATTTATGTAGGAGATTTTGTATGGGGCTGTGAGTCTCCTTTCGTCCTGGATGAAAGAAATTAATTTTTATTTCTCTCTTAAGGAAAATTGGACTTCCTGATATTTATGAAAGCATATTTACTAAGGAGTTCTCTAGATATATTTATAGGCACAGTTACCGTTCCTGTAGGGGCAATATTCTTCCTCTGGGGTTTTCCACGCGCTCATGCTGGAAAGAGCCAGTTTAGTATGTCTGATACTACAAATGAAACAGATTTTGCGAGCAATAGATGTACGGCGAACAAATCTACAGTAAAATGAAGAGAAAGAAACCCATAGTGTTCTTCAGGTGTTCATATGGGTTAATTTTCAAACTTCTCTACTGTATACATATTGAAGTGGTTCACATGTTCATAGGCTCTTGCTTTTCGAGACTGAGATAGAAAGACATGAATTGTTTGCTTGTGTCTTTAATTTGTGACAATGAAAGGAGCCGTTTTTTTCTGTACAAGTATATGGATTTATGTTCTATTTATTTATTAATTTATTTATTTACGGTTTGTGTAGTAGAATGATCCATGCCTTCCAGTGTAACAGCGCTTTAACTCGTGGCTTGGATCTATGCTGTGTAATAAAACAGAGGTTCTTGAATAAAATCCTTAAAGGAAAAATGAAACACATTTTTATTGCTTGTAGCTTTCCCCAAATTCTGACTGTGCAAAGATAGTATGATACATGAGTAGTATTTTTTAAGTTGAAACTTGCTATTGTGATGCAAGAATATTCAGTGAATAGAAAGAACTCTACACATTAAAAATGTTCAACGAGTAAAAGAGAATGAAAACAATATGACTGAAGGAAAAATATAGGGTTGTCCCACATTCAATTAAATAGCTTCAACTTAGACAAAAAGTGTTATCAAGGAAGTTCATATGGGTAGTGTTAATATTTCAACCCACAGGGATAGCAGTGTCATCATCAGTACCGACAATTCAAACAGGCCAGGGAAAGTGGTAAGAGGGAAGTGCCTGGGAGTTGTGTTTCAGAATGGCGTTTTGTTGCCAATTCAAAAATGGAGGTCCTCATGTCGCGAACGAACAAACGGCCAAACCAAAGGCAGGAAGGAGTGTTGAGCGGGATCCACGTATGTCAATGAGATGAGGTGGCTCCTGGTCAGTTGAATTTTTTTATCCAAGAATATACAAAGGTTTAAAATGGAGATCAATCGCCCTTCCTGCTCCGGGTCTCCAACTGACAAACACTAGAGATCTGGAACAGGAACCCAGGCGCTGGCTCTGGCACTCACTCAACATTCCAAACCCACAATGACCTACGGTATCTCCCCCCTTAACACAAATTTAAAAAACTAGCAAAATTGTTAACAATTCAAAATTGCAGTTACAGACCCCTAAAAGTAGTGAACAATAAGTATATTAAACATAATAACTAAATTGTGTCTCAAATCATGCAAATATTCAGGTCTCTGAAAGCTGAGCACAGCATGTGAACACAGTGTGATTATTAGTATTTTGTTCATTATCGCAGCCGATTTGTAAGGATTTTTTGTCAAAAGGCATAGGCAACAAACTCCCTGCATCAGCACTGTCATTGGATAATTTCGAGTTGCCAATGCTATAAGAGTTCTCTACATCAGAACTGAGACAGGCCCAGATTCTGAAAACTGTCCAGGAATGCAGCGCAGCCCTCATAGAGGCTGCGCTGCGTTGGGTGACAGGGAGAGAGCAGGAGAGTGCCATATTCACAGAGATGTGGCACTTTCCTTCCCTCTTCCTAGCGATTTTAGCTGCCCTGTACCAGGCAGACACCTTAGCGACATAGTGCTAGGGTGCGCGCCTGAGTCTAGCATAGGTTTTGTTCAAGAAGGGTACCCATCCTGTACAAAATACTATGCCTAGACACACTTCAAAGCTTTTCCTACTTTGTATGTTTGCTGTACAGGTCAGCAAAAATGCAAAGTCAAAAAATAAAGAAGAAATGAAAACATTCCTCCTTTTAATGCCTGCTTTACAGCGGCGTTAATGTTTTACGCTAAACCCTGTCTACTAATGTTAGTTGATAGGGTTTTGCATCAAAAAGCATTGGTGGTTGCATGGAAAGGCCCATGTACCACCCATGTAATGGCCCCTTGACGCAAAGGAATGTAAAGCAGCATTTCACGTTGCTTTGCGTTACTTTTCTATACAAACCAGCACTAATACCAATAAGTGTTGGTTTGTTAATCCCAAATAGGTTAAGCGTCAGGTTCGCATTACAAAAGTAATGCTAACCCAGTGCTAAACCTACGAGAATCTGGCCCATAATGTATTATGGTCTTGTGAAACGTAACATGTATCCTTCACACAATTCTCAACAGAATCTCCAAGAACACATGTACAATCATGGAAAAGCAAACTTGAATCATGTAACATATAAACAATAACTCTACTCTGAAACTCTTGCAACAAGGCCAGATTCCGTTTTTACCACCACCATGGTAGGTAAGATCCAACCTGACAGAATTACGATTTACAGGTTTAACTTTAAAAGGTCTATTAAATTTAAACTCAGACTTATGTATCCAAAATGTCATATTTTTAATCAACGCCCAATACCCATCCTTAACTATCCTGGGCAGCATATCATGATTATCATCATAGCATCTCTTCATTTTCTTTTTGACATATGAACAAACTTTACTGTAAACCAATTTTTTGTCATGAGCTCGACATTTAACCACTCAGGAACAAGACCTGTTCTAGCTTTTCTCCCTCTAAATAGAAGAAACATATCAACTGAGGTGGTACTGTGTAGTGTACTATGATTTGCTAATACCTCCTGCCTCACAAATTCTTTTACATCTAAACCGCACATCAAAGCAGACTGACTACCTTCCTTCAAAAATTTGTTACACTCTAAACAGCTCCTTTGGGTTGATGACTATACAGAGGTATGGAGTAATGTTTACTACCTTTGCCCTTCAAAAATATCTCCATCCTTTCTGACTCTAGTTGAAAACCGCTGTTAATGACTAGTTCAACCAGAAAACCTTCCAAAGAAAAACAATTATGTAGAAAATAGAAAGAAGCCTGAGTACTTGTTTCCTCAACAAATTCGTAATATATGCTCTTTGAATAGTAATCACTTAACACAATAATATAGCTTCTATGTCCTGGTACTTGTGTCAATGGCCCCACAAAATCGAATGCCAGCTTATCCCAAGCACACTCAGGAAAAGGAACAGGCATAAGAAGCAGATTTTTTACTTTCCAGTGCTTGTTAGACAACAAACACTGTTTACACATATCAATCTTGATGTCAAAAGGATTGTCTCAAAATGTTCTTCGTAGAAGTTGCACCTAGATGTCCTGAATGTGCTAATCAACAACCTTACTCCTCAGGCTAACAGGTGGCACCATTTTCCTTCCTCTCAAAAGAACACCATTCTCAACTGTTAAATCTTGTGAAACATCGAAATAATTTAGCATGTCTCCCTTGAGGTATCAAACAGACGGCCAGCCATCTTGCAAGTACTGCAACACAAACTTCATAGTAAAGTCCCTTTCGAAAGCATCAATCCCGTGATGTATCCTAGACATTGTTTAACAATATCAATCATAGCTAGAAACACATCCATCATCAAGTGAACAAACATCCTCACACTCATTTTGCAAAGGATGACACGACAAGCAATCAGCCCGTGCATTCTTGCCACCAGCAATATAATGCATTTCAAAATTGCATTCCAGTAACTTCGAGAGAATCGAAATGAACCTCAAGAATACTGCACCCATACCCTTTTCTCACAACATGTATGAAAAATCTTTATTAGTACACAGAATATATTGGGTACCCTAAATGTAATTTGTGCATTTTTCAATGCCCCAGGCACACTTTAAGGCCTTTTTCTTTCTCTATAGTGCTGTACCTTCTTTCTGCATCCTTAAGCACCCTTCACACAAATGCAATGGTATATTCAGAATTTCCAATTCTCTGGCAAAGAACAACACCAATACCAACTGCACTGGCATCAACAGAAAAAAATCATTGTTGTCCAGATACATATGTTTTAAGTGCAGGAACATTTGAGAGAATACTCTTAATATTGTCAAACACTTCTTGTTCTTTAGAAGGCAAATCATTTTTTTTCTCAACATCTTCCTTCGAGGTCCCATGAAGATGGCAAATCTTTCACCAAAATGCGATTAATAATCACCAAGGCGGATAAATTACTTCAGGTGATCTTTGTCACTAGGGCAAGGAGTTTCACTGAACCTTCTGATTGAATCACTTTCTAGCTATTACCATCTGAGAAAATCCTATGGCCTAAGTAATCCACAGAATTTGTCAAGAAATGACATTTGTCATTTGAAACAGTCATACCATGTTCCTTAAGGATGCCCAAAACTGTATCCAAAACATGATTATGCACTTGAATACTGTGTGCATGTACAAGGATGTCACCTTGAAATGCTTGAATTACAGGAAGATCCTTAATAGATAGTAAATACATTTTTGAAAAACTCATACTGCAGAGGCTAACCTGAACGGCAATCTCAAATATTTCTATGCTCCAAAAGGTGCTATAAGTGTTGTCAAAATTTGAGACTCCTTCTCCAAGGCAACTTGTTTGGCAAGCAGATCTCAAGTGAATCATACAAAAACACTTTGCATCACCAATCAAAGTTAATTACTCTTGCACCTTTGGTAAGGGATGAAAGTCAATCAGAATGTTCCTATTGAGTGATCTAAAATATGCATAGAAACAAATCTGCCCCCTTCTTTTTTTAAGCACTTAGCCACTCAGATTAGTTCAAGGGCTCAATTATATCACTCTCACACAACACATCCAGATGATTCTTTAAGTCCTCCCTAACACTGCAGAAATCATCACACACTTTATGAGCAACGGGGAGAGCACTACCTTTCAGGCCAATTTTATACTCAAACCCCTTAATCATACCTATCTTATCAAACAGGCAACTTTGTACTTATTCAAAACGTCCACTAGATGAAGACCAAGGTCTTAGCAAAATACCTAACCTGCCCTGGTCAACCCAGCCCATGTTGTCTCCTCCATTAACACCTACATAGTTCTTGGTAAACATACCTCGGTCACAAAAGAGAATCCTCAAAAATCCTAACGATTCTACCACATTGTCTCAATATGCCACCACTTTGATATCTGGTCTTTTCAAAGATTTATTAGCCCACAAAAGTTTGAAAGTAGATTCAGCCAGCATGGTAACAGGTAAACCAGAATCAGACATAATGGTTCACTCAACTTTTCCAATAAACATTTTACAAAATGACCTTTTTTGTTTGCAATATATCCTGTATCACCAGCTGGCTGTACAGTTAAAATTATATTTTCTTCTTTCGTCAAGCATTCATTTTCACAATCATCCTGCCTACTGTTCAGTTTGACTACACCACTGTTGCCTTTACAAACCCTCATAAAGTGACCCATTTGTTTCAATCTGTTAAATTTGTTTCGTAGCACAAGACCATTGCAACAATTGATAAATGCGTAACAAACCCACACCTAAAACAGCACCTAAGCTAACTTGAAAAAGCATCCTATGTTTTATTGATAGCATTTGCATATTTGAATTCCGATTCAGTTGACTCACCAGAAATAACAAGTACTAACTCTGCTCATCTCTCAATCCCCTTAGAAATTCTCGCAGTTTCCTCATGAGTGGGATTGGCATAACACAACAGATATTCTTGTACCTTCTTTGAAGTACAATTTAAAACAATTTGATCATGTATGTACTGATCAACATTTTTTTTAAACTTACAAGAAGTTGCCAATATTTTTAAAGTTTCAACATATTGATCAATGCTCTCACGCACAGGTTTCTTCTTAGCTAGAATAAAATTGAAAGTGCTCAACCACAACAGTAGGCTGCTCAGAGAAAGATTCTGCAAGTCTTTTTTGAGCCTCCACGTATACATTCCTTGACTCTGGGCCTGATTTCGATCTTGGCAGAACTGGTTCCATCACCGCTTTTTTGGCGGTCTTCCCTCCTGCCATATTTAGATGTTGGTTGGTCACTGGAGGGAAGACAGTCATGGTCCCACCGACTTCACCAGGAATTTTCAACCGTATCAACGGCAGTAGAGGAGGAATCGGCTGTCGGCGGGACTCCAGCCTAGATTCCCGCCGTCCAGATTATGATGTGCTTTTTCACCATGGCAACTGTGGCAGAAATCCATCTTATTTCGAGTTGGCGGAATCGTAGGAAGTGAGGTAAAAACGTACCTTTTTACCTGCTTCCCGCTTCCATTTCTGTCTTGTACTCCATCATCCAGGTCCCTTCTTGGCTGCACTGACTCCACCACGATGCCAAATGACTCCGTTGTCACCAAGAGCTATGGTAAGCTACTTTTACATTTGTCCTATGTATCGAGTGTTGACAATTGCTGTAGCTTCATGTATGATTATATTGCACTTACATGCAATATTTTCCTTAGGTGTAATGCAGTTGTGTTCAGTTTCCCACTACTATACATTCAATATGTAACACAAAGGGACACAACAAATTGCCTACATATGTATTTCATAGAAACAGGACGCATATGTGTATTGACGTATAAATAAATTGTACTTACCAGTCTCCATACCTCCATGAACCTCACTCCCCAGCACAATAGGAACATCTAAATTGGCTTGGCGCAGTCCCGCCGGGCTGATGGTGACGGAGTACTGTTAGCCAGCACAGATGTCCACCACCGTGGTGGTATTCTGTCTATAGCCGCAACATCTAAATATGGCAGGCGGACTGCAGTTCAAGTAGTTGGAATTCAGGCAAATGATCTTACCTTCAGTACCTAAACAGTTTAACAGCAAAGCAAAATTTGGAGATGGTGAGTAATTAACTGCATCAATAGCCACTAAGTACATTTGAAAAACACAAAACCAATGCTTCCATTGCAAAACAGGCTTCCCAGGATTCTGCAACAAATGTGACGGCTGCAGAACTTCACCACTGCTTGCCATGTTACTAGCCAAAGTGGTAGAGTCACTTTGCTCCAGCTTGCAGAAATTGTAATATTAACAAAAATTATCTCGGTAGAAGAATTAAGTTGATGCAAGCATAGATTGCTCAGCAAAATAGTTACCCAAAAATCTTATCATAATATACTAAGTAGACAGGAAGTCTTTTAAGGTGTAGCGATACCTCAGCCCACCTTCAGAACTATGATAGACACATAAATACATTACTTTTATATTGCATGCATATCGCAGAAGCAGTGTTTGACAGGATTCAAAATGGAGGCACATTGAATGAACACACAGATGTAGCAATACTTTATTACATCCAGTATGCAGCATGCTGAACTGATTCACATTCACAAACATCTATGTCACAAGTAGATGATGCCTGACCTGTGCATCAGCAGCATGTTAATGTCATCAAATCAGTGGTGCCTGAAACAAGTAACAGTCAATTACAATTTTGCTTCCTTTGGCTCACACAAGGACAATACCTAGTAACGCAAATTTGCACAAAGTCCCTCATAGTACCATTGGGTCCTGTCGAACTGCCCACATGACAAGATTTCATCCGGTGCCGACAATGGGATGTAGATCAAATGAAAAATCTTTAATACATTTTGACTACTCATGTACCGTAAATAACTGACAAATGGTCCCAATTTAGGTTTGGTGATAAAAGTGTTTTGTAACTGCCTCTCGTCACTTGGTAAAGACTCACTGTTCATAAAGTTCCAATCTACCTATTTCACTTAAATTTTAATATTTTATGATATTGCTATCATGTTTATAAACATGCTCACAGTTTTTCAAATATGCCATGAGAAAATACATTAAGAAAGTTAATACAGTGGCTTAATCACCCATGAGAGTATCCAGGTGCTCTGCAGCAGGTGTGTGAGGCCAGCATTGGGGACTTACTGAAAAAAGCAGGTCTTCAGCTTCTTGCAAATGTCAAGAAGAAAGGAGGAGACTCTGATGTGTCATGGAAGGTTGTTCCAGGCTTTAGGGATGTGGCCCCCTTTTCTGCTTTTGTGTATTGGTGGGATGTGAGTGTGCCAGTGAGACACTGGCAGAGATTAGAATGATGCCTGGAAGGTTGGTGGAAGTTGATGCAGCTCTTCTGGTGAGATGGGGCAAGTGTTGTAGAGAGCTTTGTAGATGTGGGTGAGGGCTTTAAAGTGTGTACACTTTTGCATCAGGAGCTAGTGGAATTCCCTAAGGTGTGGTGTGATGATGGCTCAGCATGGGAGTTTGAGGACTAGTCTAGCTGCTGCTTTTTAGATGATCTGCAGTCTTGTTGTGAGCTGGCTGGTAATCCATGTCCAGGGTGCTGGTTAGTGCTTGGGTCATCATTTTCCTGGTGTTATCTGGTAGCCTCTTGAAATTTTCTTCAGTATGTTGAAGCAGGCCCAGACGACTGTGTTAACTTGGGCAGTCACATCTAGTTTCCTGTCTATGATCATTCTGAGGTATCTCGTTTGCGAGCAAGGCATGGAGGTGGGTCGAATGTCTGTGGGACACCAGGTGGAGTCCCATGGTAGGGCATTCTTCCTGAAGACTACGACCTCGGTCTTGTCCGAATTCAGTTTGAGGCAATTGCATTTCATCCAAGTGGCGACTTCCGTCATGCATGGGTTGATGTTTCTGGTGACAGCTGTGAGTCTGGTGAAGTGTTTGACAACTGCAAAGATTTCTTTGCTGCTGTTGGAACCGGTGTTTATTCATAAAAATAGGGTCTTCCTCTCGGTTTCTCTGATGAACGGGTAGTACCTCCTCTGGGTGGTTGTGAAGGCAACTTTTTACACTTCATTTTTGCTGGTTCTCCATTTCCATTCCTGTTGTTTACAGTGTCACTTTGGCCCTGATTGTGATAGCGGGCGTTTGGATCGCCGCATGCTATCAAGGCAGTCAGGAGACAGGCCGATAAGCAGGCGATGGTCCGACTACCCAATTACGATGTGACCGCCAGGCTGGCAGTCGCAAAGTGCTCCTTTACACAGTGGCTTGTGCTGCTGTGCTTCAGCGCAAGCCGGCATGAAAAGGAGCGTGAAAAGGAGCACTTCCTGTGGAACCATGTACCAAGCGCCATGCTCAGTGCATGGAGGTGCATGGGGGCACTACCTCTGCCCCTAGTGATGGTCTGGGGACCACAATCCATTTTGGACAGCCTTTTCATGGAGGTTGTTCCGGAAAGGGATATCGAAATCCTGACGGTTGTACCTGACTCTACGTCACCTCCATTCGGGATTACAATTTCTATAATCTCTGATCCTGTCAGAGGCGGCGGTCTTCCCACGACCACCTAGGGTCTGATCGTCAGGATTGTGATCCGGCAGTCGGCTCAAAGTGCTGTCGGTGGTTGGATGCCACCGACGGCCAGTTGGTGTGCAGTCCAACTGGCATCAGAATCAGTCCCTTGGTCTTTTTTAGGTCTTCTCTGTACCAGCTGGCTTGCATTCTGGTTTTTGCACTGCTGTTTTGTTTCATGGGGTCATCAGGACTGCCAGAGTGTTGGGGCAGTGGGTGATCCACTTGTTGAAATTCTCGATTTTGTGTGCCAGAATGAATGTGGGTTGTGGTTTGTTCCTATGTACAGGGGTCGTCCACTCCACCTCTGTGAGAATGTTCCACTGTAAGTGTGCTGGACCTGCTGTGGGGGCTCTTCTGGGTTGATTGATGCCAATTTTAAAACCGACTATGGCGTGGTCTGTTCAGGTAATGATTCTTGAGGTGCCGAATGTAATGTTGTCCAAAGATGTGAAGACAGGGTCTAGGATGTGTCCGGTGGCTTGGCTGGGCTCTGTGGTTTGTTGGGTTAGTCCCAGGTCCCCGAGGTTGTCAAGAGGGGCAGAAGAATTGGGGTCAGTCCAGTCTTTGAGATGAAAATCGAGGTCTCATAGGAGGATGAAAGAGCTGGGGTAGAGGACTAGGGAGGCACTGAAAGTTTGCCAAACCAAGTTCTGACCTACAGAACTCATGGCTCCTCCACATCACTGAGAGATGGAGGAACTGCCAGGCTTCCAACTGTGAAGGTGGGCTGCTTTGTCATCAGAAATCCTTGACACCGTGGCCTGAACACCAGAAGGCAGCTGGTTTACAGAGGTAGTTATCCTTTCTTGTTTAAGGCAGGTTAACCATCACTGATTTGTCTTGCTGCCGGTTTCCAGGCAGTGAGTGGTCCTCTGTTGAATGCAAGAATCCAGGTTGTCTCCCTACCTCAGTGGCTGTTCGTCAATTCAAAAAGAACCTGAAAGCCATGAAACATTGATTCTTTAAAAACATTTGTAACTGTACAACTGAATGTAGGTGTAATATCAGTACAGTTTTGAATATTAACTTGTCTATAAATTAGAGCACGTCTGTGTTGTCATTTTGAAGCTGTAGAGGCAGTTATAGATTCAACTGGAATGTTACACTAATGAAGTAAAAACAGCTAGAATTTTGGCCCTTCTGTTGATATAGACTCGGGGGCGCTTTTTGCGTGCTCAGGGGGAAATATCGCGCAAACTTCACCACGCGGTCGCCAATGGGCGCGGCCATCTTGTTTTCCACTTTTTGCTATGGTTCTTGGCCTGTTTTTCTATCCTCCCTATATCTTTTCAATCCTTTGTTTCTGTAAACTTTTTTTTAATCTTTTTTATTTATTATCTATCCCTCTCTATTCCTGATTCTATATTTTGTGTTTTTTCCTACTTTTTGTGTTTTTTCACTGTGTTTTTCACTCTTTTTCTATTACTTGCTTTTTTCATTTCTTTTACTTACTTTCTTACTTCCTACTTTTTCTTTTCCGCCCCGCCTACCCAGAAGTCCAGAACCATGGCAAAGTGCCAGGGGAAGAAGGCTAGGGGCAGGGCTCGGAGTCGGAGTCAGAGCCGCGACCGCCTTCCTTGCGGAAGGCAGCCCCCACATGGGGTGCAGGCACGGTCTTTATTTACTGAGGTGGAGGTGGCCGCACTGGTTTTTTTTATCCAGCGCCACCTCCCCTTAACCCTGGCAGCAGGCGGCAGGCCTGGGTCCTGGTACGGGCTCCAGGAGCATCACCGGCGGTGGGTAAGGGTGCGCCGGGCAGTGTTTCGCTGCTCTGGGGTCCGGCGCACCCCTAACCAATTGACGCACCGGTGGTCCGATATCCTGGACCGGGAGCAGGACCTGCTGGATCTGCTAGGTGTTGAGGTACCCGGGCTTGGTGAGTAGCTATATTTATATTACTATTTTGGGTTCTTCTGTTCTGACTGTTATTTATTGCGATTGCGAATATTATTTTTTCGCAAATAGCTAACATGCTGCTGCTTACATGCAGGTAAGGTAACCTATGTTTAAAAATGTTATATTATGTAATTGTTACTTCCAGACAGGTGCTCGGCGCTACTAACTAACCGTCGTGCTTGTTTGCAACTTTGCGCTCACTTGGGCTGGTTATCTAAGAGAGGTTAGAGAATTTAAGTTAGGTAGGTATTTAATCCACATAGGAAAGACTCCAGTCCTTTCCTTTGTCCTGTCAGGCTGTCCTGTCTCCTGTCACTAAGATAGTGGTAGTAGTTAGTTAGTATTATTTGGTAATTTAGCGGCCTGCGTCGTGACTCGTGACGTGAGTGACGCGTCCTCAGGCTCTCACATGACTTCAGCCCTAGTAGAACTTTTTGTAGTTCTTATAGTGAGCGAATAATAGCAACCAACCAATTTGGTGTATGCTGCAATTATGCATGCTTCCATCTATGCATTAAGAAGAATAAATGCAGACTTAGTAATTGGCCCGTCAAGGTTGTTGGAGTTGAGACTGAGACTGTCTGAGAGATGATTGGGAATGAGATCTGAACTTAGAAGCAGATATACATTTTTTGCAATTCATTCCAAAGTCAGGAAGAATAGGCGGGCTACTTATGTTAGGATTCAGGAATTGGAATTGAACTGTGGAATAATAATGATCAGATGGTACTCGACTGCGATACATATATACTAGTCGTCTACTACTAGTCCAATAAGTCGATCTGATTGATTTAGCATAGGTCAATGTTATTGCAATTGCCGTTTCCTGTCAAAAATATTTTTACAGCAATTATATTTATATATTTAACACAAATAATTTTTTGCCTCTTTACATGATCAGCATCCAGGGGGCAGGGCAAGAAGAAGACTGGGGCAGCTTGCAGTGCGGCGGGTGCGGGAGCTGGAGTGGCCTCGCAGGAAGCAGCCTCAGGTGCAGCCGCAGATGGCTCTGCTGCTGGCCCCAGTAAGTCCTCCTGGTGTTGTATATATATTAATATTTCCCTAACTTTTACCACTCTATTATTTCCATTTCCTAATTTTAATTTTTCCAAAATCCTCTTTAATCTATCTGTTTCTAAATTCTTGTTTTTGCTCCAACATTACCAAATACTAAGTACTACTACTAACATTGTTTCTTCTAGTGTCTGTCTTTATTTTTACATCAAATCAAACTGCATCTGACTAACCTCTGCTCTGACTCTGTATTAGACAGTCTGTCTGTAGCTTGCTTTCTTCTAGGTTTCACTGAGCTTTCTCTCTCCCCTTATGTGGATTGCCTAGTAGTGTTACTGTAAGACCCATTGGTCCTAGCCTAGGCTACTACTAGTACTAGTAAGGACTCCCTACTACTACTAGTAGCATTAATGTGCTGTGCAGACTGCAGATTGCATGCCCAAGACAAGTAAGGTATATCCGCAGGTTTGTGAATTGTGAGATGAGAAGGCTTTAGTTTCTTTTACTGTCTCATCATGCTCAATCAGTAATGGTGGTCACTCACGTTAGACAGGAGCAGGACCCCCCAAAGTGGTGTATATTTTACTTTTTCCAATCCAGGCCTAGTATTTTTTTTAGAAGCAGCAATTGATGGTGAACACTGAACAACTGGTCCCATGCACCATGGCTGGAAGGAAGTATATGAGAGGAGTAGGAGGAGGGCACCATTTTCCAACTAAGAGAGACGTCTGAGTCATGTCCGCCTAGCTGGCCACTCTTTCTTCTTTTAAAAAAATGAGATGCACCATAGCTCTAGTCACTGAGTCCAGTCCTATAGGTTGCCCTCTTCTTGAGAGGCTTTTCAAAAATTGTAGATAGTGATGTGTGTGGTGTATATAATTATGTATTTTCAATCTTGCTAATGAAAACAATAAATAGGGGAGGCGTATATGGCATCTAAAAAAATTGGAATTTCTTTTATCCAGGCGTACCGACCACCAGTGCCGGGGCCAGCGTTGAGGGCCACCATGCCACTCCGGAGGGAGCAGAAGCGGCAGCCACAGGGGGTGACCCAGCAGTTGTGGCGGGCGGTGGTAAGTCATATTCCTTACTTATTGAGAATGATGAATACACTTGCTGCAAGGGTGTACACTGTACACGCAGTGCTAGTAGTACACTGTACTTCTGCTGAGGCTAAGTCGTTGCTTGTGAACACTGAACAGTTGAAGAGAAGACACCCTGGCCTTTACTCAAACATTAGCATTAGCGGTGGGGGTTGAGTAACTAATGGCATATTCTATTTTCAACTCAGCAAAGACAGTTTTATGATGAAGACAAACAGTCATACGACATGTATGACTGGCAGAGAAGGATGCATGGGTGAAGTAAGGGGCCCCGGGATGCATAGGTAAAATTAGTAGGCAGGAGTTGGAGGCCAGGGCCCGGCAAAGGAAGCTGGAGGCCATCCGGGACGAATATCACCGGCTTGTTGTCCTGTCGGAGGAGGAGGAGGAGGAGGAGGCTGCTGCAGCTTCTTCCTCCAATGCCCCGGGGCCCAGCCAGCCCCCACCCGTGCCTCCGGTGGTATGGCACCGTGTTCTGGCAGCCGCCCATCACCAACAACATCTACTGCTGCCCACCCCTGTTGTTCCTGCAGGAACTTTCTGCGCTGTGTGCTCCTCAGGGTGGCACGCATGGAGGCCGAGATGGAAGCCTTAAAGAAAAGTATCCGGCACCCCCGCCGCTAGACGTCAGACTCGGGCTGCACATCATCACCAACCTCAGTCTTCTTTGACTCTAGTCTTGCCCCTTTTTTAATCTTTTTTTTGGTGGGTGGGATGTTGGGACTAGTTGGGGAACCTTGGGGTTTACTTTTTCTTTAACAGCTAACTCTTGGACATGGACATTTATTTAATTTATTGGACATTGGTTGGGGTTAGGGAGAGGGCTGGGTCAGGTGTGGGTTTTTCTTCTATTTTATATTTGTTAGGGTAATAAAAAATTTATAGTTTTCCAATACATATGATGCAAATCTTTTCTGGGGGGGGGTTACTCTTTTATGCCACCTTGTTTGTTTTTGTTGAAGGGCCGCAACCATTTTTTGAAATCTGCCAATAGTGCAACACACTGACTGATAGATGCAGTACCCTCAGTTGTCATACTACTGTCAGTCTTTCCTCCTAGTCTATGCATTCTGCAACTACGTACTAAAACCCTTTGTAGTATGTACTCAGAAGGATGATGGTGTATGAATTAATTCATTTCCAATACATAGGATATACATTATTGACTCCCCCACACTTCTTCTGTTACCTGTGATTGATGTTTAGCTGAAGCAATGGCTGCATGGTGATGGTTTGGTTTCCTAAGGTGCCATCCATGGTGGGTGGTGGTAGCAGTAGTAGACAGTTGCATTTGCAAAAAAAGAGAATGAGACAAGTCAGTCACCTGAGGGAGACTAGGGAACGAGTAGTAGAAGTACAGTAAGTAGTAAGTAAGTACACAAGAAGAAGACTGCCAAACAAGAAGAAAGTGATGATGAATGATATTGATATTATTAATGCTAAAGTAAAATAAAACATAATGCCAATGGTGGCAGGGATAGCCTAGTACAAGTTACAACAAACTGAAGTAGTGGACTCGACCTATGAAGTGGACAAGCGTAACCTTTAGTGCTGGAAGGATGAAATCCATGATGGCAATTAATAATAATGGGTTCATATAATTATGTTCCTCTGGAAAAAAGAGGGTAGCGAATACTACTGAGCATGGGTGGGCACTAATATGTTGCCAGTGTGGCTGACAATATATATACTTAGAGCAGAATTAGAAGATCCTCGCCCGGCCTGGCTTGAATTATTGTTGCTTAGTTACTTGCTTTAACCACATCCGCCCCAGCAAGTGTGTGATCAATTATTGGTGTAAATTTAATTTAGTCACACCTCAATAAATCACACAGCCCGGGGGAAGAGGGTTAGGGTTTGATGAATGGTTGGAAAGAGGTATTTGAGGGAAAGGTTTGACAAAGACAAACACTACACATGGACAACACACAATCTTGGCAGACGACCATCATATTCATAAATCTGTTAAGGGAGAAAAAGGAAATGCATGCATGATGTGGTTAATGAATCATGATAAGTAGTACCACTACTAAGTAGACTAGTAGACAGTACAGGGCAGCAGTATATTATTAATTATTATTATTATGCAATTGCAGTGCCTGTCTGCCCTCAGAGAGACCCAAATTACATACATTTTATTTATGTTATGCTGTACTGGGCTTCCTTTTAAAGCTAGCAAAGAAAAAAAAAAATAGCTGTAGGGATATAATCAAAGACTAAGAGCAAGCCTAATGGACAACAACTCACAGTCGTAATGATTGAAAAGAAAAAATTGATCAAATTAAAAGATGATGAATGATACAAAGTTACTGTATTATCCTGGTCAAATTGGTAAGTTGCATCTCGTTATTCCTCTTGGTCCTCCCTTCCATGGACGCTCCATCCGTCAATCTTGGGTGCCCCACTGCCTGCCTGGCGGATGCGGATTGGTAAGGTAAGTGTGAGTTGTTTTTCCCAGTAATAGCACAGGGTAAAGGCCGGCCTGTAAGTGTAGATGGAAAAACCAAAGGGATATTGAAAAATCAAGGAGAAAAGAAATGCATAAATTACGGAGGAGTGCAACAAGAACAGTTTCAGAGGCAGCATGGCTAAATCATGTCTACTCTGTTTCCAGCATTAACCACGCTACTACAACTACAGGACAGAGCAGGCCCACGGTACCCACCCAAACTCCAGTTAGCTTAGATTTTTGACTGAGCCATACAGAGCACACATATACAGCAACATAGCATTTTCCAAATTAATTAAGTAACTAAATCAATGCACCGCTGTCAGTCATACAACTCCACTACACTGACTCTACTCCACCACTACACAGACATGTAGGTCTGCTGTGGTTGTTGTTGATTGACTTGTTTACCTTTATGCCACTTCCTGAAATGCCCGAGTTATTCCATCAATCATCTCCGATCCTACTGACTGACTGCGAAGAGTAAAGATTATGTGGTCATCATCATCATCATGGTGTCCAACTCAGTCTGTAGTGTTGTACCGAGTGAGTCCAGATTCCATATTCAAAAATGCAATGGATCGCCCTGCAGTAGAAGTACAATTTGTTATTAAACAACAAGAAGGGAAACATTGACTTGAGTCACTTTGTTTTAGTGTGTAGATTAAATACTAGTACACTTAGTTCTTGCTCAACAACAACAACACAAACACCAATCACTCAGAGTCAGCGTTCAATGCATGGCTTCATTACCTGTTCTCATCTTAAGGGGCAGTCCCTCTCGGCTCGGAAAGGAGGAAAGTGATAGTCATGTTCTTTGGAGGGACTCGACGAGGCAGGCACAACTTTCTTGTACTATTCTCCATCCAATGTCTGGCTTGAGGGAAATGGATTCAGGGCGAGTCAGGATGGATGGAGCAGGACTCGGAGGAGTGGACTTCTTTAATAAATGCACACAGTTGCAACTCCATTTGGATAAGGGGGTTCCGCAGGGGTCCTGTTTGAGTCCCACACTGTTCAGCGTTTATATGGCCCCATTGGCAAAAATAGTTGAACAGTTTGGGTTCGAGATAATATCATATGCTGATGACACTCAGCTTATGTTTACAATTGGCCCTAACCTAGAGATAGAGAAAACCCGCTTTGCTACTGGAATGCTTGCAATATCTAGTTGGATGACGGATAATTGCCTCCAATTGAATCCCGGGAAGACTGAGATTATGCTAATGGGGAAAGCCTCATCTATTTGGGCGGGTAACTGGTGGCCCCCCCAATTGGGAGAGGTCCCCGTACCCAGAAAAACTGTGAAAAATTTAGGGATAAAATTGGACCAATCACTAACAATGAAGGATCACATAAATGCCACTACCAGCTCCTGCTACTATGCCTTGCGCCTTCTACGTAGGATCTTCCCTTATTTGCCCACAAACTCCCGTAGAACTCTTGTTCAAGCTATGGTGATCAGCAAAATGGATTATGGAAATGCCCTACTAGCAGAGGCGGATGAGACATCGCTTGCTAAACTACAAGTGATCCAGAATACGGCTGCAAGGCTAATTCTAAACCGCCCTACAGGCTCCTCGTCCAGCCCTCTGCTAAGAGAACTACACTGGTTACCGGTAAAGAAGCGATCCTTCTTTAAAATCTGTTGCCTCACGTACAACGCTCTTAGAGGCAAAGGGCCCCGGTACTTGCAGAGAAAACTTTTAAAATATGTCCCATGCCGAAATCTCAGATCCAGCTCACTTGGCCTCTTACAGGTGCCCCAAATACGCCTTAAGCGTACTGGGGGGAAAGCCTTCTCCCACCTCGCTCCTAAATATTGGAACAAGTTGCCCCTGGCTCTTCGTGAGACCCTTTCTTACTGCACCTTCAGAAAAAAACTGAAAGCCTTTTTGTTCTAGGACATCATGCAGTCCCTCTGGTATGTCTCAACACAAGCGCCGAGATGCCCCCGGGTGAGTCGTGCGCTATAGAAGTGGTTTTAACATAACATAACAACATAACTCCAATACGGCAATAGAAAGACAAGACGGTGGTGATGGATTTGTTGTGATTCGAACCAGAAAAACAGAGACACATTCAAATAATAAAAGTAAATAAGGAAGAAAGAAAGTAACAAGTTGAAAGCCTAGTTGTCAGGGAAGTAGAGCTTGTCCTCAAACTCTGGTGGTTCACCCAGAAGTAGGTCATCTACCAGACTACTTTCATCACCTATGTCACTGTCCTCCTGTTCCTGCTGTGCTTCAGGTATGGTGTAATCCAGTGGTATAAAGTGCTGATTCATTTTGATCATGGTTAACCTCTCCACGTTTTGGGTGAGAGACTGGTCCTTTTCACTGTTACAATGGCACCAGCAGCACTGAAAACATGCTCAGAAGAGACACTTGCGACAGCTCAAGCCAGATAGTTTATCGCCAGCCTGCTGAGCACTGACCAATGGCGACTTTTCCCATACCAATACAGCAATGGGTTTTGATCAATGTAGACCTCTGTTGGGTCATCCAGATAGGCCTGGACCATCTGCTCAATGCTCAGGGGTGCTCCGCTTTGCCCGGCCTCTTTTGCCATTGCATTTGCATCAGCACTGGACCTAACAAGCCGTTGCTGTAGATACCATTCTTGTGCCGATTTCACTGGGGCTGGTGATGATCCTGATTTTCTGTTGTTGGTGTTGGTGGTTTTGACTGCTGTGAGCCAACGGCACTGCCCTCAGACTCTGAAGTTGAACTTGACGCAGGCTGCCCTACAGTACTTGTTGTGGGCTGGAGTAGCTGGCCTCTAATTTCCAGCCGGTCTTTTTCAAAGTCACTGGCTCCCTCAGTTATCCAAGTTTTGTACTTGGCAACATCCACTGGTGAAAAAGGAATTAATGTGTTAGTGTTCAGTACTGATTTGTACCGTGGATCCAGAATTGTGGCAGAAATGTAATGTTTGGATGACACAATCTTATTTTGCACCCTTGTATTTTCAGCTAAGCGGAGGGATAAGCTCTCCCTCAACTCATATGCTTCATTTTTTTCCTCCACACCTGCGTACATTGCAGACACCCCCTTCAGCTGTTCCTGTAGCATGTGCAACAATGGGATAGCTTGGCCCATAGTACGGTCCTACTTGCTGACTTCACATGTGAAGAGCTCAAAAGGAAGTAGCATCTCTGTCAGGCATTTAACTAGGCCCCATTGGTCCATCTCAAGGGTCATGCCTTTCACACTAGCATCCCCTAGTCTTCGAATGACATATTAATTGATTGGTCTTTACTGCTCAAACAGACGGTCAAGCATGTAATAAGTTGAGTTCCAACGTGTTGGCACCTCCTGGATGAGTGTTTTAACTGGCACTCTATACTCACGTTGAATGATCCTCAGCTGCTTCCGGGCTTTAAAAGAATGGCTGAAATGTGTGCATATTTTTCTGCAGGTGGTCAGTAAGTTTCTGACTCGGTATTCTTTTTTCAGAAAGTCTTGAACAATGATGTTAATGCAATGCGCCAAACACAGGAACCTGAAATAGCCGCCATTTTCCATGGCCTTAACTATATTACTGCCATTGTCCGTGGCAACAAAACCAATGTTAAGCCCTCTTGGGTGCAGCCATTCAGAGACCTTGCTGTTAACTCTTCCAAAATGTTTGCAGCAGTATGAGATTTCTCCATGGCGAACATTGCTACAGTTGCATGTTTCCGAGTGGCATTAAAAATCTCAGCAGTGTCAACAACACCTGCTGCAGATATCTTTTCTCTAACCCCCACAAAAGAGGTCCAGTGTGCAGTGATGCACATGTAATCAGTGGCTTGGCAACTGGTCCACATGTCTGTTGTCATGTGGATACTGTGAACAGCACTCTGCCGCAAAGCTAGTCCAAGCAATTCCAGCAACTCGTGATGCAGTGCTGGAACAGCAACTCTAGCAAAATAGGACCGGCTGGGAACCTTCCATTTTGGGCAGATGGCTGTCACACATTCAAGAAAACCCACCCCTTCCACAAAAGAGAAAGGGAGAAGGTCCAATGCTAACATTTTAGCCAGCTTCGCTGTGTACAAACGTGCCATTGGGTGGTTGCGTTCGTACTGCCCCTCTGACCTAAACAAGCTGAGAATGGTAGGCTGGGTTTTTTTCCTTTCAGGTGCCACTGATGCAGGTGACTTATTGACGCCAGATGTTGTTAGGCTCAACGCCGACCTTTTTCCGTTGCAGTACTCTGTTGCCGCCTTAGTGTCTCACTCTCAGCCTAACTCTTACTCTTGTGCCACTGAGATGTTGCTGAGGATGTGGGTGGTACCATTGCACTGCTAGGGACAGGGCTACTTTGTGGTCCAGAGAAAATGTATCCCTCTTGTTCACCTTCCACCGCGATCGTATCTTCTACATCTTCTTCACTACCAACAGAAATGGGTGCAGTTTTACTTTTTTGGCCTTCTTTAAGGTGTTCCTCCCACTGGATCAAGTGGTGTGTTTTCAGATGGGTTGTTTGTCCTCCGGTACCATAGTTTGTACCAAGCTTACCCCGACTAACACCTTGTTTACAAATGGAGCATATAGCAACGTTCTCCTCCTTACTGCTAACCGAAAAGAAGTCCCAAACTGGGGCGGTGAACTTTCTGGAGCTGCTGGAGGTGCCACTTGCAATGCCGGATGAACTGGAGGGTGGGCGTGGAATTTGACTCTGTGCACTACCACTACCTACTTCTACTGAGGTGGTTGTGCTGGATGTAGGTCGCTGCCGGGCCTTTGCAAATGCAAATATGGAAGCTGGAGGTGGTGTTGGTGTTACCTGTGTTGGTGGTATCTGTGCCACATCCCTCACAGCAATTTGGGATGGGGTAATGTCGGTCTCCAGTGGGGCTGGACTGATGTCCATGATGATGACTGGCTCGTCATCATCCTCCTCTTCTACATCTACCTCCATAACTCTGAGGCTTTCTGGAACCTTCCTTTTCCCTAGCCTTGTCTCGAGGCGTCTCTCACTCTCAGACTGAGGTGGTGGCTTCCAAGTGGCATCTAGATCATCAGAAGGGGGGCTTGCAGAAGAACTCGATGGTCTAACCCCCCTTTTCCTTGCTGGGGATCTGGAAGACAATGGATCTTGTGAAAGAGTGGCTTGCTCTTCTTCCTCTGCAGGAAGCTCGATTTCCTGAACTGCCCCTACTTTGGGAGGAACAATTACTATTGTGGGTGGTGGTTGCGGCTGTTGTTGTCTACTTATCTGTGTTTCCTGCGTTGATTGGGTACTACTTTGCGATTAACCCTGGGCGGTGAACTATGCTACACTCGAAGAGTTTGCGTAGTTTCGGTAACTTCGCGATTCGCGTAGAACGCAAAGTTACCGAGTACTACGCAATTTGCAACGTAGGGTAGCTGTTTTTCTTCTTTGCGCGCTCAATATGCGTTCTCGCGCGTGCGGTAACGACTTACTGTGATTCTGCGTTCGCCGACGCGATTTCCTATCCATTCACGGGCGCCACGAGATTTGGAATCTGGCCGCACGATCCTGCGAGAGTGTGCGAACGCGCACACGTCATTCGGACGCGCGATCTGACTTCCGGCGGCAGTGTTGGTAAGATCGCGATCCCGAACACGCAGAAACTACAATCTGGCGAAGAATATCTCTCGAGCATCATAAAACCTTCTCGAAAATGATTATTTTGCTCAAAAAAACGCCTCAGATTGTGATTTGGCTGTAGTTTTTTGTGCAAGGAGTCCTTTTTCTTTTTTTTTCAAGAGGAAGGAAGTGCCCCTGAGTCTCCAACTTCCTGTTCCTGTCCAGCAGGCTCCTCCCAGTGCTTTGTCCATGTACTGTTCACTTTCATTTGGATTTGGAGCTGGAAGGATCACTTTTTGGGTCTGTCTGCTGCATCATATCATTGGATTGGATTTGAGGACTTTTGGATTTGAGATTTTACAAGTAAGTTGGAGAATTGGTGTACTTGTTTGTTTGATTGGGGCTTGTTTGTACCTACATTTGTTTGGGATTTTCATTGTTTTTAAGATTTATTGTTGTGGGTGGCCTGTAGTTTCAGTAGGGGCCTAGTTGTTTTTCTTTGATTGCATTTTCAGCAAGTAGGCCCAGAGGTACCCATGGGTGCATGTTTCTGTGGTGTCTGTTGAATTTAAACATCATGTAGGGCATGGATGGCATTGGATTGAATTGCTAAATGTGGTTTTTGGGGTGTATTTCACTTTTTGGGTGTGTGTTAATAAATAAATACCTTTGTTGGATTTGTGTGTGTGCTTGTTGTGTAACTTTCCAACCTTTCGTAGCCCAGTGGATTTTCGTTTTTGCATTTTTGTATTAAAGCTGTGTTGTTTAGCAGGCCTCCTTTGTCTGGTCATATATAGGCCTGCTTGAGTTCATTGTTTTCCATGGCCTGTTGTGACTGTGAGTGACCATGTGGCTTGTGGCCATTTTGTGGTGGTAGTTTAGTAGTGTGCTGCTTTTTCCATATAGGCCTGCATGTCTTTTCTTTGTTCCCCTTGGCTTATGCGTGTTGTTGTTGTGGCCTGGCCATGTGGGTGGCGGCCATTTTGTGAAGGCAGGCAGTGTGCTTTTGCCATAGGGCTACAAAAACATATATACATATATACACAATTAGTTTACAATAGTTACAAATTTACATACTGAAATATACATGAAGACATCCATGTAATTACAAGTTAAAATAAAGTCATCCCACTAAAATTCAGAATATCCAATTTCAAATAAACAACTGCCCAGTATTATGCCTTTCTTTATATTGAATTTGATAAGGTCAAATCATATATAATATGTCAATTTAATCAAAATTGCCATTTACAGATTCACAGCTCTTTGTGTACTTTAAGTTGCACAATTGCTCTAGAATCTAAGAATTTTGTCAACATGTTGCCAAGAAAAGAAACAGTTAATGGGTGGGTTTCAAGAATCCTATGATTCCAACTACATATCGGCCTCTCTTATAGTGATAAAAAAAAATTATTATATTTATGGCTCCTACCAGAAAACTGTTTAACTGTAGTTAACAATGCTGCAGGATCAAAATATAGCCATCTCCTCCATGAACAGGTAAATAAGGGTTTTGTCTAATAGATATAAATGTAGAACACAATTTAATAAGAATTTCCTACATAGTCCAGTCAAAGAGTAAAATACACTATTTTAGATGTCCATTAAATTCAGAAACCAAGATTTCATACCTGATATTTCTTATGAGATTCTGAGAGTATTGTCTTCTTACTCAAATTATTTGAGAGTGGTATTTATTCCAGATCAGGAGATGTCTGCATTGTAGCCATGATCACTAATATTAAAAAAACCAAAATTGGAATGTATGAGAGAAAGCTCATATACGTATAATGAAATAATATTAATAACGTAATCGCTATTGTAGAGAAAATTAAAGCTCAAGTCTAATAACTGTCCTATCTCACCTCATGATTTCCCTATGTTAGTAACAAACTAACAATGACTAGTTGACCCATGCCGTGGAGAAATGGTCCGTCTCTTACAATTGGGAATCTCTGATGCTTCATTTAAACCGGATAATGGGGTGATTCTCCCCCTATATCATATACCACAAACGATTTATGTTATTTCTAGAATAGAGAAACTTTGAGTTTCTAGGACTGTTTCTTGGTTTAAGGGAGTTTTTAATAACATGCCTCATCAAGAAGCCCCTTACAAAGTTTAACTAAAAGGACAGAGTGGTGATTCTCCCCCCATACCATATGCCACAAGCGATTATATTAATTCCAAAGTAAAAGAACTTAGAATATTTTAATATTTTAAAACTATTTCCTGGTTTTAAGGAGTTTTTAATAACATACCTAGCTAAGAAGCCCCTTATAAAATTAAACTATGAAGACAGAGTGCCGCAGACAGCCTAACTAACACTTACTTGTAACATCAGGTGAGCGCATGGTGGCGTGAAGATCAAGTACGAATGAGAGAAAACTCCTTTCCTCAAGTTTAAATAGCCCGCTAAGTAGAATCAATGATTCTCACCTGGGCGCACCTAATCAAAGGGTCACGAAAATGTATACGTTATGGGCGCCATCTTGTAGTATCGTTTCTATATGTTAGGGGTGAGGGAAACCATGGAATCATAGTCATCTCACCATTTTTGAAGCAATGTTTTAGGCAAAACAGACTCACATCTTACATGGGATATGTTTAGGACTGGATCTACTATATTATGACGGCAACTTGTATTATTTACTAGTTGCTCTGTGCCCCGACTTGTTATTTAAAACGGAAAAAATGATAAACAACAGTGTGTTTTCGCACAGAGGGGTACCCTGTTATGTATAATATGTACCCAATCATTTCCGAATTCGTTCTCCCCGTATTATGTATTGAAATGTATATAGCCCAAAATTCAATTTTCCGTAAGCGCCATCTTTAAACGGAGCAAACGCCGCGTCTATATCAAAAATAACATTTGTACCATGTTAGCTGATCAGAAAAGGTGCCTCACTAAAAAATTACATAAGTGAGTAAATGTGGGCGCCATCTTTGAACATCGTTTCAATACATTAAAAATGAATAAGACCATACATTCATTGTCATTTTATCCTTTTTAAAGGTAAGAAGATATGTGCAAGCCTGACGCGGTATATGATATTATTTATGGTTTGCTATATCAGCGGGACTTATTACTTCAATAACGCAAAATTAAATGAAAGGCAATATATTACCAAGAGGAAAGGAACCTTTTTCCCTGAGAGGTGTACCCTAACCATTACCAAATATATTCTCCCCATATTATATATTAAAAGGTGGGGTTACCCGAATTCCATTTGCTATGAGTACCATCTTGAAGTCAGGAAAGCGTCATCGATATCAAATATATTGACATATCGTCATTGGTACCGAGTTAACTGATCTGATAAGATTTCTAGAAAGTCAATGTGTGGCAACGCACAATATTGTGATTAAAACAAAAATAAAAATAAAAAACCACTGCTCCAGATCATAGATCCATTAGTTACACAGATTATGAACAGAGACAAGTAGTTAGTATGACAAAATTATTTACACATGCATCGGTGAGAAGAGCATATTTCCTATTTATTTTGTATTATATATGGAATGTAAAAGAATCAAATATCACTTATTATCATATTGCTATTCAATATATATTTTTAGCAGTAAAGGTACATTTTTTATCAGTAAGAGGACTGATTAATTGATTTTTATCTGGATCCCAGTATATGTTCCTGAAATTATACTAGGTGACCTAAAGTATTCCAAATGGCGGGATCATATAGTGTCAAAGAGACATGATACTTGATATCCCTGAAGTTGTTGTATCAAAATACCACAAACACCAAGTGCAATGCTATTTATAGAAAATAGTGAAGCTCACTATTAGCATTCAAAACATGGACTGTGGAACGCAAACGACAGATCCAGCTGGCCTCTGCCTTCCTTAATGTCAGTTCTCTATCTCCACCTCTCTCTAAGGGTTTAATATGTTCCAAAGCATGGAACCAAATGTCTGTTTCAGTTGGATGATGTTCATATATGTGCATGGCCACTGGATATCTGTCGTCTCTGTTTTTGATAGCCCTCACATGCTCCTGAATTCGTATTTTGAGGCTGCGAATACTGCTGCCTATATAGATTTTGTTACATACACAGCCCAGCACATAGATTGTGTGTGTTGTGTTACAATTAATAAATGTATTAATTGTATACTCCCTGGTGGTATTGTACTTAAATTTCTGTTTCTTATTACATCCATATTTACAGACTATGCATGTGCCACAGGTGTAAAAACCCGATGGTTTGCACGGCAGCCATGTAGTAATGTTTTCGCCCATATTTTTTACATAGCTGGGGCATAGCATAGATTTTATTGTGTTGCCCCTTCTGTATACCACTCTGGGTTTCTTAGAAATCGCTCCTACCGGCATCTGACCCGAGGATAGTAAATGACAGTTTTTACGTAAGATGTTGTATATATGATCACTATATGCATTATACTTGGTTATGAACAAGATCTCATCCAGTGCTTTTTTTTGCTCAAGTCTACCCAGACCCGTGGTGAGGGTTGATCTGCGATCTACCTGCATCACCCTTGTTTCAGCTGAGTTTAAAATTTTTTGCGTGTATCCTCTTTCACTAAAATTCTTTTTGATATTTTTAATACTTGCTCTGAAATTCCTATCTTCACTACAGTTACGCTGTGCTCTGATCATTTCTCCATATGGTATGGCATTGACCGTAGCTTTGGGATGAGCACTTTCAGCGTGTAGCACGCTGTTACAGGCTGTGGGCTTCCTATAAATATCACTATGAATCTTGTTATCAGAGATATATAGTTTGAGATCAAGAAAGTCTATAGATTCTCTAGAATAGTTAATGGTTATTTTTACATTAAATCTATTCCTATTTAAATGATCATAGTATGATAGTAACTCATCGATTCCACCATTCCAGATCAACAGAACATCATCTATGTATCTGCCATAAAATATGATGTTATTAGTCCAGACTCGTGCGCTGGGTCCCCAAGCATGCTCCGTCTCATACAATTCCATAAAGAGATTAGCATAAGACGGAGCAAACTGGGATCCCATAGCTGTCCCCTGCTTCTGTAGGAACCAGTCACCATTATGCAGAAAAGCATTCATTGTCAGAATCATATGAGCCATATCCAGTAACATGAGAGTATGGTGTAAATGGCAGGCATTACGTTTGTATAAAAAGTGTTTAAGGGCATCTAGTCCACAGTCTGTTTTAATACATGTATACAGGCTCTCCACATCTAAAGTGACAAAGAGTAGGTCATCGCTATCCCATACAAAGTCCTCCAACTTACAGAGAACATCTCTGCTGTCCTTAAGAAAGGAGGGTAGATTTTTAACGAAAGGTTGTAAGAACCCATCAACATATTCAGAGAGACATTCGGTAGGGCTTCCGTTACCTGAAATGATTGGTCTTCCTGGTGGAAACTTTCCCCCTTTGTGAATTTTTGGGAGAATATAGATGCAAGAATATCTTGAATCATGTGCCTGCAAATAATGATACTCCTTATCTGAGATAAGACCCAGTTCATGCCAATCTCGTAGACGCATATTGATGTTTTTCTCTATATTCATAGTAGGATTCTCTTTTAATTTAGTATTGCAGTCATGATTTTGCAACTGCCTGTCTATTTCTCCTAGATAATCTTTACGGTTCATGACGACGATATTTCCCCCTTTGTCAGCTTCTCTTATTACTAGATCGGGGTCATTTTTTAATGATGTTAGTAGGGTCCTGTCTCTTTTAGACAGATTGAAGTCATGTTGGCAATGTCTATTATTGGCTGGAAGGATCACTTTTTGTGTCTGTCTGCTGCATCATATCATTGGATTGGATTTGAGGACTTTTGGATTTGAGATTTTACAAGTAAGTTGGAGAATTGGTGTACTTGTTTGTTTGATTGGGGCTTGTTTGTACCTACATTTTTGGGGGATTTTCATTGTTTTTAAGATTTATTGTTGTGGGTGGCCTGTAGTTTCAGTAGGTGCCTAGTTGTTTTTCTTTGATTGAAATTTCAGCCAGTAGGCCCAGAGGTACCCATGGGTGTATGTTTCTGTGGTGTCTGTTGAATTTAAACATCATGTAGGGCATGGATGGCATTGGATTGAATAGCTAAATGTGTTTTTTGGGGTGTATTTCACTTTTTGGGTGTGTGTTAATAAATAAATACCTTTGTTGGATGTGTGTGTGTGCTTGTTGTGTAACTTTCCAACCTTTCGTAGCCCAGTGGATTTTCGTTTTTGCATTTTTGTATTAAAGCTGTGTTGTTTAGCAGGCCTCCTTTGTCTGGTCATATATAGGCCTGCTTGAGTTCATTGTTTTCCATGGCCTGTTGTGACTGTGAGTGACCATGTGGCTTGGGGCCATTTTGTGGTGGTAGTTTAGTAGTGTGCTGCTTTTTCCATATAGGCCTGCATGTCTTTTCTTTGTTCCCCTTGGCTTATGCGTGTTGTTGTTGTGGCCTGGCCATGTGGGTGGCGGCAATTTTGTGAAGGCAGGCAGTGTGATTTTGCCATAGGCTTGCATTGTCTGTTTTCCATTTCTTTTTGTTGTGGGTGGCTAGCGGCCATTTTGTGGAGCCATCCAGGCAGTGTGCTTTTGCCATAGGCCTGCATTCATTGTCTGTCCTCACTTTCTTGTTATTGTGGGTGGCCTGGCCATGTGGGTGGTGGCCATTTTATGGAGCAAGGCAGTGTGCTTGCTTTTGCCATAGGCTTCCAAGCTTGTGGCCTAGTCTGCCAGTAGGCCCAGAGGTAGTCATCATGGGTGCATAACAACTGTTTCTGTGTTGTCTGTTGAATTTTAACATCATTTATGGCATGGATGGCATTGGATTGAACTGCAAAATGTGGTTTTTGGGGTGGTATTTCAGTTTTTTGGTGTGTGTTAAATAAATAGGCCTTTTCAGCCAGTAGGTAACCCTGGGCGTTCAGCTCGCGGACTTTTGGCAACTCCGCTCTGCACGACAACGCGGACTTACACTTTTTTTCTTCTTCGCGCGCTCAATATGCAGAATTCACAATCTGGCGAAGAATATCTCTCGAGCAGCATAAAACATTCTCGAAAATGATGATTTTGTTCATTTTGCTCAAAAAACTCCTCAGGTTGTCATTTAGATGTAGTTTTGTGAGCAAGGAGTCATTTTTCTTTTTTTTACAATTTTTTTAAAGAGGAAGGAAGTTCCCCAGAGTCTCCAACCTCCTGGTCCTGTCCTTTGCCTTCACTTTCTTGTTATTGTGGGTGGCCTGGCCATGTGGGTGGCGGCCATTTTGTGAAGCCAGGCATTGTGCTTTTGCCATAGGCCTGCATTGTCTGTCTTGTCTTTCTTTTCTTGTTGTTGTGGGTGGCCTGGCCATGTGGTGGTGGCCATTTTGTGGGACCAGCCACTGTACTTTTGCCATAGGCATCCAAGCTTGTGGCCTAGTCTGCCAGAAGGCCCAGAGGTAGTCATCATGGGTGCATAAAACTGTTTCTGTGTTGTCTGTTGAATTTAAACATCATTTAGGGCATGGATGGCATTAGATTGAATTGCAAAATGTGGGTTTTTTTGGGGGGTCTATTTCACTTTTTGGGTGTGTTAAATAAATGCCTTTTTTGCGTGTGTATGTGTTGTTGCTGTGGTTGTTGTGTAACTTTCCAACCTGTTTTTAGCCATGTGGATTTTAGTTTTTGCATTAAAGCTGTGTGTGTTGTTTATCAGGCATCCTTTGTCTGGCCATATAGGCCTGCTTGAGTTCATTGTTTGCCGTGCCTTGTGCCTGTGAGTGACCATGTGGCTGGGGGCCATTTTGTGGTGGTAGTTAGTAGTGTGCTGTTTTTGCCACATAGGCCTGCGTGTCTTTCCATTGTTCTTCTTGTCTTACTGCTTCCAAATCCATCCCCATTGCCAGCTGCAGCTCCCTGATGCTGCATCCATCCCACGTGATGCACAAATTTAGGCCAAACAGGTTCCACTACATTTTTGTTGTTATTCTTTGCTATTCTTATTCTTCCTGAGTGTACACAGTACACCAGGAAAGCCCTGGCCTTGTTGTCAAAGTCTCATAAATGGCTACACTGTTGTTGTTCACTGAGTTACTAAAATTTAATAATTGACAACCACACACTAAGTTATATATTATATTAGTTTGATTTGTGCTATCGTTTGGCTGATGTTCTTCTGGCTTTTTTGCTTTTAGGTGCACAAAAGACTGAGGAGGAGGTGTGCCATCATTGCCTGTTGTACTGCCAAACAGACGTCCTGCTGCTGTACACGACGTGACGTGTGACCTGACCAGACATCTCTGCAACTTGTGCAACTGAGTGCTGCTGACATCTGAAGAAGATGGGCCCAAAGAAAGCAGGTACCAGGTCCTCCAGTACCAAGAAAGTTGCTATTGAGAAGAAGGTACAGAAGAAGGAAGTGACACTTAAGTCTGGTGTGCCGCCCAATACCTTTTTTGGGAAACAAAAAATTACACCTGCAGCAGCGGTGTCCGGGGGGCAAGCTGGGGGCAGCACCTCCACATCAGTGGGCCCAACCCACCAACCCAGGCCCAAGCACATGAGTGTGGAAGAGGTAGCCAGCCTAATGGTGGAAACCAGTGATGCTGAGCCTGAGATAAACTTATCGCTATCTCAAAGTAGTACCCAATCAACGCAGGAGGAAACACAGCAGATAAGTGGTCAACAACAACAGCCGCAACCACCGCCCGCAATAGTAGTTGTTGTTCCTCCCGAAGTAGGGGCAGTTCAGGAAATTGAGCCTCATGCAGAGGTAGAAGAAGAGGAAGCCACTCATTCAGAAGATCCATTGTCTTCCGAATCCCCAGCAAGGAAAAGGAGGGTTAGTCCATCAAGTTCTTCGCCAAGCCCCCCTTCTGATGATCTAGATGCCACTTGGAAACCACAAACTGAGTCTGAGAGGGAGACACGTCCCAAGACCAGGCTAGGGAAAAGGAAGGTTCCAGAAAGCCTTACACTTATGGAGGTCGATGTAGAACAGCAGGATGATGATGATGAGCCAGTCATCATGAACATCACTCCCAGCCCCGAGGAGATGGAGACCAACATTATTACCCTATCCAAAATCGCTGCGAGGGATGTAGCACGCATACCTCCAACACAGGTAACACCAACACGACTTACAGCTTCCATATTTGCATTAGCAAAGGGCCGGCAGCGACCTACATCCAGCACAACCACCACCTCAGTAGAAGTAGGTAGTGGTACAGCACAGAGTCAAATTCAACCCACACCCTCCAGTTCATCCGGCATTGGAAGTGGCACCTCCAGCAGGAGGCAAAAGTTAAGCTCCCCAGTTTGGGACTTCTTTACGGTTAGCGAAAAGGAGGAGAACATTGCTATATGCTCCATTTGTAATACCGGGGTAAGCTTGGTACAAACTATGGTACCGGAGGCCAAATAACCCATCTGAAAAAACACCACTTGATCGACTGGGAGGACCACCTTTGCGGCATAAAAACTGCAACCATTGGTGTTGGTGGGGATAAGCGAGTAGAAGATCCGATCACGGTGGAAGAGGAAGGACAGGGAGACATTCTCTCTGGTAGTGGTACACAAAGTAGCCCTGTCCCCAGCACTGCAGTGTTATCGTCGCCCACATCTTCAGCAACATCTCAGTGGCACAAGAGTAAGAGTCAGCCTGAGACAGCAAGGAGTACCGCAATGAAAAAAAGTGCGTCATTGAGCCTAAGAGAAAGGAAAACCATGCAGCCTACAATTATCAGCATGTTTAGGGGGAGGGGCAGTACGAACGCAACCACCCAATAGCACGTTTGTACAATGCGAAGCTGGCTAAAATGTTAGCACTGGACCTTCTCCCTTTTTCTTTTGTTGAAGGGGTGGGTTTTCTGGAATTTGTGACAGCCATCTGCCCAAAATGGCAGGTTTCCAGCCGCTACTATTTTGCCAGAGTTGCTGTTCCAGCCTACATCACGACGTGCTGGAATTGCTTGGAAAAGCCTTGAAGCAGAGTGCTGTTCAGAGTATCCACCTGACAACAGACATGTGGACCAGTTGCCAAGCCACTGATTACATGTGCATCACTGCACACTGGATCTCTTTTGTGGGGGTTAGAGAACAGATATCTGTTGGTGTTGACGCTGCTGAGATTTTTCATGCCACTCGCTAACATGCAACTGTAGCCATGTTTGCCATGGAGAAATCTCATACTGCTGAAACATTTTGGATGAGTTTAACATCAAGGTCTTTGAGTGGCTGCGCCCAAGAGGGCTTAACATTGGTTTTGTTGCCACGGACAATGGCAGAAATGTAGTTAGGGCCATGAAAGATGGTCGCTATTTCAGGGTCCCGTGTTTGGCACACTGCATTAACCCCTTAACTGCTGGGCCTTTCCCCCCCCAGTGCTGAGCCCTTTTTTGGCTATTTGTAGTAGTTCGCGATTAGGCCTCTGTAACTTTTTGACCACATAAGGTATCCACGCCAAATTTGCGTCCTTTTCTTCCAACATCATGGGGATTCTAAAGGTACCCAGGGTTTGTGGATTCCCCTGGAGTGGTCCCAGATTTTAGCCAAAATACAGCTAAATTTTGTTTTTTGGGGGAAAAATGGGAAAAAATTCCCGCATATGAAAGCGTCTGGGTTTTTCCCTGCAAATGGTATCAAAAAATGGTTTGTGGGGCTGAAATCTCCATTTTCCCAGCTTTTAGGGAATGACAGACTTTTGTCAGAAAACCAAAACATTTTACACAGTTTTGGCATTTTTCGGGGACATAGCCTATTTTTGCTGTTTTTTGTGCTTTCAACCTCCTTCCAGTTAATGGTAGAAATGGGTATGAAAGCAATAATGGATCCTGGAAATCTATACATTTTAGAAAGGTAGACAAAATGCTGAATTCAGCAAGGGGTCATTTGTGTAAATCCATCAAGGCTTCTTTATAGAAACTAACAGTTAAATATAGGAAAAATGGAAAATTAGTTGAAAAAAACAGCCTTTTGTGTCAACGTTTTCACCTGTAACTTCTTCTAATTATGACTGCTCTTTGAAAGCAATATACCGTTACATCCACTGGACCTTACTGGTTGTGGGGATATATAGGACTTGTAGGTTCACCAAGAACCCGACGAACCCAGAGCCAAAAACTGAGCAGCGTCTTGCAATGGTTTTTTATTATGTACCGGGCATATAGCAATTAGTCTGGGAAAATGTTACATGGAATATTCGGTATGAAAGACTCCTATGTATTTCTGAAATGGGAACACAATATAGAGTTTAGAAACATTAGATATTTGCACATTTCTGAAATTGGTAATACTCATACTAGCATGAGAATTATAGGTCATTTTTCAAAATAACTTCTTTTTACACATTGTCTTTCATTTGGAAGGCAGAAATGCATCGAAAGTCAATAGGTAATAACAGTTGCTTTACAAATCTGAATTACCGTAAGTGTCCCGATAAAAATGGTACCTCACTTGTGTGGGTAGGCATACTGCCCACGACAGGAAACGGCTCAAAACGCAACGTGAACACACCACATTTTCACAATGAAAAATTACCCTTTTTTTGCAAAGTGCCTAGCTGTAGTTTTTGAACCCTTGCTCTGCCGGCACCCAGGGAAAACTAGCAAACCTATACATTTTTTAAAACTAGACACCCAGGGGAATCCAGGATAGGGTGACTTGACTGGCTTTCACCAGGTTCTGTTACCCAGAATCCCTTGCAAACCTAAACAATTGTCAAAAAAAACACATTTTCCTCACATTTCTGTGGTGGAAAGTTCTGGAATCTGCATGGATCCACAAATTTCCACCCACCCCGCGTTCCCCAAAGTCTTCCGAGTAAAATGGTACCTCACTTGTGTGGGTAGGCCTAGTGCCCGCGACAGGAAACGGTGCAAAACGCAACGTGGACACACCACAATTTCATAGTGAAAAACGACCCTTTTTTGGCAAAGTGCCTAGCTGTAGTTTTTGAACCGTAGCTCTGCCGGCACCTAGGGAAACCTAGCAAACCTATAATTTTTTTTAAACTAGACACCCAGGGGAATCCAGGATGGGGTGACTTGACTACTTCTCACCAGGTTCTGTTACCCAGAATCCCTTGCAAACCTAAAAAATTGTCAAAAAAAACACATTTTCCCTACATTTCTGTGGTGGAAAGTTCTGGAATCTGCGTGGATACACAAATTTCAACCCACCCTGCGTTCCCCAAAGTCTTACGAGAAAAATGGTACCTCACTTGTGTGGGTAGGCCTAGAGCCTGCGACAGGAAATGGCACAAAACGCAACATGGACACACCCCAATTTCACAGTGAAAAATGACCCTTTTTTGGCAAGGTGCCTAGCTGTAGTTTTTGAATCCTAGCTCTGCCTGCATCAAGGGAAACCTAGCAAACCTATACATTTTTGAAAACTAGACACCCAGGGGAATCCAGGATGGGGTGACTTGACTACTTCTCACCAGGTTCTGTTACCCAGAATCCCTTGCAAACCTAAAATATTGTCAAAATAAACAAATTTTCCTCACATTTCTGTAGTGGAAAGTCCTGGAATCTGCGTGGATCCACAAATTTCTACCCACCCCGCGTTCCCCAAAGTCTTCCGAGAAAAATGGTACCTCACTTGTGTGGGTAGGCCTAGAGCCCGTGACAGGAAATCGCGCAAAACGCAACGTGGACACACCCCAATTTCACAGTGAAAAATGACCCTTTTTTGGCAAAGTGCCTAGCTATAGTTTTTGAACCCTAGCTCTGCCTGCATCTAGGGAAACCTAGCAAACCTATATATTTTTGAAAACTAGACACCCAGGGGAATCCAGGATGGGGTGACTTTACTGCCTCTCACCAGGTTCTGTTACCCAGAATCCCTTGCAAACCTAAAAAATTTGTCAAAAAAAACATATTTTCCTCACATTTCTGTGGTGGAAAATCCTGAAATCTGCGTGGATCCACAAATTTCTACCCACCCCGCATTCCCCAAAGTCTTCCGAGAAAAATGGTACCTCACTTGTGTGGGTAGGCCCAGTGTCAGCGTCAGGAAACGGCGCAAAACGCAACGTGGATAAACCTCAATTTCACTGTGAAAAATGACCCTTATTTGGCAAAGTGCCTAGCTGTAGTTTTTGAACCCTAGCTCTGCCTGCATCTAGGGAAACCTAGCAAACCTATATATTTTTGAAAACTAGACACCCAGGGGAATCCAGGATGGGGTGACTTTACTGCCTCTCACCAGGTTCTGTTACCCAGAATCCCTTGCAAACCTAAAAAGTGTAAAAAAACCACATTTTCCTCACATTTCTGTGGTGGAAAGTCCTGAAATCTGCGTGGATCCACAAATTTCTACCCACCCCGCGTTCCCCAAAGTCTTCCGAGAAAAATGGTACCTCACTTGTGTGGGTAGGCCTAGTGTCCGTGTCAGGAAACGGCGCAAAACGCAACGTGGACACACCTCAATTTCACTGTGAAAAATGACCCTTATTTGGCAAAGTGCCTAGCTGTAGTTTTTGAACCCTAGCTCTGCCAGCACCTAGGGAAACCTAGCAAACCTATACATTTTTGAAAACTAGACACCCAGGGGAATTCAGGATGGGGTGACTTGACTGCCTCTCACCAGGTTCTGTTACCCAGAATCCCTTGCAAACCTAAAAAATTGTCCCAAAAAACAAATTTTCCTCACATTTCTGTGGTGGAAAGTTCTGGAATCTGCGTGGATCCACAAAATTCCATCCTCCCCACGTTCCCCAAAGTCTTCCGATAAAAATGGTACCTCACTTGTGTGGGAGGCCCAAGTACCCGCGACAGAAAACGGCCCAAAACGCAACGTGGACACACCACATTTTCGCAGTGAAAACGGACCCTTTTTCAACAAAGTGGCTAGCTGTAGATTTTGAACCCTAGTTCTGCCGGCACCTAGGGAAACCTTTCAAACCTATACATTTTTGAAAAGTAGACACCCAGGGGAATCCAGGATGGGGTGACTTGGCTGGCTCTCACCAGGTTCTGCTACCCAGAATCCCTTGCAAACCTAAAATATTGTAAAAAAAAAACACATTTTCCTCACATTTCTGTGGTGGAAAGTTCTGGAATCTGCGTGGATCCACAAAATTCCACCCACCCCGCGTTCCCCAAAGTCTTCCGAGAAAAATGGTACCTCACTTGTGTGGGAGGCCTAAGTACCCGCGACAGGAAACGGCCCAAAACACAACGTGGACACACCACATTTTCGCCGTGAAAACGGACCCTTTTTCAACAAAGTGCCTAGCTGTAGATTTTGAACCCTAGCTCTGCCGGCACCTAGGGAAACCTAGGAAACCTATACATTTTTGAAAACTAGACACCCAGGGGAATCCAGGATGGGGTGACTTGGCAGGCTCTCACCAGGTTCTACTACCCAGAATCCCTTGCAAACCTAAAATATTGTAAAAAAACACATTTTCCTCACATTTCTGTGGTGGAAAGTTCTGGAATCTGCGTGGATCCACAAAATTCCACCCACCCCGCGTTCCCCAAAGTCTTCCGATAAAAATGGTACCTCACTTGTGTGGAAGGCCTAAGTACCCGCGACAGGCTAGGGCCCAAAACATATTGAGGTGACATTAAAGTACCTACCACAAAACAACCTGGTTTTGCAAGGGGTCACCTCGGTTTTGGCCCCGTGCTCGGCGTCCAGCTAGGGAAACCTATCAAACCCACACATTTCTGAAAATCTAGACACCCGGGTGGTTCCAGGGAGGTATGGCTTGCGTGGATCCCCCAACGTTTTCTTACCCAGAATCCCTGCAAACCTCAAATTATGCAGAAAAAATCACTTTTCCCACACATTTTGTGTGGGAAAGTTGTGGCATCGCCGGGCAGACACGCATTTCCCACCACCCAGTGTTCCCCAAGGTCTCCCGATAAAAATGGTGCCTCACTCGTGTGGGAGGCCCAAGTACCCGCGACAGACAAGGGCCCAAAACGTATTGAGGTGACATTAAAATTGCCTATCACAAAACAACCTGGTTTTGCAAGGGAGTCACCTCGGTTTTGGCCTCGTGCTCGGCGGCCAGCTAGGAAACCTATCAAACCCACACATTTCTGAAAACTAGACACCCGGGTGGTTCCAGGGAGGTATGGCTTGCGTGGATCCCCCAACGTTTTCTTACCCAGAATCCCCTGCAAACCTCAAATTATGCAGAAACAATCACTTTTCCACACATTTTTGTGTGGGAAAGTTGTAGCATCGCCGGGCAGACACGCATTTCCTACCACCCAGTGTTCCCCAAGGTCTCCCGATAAAAATGGTGCCTCACTCGTGTGGGAGGCCCAAGTACCCGCGACAGACAAGGGCCCAAAACGTATTGAGGTGACATTAAAATTGCCTATCACAAAACAACCTGGTTTTGCAAGGGGGTCACCTCTGTTTTTGGCCCCGTGCTCGGCGGCCAGCTAGGGAAACCTATCAAACCCACACATTTCTGAAAACTAGACACCTGGGTGGTTCCAGGGAGGTATGGCTTGCGTGGATCCCCCAACGTTTTCTTACCCAGAATCCCCTGCAAACCTCAAATTTAGCAAGGGCCAAAAACGTATTGAGGCAACATCAAAATTGCCTATCACAAAATGTTTTGGGCCCTAGCCTGTCGCGGGTACTTGGGCCTCCCACACGAGTGAGGTACCATTTTTATCAGGAGACCTTGGGGAACACTAGGTGGTAGGAAATGCATGTCTTCCCGGCGATGCCACAACTTTCCCACACAAAAATGTGTGGAAAAAGTGATTTTTTCAGCTAAATCCGAGGTTTGCAGTGGATTCTGGGTAAGAAAACGTTGGGGGATCCACGCAAGCCATACCTCCCTGGAACCCCCCGGGTGTCTAGTTTTCATAAATGTGTGGGTTTGATAGGTTTCCCTAGCTGGGCACCGAGCACGGGGCCAAAAACCGAGGTGACCCCCCTTGCAAAACCAGGTTGTTTTGTGATAGGCAATTTTAATGTCACCTCAATACGTTTTGGGCCCTAGCCTGTCGCGGGTACTTGGGCCTCCCACACGAGTGAGGTACCATTTTTATCGGGAGACCTTGGGGAACACTGGGTGGTAGGAAATGCATGTCTGCCCAGCGATGCCACAACTTTCCCACACAAAAATGTGTGGAAAAAGTGATTTTTCAGCTAAATTCGAGGTTTGCAGTGGATTCTGGGTAAGAAAACGTTGGGGGATCCACGCAAGTCATACCTCCCTGGAACCCCCCGGGTGTCTAGTTTTCAGAAATGTGTGGGTTTGATAGGTTTCCCTAGCTGGCCGCCGAGCACGGGGCCAAAAACCGAGGTGACCCCCCCTTGCAAAACCAGGTTGTTTTGTGATAGGCAATTTTAATGTCACCTCAATAAGTTTTGGGCCCTAGCTTGTCGCGGGTACTTGGGCCTCCCACACGAGTGAGGTACCATTTTTATCGGGAGACCTTGGGGAACACTGGGTGGTAGGAAATGCATGTCTGCCCGGCGATGCCACAACTTTCCCACACAAAAATGTGTGGAAAAAGTGATTTTTTCAGCTAAATTCGAGGTTTGCAGTGGATTCTGGGTAAGAAAACGTTGGGGATCCACGCAAGCCATACCTCCCTGGAACCCCCGGGTGTCTAGTTTTCAGAAATGTGTGGGTTTGATAGGTTTCCCCAGCTGGCCGCCGAGCACGGGGCCAAAACCGAGGTGACCCCCTTGCAAAACCAGGTTGTTTTGTGATAGGCAATTTTAATGTCACCTCAATACGTTTTGGGCCCTAGCCTGTCGCGGGTACTTGGGCCTCCCACACGAGTGAGGTACCATTTTTATTGGGAGACCTTGGGGAACACTGGGTGGTAGGAAATGCATGTCTGCCCGGCGATGCCACAACTTTCCAAAAACAAAAATGTGTGGAAAAAGTGATTTTTTCAGCTAAATTCGAGGTTTGCAGGGGATTCTGGGTAGGAAAACGTTGGAGGATCCATGCAAGCCATACCTCCCTGGAACCCCCCGGGTGTCTAGTTTTCAGAAATGTGTGGGTTTGGTAGGTTTCCCTAGCTGGCCGCCGAGCACGGGGCCAAAAACCAAGGTGACCCCCCTCACAAAACCAGGTTGTTTTGTGATAGGCAATTTTAATGTCACCTCAATACGTTTTGGGCCCTTGTCTGTCGCGGGTACTTGGGCCTCCCACACGAGTGAGGCACCATTTTTGTCGGGAGACCTTGGGGAACGCTGGGTGGTAGGAAATGCATGTCTGCCCGGCGGTGCCAAACTTTCCCACACAAAAATGTGTGGAAATAGTGATTTTTTTCAACAAAATATGAGGCTAGCAGGGCATGTTGGGTAAAAATAAACAGTGAGAACCACGCAAGTCATTCACCCTTGTACTTCCCCCTTTGTCTACTACTCAAAAATGTAAAGGTTTGCCTAGGTGACGACTGAGCTAGGGCAGAAAGTCCCCTGCTACCCATTGTGAAAAAAAAAATATCTAACAAAAGGCCATTAAACCGACACAAATATAAATCTAACACTCATTTGATAAAGCTAATCCACCACTTACACAGGTTGGTTTTAGCACCTCCAGAAACGCTGGCTTCAAAGCACAAATACTTATCAAAGTATATAAATATTGAAGCCAAGCCTTCTGAAGGGGAGCCATAAAGCCACATCACGGCACCTACCACTTTATGGTCCATTCACACGCCATTCACACACCACACAGAAGACTTCCGTACTGCCAGCCACGGGCCCAAACAACCATATCACTTGCACTCACACAAACATACTGCCGCCATGCAAGGGCCCATCACATTCATATGCAACAAGACATAATGACTTTGACTATATTCTACCACCTGTCAAGTCTCCACCTCCTTCTTCCAGAACGTTACCGAACTCATGCCCAGTGAGCCTATACTAATGACTTCCATGACAGCCACATGAGGCTCAGGAAGACATGTCTTTCATGCACCTTTAGTGCACTCACTATGCTAAATCCAACTCCTTCCAGTTTGTGGATGCAAGTTGGGGGTGCTCGAGTATGCCGCAAAAACATTTCTCGAGCTGAGCAAGCATATCTACCTTTGAAACTAAGGCAAACATGCTGGAAATTTTCAAAAGATAACATCATAAACTATGAACGGATGAATGTGAAACAAGGGTAGTCCGTGACAACGTAGCATATGTCCAATCCACCGTTATGTGCAGTGACTGTAATGCACTTATCATACAGCAAACTGACCATCTACTAAGTTCTAACGGAGGATGAACATGGCAAGCAGCATTGACCCATAAATACTACAGTAAATTCAGTGTGAGTGTGGCAGCAATGGATTTGAATCCATGGGTGAAGAAGAAGTCAGGACGTGTATCTATACTACCTTTACTATCTGCCTTCTACCTTTGTAATATTCCGCGGAAAGCGTACCTACTGTAAGCTGTTCTAACCCGTTCGTGTGTCTGTCCTCAGAGTCCTGACTAACCCTGTCCAATTGTTAAGAGACCCTATACTAATGCCTTTCATCTCTAGCTACTTGAAGCTTGAGTGAACATTTCTGTCATGAGCTATCAATGCTCTCACAATGCTCTATCCAACTCCTTCCAGTTTGTGGATGCAAGTTGGGGGGTGCCCGAGTATGCCGCAAAAACATTTCTCGAGCTGAGCAAGCATATCTACCTTTGAAACTAAGGCAAACATGCTGGAAATTTTCAAAAACTTCCTAAAGAGAACATCATAAACTACGAATAACGGTTGAATGTGAAACACGGGTACTCCATGACAACGTGGCATATGTTCTGTCCAGCAGTATGTGCAGCGTGGGGACTATAATGCACTTGTCAATTGGCGAACAGAACAACTACCACGTTCTGAAAGCAGATAAAGGTGTTGAGAAGTCCATGATTTCATGAAGTGGAGGAAGAAATATCCTGCAGCTGCTTGCGTAGTGAAGGAGTGGCCCACAGACAGTAGGTATCCATTCACACCAATTGAAAGGTTATCCTATTGGCAGCTCCACCTCAGTCAATTTCCCGGTATTTTGCTTTAGTGTGATACAACATAAAGCAAGTAGGAAAACAGAAGGCAGGCTTACTTGGGCACTGGGGACAGTAAACACGAGTCTCCTGCCTCTTTCCCTGCATCGAGCACACTTTACAACGACGACATGGTCGCTCCTTTTGGGTGTTGCAGGAATTTTATCTGCAAAGTGTCGCTCCTGCAGCCTTGCGACGTCCTCCAGAACACATGAAGTGGAGGCTTCTGCTTCTGTAGCAGTAAGACTTTCAATCACAGACAACTGAAAGTCAAGGAAAGACATGAGTCTTCCTGTGGTGGTCTCACGATAAACAACATACGCATTGTATGTTGCCATCTGGATCAGGTGCGTAAACATTTCTTATACCAAGTGCGAGTTTTACGACTCGCATTGTATGGCTGAAGAACCTGGTCATTCTTGTCCACTCCGCCCATGTACTTGTTGTAATCAAGTATACAGGTGGGCTTGTGGACTTCGGCCATCTGACCCCAAACCGTGACAGGGGAAGTGCTCTCAGCATGAATTGTAGTGAGCATGTACACGTCACGCCTATCTGAGAACTTAACTGCGAGCAGTTCGTTGGAACGCAACGCAGTGCTCTGGGATTTCTGGAGCTTCTTGCAAACAAGCTCCTGCGGGAATCCTTTGCGGCGACAACGAATTGTACTGCAAGCCACGGTGCCAGCTTTGTAGAGCTCACTGAACAGCTCTACTCCTGTATAGAAATTGTCCACATAAAGGTTATAACCTTTGTGAAGAAGTGGCTGGACAAGCTCCCATACGATCTTTCCTGTGACCCCCTAGCATGGGAGGGCAACCTACAGGGTTAAGAGTTGTGTCCTTCCCTGTATACACTCTCAAGCTGTACACATAGCCAGTCGAGCTCTCACACAGCATGTACAGCTTGATGCCATAGCGAGCGCGTTTGCTCGGAATGTACTGCCTAAACAGCAGCCGCCCTTTATACAAGATCAAGGACTCATCAATGGCTATATTCTTTCCAGGAGTATAAACCTCTGGAAACCTGGCAGACAAATGTTCCACGACAGGCCGAATTTTGAACAACCTGTCATAGTCTGGATGGTCCCGGGGCAATGCAGCAGAATTGTCATTGAAATGCAGCATGCGCTGCAATAGCAAAAACGATCTCTGCTCATGTATGGTGCAAAGATGGGGGTTAACCAAACCGTGCGAGTAGACCAGTAGGATAGCAAGGTTGGTTTATGTACTACCCCCATTTTAAGTGTGAGGCCCAAAAATATCTTCAACTCCCTAGTGAAGTGGGAGTCCACTTGCGCGCCCTAGAATGAGGCCCAAGAGTGCCTCCTTGCTCCCTCAGAAATTGTTCGGCACGCAAATTTGTTTTCTGCACAATTTCGTCTAGGAAGTCAACACCAAAAAAGAGATGGAAGTAGTCAATTGGCAAAAAATTTGCCGTATCTACTTTACATCCAGCGTCACCAGTGAAAGGCGGAATTTGGGGCTGAACTAAATTGGGAGGCTGCCAAGACAGCACTCCGTCTGTGCTTGCGGCCGCACGTGCCTGCACTCTGGGTTGCTCTAACCTGTTACGGGCGATCTGCTGCACAGACTGTGCTGGCAAAGGGACAGCACGACTGACATCGTCTCCTTCAGAATCACTGGACGATGAGTCATCGGATGGAACTGCGCCGACTGAAAAGTCACTCCCAGATTTGGCTCCATTGTCCTCTCCCTCAGATGCTGTCTCAGTATCTGCTGTCTCAGTCTCTGATCCTGCCTCAGAGCTGGACTCCAGAACCAGATTTAGGGCCTGGGCAGCATTCATCCAACGATATGCCATCTCTGCTAGTGCCTAAACTATCCTTTTAAAACACTATCCTACGTAGAAGGCAGATAGGTTGTTGGTTTTAAAGTGTAGGTGGGTGTGTGCGTAAGTGAAGTGTTTAAGTCAATAATGACGAAGTCACCTTACATTTGCGAAATCCGTACGCTCTCCAAAAAGACTAAGAAAGAGAAAAAAAAGACACAGTATTACTTTACCTTGCCACATACCCATAATCGCAGCCTTTTAGCGCTGGTGGGAGCCAGTGCTACCATCATTTTAGCGCCAAGATGCCTACGGGTGAACGTGTGCTTTACAATTGCACACTATAAACTCCTTTGATGCGCCCACTACCATCCTTGCAAACGTGCCCCTCATCTCTCCATAGCCCCTCTCTCACATACATTTAGTCTGTTACAAAGTGTTTCTACTGCGTGGCTTTACTAATCCACTTTGCTGTCTACATAATACCGATCTGATTGCTTCAGCATACCCTTTATGGCATCAAAACTGCCACTACACAAAAGTCAGATATCTCTATCTAGCAGAAATGTTGTACTCTGCAGCAGTACCACACTTTACTGCCTTTCAGGTAACTTCAAAGAGACTCATTATAGTTCTTTCACAGTCTCATAATTTCAGCACTGAGAAATATCTCTGTAAATAAATATTTATATATATATAACAATTAATTCCCAATGTCAGCGCGCTCAATACCTGGTGCAGGCAGCAACGGGTAGAATCCTTACACGATATTTAAATTCAGAAACACAAAGGATGTCGCACTCCAGAGACAGGTTTCAGAGTTGCTTTATTTTCACCACCACTACCACCAGTCGTGTTGAAAATAAAGCAACTCTGAAACCAATCTCTGGAGTGCGCCATCCTTTGTGTTTCTGAATATATATATATATATATCCATATGAATCATGATGAGAAAAGGCGCCCTTCCAGGTGGGCCAGGGCTTCGTAGCGACATTGCCGCTTTACTATTCCAAATGAAAATCATGCCGTATTATAGCACAAAGGAAGCCCTCCAGTCGAGAAAGCAGGTAACAGCAGTCAAAGAGTACATGTATCTATATATATATATATGTATATATATATAGATATGTATATAGATACATATATATCATTCACTCCAGGGCCGGCATTAGCGCTGGTGGCGCCCTGTGCGACAATGTCTGCTGGTGCCCCACCAATGACCACCTCTGCCATGGATTCCCTCACTAGCACCATACAGTGCCCCTCAAGTCTCAAAAACCACTGTCTCTCAGATTCATTTAGTTTTATAGCAACACTCACACCAGTGTACGGTGTCAGAGCACTTTACACCACACACACACACATTGCACAGAGACAACAGTACATAGGATATGCTACATCAGACAGGACAAGGTGTAGTGTAGCAGTAACATGCCATCTATACTGGCAGGCAATATAGTTTGAGCCCTTATTCTGGGAAAGCACAAATCCAGAATTTAAAACGTACCATCGTTGGGGGTTCTCTTTCATAATAAGAATTATTTTCTACCCAAATGAACCCTTTTCACAAGATTAGATGATGAAAGACTGGGCAAAAAAACATAAAGCTGGCACAGAAGCAGTAACCCACTAACCTCTTTACATTATATCAGACATGCCAACCCTCCCGATTCAGGCGGGAGACTACCGATTTCAAGGCTAGCCTCCCGCCTCCCGATTCCTGCAAGCAAAAACCCGATTCCTCGGGGCTTTCAGCTGACAGGGCTTGGTATTGTGTAACGTGCTAATTCTTCCAGCAATAGTCAGAGTGGCGATGCAGGGGCTCTAGAAGGGGTGAAAAACCAACAAAGCCTCTTTAACAAGCGAATGGTCTTTTAAAGACCTGTGAAGTACTCGGGGCGGCTGTGTGTTTGCCCGGGAAGCTGTTTCAGCCCGGGCTGCCACACAGGGGGGTGGGGGGGGTGTATGCACTGCCAGCAACCTGCCATGCTTCTGAAAGGTAAGAAAAAAACGTGCATTTGCGTTTCAAATGTCCGATCCTGCAGCAGCACACTTCCAAAGACCATACATGACAGTAACCCGATTCAAGACCCCATTCTCCCGATTTTTTTTTTTAAATCTCCCACTTTGCTCTTCTGAAATGTTGGCATGTATGTTATATGCACTTTATGTGCATGCCTATGGCTCCCCTGGGAGCAGATTGTGGCCCCCATAATTATGTACATAATTATTGCCCCCACAGGGGGTCGGCCACTGAGCAGAAGGACCGACCCCCTGCCAATATCGCCGCCATTTTAAAAAAAAAAAACGTCTTTTTTTTTATTTTTAAGGGGCGATCGCGCCCCCAAGGAAAGCCAGGTAAATTAATTTAAAAATGTGCCCCCGGGGGGGGCGACCCATCACCACGAGGGCCGACCCCCCCCAAAGACATCCCTGGTGTCTAGTGGGGTTTCCTGTGGGGTTTCCTGGCCGTGGATCGCAGCAGCGCTGCAATCCACGTCCAGGAAACCCTTTCAGGAAGGCCTCGTTTGAAAGGGGAGACTCTCCCCTTTCAAACGAAGCCTCCCTGAAAGCTGGGGAGGCCGTTTCCAGCCAGATTTCCCCATCGGAGTCGAGCGCGGCCTTACCTGCTGCTGTCCTCGGCTCCGGTGGGGAAATCAGTGACGTCAGAGCACCTCGCGGTGCGCTGACGTCACAGATGGGCGGGAGGGGGGGGGCGGGGGAAGACGCGGGAAGCCTTCCGCGTCTCCCCCAGTAAAAATAAAATAAAATAAAAATCCGGTGCGATGCACTGGACGATTTATTAGTGCCCTCCCTGGTGACGTCCAATGGACGTGCGCAGCACCAGGGAGGTAGTGCTTGCGTCGGCCATTGGCCGACGCAAGCACCAAAAGGGTTAACATTGTTGTTCAAGACTTTCTGAAAAATGAATACAAAGTCAGCAACTTACTGGCCACCTGCAGAAGAATATGCACACATTTCAGCCATTCTTTTAAAGCCCGGAAGCAGCTGAGGGTCATTCAACGTGAGCATAAAATGCCAGTCAAAGCACTCATCCAGGAGGTGCCAACACATTGGAACTCAACTTATTACATGCTTGATCGTCTGTTTGAGCAGTACATACCACTCAATGCTTATGTCATGCAAAGATTAGGTGATCCTACTGTGAGAGGCATGACCGTTGAGATGGGTCAATGGGACCTCGTTAAATGCCTGACAGAGATGCTACTTCCTTTTGAGATCTTCACACGTGAAGTCAGCAGGGAGGACTGTACTATGGGCCAAGCTATCCCATTGTTGCACATGCTAGAGCAACAGCTGAAGGAGGTGTCTGAAACGTACGCAGGTGTGGATGACAAACAAGACGCATATAATTTGGCAGACTCCTTAGTCGTTCGCTTATCTGAAAATACAAGGATTCAAAATAACATTGTGTCAGATCCACATTACATTACTGCCACAATTTTGGATCCACGGTACAAAGTATTTCTGAACAGTAAGACAGTAATTCCTTTTTCAGAAGTGGATGTTGCCAAGTACAAAACTTTGATAGCTCAGCTAGCCATTGACTTTGAAAACGAACATCTGGTAATTACAGGCCCCCCGCCCCAGGCCATAACAAGTACTACAGGGCATCCAGAGTCAAGTTCTACTTCGGAGCCTGAGGGCAGTGCGTTTGCCTCCCAGCAGTCACCGACACCAACACTACCAATAACATCAACAACAGCAAGAACAGGATCATCCACAGTACAATCGGCAACTGATTGGTTTCTACGGCAGGGGTATGGTAAGTCCAGTGCTGATGCAAAGGCAAAAGAGGCCGAGCACATCGGAGCACCCCTGAGCATTGAGCGGATGGTCCAGGCCTATCTGGATGACCCAACAGAGGTCTTCATGGATCAAAACCCATTGGTGTATTGGTATGGGAAAAGAAGCCAATGGACAGTGCTCAGCAGGCTGGCGATAAAGTATCTGGCTTCCCCTGTCGCAAGTGTCTCTTCTGAGCATGTTTTCAGTGCTGCTGGTGCCATTGTAACTTTGAAAAGGACCAGTCTCTAGCCCAAAAGCGTGGAGAGGTTAACCATGATCAAAATTAATCAGCACTTTATACCACCGGAGTACAAAATACATGAATCACAGCAGGAAGAGGAGAGCGACTTCGATGACGTAAGTAGTGGGTTACAGGACCTACTTCTGTCCGAACCACCAGAGTTTGAGGACGAGCTCCTCTTCCCTGACAACTAGGCTTTCAAATTGTTACTTTCTTCCTTCCTTTATTTGTGTGTGTATCTGTCTTTCTGGTTCAAATCAAATCACAACAAATCCATCACCACCGTCTTCTCTTTTTATTTCCCTATTGGAGTTGCACGTCTGTGCATTTAACTGTCCACTCCTCAGAGTCCTGCTCCATCTTCCTGACTCGCCCTAATTACATTTCCATCAAGCCAGACATTGGAGTACAAGAAATGTTGCCTCTAACAGTCCCTCCATAAGAAGTGAAACGTGACTGTAGCTATCCTCCGAGCTGAAACTCATCACTGTCAGAAGGCTACCGCCTCTGCAGGCATCCACAACTCTTCACTGTCAGAACTTGGGCAGGCATCCAAAAGTAAACTCATCACTGTCAGAAGGCTACAGCCTCGACAGGCATCCAAAGCTCATCACTGTCAGGACAGAAGGTACTTGGCAGAGAAAGACAAGACTCTTCGAAGAAACTTGCTGACATTTCTGCAAACTCAATTGACCAGCAATGACCGCTACCCAGGCCACGGCCCATCACAGCGCTGACCATGTGAACCAACTTAAACTGCGACAAAGTGCCACAGATGAATAAGACGAAAACCGAAACAGCGACTAACACTCAAAATGAATGTGGAGTAATAATGAAGCCACTGCCTCGTTAAAAAAAAACACACACTTGTCAGAACTAGGCATTTGATGATCTGATAGCCAAAGAGAAGAGCAAGACAGGTAATGATGGCATGCATTAGATGCTTGCTGACTCTGAGCGATTGCTGTTGTTTGTTGTGTTGATGTTGTGCATGAAGTCGAACTCTACTAGTTAATCTACAAAGTGAAAGTGACTCAAGTGACAGTCAATGTTTCCCTTCTTGTTGTTTAATAACCAAATTGTACTCCTACTACTGCAGGTGCAGGCCAATATCCGTTGCAATTTTTTAATATGGAATATGGACTTAATCGGAGTCACTACAGACTGAGCTGGAGTTGGACAACACGTACCACACCATGATGATGACCATACTATCTTTGCACGCAGTCAGTCAGTTGGATCGGAGATGATTGATGGAATAACTGCATTTCATGAAGTGGCATAAAAGGTAAACACAACAATTCAACAAGAAACACAGCAGACCTACATGTCCATGTAGGGTGGATTCGAGTGTAGTGGTATGACTGACTGACAGCGGCGCATTGATTTAGTCACTTAATTTTGAAAATGCTAGGTTGCTGTATATGCCTTTTGTCTGGCTCTGTCAAAATTTAAGGTAAATGGAGGTTGGGTCACGGCCTGGTGCTGTGGGCCTGTTCTGTCCTGTTGTTGTTGTAGCTTAATGCTGTAAACAGAATAGACACAATGTATCTAAGCCGCCTCAGTCTGAAAGTGTTCTCTCTTCTCTTCTTGGACTCCACCGTAATTGATGCTTTTTTTTATTCATTGATTTTTCAATACCCCTTTTGTTTGTCCATCTACACTTACAGGCCGGCCTTTACCCTGTGCTATACTGGGAGAAACAACTCACACTTACCTTACCAATCCGCATCATGCAGGCAGTGGCACCCAAGATTGATGTGCGGAGCGTCCATGGAAGATAGGACCAAGAGGAATGATGAGATTCAACTCCACAATTTGACCAGGATAATACAGTAACTTTAGTATCATTCATCATTGGTCTTTTAATTAATTTGGTTCCTTTTTTCTCTTCAATCATTACGACTGTGTGTTGTGTTGTTGTTTGTTTGCTAATTGATCCCTACAATTATTTTTTAATTTCCTTTGCTATCTTTAAAAGTAAGCCTGGTACAACATTAATTTGGGTCTCTCTGAGGGCATACAGGCAAGGCAAATTGCATAGAATATACTGCTGCCCTGTACTGTCTAATTGTCTAGTAGTAGTTAGTAAGTACTACTCATTAACCATCAAGTTATCTTCATCATCATGCATGCATTTCCTTTTTCTCCCTTTATAGATTTATTGGATAAGATCATGGTCGTCTGCCAAGATTGTGTTTTGCTTTTGTTGTGTCCATGCGTACTGTTTTTCTTTGTCAAACCTTTCCCCAAACCCCCCTTCCCATCCATTCATCAAACCCTAACCCTCTTCCCCCGGGCTGTGTGATTTATATTGAGGTGTGATGTGACTACATTAAATGTACACCAATTGATCACACGCTGGCTGGGGCAGATGTGGTGAAAGCAACACTAATTCAATTTCAAGGCAGGGTGAGGATCTTCTTCTGCTTGCCCACCCATGCTCAGTCTATGTGCAAGCCAATTATTTTTCCAAAGGGACCTAATACATCATAATTAATTGCCGGCATTGATTGGATTCATCATCAACATCCTACCACACAGCAGTAAAGGTTACGAATTACGATTGTGTTAAGTGACTCACTCGACACAACTACAGTTTGTAACTTCTTGTACTAGGCTGTCCCCGCCACCATTATGTTTTATTTTACTTTAGCAGTTGCAATATTGTTTGTTTGGCAGTCTTCTTCTGTACTGTACTTTACTTTGTTCTACTACTCCTCCCACAGTCTCTCTCAGGCAAGTGACTGCCAGTGTCTACTACTACCACCACAACCATGGCATCTTCTCCATTCTCTTGGGAAACCATGCAGCCATCGCTGTGCCGAACTTAATCATCATCAATCACAGGTAAGATAAGTTTGGTGGGAGGTATAATGGACTAGGAGGAGAGACTGACAGTACTAGTAGGACAAATAACTCAGTGAGGGGTACCGCATCTATCTGTTTGTGTGTTACATAATTGGCAGATTATTTAAATCAAACACTGGCTGCGGCCCTGCAGCAGCAAGGAAACCATGTGACATAAATTCATAAAACAGTAACCCCCCCACAAAACATTAACATCATATGTTTAAGTATAAATATAATTTATTACCCTAACAAAAATAAACTATCCCACACCTGACCCACCCCTCTCCCTAACCCCAACCAATGTCCAAAACGAAAAAGTCCAAACAATATCCATAAACCCCAACGCCCAATTCCCACCCACCAACAAAAGGAATAAGAAAGGGGCAATCCAACGGGGTCCTAGATAGTTCTTAGATTCGGCGGGCTTTAAGGTATTTGTCCACGAGGATCTTGACCCGCTCCTCTAGGTGATCCTCTTGGCGTGCCATCCGGAGGAGCATCTGGCAGCGAAATGCCCTGCAGTGGCATCCAGGGTGGGGGGCAGCAGTGCTGGATGTTAAAGAATTGCAGCGGCGGGCGGCTGCCTGACCGTGGCGCCGTACCACTGGAGGCGGGGCCTAGCTGGGGCCCGGGGAATTGGAGGAGGCTGCAGCTGCTGCCGCCTCCTCCTCTGCCTGAGCCACCAGCCGCCGGTACTCTTGGCAGATGGCCTACAGTTTCCGGCGCCGGGCCCTGGCTGCCAACTCCTTCCGTGTTGGTTTTTCTTGGGAAGGAGGATCTATATCAAGAAAGAAAAAGAATATTGTTGTAACCAATACACAAAATTAATTCAACACATAGTGGCACAGTAGCACTAGCAAGCACAGTACATAACATTTGTGGTAATAATCTATCCTCCCACTTCCTCGGCCTCTAACATTTGTGGGAGTTTCAGGCATTATACTAGCACTATGGACTCCAGTACACAGTACACCAGTCTTCTTCTTATCTCTAGTTTAGCGAAATTACATAACCTTGCTGTAGCCGGCATGCCAGCTCAGTCAGCTAAGCTTGCACCCAAGACAAACATACGAGTCATGACGCAGACTCACGTTAGTTTTATTTACTACTGTCTGCAGGTGGGGAAGCTCGTATTTTTCTATTACGGGTGGCACTGGCCATACTCTCTCTGTTACATGAAGGGCAATTGCTCAATTTCACTTTCACCCTGCCCTGGCTACTACAAAAAGGCAGATTATATATCTGATCCAATGATCATTGCTTATATATGGGACGACGACATAAGGTCAGTAGCGGTCGGTGGTGGGAGTGCTGCCGGGCGGTGACGTGGGGAGGGGCAGGGTGGGGGTAGTAAACTATGGATTACGGCCAATTACAGGTAAGTAAACATATAAATAAATAAAACTACTTTCGTTGCGCGCACTTCATCGCATTTGGCGGTGCAGTGCGCACAATGAAATTCACTTTATTTATTTTTATGTTTACTTACCTGTATTTCGCCGTAATCCATAGTTTACTACCCCACCCTGCCCTGGCTTTGAGTTTGACCCAAACACCGCTGATGATTCTTGCTATCCCCAGTATCCACCCATACTGTGTCACCCACCCACCCACCCAGGCAGGCATCTTCTTTCACATTCCACATATCCTTCAACAACCCATGCATCTGATTCCTATCAGCCACCTATGCATGCTTCCAACGTATCCTTCTCTGCCAGTCATATTACATTTCGCCCGTCCTTCCTCCTTCCACCCTTCTTTCCCTTTTTGTTCAACACATCCATCAATGTCATCTGATCTGACTTTTAGTCTTCTCTATAAAACTTTCACAGCTGAGTTGGAGTCAGATAGAAGAGGCCATTGGTTACTCAACTCACACTGCTAATGCTATTGCTAATGCATTGCTAATGCTAAGTAAAGGGTGTCTTCTTCAACCGTTGTATAATGTTCACTACAACTTCATACTTAATAAGTCTCAACAGTACAGTGAGTGAAGTGAACAACACCCTTCCAGCTAGTGTAATGTCAATAAGTAATGAATATAACTTACCACCGCACGCCACTGCTGCTGGCTCACCACCTGTATCTCCTGCAGGTGCCGCATCTCCTGCCCCCTCCGGAATGGCCGCATCGCCATCGCCGCTGGCCCCGCCGGCACTGGTGGTCGGTAGTACGCCTAGAAAAACATTACACATTTTTAGATGCCTGTACACCTCCCCCTATTTATTCGTTTTCACTAGCAAGATTGAAAAAAAAGTTAATACATACATATACAACATACATCACTAGTCCAAATTGGGTACTAGAGTAGAGTCAGTAGACACTAGTAGTGTTATGGTCCCTAGGGTCATTATTATAGTCTACTCTACTCTTTGCAAAGTTAGCCTGAGCCATGCAACCATTTTAGCTTCATGTCTTTTGCGCATGTTACCTCGCAGCTTGTTGTGCAGTAAGACGCCTTTGAGCCCACATGAGCTCATACAGCTACTGTCTGAGCGTTGCATACAAGAGGTCGAAAAACAAGCCACTTTGTTATGGAGTTCGGTTAGTCCGTATTGCTTAGCCATAACATGTTACACTTTTTTGGCATGACTGAGAAATGCTTGCATTATACTATCTAACGCGCACCATTTTTCTCATAACAGGCAGAAGATTCCCTTCTACGAACCAGAGATTTTCAGAGCTTATGATGCATGTAACCAGTACTTCTACGTTCTACGGTGAGGGGTCTCCCAGAATTCGCACAGATCTTTTGTCTTCTATCATGCACTTGTAACAATGTTTATTGTTTTAATCTTATGCATTTTGCTGTTGGAGCTGGCTGTAGTACACTGAATTTTATAGAACAACGTACAGAGCTTGTTAGTTGAAAATAAACCTTTTGAACTTACACATAGACTCTGTGGTATTTGGTGTGGTGGTGGACTTACACGAGTGAGTGAGCGAAAGGGTGTTATGTTCTGGGTTGTGTAATCATTGGGTATCTTCGGGTGGGGGTTCGGGGACCTAATGAGACACTATAGCTAGTCGGTCAGGGGATTGTGGGTTCACTTCTGACTGAGGTGTGAGGAAGGTCCAACCTCCCATCACCAACATCCTATTTTCTTGTGCATAGTTCTGTGGCTGTGCAGAATCCCCACAACAGTAGTAGTATGTACTATATCCTATCAAAAATAGTCAAATATCTGGTTGGGCATTTTGTTGGTGGTAATTGTCAAAGCCTCAAGATTAAGAAGACTAGAAGAGGACAACCCAAAGGACTGGACTCAGTGGCTAGAGCTATTGGTCAATCTGAGTTTTATTCAAAACCGTAAAATAAAGAGTGGCAAACTGGGCAAGCTTAGCTACAGACAGACTAATAGTAGTAGTACAGAGAGTTATAGCAGAGGCAGTTAGAACTTAGAGGCAGGGATAACCAGAATTTAGAAACAGATAGTCAAGATTAAAGAAGCTTTTGTAAAAAATAGAATTAGGAAGTGGAACCAGATTAAATAGTTCGGAAAAATAAGGTGCAGTAAAAGTTAGGGAAATATAATTGTTAATATTACCCACAGGAGGACTTACTGGGGCCAGCAGCAGGGCCCTCGGTAGAGGAGCGGTCCTCTGGTTGTCCCGCCGACTCGGACCCTGTCTTCTTGCCCCTGGGTGCTGCTGATCAGTGATCATGTAAGATATAATAAAGAAAGAGACAAACATTAATGATTGCTGTGAAACAAATACATTATTTTAAAAAACGCTCAAAAAACATTTTAGGAAACGACAATTGCATTAAAATTGACCTATCTAATCAGATCGACTACTGGCTTGCGGGATTCACGGACCGTCTACTTATTTATGAACACTAATCCAGTGTTCCATTCTGATTGATTTGAATCCAGAATACTAACTAAGCCTAAGTACCACCTGACCTAGCCCACCTATTCTAGACGGGCCAATTGTTCACTAAGTCTGCATTTCCATTTTTTTAGCCCTCCAAAATGCATAGATGAGATGGAGGACACATGCATAAATTTGTGCATACACCAAATTGTTGGTTGGTTGCGTCTGATGTTCTGCTACCGACTGACACTGCTAAGCCTACCACTCACTAAACAAACTACAAATGGTTCTACTAAGGACTGGGGTAAGCAGCACTCAGTGACAGAGGATGCGTCACGCAGACCGCAAAAAAATTATCAACTAATACTAACTAAACCTAGTATCAATCCATCCACCACTATTTGACAGGAGGACAAAGGAAGGACTAGAGTCTCTCTAGCAATAGCATTACATAACTTAAGTTCTCTAAAGTAAACTCTTACATAATAATCAGCCCAAGTGAGAGCAAAGTTGCAAACAAGTAAGAGTAGCGCCGAGCACCTGTGTCCTACAATCACAGAAGATTTTGAAATGTAATTTACCTGCAATGTAAGCAGCAGTATTCTTGTTATTCGTAAAAAAATTATACACAATACTTATACTACTATATATTAGCTACTCACCAAGCCCCATGACCTCGACACCAAGCAGGTCCAACAGGTCCTGCTCCCGGTCCAGGATGTCTGACCACCGGTGGGCCAGCTGGTTATGGGTGCGCCGGACCCCTGAGCAGTGAAACACTGCCCGGTGCACCTTCGCCCACCGGCGGTGACGCTCCTGGGTAGGGTACCCGGAGCCTGGACTGCCGCCTGCTGCCAAGGTCAAGGGGAGGTGGCGCTGCACAAAAAAACAAGGCGGCCACCTCCGCCTTGCAAAAAAGCTGCCGGGCGTGCACCCCTGCAGGGTGCAGTCTGCCGCAAGGCAGGCGGCTCTTGGGCGCAGGCGCCTTGCCCTTCGAGCCGGTAGTGCTACCCTTCGCCATGGTTCTGGGGTGTGTGGGAGGCGGAAATGAAAAGTTAGAAGGAAAAAATAAAGTTAGGGGAAGAAGTAGGAGCTTAAAGAAGGAAGTAATATAAAACAGTAGAAAAGTTAAAAAAACACAGTAAAAGTAGAAATAAATGCAAAATATAGACTTAGGGACAGAGAGAGATAGATAATAAATAAAAAAAATCAGAAAAACTGTGTAAAAACTAAGGATTGCAAAGATTGAGGGAGGATAGAAAAGCAGGCCCAGAACCATAGCATAAAGTGAAAAACAAGATGGCCGCGCCCATCGCGACCGCGTGGGTAACTTTGCGTGATATTTCCCCCCGAGCACGCAAAAAGCGTCGCGAACACGTACAACGCGTTCCCGAACATGAAATGTGCATCGCGAGCACGCTATACGCGACCCTGAACAGGAAATAAGGCATCGCGAACGGGCGGGACAAGTGAAAAACAAGATGGCCGCCCACAGGCGACCGCATGGGCAAGTTCGCGAGATACTATCCCCCGAGCACGCAAACAACGTCCCGAACACGCACAACGCGTTCCCGAACAAGAAAAACGCATCGCGAACGGGCGCAACAAGCAACTACGCCCGCTCGCGTAGCTCGCGTAGCTCTTTAACATCTTCGCGTAGCTTCGCGTAGCGCGACTACGCAAACTACGCCCAGGGTTATTTGCGATAACGATAAGTCAATTTCAACATCGCTGCTTGTTGGCGTTGTCGTGATGAGACTGGCTGCCTCTGCGACAGACATGGGCTTGGGCCTAGGTTGGTGAGGTGGGTCTACTGATGCGGGGGTGCTGCTCCCAGCTTGATCCCCAGACACCGATGCCGCAGGCGCAATTTTTGGTTTCCCAAAAAAGATATTGGTCGGCACACCAGAAGTGGTGGTAAGTGGCACTTCCTTCTTCTTCTGACTGGCAACTTTCTTGGTACTGGAGGACCTGGTACCTTTCTTTGGGGCCATCTTCTTCAGATGTTAGCAGCACACAGTGGCACAAGTTGAAGAGATGTCTGTGGTCACACGTCATGTGACGTCGTGCGCAGCAGGACTTCTGTCTGGCAGGACAATGGGTGATGATAACGCCTCCTCCTCTTTTGTGCACCTAAATGCAAAGAAGCAAGAAAAACATCAGTGAAATGTGGCATTTATTGTTGTGGTTCAATTTACTACTGTACAAACAAACAATTATTATTAATATTAATAAATTGTATTAACTCAGTTATTAAAAGAACATAACAACAGTGTAGCCATTTGTGAGACTTTGACAACAAGGTCTTTCATGGTGCACTGTGTACACTCAGGAAGGATAGGAAAGAAGAAGAACAAAAACAAAAATACAAATGTAATGGAACCTGTGTGACATTGTGATTTGTGAATGTGAATGTGCATCACGTGGGATGCAGCATCATTCAGGAAGCTGCAGCTGGCAATGGGGATGGAAGCAGTAAGCCAAGAGGAACAAAGGAAAGACATGCAGGCCTATGTCAAAAGCAGCACACTAACTAACTACCACCACAAAATGGCCACCAGCCACATGGTCACTCACACAACAACAAGCAGGAGGCCTGTAAAACAATGAACTCAAGCAGGCCTATATGGCCAGACAAAGGAGGCATGCTAAACAACACAGCTTTAATGCAACAAATGCAAAAATGAAAAACCACAGGACTAAAAAAGCTTTGCAAGTTACACAACAACAACCACACCACACACATCCAACAAAGGCATTTATTTAACACACACGAAAAAAGTGAAATATCCCCCAAAAAACATTTTGCAATTCAATCCAATGCCATCCATGCCCTAAATGATGTTTAAATTCAACAGACACCACATAAACAGTTGTTTCATGCACACATGAGTAGCTCTTGGCCTACTGGCTGAAAAAGGCCTATGCAGACTACTGGGCTAGTGAATTAAACAAATGTTGCAAATTGATTGCAAAAGTTGGAGAAAATGTAGTGAACTTTGCAACATGTTTCCTTTATATAGGAAAACTAGAAGAAAAATTACATACAAAGAAACAACTAGGCCCCTACTGAAACTACAAGCCACCCACCACAATACATTGAAAAAACCCAATGAAAAGTACAAAAAATGTAGGTGCAATGCCCCAATCAAACAAACAACACCAATTTCCCAACTTACTTGTGAAATCTCAAATCCAAAAGTCCTCAAATCGAATCATATATGATGCAGCAGACAAAAAAGGGATTCTTGAAGCTCCAAATCCAAATGAAAAGTGAACAGGAGATGGACAAAGCACTGGGAGGAGTCTGCTGGACAGGAACAAGAAGTTGGAGACACTGGGGCACTTCCTTCCTCTTCAAAAAATAAGTAAAAAAGAAAAAGGACTCCTTGCACAAAAAGTACAGCCAAATGTCAATCTGAGGACTTTTTTTCAGCCAAATCATCATTTTCGAGAAGGTTTTATGCTGCTCGAGAGATATTCTTCTCCAGCTTGCAAATTCTGCATGTTCGGCATCGCGATCTTCACGAATCTTCCGCCGGAAGTCCGATGGCGCGTCCGAATGCCGTGTTCGCGATTGCAGACTCTCGTGGGACCGTGCGGCTGGCTACCAAATCTCGTGGTGCACGCGAACGGATAGGAAATCTTGTCGGCGAACGCAGGTATCCCGGTAAGTCGCTCCCACACGCGCGAAAACGCATTTTGAACGCGCGAACAAAAAAAAACCTCCGCTTCGGAGCACGGAGTTTTCAATAACTCCGCGTTCTACGCGGAATGCGGAGTTACAAAAAATCTGCAAACTCCGCAAGCGGAGCGGATTTTTCCACCCAGGGTTAATATAGCGCATGCAGATCAATCACAAGTTTTATTATCTTCAAAGAAAAGAGGAGAGAAGACTTAGAAAAATTGTGTTAATTTATTTATCATAAATTCATAGCAAGTCCTGGCTGTTTACCATTCGGATGAGCATTTAAGATCGTTTATCTATAAAATATAGTCTGTGTAGCAATATCAGGACAGGAATCCCTTTTTTGGTGAAGTGGCTGCCTGTGCTAAGGTATTGCTTCACAGGTTCCTAATAAGAGACACTTGTAATGGTGGTAGGTTTGTTGCAACCAAACTTATGCTGTTTTTAGAAGCAAGAGACTCTTGGGTGGTTATTGAGATGCCACGTTACATAACAATTCCTAAAAAAGTTTGGAGGAGAATGATTTGAAGACAGTTTTTTTCCGGTACAAGAAAATGACTTTTTTTTTAAATGTATCAAAGTTTCAGACGTAATACAGAACAAGAATATGCCTTGTGCCCTGACATTACAACAGGAGCCAAACTTGATTTTGGTTGAGTGTTATACTAATATATATATGTTGAATGTTAAATTATATGCTTTTAGAATTCATAGATACACTTTTAAGCTTCCTACTTGTAAGGAACTCCGTCATCTTTATGTGTTTCCCCCAGAATTTTTTTAGATGGTAATGGCTCTCTGGGCTACTAAGAACTGCTTACCAGTTTCTATCTTCATGTGCCTTTTCCTAAAACATAGAAAAGATTTTATACTTAAATGCTTTTTCATGAACAAGCAGTAATGTGCTTACAATTAGCACAAGTGGGAAAGGTCCTTTAAAAAGCAGGCAGAGCCATGCGTGCCATTTCCCCGCAAGCGCAACCACACATGCCTTGACCATGCATATGCCTTAACCACGTATATGTGTGGTTGAGGCAGTGCGCTGTCTAGATGTTTGAATGGGCAAGAACAGGAACAGGAAGTTTCGGGACAGAAAACTTGATGCGTACAGGTAAGAGGTAACCGTGGGCGTAAAATCTGCTCCACTCACGGAGTTTGCAGATTTTTGGCAACTCCGTGTTCCACGTAGAAGGCGGAGTTACCGAAAAACACCGCGCTCCGCAACGGAGTGGAGTTTTTTTTGTGTTTGCTCGCTCAAATGCATTTTCGCACGTGCGGGAGCGACTTACCAGGATGCCTGCATTCGCCAACGAGATTTCCTATCCGTTCGCAAGCGCCACGAGATTTGGTAGCCGTCCGCACGGTCCCGCGAAAGTGTGCGATCGCGAACACGCCATTCGGGCGCGCCATTGGACTTCTGGCGGAAGTTTTGTGAAGATCGCAATGCCGAACATGCAGAATTTGCAATCTGGAGAAGAATATCTCTCGAGCAGCATCAAAACCTTCTCAAAATGATGATTTGGATTAAAAAAACTCCTCAGATTGACATTTAACTGTACTTTTTTGTGCAAGGAGTTCTTTTTCTTTTTTTACTTTTTTTTAACAGGGAGGAAGTGCCCCAGAGTCTCCAACTTCCTGTTCCTCTCCAGCAGGCTCCTCCCAGTGCTTTGTCCATCTCCTGTTCACTTTTCATTTGGATTTGGAGCTGGAAGGATCACTCTTTGTGTCTGCTGCATCATATATCTTTGGATTTGAGGACTTTTGGATTTGAGATTTCACAAGTAAATTGGAAAATTGGTGTTGTTTGTTTGATTGGGGCATTGCACCTACATTTTTTTGTACTTTTCATAGTTTAAAAAAAAATTATTATTGTGGCCTGGGTGGCCTGTAGTTTCAGTAGGGTGCTAGCTCGTTGTTTCTTTGTATGTCATTTTTCTACTCGTTTTCTTTTATAAAGGAAACATGTTGCAAAGTTCACTACATTTTCTCCAACTTTTGCAATCAATTTGCAATATTTATTTAATTCACTAGCCCAGTAGTCTGCCAATAAGCCTTTCAGCAAAGTAGGCCCAGAGCTACTAATGGGTGCATGAAACAAATGTTTCTGTGGTGTCTGTTGAATTTAAACATCATTTAGGTCATGGATAGCATTGGATTGAATTGCAAAATGTGTTTTTTGCGGGGGTATTTCACTTTTTTTGTGTGTGTTAAATAAATGCCTTTGTTGGATGTGTGTGGTGTGGTTGTTGTGTATCTTGCAAACCTTTTTTAGCCCTGTGAATTTTCGTTTTTGCATTGTTGCATTAAAGCTGTGTTGTTTAGCATGCCTCCTTTGTCTGGCTATAAAGGCCTGCTTGAGTTCATTGTTTTACAGGCCTCCTGCTTGTTGTGACTGTAAGTGTCCATGTGGCTGGTGGCCATTTTGTGGTGGTAGTTAGTGTGCTGCTTTTGCCATAGGCCTGCATGTCTTTCCTTTGTTCCTCTTGGCTTACTACTTCTTGTTGTTGTGGCCTGGCCATGTGGCTGGCGGCCATTTTGTGAAGGCAGCCGGTGTGCTTTTGTTTTGCCATAGGCCTGCATTGTCTGTCTTCCCTTTCTTGTTGTTGTGGTGGCCTGGCCATGTGGCTGGCAGCCAGTGTACTTTTGCCATAGGCCTGCATTGTCTGTCTTCCCTTTCTTGTTGTTGTGGTGGCCTGGCCATGTGGCTTGTGGCCATTTTGTGAAGACAGCCAGTGTGATTTTGCCATAGGCCTTCATTGTCTGTCTTCCCTTTCTTGTCATTGTTTTACAGGCCTCCTGCTTGTGCTGGCCATTTTTTTTGTGGTGGTAGTTAGTGTGCCGCTTTTGCCATAGGCCTGCATGTCTTTCCTTTGTTCCTCTTGGCTTACTGATTCCATCCCCATTGCCAGCTGCAGCTCCATGAATGCTGCATCCCACGTGATGCACAATGCCAAACAGATTCCATTACATTTTTATTTTTGTTTTTGTTCTTATTCTTTCCCATCTTCCTTCCTGAGTGTACACAGTACACCTTGAAAGCCCTTGTTGTCAAAGTCTCACAAATGGCTACACTGTTGTTATGTTTTTTTAATAACTAAACTGAGTTAATAAAATCTAATAATATTAATAATAACACTAACAAGTGTGACCACACACTAAGTTATATATTATATTTGTTTGTTTGTTTGTACTAGTAGTAATTGAACCACAACAACAAATGCCACGTTTCACTGATGTTCTTCTGGCTTCTTTGCTTTTAGGTGCACAAAAGACTGAGGAGGAGGTGTCATCAACACCCGTTGTACTGCCAGACAGAAGTCCTGCTGCGCACGACGTCACGTGGTGTGTGTCCACAGACAGACATCTCTTCAACTTGTGCCACTGCGTGCTGCTGACATCTGAAGAAGATGGCCCCAAAGAAAGGTACCAGGTCCTCCAGTACCAAGAAAGTTGCTAGTGAGAAGAAGGAACTGCCACTTACCAAGACTGGTGTGCCGCCCAAGATGTTTTTTGGGAAACAAAAAACTGCGCCTGCAGCAGCTGTGTCCGGGGAGCAAGCTGGGAGCAGCACCCCCGCATCAGTGGACCCATCCCTTAAACCTAGGCCCAAGCCCATGTCTGTCGCAGAGGCAGCCAGTCTAATCACGACAACGCCGGCGAGCAGTGATGTTGAAATTGACTTATCGTTATCGCAATGTAGTACCCAATCAACGCAGGAAACTCAGATCAGTGGAGAACAACAGCCGCAACAACAGCCGCAACCACCGCCCACAATAGTAGTTGTTCCTCCCAAAGTATGGGCAGTTCAGGAGATAGAGCTTCCTGCAGAGGAAGAAGAGAAAGCCACTCTTTCAGAAGATCCATTGTCTTCCAGATCCCCGGCAAGGAAAAGGAGGGTTAGTCGATCGAGTTCTTCTGCAAGCCCCCCTTCTGATGATCTAGATGCCAATTGGATGCCACCACCTCAGTCTGAGAGTGAGACACGCCACGAGAGAAGGCTAGGGAAAAGGAAGGTTCCAGAAAGCCTTAGAGTTATGGAGGTAGATGTAGAAGAGGAGGATGATGACGAGCCAGTCATAATGGACATTAGTCCCGCCCCAGTGGAGACCAATATTACCCCATCCAAAATTGCTGTGAGGGATGTGGCACGGATACCACCAACACAGATAACACCAACACCACCTGTAGCTTCCATATTTGCATTTGCAAAGGCCCGGCAGCGACCTACATCCAGCACAACCACCTCAGTAGAAGTAGGTACTGCGTCTGCAGAGAGTCAAACTCCACCACGCCCACCTTCCAGTTCATCCGGCATTGCAAGTGGCACCTCCAGCAGCACCAGAAAGTTCACTTCCCCAGTTTGGGACTTCTTTTCGGTTAGCAGTAAGGAGGAGAACATTGCTATATGCTCCATTTGTGGACAAGGTGTTAGTCGGGGTAAGCTTGGTACAAATGATGGTACCGGAGGCCAAACAACCCATCTGAAAAAACACCACTTGATCCAGTGGGAAGCGCACCTTAAAGGCAAAAAACTGCACCCATTGCTGGTGGTGGTGATGAAGAAGTAGAAGATACGATGGCGGTGGAAGGTGAATAAGAGGGAGACATTTTCTCTGGAACACAAAGTAGCCCTGTCCCCAGCAGTGCAGTAGGACCGCCCACATCCTCATCAGGCACGTTTGTACAATGCGAAGCTGGCTAAAATGTTAGCACTGGACCTCCTCCCTTTTACTTTTGTGGAAGGGGTGAGTTTTCTTGAATTTGTAACAGCCATCTGCCCAAAATGGAAGGTTCCCAGCAGTTCCTATTTTGCAAGAGTTGCTGTTCCAGCACTACATTACGACTTGGAATTGCTTGGACAAGCTTTGCAGCAGAGTGCTGTTCACACTATCCACCTGACAACAGACATGTGGACCAGTTGCCAAGCCACTGATTACATGTGCATCACTGCACACTGGATCTCTTTTGTGGGGGTTAGAGAAAAGATATCTGCAGGTGTTGACACTGCTGAGATTTTTAATGCCACTCGGAAACAGGCAACTGTGGCCATGTTCGCCATGGAGAAATCTCATACTGCTGCAAACATTTTGGAAGAGTTTAACAGCAAGGTCTTTGAATGGCTGCACCCAAATGGGCTTAACATTGGTTTTGTTGCCACGGACAATGGCAGTAATATAGTTAGGGCCATGTACGATGGTGACTATTTCAGGTTCCTGTGTTTGGCGCACTGCATTAACATTATTGTTCAAGACTTTCTGAAAAAAGAAGACAGAGTCAGCAACTTACTGACCACCTGCAGAAGAATCTGCACACATTTCAGCCATTCTTTTAAAGCCCGGAAGCAGCTGAGGATCATTCAACGTGAGCATAGAGTGCCAGTTAAAGCACTCATCCAGGAGGTGCCAACACGTTGGAACTCAACTTATTACATGCTTGAACGTCTGTTTGAGCAGTACAGACCAATCAATGAATATGTCATGCAAAGAGGGGATGCTACTGTGAAAGGCATGACCATTGAGATGGACCAATGGGGCCTAGTTAAATGCCTGACAGAAATGCTACTTCCTTTCGAGCTCTTCACACGTGAAGTCAGCAAGGAGGACTGTACTATGAGCCAAGCTATCCCATTTTTGCACATGCTACAGGAACAGCTGAAGGGGGTGTCTGCAATGTACGCAGGTGTGGAGGAAAAAAAGAAGCATATGAGTTGGTGGAGAGCTTAACCCTTCGCTTATCTGAAAATACAAGGGTGCAAAGAGACATTGTGTCATCCAACCATTACATTTCTGCCACAATTCTGGATCCACGGTACAAAGCAGTACTGAACACTAACACATTGATTCCTTTTTCAGAAGTGGATGCTGCCAAGTACAAAACTTGGATAGCTGCGGAAGCCAGTCGCTTAGAAAAAGAACGGCCGGCAATTAGAGGCCCGCTACCCCAGGCCACAACAAGTACTGCAGGACAGCCGGCGTCAAGTTCAACTTCAGAGCCTGAGGGCAGTGCGGTTGGCTCACAGCAGCCAAAACCACCAACACCAAGAGCAACCACAACAACAACAAGAACAGGAGCATCAACCCCACCAAAATCGGCACAGGAATGGTTTCTACAGCAAGGGATTGTTATGTCCAGTGCTGAAGCTAAGGCAAAAGATGCTGAGCAAAGCAGAGCACCCCTGAACATTGAGCGGACGGTCTAGTCCTATCTGGATGACCCAACAGAGGTCTACATTAATCAAAACCCATTGCTGTATTGGTATGGGAAAAGGCGCCAATGGCCAGTGCTCAGCATGCTGGCGATAAACTATCTGGCCTGCCCTATTGCAAGTGTCTCTTCTGAGCGTGTTTTCAGTGCTGCTGGTGCCATTGTGAAAAAGACCAGTCTCTCGCCCCAAAACGTGGAGAGGTTAACCATGATCAAAATGAATCAGCACTTTATACCACTGGATTACACCATACCTGAAGTAGCACAGCAGGAAGATGATGACGGCGACTTAGGTCTTGGAAGTAGTGTGTTAGATGACCTACTTCTGGGTGAACCACCAGAGTTTGAGGACGAGCCCTACTTCCCTGACAACTAGGCTTTCAACTTGTTACTTTCGTCCTTATTTACTTTTATTATTTGTATGTGTCTCTGCCTTTCTGGTTCGAAGAATCACAACAAATCCATCACCACCATCTTACTCTTTTTATTGCCTTTTGGAGTTGCAACTGTGTGCATTTATTAAATAAGTAAGTCCACTCCTCCGAGTCCTGCTCCATCCTGACTCGCCCTAAATCCATTTCCCTCAAGCCAGACATTGAATGGAGAATAGTACAAGAAATGTGTGCCTGCCTCGTCGAGTCCCTCCAAAGAACATGACTATAGCTATCCTCCTTTCCGAGCCGAGAGGGACTGCCCCTTAAGACCAACAGGTGATGATTGATGGCATGCATTGGATGCTGACTCTGAGTGATTGGTGTTTGTGTTGTTGTTGTGCATGAAGTGTACTAGTATTTATCTACACACTAAAAGTGACTCAAGTCAATGTTTCCCTTCTTGTTGTTTAATAACAAAATTGTACTTCTACTGCAGGCCCATCCAATGCATTTTTGAATATGGAATCTATTCTGGACTCACTCGGTACACCACAGAGTTGGACACCATGATGATGATGACCATACTATACTCATCGCAGTCAGTCAGTAGGGTCAGAGAGGATTGATGAAATAACTCGGGCATTTAATGAAGTAGCCTAAAAGGTAAACAAGTCAACAATGACCACAGCAGACCTACATGTCTGTGTAGTGGTGGAGGCGAGTGTAGTGGTATGACTGACAGCGGTGCATTGATTTAGTTACTTAATTTGGAAAATGCTATGTTGCTGTATATGTGTGCTCTGTCTGGCTCAAAATCTAAGCTAAGTGGAGGTTGGGTGGGTGCTGTGGGCCTGCTCTGTCCTGTTGTTGTTGTAGGTTAATGCTGGAAACAGAGTAGTAGACTTGATTTAGCCATGCCGCCTCTGAAAGTATTCTTGTTGTACTGCTAAGTAATTTATGCACTTTTTTTCTCCTTGATTTTTCAATATCCCTTTTGTTTTTCCAACTACACTTACAGGCCGGCCTTTACCCTGTGCTATACTGGGAACAACAACTCAAACTTACCTTACCAATCCGCATCCGCCAGGCAGGCAGTGGCACCCAAGATTGACGGACGTAGTGTCCATTTTAAGGGAGGAACAAGAGGAATGCCGAGATGCAACTCCCCAATTTGACCATAACATACATAGTAACTTAGTATCATCATCATCTTCTAATTAATTTGATTCATTTTTTCTCTTCAATCATTACGACTGTGTGTGTTGTTGTTTATTATAATCAAATCCTGTGCACACGCGTTCATGTGATTTTAGAAAGTTCGTTCCAAGGTAGAAAGCAAAAAAGTCAAGTCCCAATGCAAATGTTCTTTTGTTCCCTTTTTATTCTGGAAACACCAGAGTCCAGCCAACACGTGTTTTGTCTTTTAGGGTGTGACCCCCAGACTTCTTCAGGGCTGTATGGCTACTCAAGTTGTGCAGTTCTATGCCAAATATCCGGTTGTAATTCCGACCCGGTTAGGTCTTTCCAAAGTATTAATCTCTTGTCCCAAGAAAATGCAACTCCCCAATCTGCGTGACACACCCAATTCCAACAGCTCTGCAGGGCACCCGGGGTTGACGCCAACACGCAGCAGACCCTGAAATGCACGCAGTTTGAAGTCTCTTCCCGGAAGAGACTTCAAACTGCATGCATTTCAGGGGTCACACCCTAAAAGACGAAACACGTGTTGGCTGGACTCTGTGGTGTTTCCAGAATAAAAAGGGAACAAAAGAACATTTGCATTGGGACTTGACTTTTTTGCTTTCTACCTTGGAACGAACTTTCTAAAGTCACATGAACGCGTGTGCACAGGATTTGATTATTTGACATTTCGGACTTGTTGGTCCACATTGGAGGGTTTTAGTTTTTTTTCCCTCACCTGTTGCACCGTTTCAATTATATACTATTTGACAAAGAACGACACACTGCAGGTGCCGCACTTTCCAGTGCTAATTAATACCCCCCTTTTTGTGTAGAAATCTTGTTGTTTATTATGTTTGCTCTTTGCTTATAGTTGACCCCTACAGCTATTTTTATATTTTCTTTGCTAGCTTTAAAAGGAAGCCCAGTACAACAGAACATAAAATGTATGTAATTTGGGTCTCTCTGAGGACAGACAGGCAAGGCAATTGCATAATAATAATAATAATATACTGCTGCCCTGTACTACTAGTACTATTTATCATTAACCATCAAGTCATCATCATGCATGCATTTCCTTTTTCTCCCTTAACAGATTTATGATGGTCGTCTGCCAAGATTGTGTGTTGTCCATGTGTAGTGTTTGTCTTTGTCAAACCTTTCCCTCAAATACCCCTTCCCAACCATTCATCAAACCCTAACCCTCTTCCCCCGGGCTGTGTGAATTGTATTGAGATGTGACTAAATTAAATTTACACCAATAATTGATCACACACTTGCTGGGGAGGATGTGGTGAAAGCAACACTAACTTAAGGCAGGGCGAGGATCTTCTTCGCTCTAAGTATATATATATATATATATATATATTCACTGAAAAGACCATAGGTTTTAGGGACAGTTATAGTTACTTGGACATTGCACTCGTACAAAACCCGTGAAATTCCCCCGTTATAGTTAGTTCAGCTAACTATAACTCGCGCCCCCGCAATGCACTGCTGATGACGTCACATATTACATCACTCATGACATGGTCAGTGACATCACTGATGACATCACTGATGACATCTCAAATGACATCACTGATGACATCACTGATGACATCACTGATGACATCACCCAGTGACTGTGTGTTTCTGTAAAGTTTAAATATGTTTAATATATATAGGGAAAGGCGTATTGAAGAGTGAGTGGGTGTATAAGTGTCTGAATGGATAATTTAGTAGGTGCGTGACTAACTGTATAAGTGAGTGATTAAACGTATCTTACTGAATGCATGGGTTAGTGACTAAACTGGGTGAATGTCTGTATCCGTCTGTCTGTTGCTGTGTAAGTGGCTGCATGGGTTTGTGAATAGCTACATGAGTGTCTATATGAGTTATTGATTGGTTGTCTGAGTATCTGTATGGGTGCCTGAGTGTTTGTGTGGGTGGGGTGTGTGCGACTCTGTACATAGATGTGTGAGTGGGTGATTCACTGGGTGCATGATTTGAAGAGTGCGTCTGTGATGGACTGCTTGGGTGGGTGAGTGTGTGTATGGGTGTGTTAGTGAGTGAATGTATATCTCAGTGGTACATGTGCGAGTAACTACATATGTAAAAGGAAGTATATATGTGTGTTAGAGTATTTAAAAGGCTATACGTGAGAGTGTGTGATTGTGAGAGTGGCTGTATGGATGCGTGTGTGCTTGTATCAGTTATTGTATAAGAGCGTAAGAATGTGCTAGTATTTGTATGAGTTATTGAGCTGGTGTGTGTATAACTCTATAGGTGAGTAAATGGGTGTGTGATTAATTTTTTGCATGACTGACTAGGTGTGTGAGTACCTCTATGGATGAGTGGCGGTGTGTCAGTGTTTATATAGGTGTATGAGTGCATATGATAGTCCTGTACTGAGTGACTGTAAGTATGAGTGACTGTACGGGTGAGTGAGTGGATGTGTGTGTAGACCTAAGAATCAGTGAGTGGGTATGTAGTTATTGGTATTGGAGTGTCTATGGTTTTGAGAATGGCAGTCTGTAATTTAGATTGGGTGTATCAAAAGTTATATTAGGGTGTGAGAAGATGCATGAAATTATCACATGGATGATGTCATCAGTGATGTCATTTGAGATGTCATCAGTGATGTCATCAGTGATGTCACTGACCATGTCATGAGTGATGTAATATGTGACGTCATCAGCAGTGCATTGTGGGGGCACGAGTTATAGTTAGCTGAACTAACTATAACGGGGGAATTTCACGGGTTTTGTACGAGTGCAATGTCCAAGTAACTATAACTGTCCCTAAAACCTATGGTCTTTTCAGTGAATTTGTAAGGTTTTTTAAATGCTAATTTCTAACTATAACGTGCCTGAAACCTATGGTTTTTTCAGTGAATTTCAAAGGTTTTTTAAATGCTAATTTCTAACTATAACATGTCTGAAACCTATGGTTTTTTCAGTGAATTTCAAAGGTTTTTTAAATGCTAATTCCTAACTATAACATGTCTGAAACCTATTGTTTTTTTCAGTGAATTTCAAAGGTTTTGTAAACGCCAATTTTTAAATGTATTAATTGTTATTTTTATTTTTTTCATACTGATTTACTACATTTTTTTAAACTATTTATTTTTAGATATTTTATTTTTTAAATTACATTGTAATTACATTATACATTACATTACAAAATATACTTTCTCAGAATGAATTAATTTACTTTAAATACTTTGCAAATAGGCAATAGACTTTTAAGTACAGTAGTTACAGTTGTTGCAATGGGCAACACAATTTCAAACACAATGCAACATTGAGCTCAATGTGAATTTCTAGCTAAATGCAATTAGTTACTTTATGGATTACTTTTCTAACCACAGGACTGGATCCTAGATTCAGTCCTGGGACATCTCCTGTAAACAGTTGAGTAAAAGCGTTTTGGTTACAGTAGTGATTTTTAAGGAATACTATTGTATTTTAAAAGTTGACACAGAGAAACTTTTTCACATAGAATCACCAATGTTATCCTATGGGAGGAAATTCACTTAGCAGGTAAGTAGTGTTATCGTGACTTTTTCTCACTCAGTGGTGGATCCTGGATCCAGCACTGGTGCATCTCCTGTAAACAGTTGAAAGAATGCGTTTAAGTCATACAGGCGATTTTTAAGGAATATTTGTAGTTTGTGAAAATCGACACTTTGAAACTTTTCTGCTGAAAACCAGACAATGGATTCCTATGGAAGGAAATACAAGTTACTGGTAAGTACGGTTAGAATTACTTTTCAGGGTCAGTGCTGGGCTAAAAGATGCAGCACTGGGTTCTCTCCTGATAACAGGTCAGTAAATCGGAATTCGTATTTCGGCTGATTTTAGAGGAATATTTGTATGTTTCAAAAATCGACACTTAGAAACTTTTTCAGCATAAAGCAGGCAATGATATCCTATGGAAGGAAATTCAAGTTACTGGTAAGTACGGTTAAAATTACTTTTCAGGATCAGTACTGGGCTGAAAGATGTAGCACTGAGGTCTCTCCTGATAACAGGTGAGTAAATCGGAATTCGTATTTCGGCTGATTTTAGAGGAATATTTTAAAGTTCCAAAACTCCACACTTAGAAGAATTTCCAAGTGAAACCAGTCAATGTTAGCCTATGGAAGGAAATTCAAGTTACTGGTAAGTACGGTTAAAATTACTTTTCAGGACCAGTACTGGGCTGAAAGATACAGCACTGAGGTCTCTCCTGATAACAGGTGAGTAAATCGGAATTCGTATTTCGGCTGATTTTAGAGGAATATTTGTATGTTTCAAAAATCGACACTTAGAAACTTTTTCAGCATAAAGCAGGCAATGATATCCTATGGAAGGAAATTCAAGTTACTGGTAAGTACGGTTAAAATTACTTTTCAGGATCAGTACTGGGCTCAAAGATGCAGCACTGAGGTCTCTCATGATAACAGGTGAGTAAATCGGAATTCGTATTTCGGCTGATTTTAGAGGAATATTATAAAGTTCCAAAACTCCACACTTAGAAACTTTTTCAGCAAAAAGCAGGCAATGATATCCTATGGAAGGAAATTCAAGTTACTGGTAAGTACGGTTAAAATTACTTTTCAGGATCAGTACTGGACTGAAAGATGCAGCACTGAGGTCTCTCCTGATAACAGGTGAGTAAATCGGAATTCGTATTTCGGCTCATTTTAGAGGAATATTTGTATGTTTCAAAAATCGACACTTAGAAACTTTTTCAGCAAAAAGCAGGCAATGATATCCTATGGAAGGAAATTCAAGTTACTGGTAAGTATGGTTAAAATTACTTTTCAGGATCAGTACTGGGCTGAAAGATGCAGCACTGAGGTCTCTCCTGATAACAGGTGAGTAAATCGGAATTCGTATTTCGGCTGATTTTAGAGGAATATTTGCACAATGGTGAAGGGAGGGGCGGGGCCTGAGGTGACATCTGTGCAAACGCGCCCCGTGGCGCGTTTTAAGTTGGGGGATTAAGTCCCCTTGAATCATGAGGGTCCCTGGGGGCCAACTAGCCCACCAGGAACCTCCAGTATGCGCTAGGGGCTGCGTTGCAGAGACGTGTACAGAGGCCACACCCCTTTTACACCTCTCTGCAAGGCAGCTCTGTGGCGCTTTTGGAAGTACATGGTGGGCTAGTTGGACTCCAGGGACCCTCAGGATTCAAGGGGACTTAATCCCCAACTTAAAACACGCCACGGGGCCTGTTTGCACACATGTCACCTGAAGCCCCGCCCCTCCCTTCACCACTGTGCAAACGCGCCACGTGGCGCGTTTTAAGTCGGGGATTAACTCCCTTGAATCCTGAGGGTCCCTGGGGGCCAACTAGCCCAACAGGTATATCCAAAAGCGCCACAGAGCTGCGTTGCAGAGAGGTGTAAAAGGGGCGTGGCCTCTGTCCACCTCTGTGCAACGCAGCCCCTGGCGCATACTGGAGGTTCCTGGTGGGCTAGTTGGCGCCAGAGACCCCAGTATTCAAGGGGAATTGTTCCCCCTCTGCAAACGCGCCAGGGGCGCGTTTGCAGAGTGCTGTCAAAGAGGGGCGTGGCCTCCGTCGCAATGCCGTATTTTTTTTTTTTTTTTTTTTTTGATGGAGGGGGGCTGCCTGGCCCCCCTCCTAAGGCCTCCTTAGGCCCTGGGGACCCCATCCCCCGGGGCTGGCCCTATCCTTTTGGGGTCCGTGGGGGGACCCCAAATCCCCCACGGACCCTGCTGGCTCCCCGCCTCCTGCGGCATTGCTTTTCCACATGGGGAGCTGCTAATATGCAGCTCCCCATGTGGAAAGCAATTCTGCTTTGAATTTTGGAAGCAAGAGCAGCTTTCCTGCTCTCGCTTCCAAAATTCAAAGCAGTTTGCAATGACAGGACGGGAGCCGCGAGGCTCCCGTCCTGTCATTGCAAACAGCAGTGTCCCGGGGTAGGCACCCCGGGACACTGCAGGAGCCGGCCCTGGGGGTGGCGGTCCCCAGGGCCATCACTGGCTCCAGGAGGGGGCCGCGCGGCCCCCTCCCCACATTTTCAAAGCCTCGGGGAGGTGGTGGTCCCGGGCGTGTGGGGGCTGGAGTCCCCCACACAGGTTAATTTAAAAATAAAGAAGCCCCGGGGAGGTGGTGGTCCCCGGGGCTGCGGGAGGGATCAGAGCCCTCCCGCAACTTTTTCTAATAAAGCCCCGGGGGTGGCGGTCCTCGGGCTTGGGGGCCCTTAGAGGCCCCCATACATAAAATAAACCCCCCAGCATGCCCCCGGGACTTGGCCCACCCGGGGCAATTAACATCGAGCGCGGAGACCGCGCTTCGATTATTTTTTCCGGCAGGATCCGCGCTCCCTGAGCGCATACTGCCGATTTTTTTTTTTTTTTAAATGCTTTTTTTGCCCAGGGGTCCTTGTGGGACCCCCTGAGCAGGCCTAGGGGTTAGGGTGTTTCTACCCTGCCCCCTTTGTGCGTTTTGCGCACTTGTTTCTTTTTTCTCGGCGGGATCCGCGCACCCTAAGCGCATCCCGCCGATTTTAAAAAATGCTTTTTCTGCCCAGGGGTCCTTGTGGGACCCCTGAGCAGACCTAGGGGTCAGGGTGTTTCTACCCTGCCCCCTTTTGCGCTTTGCACACTTGTTTCTGTCCCTCGGTTCTACCGAGGGACAAAATGGCTGCCAACACTTCTTGATTTGGAGTGTTGACAGCCAATTAGCATGCAGCTCGTGATCGGGAGGGTACGCGGATCCGACGCGCCCATAGATATATATGTGATTTTAATTGTGAATTTCTCAGGAACTACTGAACGGATTTACACCATTTTAGCAAAAGGCACCAGTCTGAACCAAGGGCTACCTCTTTGCCAAATTTGGGGTAATTCCGTTCAGCAGTTCGGGCTGTAGCTGCGACTAAAGGTTCCTATGGAAAAATGAATGGGGAAAATGCGTTTTGGGACCCCCCTTTTTTCTCGGCCCCCGCTTGACGTATCACCCCGAGACTTTCAGGGTAGGAGCGGACCGGAGCGCCCCAACAAGTTGGAAGCTTTCGCGAAGATTCGTCAACCGGCGCCAACGTTATTGCAAATAGAATGTCGCGGAGGGGCCTAACTATAACTATCTACTGGCGACCGCCAGTAGATAATATATATATATATATATATATATATATATATATATATATATATTCACTGAAAAAACCATAGGTTTTACAGACGTTATTGTTAGAAATTAGCATTTAAAAAACCTTTGAAATTCACTGAAAAAACCATAGGTTTCGGGGATGTTATAGTTAGTTGGACATTTCACTCATACAAAACCATAGAAATTCCACCGTTATAGTTAGTTCAGCTAACTATAACTCGCGCCCCCGCAATGCACTGCTGATGACGTCACATATTACATCATTCATGACATGGTCAGTGACATCACTGATGACATCTCAAATGACATCACTGATGACATCACTGATGAGATCATCCAGTGACTGTGTGTTTCTGTAAAATTTAAATTTGTTTTATATATATGCCAAGCTGTATTGAAGAATGAGTGGTTGTATAAGAGTCTGTGTGGAGGATTTACTAGGTACGTGACTGACTGTATAAGTGAGTGATTAAATGTGTCTTACTGAATGCATAGGTTAGTGACTAAACTGTGTGAAAGTCTGTATCAGTCTGTCTGTTGTTGTGTAAGCTGCTGCATGGGTTGGTGAGTAGCTGCATGAGTGTCTATATGACTTATTGATTGCTTGCCTGAGTATTTGTATGGCTGCCTGAGTGTGTATGTGTGTGTGGGTGGGAGGTGTGTGACTGTGCATAGATGTGTGAGTGGTTGATTCACTGGGCGTATGGCTTCAAGAGTGCATGTGGAAACAGCTGTATGGGTGGGTGAGTGTATGTATGGGTGTGTTGGTGAGTGAATGGATGTTTCAGTGGTACATGTGCAATTAACTACATATGTAAAAGGCAGTATATGTGAGTGATGGTGTATATAAATAACTATACGTGAGAGTCAGTAATTGTGAGAGTGGCTCCATGGATGAGTGTGTATTTGTGTCAGTGATTCTATAACAGAGTAATTATGTATCTGTATGAATAAGTGAGCTGGTGTCTGTATAACTGTATAGGTTAGTACATGAAAGTATGATTGATTCTTTGCATGACTGACTAGCTGTGTGAGTAACTCTGGATATGTGGCAGTGTGTGAGTGTCTGTATAGGTGTATGAGTGCATATGATAGTGTTGTATTGATGTGTGACTACATGTATGAGTGACTGTATGGGTGAATGAGTGGATGTGTGTGTAGACCTAGGAACCAGTCAGTGCATATTTAGTAACTGGTATTGATGTGTCTATTTTTTCGAAATTGGTAGTCTGTATTTTAGAGTGGGTGTATCAAAGGTTATATTCAGGTGTGAGGAGGTGCATCAGATTTTCACGTGGATTATGTCATCAGTGATGTCATTTGAGATGTCATCAGTGATGTCATCAGTGATGTCACTGACCATGTCATGAATGATGTAATATGTGACGTCATCAGCAGTGCATTGCGGGGCGCGAGTTATAGTTAGCTGAACTAACTATAACGGTGGAATTTCTATGGTTTTTTATGAGTGAAATGTCCAACTAACTATAACGTCCCTGAAACCTATGGCTTTTTCAGTGAATTTCAAAGGTTTTTTAAATGCTAATTTCTAACTATAACGTCTGTAAAACCTATGGTTTTTTAGTGAATTTCTAAGGTTTTTTAAATGCTAATTTCTAACTATAACGTCTGTAAAACCTATGGTTTTTTTCAGTGAATTTCTAAGGTTTTTAAATATTAAACTACTATTCTGCTATTTCTCATTAGTACTGTTTTTTCTAACTTTTCCACTACAGAAAAGAAAATAAACTGTAAAAATGTTGTGTAATGTAATATATTTCAGAAATTACAGTGTTACTTATCAAATAATACAACATAATTTAACATTATGAAAACATATTTTTGTCCCTTTTTCTGCTGTTTTCAGATTCTACTTAACTTCACTATTCACAGTGATGTCAGTGTAGTAACATCATAAACAGCTGGGGGAAAAAAACAATCAACTAGATTGTTAAAAAAACCAAATGACTAATTGTTGCAACCACAATACGAAATCAACACAAATAACACATTCAATACTATTTCCAATTTTTAAATCTTACCTTTACTCTGTAGTTTCTGTTCACATTTTTCCCCAAGGCCAAATAATGTGTAGAATTTTTTTTTCGAAATCATACAGTATAAATTCCTTAAAGCATCTTCCCATTTTCCCTCTAGGCCGAATAATGTATCTAAAATGTTTGCTTAAGAAATATCAAGTATGAGTTGGGTAATTCATAAGGCAATCTCGATTTTATTTCCAAGTGTGTATCGTTGCAGTGACTCCAACCATTATTACATTTTAAATATACAGTATAATGTCCACATGTGGTAGTAGCTCCAGCATGGAAAACAATAGCCAGTGTTGCGAATGTTCTTCCAGAAATAGATACTTGACTAGCAACAACATTTTTAATTTTTGTTTCCACTTTTCTTCCATTTGGTCTACAGCGTTGTAGAATTAAAATTACATATTTTCCATATCTTTCTAGGCATAATGTAGATAACATTTCTGATTGACAACGAGAACATTTCATATCAGGATTTGCTTCTTTTACTAATTTCGGAAAAGGTACAGATTTGCAGTCAGGTATTGTTAAATATAGAAATCGTTCTCTGTCAACTATAGTACTAGAAGCTATTGAACACTGTTCACATTTGTGATCCCATTTGTAACTGAGTCAAAATAAACTCTCAATCTGGATTCCTTCTTCTTCTAATACTCCAAGCATAACCATCAGAACCTCTTGTGCATCTTGTTGTATATTAGGACTGAACGTTAAAGATCCAGTACATGTGTCCAACAGGTGTCGAATACCAGAAGCAGTATGGATCTTACTTCTGTCAGTTCTCAATTGTTCAAATAAAGTATAAAGTGCAGAACATAATCCTTTTTCCTTACTTTCCATAATTTCACCATACAGATGTTCTAGATAAAATATAACGTTTAGAATAACATTACCATAGCAGTTGACACCAGAAGCATTTTCTAATTGGTATCCCACAACATCATCACTTGTTTCTATTTTCTGTTTCTTTGCATCTTTTCTTTTCTCTTGAATTTTTTTCTGCTTTTCAACCACACTTGATTCATCAACATGTTTGCGTTTTGAACACACAGCACGTTTTTCATAAATAGGATATTCACCTAAAGTTGGTGCATAAAGTCTTCTTAAACAATTATATTCTCTTACACAATTTACACAGCACTAACCTTGTTTTCATCGAAATCAATTAAATACAAACCAGACAATGTTCTAACTCGAGATAATGCAACGTATGCCATTCCCTCTTTAAACACAGTTCTTCCAACATTTACTAAAGCATTATCTACACTTAAACCTTAACATTTATGAATGGTTATTGCATATGCTAAACAGAAAGGAAACTGTTTTCTACGAACATACAAGTCTTTTACCAGCAAAAAACGTACAGCACAACGCCCAATTTGTTTCACCTCTGCAATCTGATCAAATTTAATTTTCAAGAATTCAATTGCATTTCTGTTTTGATATTTTACAAATTCAACAACTTTCCCTATTGCTCCATTCACTAAACCTTGTTCTATATTCAAATTACGCCTCAAAATTACCCGACAGTTTATACATACATCTAAATTTTTTTCAATGCAGCAGTTTTTGATACAGACTTTTCCAAAGAATCCAATTTAGTCTGTAGTTTATTTGAAAGAAGAATTGTTATTCCTTGATGCTCGATTTTATCAATAGTTTCAATGTGAACTATTTCTTGATTTTCCCATTTCAGAAGCTCTTGATTAAATGTATAACACTCTTCCAGTGTAGGCATTAAGCAAAGTATTGACTTTTATTCTGCAATGTTCTTGTACAGTACTCCTGCTGGTGTATTTTCAGTTGTAAACAAGGTCTTTAGTAGACGACTTTGTAAAGCTTGTTTATCAGGTTTGCTTAGAACACCAATTCTTACATCTTCAGAATATTTCCATAATCTTCATCACTTGCTTGTCGCATATTCTGAGTGAGTTCTTTATATTCAAATTTACCCAGAGATTCACATTTCCAATACTTCCCAAAGATTTCCTAGTGTCTTTATGTAGAAGAGTTTTAAAGGCTGGTTCTCCTTTTACAGGAGTTAGTTGTAGCAGATCTCCAAATACAATTAAATGTTTTCCTCCAAAGAGAACGTCGTAATCTGTTTTTAATACCTGTTGCATTCTTAAAGCAAGCATTAAGTTTGAGACCATGCTCACCTCATCAATAATTAAAAGTTTCATCTTCTTCAGCACTCTTGACACTTCATAAGAAGCTTCTCCAGACAACTTCTGATATTCTAATTTATTATCATTCTCAACTGGTAACATTAGTAATCTAAGCAAAGTAATTCCTTTAACATTGTGCGCAGCTAATCCAGTTGGAGCTGTTACTACACAAGATAAATGTGAACCAGTAGTTTTTTTAAGATAACTGGTCAAAACTTATACCCGTTCCAGCTTGACCACTGATGTACATCAGAATAGGTTTAAATGATGAACATACACATTCTTTTTTTTCATGCAACGAACCATGTTCTATCTGTTCTCTCACTTGTACATATATTTCTTTCTGTTCAATATTTACTTGTTCTTCTAACTTTTCCAATGTAATATTCTCCTCTTGTGCTTGTTGCATTGCAAGTTCCACTTCATGCATAGCAATCGCTGCTTCATTTTCCACTATTGGTTGTCCAAGTGGATCTTGACTACATGGACCAGAACTTTGACTATCTTGAGAACTTTCATTTGCAACTTCAGCTGTAATAATCTTTTCCTGTTCAACTTCATCATTCAACATTTTTAAATATGTAGGAAAAATTGAACATGCAATGCTATCTTTACATGCATAAAAAGAATCTTCGTAGCAGTCGAAATCTCCAAGTAATTCACTTTCGATACGCCATGGTTTGAACAGTTGGAGAAGTGCTAAATAGTAAAATTCTCGCTTGTCTGGAGTTTCACAACTGAGTTTCTTGTGGTTGATAAGGTTACCTTTTGTGTGTTTTACTAAACATCCATGACATCCAAGTACTGCATATTTTCCTTGTTTTAAATTCTGTTTAACATTTCTTTTGAAGCTGTAATGTTGAAGTACTTCATACAGACATAGCTGTTCCAGATGTCGACTCCTTTTCGGATAGTATGTATCCAACATATTAGTTTTAAGAATTTCTGTACTGTCTGGTTCATTTGCTGCTAAGTATTCAATTTCTTCTAATGATTTCAACACTCTATTTCGTGAGCAGGCAAGACCTAAACTTACCCAAATGATCCCTCGTGATTTTGAATATAAACTTGAAGAGGACAAGCGGTCTGAACATTCATACGATCCAATTTCTCTGTGGGAAAGCATTTCCAAAGTAAAGCTGTACAATTTTTTGCTAAGGCTTTATCTCTTGTGCAATTTCTTCCCACATTTGTTTCATCTCGGTTTTTTCTGATTTCGTTATATATGATGTAACGTAGCGTGCAACAGCAATTGAGTTGTCTGCAACATACTGGATGTCCATATTTGCATTCCACATTTTTAAAATAACCGGATTGTAGTCATTAATATACATTGACAGTTCTGTTCTTTTCAAGTTGTAGGTATTCTTTGGAGATTTGCGAGTTATTGTGTGCCTTACAGAAGAAAAAAAATAATTTACTCTTCCTTTAGAAATTACTGGACGTGGAAATCCAAATGGACACTTGGTATAAAATTTTCCTTTAGACTTGTATTTTCGTCGGCAGTACTTTCCACAACGGTGATTTTGGAAGTGTAAAACTTGCTGTCTCAAGCTTCTATCTCCTCCTTCTCTTGGAATCTCACATGTCACATACTGTTCAATGAAAGACAATACTATTTCATCTGAATCAGTTCCAAATTTAGGTGCATCCTTGATCCACAATAGCATATGTATATGAGGAGCACCTCTCGCTTGGTACTCCTTTCTCCAAAAGAAATCGGTAACTTCTCCAAGAGATGGATTCTTTTTATTGCAGATGAAAGACATCATAGCTTGAAACCTATGATTAAAATATCTGCACACATTTACAGGATCCAAAGAACACAGTTCTCCAGGTGTCTTCATTTCAACATTCTTTATATTGGAATTTGCTTCTCGTAGAAATTTAAGCAAATCTTCCCATGCATACTCTGCACAGCTAAGTGTCACAAACCATGTTGGTGTACCTAAGTTCCGTAACATACACTTCAGTTCTCCATGACGACGATACCAATACTCATTTGTTCCTCGTTGACATGCCATCAAATTAATTAACTGTGCTTCTAAATTTTCATCTGTTTGTTGAACTTTCTCCACAAATTCTTTCGCTGAAAGAAGTGATTGATGAACTACAGTTTTCAGTATGTGGTTCACTGCATAGGACAGAGAAGACAGATCACTTTCAAATAAAAGGTGAAATATATATGGTATACACTGCCGGAATCTAGGATCTTCAGAGTATAATCTTGTTGAGCGATATTCTGAAGCTGGAATACGTACAGGTCGGTCATCATATCGTCCACCTTCTCCAGTAGGAAACAGCTGTGGAAAACAACGAGCTTCTAAGCTTTTCTCCCATACACTCATTGGAGTTCCCTTTGTTTTTTTCATTTGAAATAACTCAATGCTGTTTCCTATTACTTCTTTTGAATGTAGAGGACATATTGTGTAATGTTCATAAATCTTTTCACCCCTTGACTTGTCCACTTTCTCTATTTGACCACTTGAAATTACAGATTCATCTTCCATACTTATTACCTGTTCTTGCACATTTACACTTTTATAATAAATATTATTCTCCACAAGATATAACGTAGCCTTTTCAAGTTTTTTAACATCCACAAATTCTTGCCATATTTTCCGACTCTTTGTTGGTACTCCATTTACTAGAATCACTACTGCTTCATTTTCATCTTTGTCTCCACCAACAATTTCAATATTTTTCTTAAAATCCAAAGGTAAGTACACTACTCTTCCTTTCAACCCTCTTTGTAAGTCTGTTGGTGGCAGTTTACCTGTTTTAGGCTCCATGCGAATTATAGTTTGAAATGGATGAACAGATTGAATTAGAACTGACTCATATGTATTCAAATCTGCCAGTTCCTCCGGAATAGCTACTAATTCTAACTTATTATATACTGCTCTAGCGGGCATTTTGTTCTCTTCTAATTTGTTATAACAATATTTACAAATACGTTGATCACTGCCTAACTCAAAATCACCTTCCACTAACAAGTAAGTTGCAAATTCTTTCCATTTATCATTATTCTTCTTTTCAGATTTCAAATACAAATCAACATTCCTAGTTTGATTTTTATAATTACTACGTCGACAACAAACACAAACATAGTTTGGAATTTCAGAGCACACTATGTTAAACTTTCCAATTTCTTCTTCAAACTGATCAATCATAATCACTTTCCCATCTTCTTCAACATCTGTAATTGTCAAACTTTCACTTTCTATACACTGCTGTTCTGAACCAAAATATCGGAACTGAATATCATCACACTTTTTTTGTACATCTGATAAAGAACCGTGTAAAAGAGCTGTATTTAGTTCACCTAAACATAATGCTGGACTTTTTACATAGTACAGTTTCCTTACAAACTTACGCATTTCTGAATGGTGTACTGCTAACATCCTTAAGTGATGAAAAACACTTTTACACACTTTTCTTGAAAGACAAGCCAGAGAATGCCCATGTTTCTCAGTATATTTTCTTACATTACAAGGATCTAGTGTTTGTAACAACCTAGGGGCCGATTCCGATCTCGGTCGGAGGCGCACCCAATAGCATTCGGTCGGGAAAAAAGCCATGCGAAAGCCTGTTTCCCCACCGATCCGTACAGCACACCGAACGAGTAAGTACGATGCGCACAACAGCACAGAATCCGGCCGAGCCGTACTCACCCAAACCAGGTCCTGTTCCCCGACCGAGGCGAATCCGGAAACGCCGAATCGAGTCGCACGGAAGGAAAATGCAGCTCCGTCCGGCCGAACGAGTACGATGCGCTTCCGTACGCGCCGAACCCGTCGCTACGCACGGCACGTCAAAGCATCCGGGAGAGGCACACATAAGCTCCAATTCGCGCCACAACACGATCCACGGCTACGAGACGAACACGCCAGCGACGAGGACGAGGCGAAGCGACGAGGACGACGCGAAGCAACGAGAAGGACGAACGACACGAACCAACCATGAATCCCTTCGTCCCGATCATACCAATATTCTACATTTACTACCGGAACAGGCACGGACGCGTACGGCGCAGAAGGTAAGCCAGACACCAACCACAAAACACATACAACACGTACACGACACATCACACACACACAGAGGGATGCAGAATATACTTACACCAGCAACAGCAGCACCATAGGGGCGGGATGCCCATCACCAATGCCACATATGCACACAGGGGCCTGAATGCGCACCATCACCCCTACCCAGGGGGGCAGGATGCCTACCACTACTACCACCCTCACCCAGGGGGCTGGATGCCTACCACTACTACCACCCTTAGCCAGGGGGGCTGGATGCCTACCACTACTACCACCCTCACCCAGGGGGGCTGGATGCCTACCACCACTACCACCCTCACCCAGGGGGCTGGATGCCTACCACTACTACCACCCTTAGCCAGGGGGGCTGGATGCCTACCACTACTACCACCATCACCCAGTGGGGGCTGGATGCCAACCACCACCCTTAGCCAGGGGGGGCTGGATGCCTACCACTACTACCACCCTCACCCAGGGGGGGCTGGATGCCTACCACTACTACCACCCTTAGCCAGGGGGCTGGATGCCTACCACTACTACCACCCTTAGCCAGGGGGCTGGATGCCTACCACTACTACCACCCTCACCCAGGGGGGCTGGATGCCTACCACCACTACCACCCTCACCCAGGGGGCTGGATGCCTACCACTACTACCACCCTCAGCCAGGGGGGGCTGGATGCCTACCACCACTACCACCCTCAGCCAGTGGGGGCTGGATGCCAACCACCACCCTTAGCCAGGGGGCTGGATGCCTACCACTACTACCACCCTCACCCAGGGGGCTGGATGCCTATCACCACCCTCAGCCAGGGGGGCTGGATGCCTACCACCACTACCACCCTCAGCCAGGGGGCTGGATGCCAACCACCACCCTTAGCCAGGGGGGCTGGATGCCTACCACTACTACCACCCTCACCCAGGGGGCTGGATGCCTACCACTACTACCGCCCTCACCCAGGGGGCTGGATGCCTACCACCACCCTTAGCCAGGGGGGCTGAATGCCTACAACTACTACCACCCTCACCCAGGGGGGGCTGGATGCCTACCACTACTACCACCCTCAGCCAGGGGGGCTGGATGCCTACCACCACCCTTAGCCAAGGGGGGCTGGATACCTACCACCACTACCACCCTCACCCAGGGGGGGCTGGATGCCTACCACCACCCTCACCCAGGGGGTGCTGGATGCCTACCACCACCCTTAGCCAGGGGGGCTGGATGCCTACCACTACTACCACCCTCACCCAGGGGGCTGGATGCCTACCACCACCCTTAGCCAGGGGGGCTGGATGCCTACCACTACTACCACCCTTAGCCAGGGGGGCTGGATGCCTACCACTACTACCACCCTCACCCAGGGGGGCTGGATGCCTACCACCACCCTTAGCCAGGGGGCTGGATGCCTACCACTACTACCACCCTCACCCAGGGGGCTGGATGCCTACCACCACCCTTAGCCAGGGGGGGCTGGATGCCTACCACTACTACCACCCTCACCCAGGGTATGCTGGATGCCTACCACCACCCTTAGCCAGGGGGGCTGGATGCCTACCACTACTACCACCCTCACCCAGGGGGGGCTGGATGCCTACCACCACTACCACCCTCACCCAGGGGGGCAGGATGCCTACCACTACTACCACCCTTAGCCAGGGGGGCTGGATGCCTACCACTACTACCACCCTCACCCAGGGGGGCTGGATGCCTACCACTACTACCACCCTCACCCAGGGGGGCTGGATGCCTACCACTACTACCACCCTCACCCAGGGGGGCTGGATGCCTACCACTACTACCACCCTCACCCAGGGGGCTGGATGCCTACCACCACTACCACCCTCACCCAGGGGGCTGGATGCCTACCACTACTACCACCCTCACCCAGGGGGCTGGATGCCTACCACCACCCTTAGCCAGGGGGGCTGGATGCCTACCACTACTACCACCCTCACCCAGGGGGGCTGGATGCCTACCACCACTACCACCCTCAGCCAGGGGGGCTGGATGCCTACCACTACTACCACCCCCACTCATAGGATGGACAATGCATGACACAACCAGCACACCACAACCTAGGGAATGCAAGAAGAAGACATCCCCCAACACCATGACAAGCGTGTGTAGACTGTGTCAAATGCCTACAACACCGAACATGACTTTGAACATACAATGTGACCCCCTAGCACATGTGCCACACATATATGTGTGTGGATCCCACAATGCAAGCAGGCCATGACCATTGTGGCAATGGGGTCCAAACCCCCATCATCACAGTGACCAAAATGTAAGTGTGGGGTCCATAGCTGAAGCACATTTTGAACATTGTGGCAATGGGGTCTAAACCCCCATCATCACAGTGACCAAAATGTAAGTGTGGGGTCCATAGCTGAAGCACATTTTGAACATTGTGGCAATGGGGTCTAAACACCCATCATCACAGTGACCAAAAGGTAAGTGTGGGGTCCATAGCTGAAGCACATTTTGAACATTGTGGCAATGGGGTCCAAACCCCCATCATCACAGTGACCAAAATGTAAGTGTGGGGTCCATAGCTGAAGCACATTTTGAACATTGTGGCAATGGGGTCCAAACCCCCATCATCACAGTGACCAAAATGTAAGTGTGGGGTCCATAGCTGAAGCACATTTTGAACATTGTGGCAATGGGGTCTAAACCCCAATCACCACAGTGACCAAAATGTAAGTGTGGGGTCCATAGCTGAAGCACATTTTGAACATTGTGGCAATGGGGTCTAAACCCCCATCTTCACAGTGACCAAAATGTAAGTGTGGGGTCCATAGCTGAAGCACATTTTGAACATTGTGGCAATGGGGTCTAAACCCCCATCATCACAGTGACCAAAAGGTAAGTGTGGGGTCCATAGCTGAAGCACATTTTGAACATTGTGGCAATGGGGTCCAAACCCCATCATCACAGTGACCAAAATGTAAGTGTGGGGTCCATAGCTGAAGCACATTTTGAACATTGTGGCAATGGGGTCCAAACCCCCATCATCACAGTGACCAAAATGTAAGTGTGGGGTCCATAGCTGAAGCACATTTTGAACATTGTGGCAATGGGGTCTAAACCCCAATCACCACAGTGACCAAAAGGTAAGTGTGGGGTCCATAGCTGAAGCACATTTTGAACATTGTGGCAATGGGGTCCAAACCCCCATCATCACAGTGACCAAAATGTAAGTGTGGGGTCCATAGCTGAAGCACATTTTGAACATTGTGGCAATGGGGTCCAAACCCCCATCATCACAGTGACCAAAAGGTAAGTGTTGACAAAGAAAGAGGTGCAACTGCCAAACTGCATGGATGATTCCTGGTCACAGAACAACAAACACATCAGTGGCAAAGTAGTGTATGTGTCCCATTGCAACATAAATTGGGGGAGCCAAATACTGCAGTGCAAATAAGACATACCTTTGGCCATGTGCAGACAAACAACACCGATGGGGGCTGACACCGTCAACAATCATCAATGACACAATGACAGAAGTGACCATCAGAATGCAGACCCACATATTTGCACCAATGGGCACACAAATGCAGATACCCTGTGGAGACTGCAGATGTGAGGTGAACAGATACCATACCATGGCAGCAATGGGACACACAAACCATGATCATTGTGCTGACCGATGACCTAGGAGTCCCAGGGACAGCAGGGGAAACCCACCAAACTACATACAGCCAATGGCACACCCAAGATATGCCAATGCAGTGGTGCAGATGCACAAACACAAACAGGCAGACCCACACTGCACATCATACACAACAGGTGAGGGGGGTGCCAGTGTCCCCAGGCAACCACACAACACATGAGGAGACCTGAATACCAATCATACAGATGTGCATACAGTGCCACACAAAGGTAACTCATGGATCCAAATCCCCTATGTGGGCAAGCAGGCATTGTCAGATGAGAGGGAGCACAAATCACACATGTCACACAGGCACGTAGGGACAGCAACTGACACAGCAAGACACAGACACACCACAGCACCACCCCCAGGGCCCCCACAATGTGGTGACCCTGGGCTGCATTACAATCCCACTGTGATGACAAAGCTAAATGTGGTTCACACTGTGAACCACAGTCATGTGTCCTGAGCAACTAACTACCATCACACCTACACAAGCACAAATCAAACAGCATGGCCAGTAAGCCAAGGCCAACATGGAGGCAGGGGCCTAACCGGGCAACAACTCTCATCTGCACACACTCAACACCACACCCCTCGAGCTCCAACAATGTGCAGCAGTGAAGCACACATGCACTGGTGACATTGCACTAACCCTGGGCAAAGCACTACGCTCGCTCGCGTAGTTTGCGAAGTTTGCGCTACTTCGCACAACGCGAATTGCACGTAGCACAGTGCAAACACGCGTAGCGTAGTGCAGCAGTCATTTTTTGCTTGCTCGCGGTCCTCAACGTCAAGTTGGCGACCGCGAGCAAGCAAAATGACATCCCGGCGAGATTCTCAACGCAGGGAGGTCAGGTTTCTCATTGCGAGTGGTCGTGTATGCTCGCGACCGCTCGCGATGAGAAACTACCAGTTCGCGTTGAGAAGCTGCCGCTCGAGTAAAAATCTACTCGAGCGGCAGTAAAAGACAGCTCGCACTGTGCAAGATGCCGTTTTCAATGATTGCACAGTGCGGACAAGCATCCGGCACTGTGCAATCATTGCGAACAGTGCACTACGCAGTTCGCGTAGTGCTACGCGTAGTTCGCGTAGTGCGGACTGCACTTTGCGTAGCTTCGCGTAGCGCTACTTCGCGAACTACGCCCAGGCTTACATTGCACATGCACCCATGACTATTCCAGGGTGGTGGGTGGGAACCAAGGTGCAGAAACACATCACACATGGCCACTCAACAAGACTCCTGAATGTCTGACACACTGCACACTACGCTGTACATGGACATGACGGCAATACCACACCAACCAATGGGATCCCAGCCACAGTCACACACCAATGAAGAAGCCAAGGTCACCCACAAAGAACACACATAGGCAACAACCAACATTGCAGCCCGGACCCTGAGGAGTGCCAGCAGTCACACACACAACGAGTCACAATCACTGAAAGATAACACAAACTGGAAATCACATGACAGGGGCAAACAACAAGTGCCAAGGGGAAACCTGACTGTGACCCATCTGCGTCTGCACACAAACTCAGCCCTGACAGCAAACACACCTATGGGTGACACCCTGATGACCAGTAATGTGCCATGCACCCACATCACAGAGAACCCAGGGAGAAGACTTTGGGGGAACATAGGTCAACTCAGCTAGCATCACAAACAGGTACAACACTAGGGATCACAGCATGCACAGCTAAATGGAAGTGAACACACAGACATGCACATACAACACACACCTTGGGCGCAGGCAATGTCACAGGAGTACACACTGCCATGAGGGGACTCCACTCCTGTGTGAGGAAAGCAGTGCCATATGTTGCCTCAGTAGGGCCCCATCATGTCAGCTGAGCACTTGGTCACACAATCAACAATTAGCACCAAATGAGGGCTCCCGTAACATCAGCCTGGTCATGGAAGTGCCAACGGAATCATCAGCACAGATCCAACACACTTGTATAGCAATGTTGCACTGACAACACAGATGAGTCCTTCCCCATTGATGCCCAAACCTGCATGTCCACTGGAGATGGCCACACGGTCAGGGAAGTAGACGAATTGAACAATGGCAGGCACAACAGATGTGCAGGGGTGGAAGCCACAGATGTGAAATAGGCAATCTAAGTAGGAAATCCCATTGCCAAATACTGAACACATGACACCCTCAGATGCTGCTATGGATGACATGGATACACCACATGATAGGACACATTCCCCCTGGACCACATGGGTTCCTGCACAGTAACACTTCATTATCATGAGACCAAATATCACCATCACTGCAGCAAGGGCATGGTTAGCATCATCAACATCATGTACATCAGAAGCAAAAGCACTAGAGAACAGAAAGTTGCTTTATTCAGCATATGTGGCATTAAAAGTAGAAGTCCGGTAGAAAATAAACAAAGGCCAATGGCCAGTCCATCAACAAAGTCACAAGTGGGTGACAGTGGCAGATGCCACCCTACACATGCCTGCACAAAACCAGGGACAATCCACTAGGAGGGGCAACCGGGGGGGTAGGCCAGGCACTGCAGGGACAGGATCAGGGCTCACCAGGAGGAAGCAGGAAGGGGTGGTGGGTGCTGGAGAGCCACTGACAACTGCAGTGGAGGTGTCTGACATGGTGTGTGCCGGCACAACTGGGGGGAATGGCTCAGATGTTGTGGGTGCCGGCACGACTGCAGTGGACCCTGCAGATGGAGTGGACAGGTCCGCCACTGCAGTGCCCAAGTCAGACAGGGTGGTAGTGGACTCCACTGCAGTGCCTACCACCAGGGGAGGAGAATGTGGAACAGGCAAGGTGGGCTGGACAGAGGGGGAGGACACCCTCACCACATCAGTGGCACAGACAAGCGCAGCGGGGGGGGTGGTGCCGGGAGAGCAAGTGGCAGGGGAGAAGGCCGGATCCTCTTGGGGATGGTATATCTGTGGGTGGGGGAACCTGGGGCAGGGTGTGGTGGGGGCACCTGTGGAGTGGGGGCCTGAGGGATGGAGGAAGGAGACCTGGTGCTTGAGCTGCAGGGCGGCGGCGGGGTCTTGCTCTTACCACTCCGGGGGGACTTGCGGGTGGGGGCCTCAGTCTGTCTGCGCCTGGGGGAGGGTGTCCGGAGGCGAGGGGCACTCTGCTCCGTGTGGGGGGGCTTCCTCTTCCCCCTGGATGCTGGAGCAGCTGGATCGGAGGGGAAGAGGCCGAGGTCACTGAGGAAGAGGCGCTGGGTCTTTGGGGTTGCAGGTGAGGCAAGGGAGGGTGTTTTGGAGGGAGAGGCAACTGAGGACTGCGCAGTGCCCATGGATGCGTGTGTGTGTACCAGGGCCCCATCCCCTGTGAGTCTGGTTTCAGTCCCCTGACTGTGCGTGCGTGTGCGTTTTGTTTGTGGCGTGTGTGTCTGTGTGCTGGACATGTGTGTGCTGGTGTGTGCCTGTGCCGGTGTGTGTGTGCTTGGGACGGGTAAGCTGCTGGGGAGTGTGGATGGAGCAGAGGCAGGAGGGGTGAGGTACTGTCTGAGGAGGGACACTGCTGCCGTCAGGGAGGAGTCCATGGACCTATTGCCCCTCTGTAGGTCAGACATGCCCGATGAGATGCCCTCCATGAACGACACCAGCTGAGTCAACAGAGCGGTGTGCGCATGGAGGACACTCAGCATGGCTGTCTGCCCTACATGGAGCTGGCGAAGGAGGTACACAGACTCCTCACTCAGGGCAGCAGGGGACACAGGGGCAGGGGGTGCGGTGCCTGGCCCAAAGGAGACACGCTCCCGAAAATGGGAGCCTCTACGGACCTGGGGAATGGGAGCCGATGGGAGGGCGGTGGTGGTGCTGGTGGTGGCGGGGACAGCAACACTAGCTGGGGTGTGGTGGCTGCTGACACCCGCCTCCATAAGGGAGTCATCCTCCGAGTTGCTCTGGTCCTCAGCTGAGGTGGATGGTGCTGAGGACTCCTCGGTGTGGCTCCCCTCGCCCTCCGTGCCACTGGGTCCCTCCGACCACTCCTCGGCTGCTGACTCAGTCTGGCTCTCCGGCTCCTCCTGGTCCGTGGATCTGTCCCCTTCCGTGGCCGTGGATGTATCTGCAAACAATGGGGAAACAGACAGACATCAGTCACCTGCACCAAACGCACACACCACTGTGAGCACAGCACATTACAGAGCAAGCCCTGGCATCATTAGTTGTACATTGCTAAAAGTGCCCTAACTGAACAGGAGAAGCCAATTGTCAGTCTGATGCCAACCATGGCACTCACATCCCACATGGCCTTGCACCCATCTGTCTGGTGTCTGTTGGATTGCAACACCCCAGTGTGGACACATGCACCAACTACACAGTAGTTGGACAGTGCAGAGGACACGGTGTGGCATGTGGACATGCACACATCACAGCTCTTGCCACTGAGTCAGTACAGGTTTCCGGATGAAAGGGATGCCAAGAGTCAAATAGGAAATGCATGTGATGCATACCAGCGACAGACACCATGATGCACCCATGTCCTGATAGCCATCGCCACAATGGTGTGCATGTAGCACATGTCACTCCCTGCAGGACCACCAATAAGTTGACACATGCCATGGCAGAGGCATGACTGCTAAGTCATACATCACTGTCTCAGTGATGTATGACTTGGCAGCCAGACAACAACACTATGCACTGTGTCACAATAGTAGGTCATGGGGAATGCAAGTCCTGGAGCTGCACAAGTGCACATGTACATCCCCCACACAACACATCATCTTAACCCTCATCTGTCCAGGTCATACCTATTGGACATATGGGAGACCTGTGACACTACCCTCTGAACCTGAGCCCCTCACAATCTGCTGTGAATGGGGAACAGCTGCCTGAACTTCACATTCGCATACCCCAGTCTGCACGGGCAGCTGATCAAACACCTATGTGACACACAAGTATCGTCTCCTATGGTCACATCTCCAGGGGCATGCTGAGCCCCTACCAAGAAACACCCCAGCAGTCCTGGCAAGTAATCCACAGCACACTGACACAGAGGCAGACACCTGAGGGGTCAAATCACTGCGCACAATGTGTCAGCTGATACACGGGAGTGGGAGTACAGAGTGCATTGCATGGCCTGGAGTAGGCATGACTGTCCTACTCCACATGAATGAGGGATGAGCCCTGGACAGTGGATAGCTGGCTATGTATGTGTGACACACGTAATCTGCACACTCCTGGGGCCCAAACATTGTTCCCACCCGCTGCATGGGCGTGTGCCACATACCCCAGGCACATGTGGTGGCTCAGCTCAGCAAGTGGACCGCATATCAAAGCAACACGCAGATTACATGTCCGAACACAGGCGTTGTGTGAACAATGGACCCACCCATGATGCCCACAACAGAGTTAGGGAAACAGATGCTGTCCCCCACCTTTAGTGAAGCAAACTGCAAGGACACAGTCCCAAGTGACACAATTCCCTGAATGTAAGGGCCACACCTGGGTATCAGATGAGCAGTGGGCAGTGCACAATAGAGGAACATGGCTCCTGGACAACATGAATGCTGCACTGTGGCAGTTGAACCAGGCCAGAGGAGGGCACAAAGCATGTAATACAGAGTTCACAGTGCAGTCTTTGACTCACCCTCCTTGCTGCTGTCTGGCCTTCAGCTGCCCATCCAGGTCTGGAAACACCACCGCCAGGATCTGGAGCATGTGGGGGTCAGGGTCCGTGTTCCGCCCCTCCTGCGAGGAGGCGACAGCTTCAGCTGGACCCGTGCAATCCTCCGGGTCCAGCCCCGAAGGTCCTGCCACCTCTTCTGGCAGTTGCGGATCCGGCGCTTGTAGACCCCCACGGACCGGACGGCCCGGACGATGTCCTTCCAGATCTCCTGCTTCCGATGGGCATTAACCTGTCAGGATGACAAAGTGAAAAGGCCATTACTACACATGCAACATATCCGTGCATGACACAGTTGTATATACATGTCTCAATCACAGGGGCACATGATGTACACAGGCAGTGCAAAGCTGCCCATTGGCAGTTTGCCAGACGTCACTACATGGTATCATTGCATGGGAAGTAAAACCTTGTTCAAATGCACTGTCACTGCACCATACCTGTCCAGTGCATGTCACTACACACTATGGGGGTGACAACTACTCAGTGAGCCTGCTAGCCAGTGGCGTGCAGACTTCCAGCCTTGCTAGTCAGACAAAATGCACATTCAGAAAGGCAGTGCACAGAACACTCACCTGCTCCCCTGGTGTCCCATACAGCTTGCTGTACTGTGGAAGTAGGCTGTCCAGCAGGGCCTGGTTCTCCTCAAGGCTGAAGGCTGGGGCTCTCTCCACAGTACGTGCCATTGCAGGGTCCAGAGGGGCAGAGACAGCAGCAGTGCAGTGGCAGATGTCGTCCTGGAGCATGTAGTGCAGGCAAGTGAGCTCTCAGGGGAACAGCCAGCAATATATATGTGCTGGAGAGGCAGATACTGTCCCTTGTGTCCAAAGTGATAGGTCCAAGTCGTTTGCATCTTCTGAATCTGGCCAATCCATGGAATAGCAGCACCAAAACACGCCCACAGCATCCTTCAAATCTTCAACTTCATGACATACATGATTTTGCAACATTGTTGTGGGTGACCAACTGATTTTCCAGCAACCGACTCGTTCGAAATTCGAAAACGCGTCCGTTGCCAGGCAAGCCCATTGTCAATGGGTGCGCACCAATCGGTCCATTGCGGTACAACGCGTACAGGGGTACAACGCGTACCCGCACACATTGAATGCAATGGGCCGGCCGGGGGCACCGATCGGTCCATTGCAGTACAACGCGTACAGGGGTACAACGCGTACAGGGGTACAACGCGTACCGCACACATTGAATGCAATGGGCCGGCCGGGGGCACCGATCGGTCCATTGCAGTACAACGCGTACAGGGGTACAACGCGTACCCGCACACATTGAATGCAATGGGCCGGCCGGGGGCACCGATCGGTCCATTGCTGTTCAACGCATCACTGTACATGTGACTGGCATATGTCAGCATGCCTGTCTCAGATGGACATATGCCAGCCACAGATAGCTCCCAGGGAGTGAGGGGCACACCTACATCACAACAGCCTGTCCAAACTTTATCATAAGGCATGTAAGTCTGCATTTCCTATTGTGTGTATGTTGGTGTACATGTTGTCCTGTGGGTGTCACCTGTGGGCAGCCACCCCCAGGCTGTGCATGTGTTCATGGGGACAGGATCCTGGGTGTTACGTGTACATGACCACTGTGATGTGCAACTGTTCATATCTGTGCATGTGCCATGGTCACATTTCACGGTGGTGTATGTGTATGTCATGTCACATACCCCGTGAGTCCCATGTGGGACAGTATGTTTGAGCCAGGGTGTCCCAGTGGCACAATAGTGATGGTCCTCCACAGTCTTTGTGCATGTAGTGTTTACAATGTCTCTGATTTCATGTGCACAATGGGAGACAGTCTCCACATCCAGGTTGTGTGTGCATGGACTTTGATGTTGTGCGTGTGTGTGTCACAGACGTCCATGTCTGTCCTGCCGTGGCAAGTGGGACCACTACCTGTGGGGGTCATGGTTGTTTTGCTGTGGTGTATACATGATACTCCATGTAATGCCAGTGTCCATGTGGCAATACAGGGTCCCTGGGAATGTACCTGTCGTTGAGCTGTGGTGCCTGGGGCACATCTGTCCTCACATGTCACTGTGGGGGTGATTGTGACACGGCAGCAGGAGATGGGAACTGTGACACGGCCTCATGATATCCAATGGGCCAACCTGGGACTAATTGATGCCACCTGTTGGACCGTGTTGACAGATGTTGGCCATGTATGTACCATACATGTCCTTACGGAACTGCACACTTCATGTAGTTGTGCCTCATAATGATGTATGTTGGGATATTGAGTGTGTTCAATGCCGCATATGTGGGGTGACTGACAATCTTGCTTACTTCTCCTCTGCACTGCAGGGCTCCTGCTGTCCATCGACCATTCCCAGACCTGGCAACGATGGTGGAACGGGACAGCATCCGACGGTACCGCTTCACCAGGCAGCTGATTGAGGATTTGGCAGTGCAGTTGTCCCCACATTTGCAGCCTGGCCGGCCGTATCCTGCAGCGCTGACCCCCAAGGTGAAGGTGATGGCAGCCCTACACTTCTTTGCCACCGGTACCTTCCAACATACTGTGGCGACTGCTGGTGGGATGTCACAGACCATGTTGAGCCGTGTGCTCCGCGATGTTTTGGCGACAATGTTGCTATTCCTGAACCGGTACATCTATTTCCCTAGACTGCGATGACTCACTGACGTGAAGAGTGACTTTTATGCCCTGGGGAGGATGCTGCATGTCATTGGCTCCATTGATGGGACACATGTGGCTTTGGTACCACCACAGGCCCAGGAGCAGGCCTACAGGAACCGCAAGCACTACCACTCGGTCAATGCACTGGTGGTGTGTCTTGCAGACATGACCATCACACACGTGTGTGCCCGTTTCCCTGGTTCAGCACACGAAGCCTTTGTGATGAGGAGTAGTCGCATCCCCAGGATGATGGCACATATGCAGAACCAGCGTGCCTGGCTTGTCGGTGTGTACTGACTTTGTGCCATTGTGTGTGATCTGATCTGTAGTATTCCGCCCACTTTTCCAAGTCAGCTAATGTGCACTTGTCTGTCCGTAGGTGACTCGGGATACCACAACATGCCGTGGTTGCTGACACCCCTCAGGAACCCTGTGACACCAGCCCAGATGCGCTACAATGAGGCACATGGTCGGACCAGGAGAGTGATTGAGTGGACATTTGGTCTCCTGAAGAGCCTCTTCCGCTGCCTGGACAAGACTGGAGGGTCCCTCCCATATGCCCCTGCGAAAGTGTGCAAGATTATCATCGTCTGCTGCATGCTCCACAACCTGGCAGTGCGGAAGGAGTTGCCTCTCATCCAGGATGACAATGACCAACATCCGCCACCTGTGGAGGATCCTGGCCTGGACCACGATGCCAGTGACGATGATGATGATGATGATGGTGATGTCCGCACACAGCTCATCACCAACTTCTTTAGCTGAATGTGAGTATCCTGAGGTGTCATGTCAATGATGTGAGTTGGCATGATGTGTAGGTGGTGCTCTGGTGCTGTTGGAGTGTGTCCATGGGCTACTTGACTGGATGTGTGTTGCAATGTGTGCTTACAGGTGGGCTGTACTCCCCAACAGTGTTGACATGCTAACTTGGTTCTGGGTGGGTATCTTGTAACATGTATTGTGCATGAGTTTTGCTGTTCTGTCCTGTACTCCATTGCTTTTGACTGTGTGTCATTTCTGTCCTTCACAGGGTACTTTCAGATTCGTTTGGTCAACTGTGTCCACCGACGACGTGATTGCACTTCCAGGCTGGTAGCTGTTGTGTCCCTACAGGTGATGTGCGCTACACCCATGGACTTCCTTCCATCTACAGTTGTTGACTGTGTGCCCGCTGCCAGGTGGGATTACCTTGCATCTGTAGTGGTTACGACATGTTGCAACTGTGTAATAAACCTGTGCTTCACTTTGTGATGTGCGTTGTCTGTGGTCACACATTTGACTGCCATTTGCTTACTGCACCTGTGGGCTACTTGACTACAACTGGGAATGGGTGTGGTGTCTGTGCATTGCACCGTCTTCCCTGGCAACATCAGTGTAGGCAATGAGTCAGATGGCCTAGGTGTGTATGTGTTGTGTAGCCCTGGTGGTGTGTCTCCCTCATATGTGTCACGTTGCCTTTACTCACATGCCTGTGTTGTCCTTGCTGTTGCAGTTCGCATACACAGTGTAATTTTGCAGTTCATCATCCCCATAACAGCACCCACGTTGGAATCACAACAGAGGCAAGTATGGTGTATTAGTGTGTTTATTGTGATACATTTGTGTGAATAGTGCATAGGATGTGTAGTGCTGTACATAAATCTTGCAATCCGAAGTTCCTAGGTGAATTGAAAGTCCTGGTAGACAGAATCCCCAGTATCGGGCCACAGTTGTCTGATACATTGGTCCAACTTGTACTCCCCATGCAATGTGTGGGAGTAGTGTTGCCGTCAACAGGGTGAACAGTCTGTGCACAAAGGTGAACATCCAGAACAGGTTCAGGCTTCCTGGGAGTTGCGCTTGGCCATCGGCCTCTCACTTGCCCCTCCTCGGACGACCCCTCTTCTTGGGGGGGGGGCCCCTCAAGTACAGGCTGCTGCGGTGCAGGGGACTCTCCACCAGAGTCATCCTCCCTCCCTGTGGCAGTTGCAGTTTGATCGGCACCAGATGTTGTTGGCACACAGGGAGGTGTGGACTGGTTGCTGTTCATCTGGCGGAGGCATTGTAAAATGTCCCTGTGCACCGCCGTCATCTCATGCAGTGCATCCCACTTGGACTCCACGCGGGACATGTGTGAGTCCACGCGGGACATGTGTGACTCCACGTGGGACATGTGGGAGTCCAAGCGGGCATGATGGGCAGCCTGCTGCTGTTTCATGTCTCTGAGGAGCCCCACTACCTGGCTGAGGTCTCCGGTGCTGGACTGGTACGCATCAGCTATGCGTACCAGTTGTGGGTCATCATGCACACCAGCAACCTCTGCAAGCAGCGACCTCTGTCTCCCACCCCTCCCACCACCCCTGCTGACATGTGCAGTGTGTGCAGTGGCATGCACAGATGACCCTGGTCCACCTTGGGGGTTGGTGGTGGTGGTGGTGTCCATGGCCCCAGGTTGGTCCAGGGTCCCTGTGCTGGTGTTGCTCCTTGTTCTGTCCATGTCGGCAGGGATGATATTTGTGGTGACAGTCGTTGGAGGGGTGGGTGCAGGGGGTGCAGCTGGTGGTCCTGCTGGTGCTGCATGTAGACTTGCACCAGATGTGCCAGGTTGGTCTTCTTCGTCTGAGGAGGACAGAGGCTGTATGACGCCAGTGAGCTCCGCATCCTCTTGAGCCTGGGACTGGGACTCCTCAGCGTCTGCTGCTGTGTCCCCATCATCACCTGTTTTTGGGAGACACACACAATGTATGTTATGTTTCTGCAGGCATCAATGGTTGACACACATGACAGTTGTGACTGTGCCTCTGGGTGCGGGCCTGTACATTGCATTGTCCTAAGTCGTCACAGTCAGGGGTTGATATTGGTGTGGCACATTGTCCTGCATTATTTGGGCATTTCTATGTATTTTTTGGGGTGTGAACATGGTCTGCATTGGTTGTGTTTGGTTGACAGCCGGCCCTCCTTCCCACCCACCCAGCCAGTCAGTTATCCCACCATGGACTGTGCTTGCATTGCAGGGAGTGGAAGTTGTCTCTCAGGATGTCAGTCAGTGGTGTCCTGCTGTTTGTTGGTGCACAGTTGCCAGCAGGGCCTTGTGCTCCCCACAGCAGTAGCCAGTGTCAGCCATCTTGTGAGTCCTTCTCCACTCCCTGTGATGTGAGCATGGTTCAGGGTGGTGTTGATGGGACAGTTGTGGGGGTGAGCTATGTCTGTGACTACGACTCCCATCATGCTATTGCCTCCACCCCACTTCCCAGCATTCCCATACTTACTTGCTTTTGTGGGGAGTTCAGTGTGTGTGGGTGTGAGAGCAATGGCAAGATGGCTGACAGTGGTGTCCTGCTGTTGGTTGGTGTGCAGTTCCCAGCATGCCCTTGTGCTCCCCACGACACAGCAACAGTGTCAGACATCTTTGATGGGCCTTTCCACTCTCTGTGGGATGTGCATGCGTGAGTGTGAGCTTGCTGGGCCATGTGGTGGGGGATGTAGAGCTGTGACTACGACTCCCATCATGCTATTGCCTCCACCCCCTTCCCAGCATGCCCATGCTTCCTTCCTTTTGATTCTGCTTCCCTGTGGGGTGGGCTGGCTGTGCTGACAGGATGGCTGGGAGTGTTGTCCTGGCAGTTGTTTGGCTAAGAGTCCCAAGAGTGTCCCTGTGCTTCACACAACATAACCCAGGGTGGTGGTTCTTTGTGGGATCTTGTGTTAGGATGGGGGCATTGCATTCTACCAGGTGGGTTCTGTGGAGTTTGTGTTGGGGGTGTGTGTGAGGGGAGGTGCTTGTGACTATGGTCAGTGCTGCAAGTCCTCCTTCCCACCCACCCAGCCAGCCAGTTATCCCACCATGGAACGTGCTTGCATTGCAGGGAGTGTAAGTTGTCTCTCAGGATGTCAGTCAGTGGTGTCCTGCTGTTTGTTGGTGCACAGTTGCCAGCAGGGCCTTGTGCTCCCCACAGCAGTAGCCAGTGTCAGCCATCTTGTGAGTCCTTCTCCACTCCCTGTGATGTGAGCATGGTTCATGGTGGTGTTGATGGGACAGTTGTGGGGGGCAATATGTGTGACAGCGACTCCCATGATGCTATTGGCTACACTGACTTGGCCAGCATACACAGAATTCCTTCCTTTGAGTGGTCTTCACTGTGTGTTGGTGTTGTTGTGGTGGCTACATGTCTGGATGTGTTTGTTAGTTCTATTTGTGCCACTGCCTAGCTGTAGTTGTAGTTGTGTTTGTACATGTGATGGCACAGTTGGATGTGACTTTTTTGATGGCATGTGTTGTGTTTATCTGACTGACATACACATTTTGGGATGATTCTGTTCTGGTTGCTGTGTAATTGCTATGAGTGCATGGTTTGACTCTCCCCTTGACAGTGATGTGTGTGTGTTTTGTGGCAGTATATTGTGTACATTTGTTGTGTACTCACCAGGCTCTGGGATGTCCTCTAGTCCATATACGCTCACTGGCGGAAGGATGGCCCGCACCTTCTCCTCCCAGGGCCTGAGGTATATTGGCTTGGCAGGAGGGCCACTGCCGGTGTGTTGGCTGTTGATGTAGTCTTTTTTGAGCAGGTCCCGTACCCTCCTGCGCACGTCATACCACCTGTTCTGGATGTCGCTCTTTGTGCGCCGACATGGTGATTGTGCGTTCACCCTGTTGATGATCCTCTCCCACATCTTGGTTTTCTGGGAGATGGGGGTCTGTTGGACCAGTGTGCCAAACAGCTGTGGCTCTACCCTGAGGATCTCGTCTACCATGACTTCCAATTCACAATCTAGGAACTTGGGATTCTTCTTGGGGGGCATGGTGATGGGTGGTGATGGTGAGTGATGTGTGTGTTGGTGTGCAGGTGAGGGTGTGTGAGTGTGTGTTTTGCTGGGTGTATGTGAGGTAGGTATTTGTTGGTGTGCTGATGGTGTGTGGCTTGTGTGAGGGATGAGCTGTGGGTGTGTGGTTGCTTTCTCTTAGGTGCTGGCAGTGGAATGGCATTTGCAAAGGCTCATGGTTGTGATTTGTGTCCTTTATATGGGTGGAGTTGTGGGTGTGTCTTTGTTCTCTGTCCCCACCCCCCAGTATTTATTGGCTTGGTAATTGCTTGTTTGGCCTTTTTTGGGTGATTTTTCCTTTGTACTGTCTGTGTATGTTGGAAACGTTCTTGTGACCGAGTCGGACCCTGCATTTGTCTCGTACGGTCTTCTCCGTTTCGTTCACGCTGTGTATGTGCAGTTTTCTATGCTGCGTACGCGTCGGTCGCGGTGTTTTGTGTTGCTTCGGCTCGGTTTTGTATGCGTGTCGGTCGTACGGCTTGGCCTCCGTCCGACTCGCTAGTGGTTTTCGCGCCTTGCATCGTACTTTGCGGTTTGGAGTTCGCGTGTACGTTTTGGTCGGATTTGTTCCGGGTGCGTGTCGGTCGGTTGGATTCGCGTGTTTTTCCGACCGGATTGCTGTTTTCCGTGCGGCTCGGTCGGTCGACTTGGGTTCGGTACGTGTCGGTCGGATTTTGCACACCTTGCATCGTACTTGGCGTGTCGGGCGCCACAGGTACGTGTCGGTCGGTATTATTTCCGGATCCGAGTCGGTCGGTGCTTTTTCCGGCCCGAATCGGAATCGACCCCCTAATCTTCTGTTTTACACTTTTCTGTGTATATTCTCGTAACAAATTTCACATTATATCAATAGATTCCTGTCGAATACTACAAATACTGCTACAACCCCACTTATACACAGGAGCTTGTGTGCGTTCCCCTTGCACTTCTTCAGCTATTAACTGTTCTGCACTAATAGTAACCATTTCCTCTTTTGGAACAGGACAACCATTCTGAACTTCGTAGCAACGACCTCCAGTATCAACTGCAAATGGTAAACTATTTTCTTGGAAGTAACTCTCTTCATTAAAAAAAGGTTCACTATTAGATGTATGTTTCCATTTTCCACTGAAGATTTTACAAAAGTTGCTTCTGTTCACACGTCTTTTTTTTTTACTTTTATCTTTCAGAATCTTCATTGTTTTATCCAACACTTTCATCCTCTTCAAAATGAAAATGAATATTTTTTATTTTAACTTAAAAGCAGTATCCATTATGCTTTCCACACGCTGTTTCTGTTTCAATTGCAGCACTTTCTTTTTATATTTGCGGCATCCTTTTATTAAATTCTGAATTACTCTATTTCGAAAAACTCTTTGACGAATTTCTTGAAATTGTTTTTGTCTACGGGTAACAAATACTCTTTCCTTATGTTATTTTTTCTTGCAATTTGAAGTCTGCTTCTCCTTACTTGACAAAATGTTCTTTTTCCTTTGTGCAATGTTATTTTCGTTAAATGTTCGTAATACTTTTTTTAGAAATTGTCTAGTGTTTTTACCAGAAGAAACTCTTTTTTGTAGTACTCTCATTTTGTTGTAATCCACATTTTTTGCTTTTCTTTAAGTAGATTGCCTTTTTGTTTTTCCTTTTTTTCAGTTCTTCTAGGCATTTTCAATTTTTAATCCAAACAAAATATTTTCTGAAAATGAAAAAAAGTTTCAATTATTTATTATATCTGTTCAATATGTCAAAATAATCACATACAATTATATAAGTTCCACTGGCAGCTTGCAGAGGAAATGCTGCATGGTACTGGAGCGGAATAAGGGAACAGTAGAGTGGCAGGTAGTGTCATCGGACATACAGCACATATTTATTGAATTATTTAGATTCACCTTCCCATTTTATATGTGACTCCACTACCTCCTACTTTTCCCCTTGCCCCCCCCGCCCCACCCCCTGTCCCATGCACCCCACCGTCCCATGCCACTTCCTCTGCAACCCACTACACATAACTTTGTAGATACTATTTTGTAAAATTGTTATCTGTATACTTAGAGTGATATTCTCAACTAAATGGCACATGTAAACGTTACCCTTATTAGTTTAACACTTCTATCGGCAACTTGGCAAGCATAACACTGCACCATATTAGCAAAAATATGGTACAGGCTTACATTTCATGGTGGATGTACATAAACAAGTACAGATCAACTGTTAGACAGCAACAAAAACCACCGACATGGAGATGGAGAGAGGGGAAAGATTAAGGGACATATTCACAAGGAGCCATCGCCGAATTAACCACACTTTATCGCAGCCAAACTTGTGATAAATTTACCCCCCCATTCACAAGCCGGTGTTAACAGCCCACAGCACCAGTATACCCGCGATAGCAGCCTCGAAAAACATCGCCACAGAGGACCCTCGCAAATATCGCTAATGAGATGCAGAGTAGGCGTTCCCGTGACAAAAGCCGAGACAACAGCACACCTCAACATTCACAACAACCAGCCACAACCGCGATAAAAACACAAAACCGGCGATAAGGCGCGTTAGCACCAGGAAATTTACACCTGCTCTGACCTGGTGTAAAGTTGGACGGCAGCCAGCACCACAAAAGGGAGCACAGCCCAGGGCCTCATCCGAAGGGCAACAGATGCCATGGAGCAACTCATCATGCGGCCCGGACACCCAACAGGGCCACAACACCCACCGCCATCACCCCAAGACCCCATCCCACACCCGGAACACCCCCCCCCGGCACCACCCCCAACCCGGACTAAGAAATTGCACACCAACACCACGAATCCCAAAACAAACATCTTGCCTTATGTAGCACAAGCAGCAAAATAAACATACATGCGTGACCAGAAAATGGAGAATCAGTCATACAGCAATGCAACCACCAACACAAAACCCCAGACAAACAAAAGCAGAAACAACCCCTAGGATGAGTCCTAGCTGCTCCCACTGGACAATCCGTACCACACAGCCCGGTAGACCAAATCCAAGAGAAGAAGGTGTGCCATGCGTGCAGCAAAGGAAAGAGAGGGAGAGAGCGAGGGAGAGAGACGGAGTGAGATAGCACAAGCAGCGCAAGGCCGCACGGGCACCTGGCTCCACATGCCAACATGTGTGTGCACATCGCCATCCGTACACCATGAGCCCAAGGCCATGTCCCAATCTCAGCGCCAAAGCCACATCACATTCCCAAAACGAAAGTAGTAGTGAGACAAACATCAGGGATGAAAGCAACATTGTCCCAATGCAGAAGCCGGGAGGACACCTGCACCTCTGACCTTGGTCCTGAATGCGCCTGGAACACCCTGATAGAGATACAATGGCAGATGAGGATGACTCCCACACCACGCATTCCGCAAATAAACCATCCAACTTATCCACAGCCCACACATAGAAGCCCCTGCCTGTGGTACCCCCGCATTGGATGCCCTTGACACCCACGGAAACAGCAACCCATGTCCCACAACTTTGCACACACATTCAAAATCATTGCTCAGAGCTGTGGCATATCCTCCACACAAGAGCCGCAGTCCAGAAGAGTGCCTGTTCACGAGACGCACCAATGCAATGGCAGGCCATACCGGGCACATGCACAACACCAGTCACGTGGAACAGTACCGTGCACGTATGCTGCATTTACTGGGCGCACTGCCACTGGCAGTGCTGCGGATCAGTTACAGGCTCAGCTTCCGCATTGCTCACGTCACCTGTGTCCAGCCCTGGTTCCACTGCCGAACATGCACATTTGAGTGTCCCGTGGATGTCTGCCTATCCAACACAACTGTTGATGAATTGGACTATGACTTGTGTCTGTGCCCCCTGTTGGATCACAAACAGGAGTGTAACAGAGACAGCTGTGCATGGGATGCCTTGACATACTGCGTATGTATTGGTAGTTGTGCATGGGAGATTGCACAATTTCTCATCTGCAGTGACCACATCGAGGCGCTCCCCTATTGGGCTGTGTTGCGGAACGGTGAGACGGCGTGGGCTGAGCACACCTGCCTGGACCACCTAATGGATTGGCTCACCCTGGTGTTCCTTGAACACGACAACAACGTACTATTGGAACACATTGCACATGAAGCTGCACGGGCATTCATAGACGAGTAACTACGTACCTGCAGCCACATCCTATTGCCACCCACAGCACATGGCCCAACAACTTGTTGCACAGTGGGGATTGCGCACATATCCCACCAAAACAGAGGACACGTCTGCCTTCAGTCGGGCTCTGGATGCATGTGCATGGAATAACGTGTGTGCACACACACCTGTTTAATGTGACACAGGTCCATGGTCCGAGCAACACAGCGTCGTTTGGCAACGTTGCCAATTCGGACACACTGCTGGGTGAGAGCACACACATGGCGATGTAGCACGATATGTGAACCTGTCGGACCCTCACACCTGATCACTGTCGGCAGAGCAGACAATCGGCGCACCCCGGAGGCAGAGCACCATGCAGACCCCACGTACAGTGAGTCATGCCCCCTCACACGGGGCACTGTGCAGACGCCAAACATCACATGACTCATCCAGCAAGACAAGGTGGGCTGTGAGCGTTGCCATATGTGATGAATTTTGTCCATTTCAGCCCCAACATCATCTGCCCCTCAACATGTACCCATGCTGCGTGTAAGTGTCTTAAGCATGTCCGTGCCTGTTGTGGCCGTTGCCTCGTCCGTACTGACACGCACATGCCAATAAAGCCTATGCCACTCCACTAGTGTCTAACTGTGAGGTGTGTTGTAAATATTGTCCACTCGTGTGCCACAATGAGCCTCGTCCCAACACAGGGAAGAACTGACTGTCGCATGTGCAATGGGGGTGTATCCCTTTGGCAAGCTCCGCCTCTGTGAGCCAGACATTGTTTTTGCATAGGTGCTGGACGACATCTGATGCAGCCCCATCACCTACGAAGTCTGATGGGTCAGGGGCACACAGCCATGCAGCCATCACCCCGCCACACACACCGGACACAGAACCCGTATGAGGGGAGTTTTGTACCACATTGCCTTCATTGCTGATGTTCTGTGATTGCTATGTGTGTGGGCTGCATTGTGGGGGAGTTGCCCCTCTAGCTCTGATTTCGTATAGCCTTCTCCCCTTGAGACGGGGTGCCTTTGTATTGTGTGCTTTTCGTGGCCTGTTTTGCTTTTGACTTGGGTGATGTGTGCTCACGGACTGATTTTGTGGCCTGGTGGATTGTTGGTCTGCTGCGTGTATTGTAAGGCCTGGGTTGTGGTTGCACGCGGACACGTCGGAGTGTGACCTGCTCCTTTGAGGATGTGATCCGCACTTGGCTCCGACCATGTCGCTTCGTGGGCCATGTCATTTTGTTTGCGCAGCTGCTATGCTATCCGACATGCAGTGTTACTTGCATAGTCAGTGTGGGTCACGGATCTGCTGGTTTGCTGGATTCAGCATATGTGCAAGAGTAGGTTGTGATATTGGTGATAGGGGGGGCACTCTGTGCACATTGTGGATGGGGGCCTACTTGGCATTTGGATGTGTGCTGCAGTGTGCCAAGGCATTCAGGGACATGTTACAGGGTCTTTGTGGGTGTACTGTGTGCTGCACAAATCAACGCCGTATCTGATTTACAAAACTACAGACTTGTTTAAACATAACAAACTAAACTGCTTATTTGTTACCTCTATACCTTACTCCTAAAACCATGTAATCTTTCAAACATATGTCACGTCACTTTTGTACCATTGAAACTGATTACGACCTTCTCTTTACACTACAGATCCCATGAACATGCTAATAAAGGTATAAGTGCTATTTTCATACTAGATAAAGCTCTCTTACTTAATTTTTATAAACACTACTGTTTGGTGCACAAAATGGGGGTGACACATGAGGAGAGGAAACGGAGGTGTAATCCCTAAACTTTTATTGTACCGTTCCTTTAATATACGTATATTGAGGGTTTTAAGTGGGATGAAGAAAAATGCGGGTGTCTAAAAGGGGTAGCAGTGTTCAGCACCGGTAAGACCCAGCCCACTTAAAGTCCTGCGTATATTCAGCACAGAGACACACCCTAACAATTTTCATCACTTATAATCACAGTTGGTTTACTATTGTGAAAAAAATGTACAGAAATTTTACTAAGAACATTTTTTATTGTTTTTTATCTCTCACACATTTATAAAATATCTCTTGTAAAGAAACGCCCCTTTCCACCTTTATTTCGTACGAACGAGTAATAAATAATCCCTTTACCAGCATCTTGTCACTAACTACTAACACTGTGCACTGTACCCAATTGTAAAGCAGAAATAGTGTTTAGATTATGTCTTAAAGTATCATCAAATGATTCAAACCATGCATACATACACAAAGCAACGTGCACGTTTACTTTGTCCATTTACTCTCTATGTAATCTCTGCACATTCTGAACGAGTTCGCAGTATATCACCTGTTTTCACTTATACTCAAATGTACCTTACAGTAAAAAAATGACATCACAACCTATGCATATGTAATATTTCCTATATAATACAGTGCATTTCTATACCATTGAAACTGATTGCAACATTATTTATATAGTACAAATTCTACCAATATGCCAATAAACCTATAAGTGCTATTTTTATAATACAAAAAGCTGTATTAGATTATTTTTATAAACAGTACTGCTGCGGGCACAAAATGGTAATTCCAAAGTTTTTATGTATCGTCCCTTTACTATACGTATATTAACAGCTTTAACTGGGATGAAAAATTGGCGGCTCTCTTAAAGGGGTGGCGGAGCCTAGTACTGATAACACCCAGACCACTTAAACGCCTGCGTATATTCAGCAGAGGAACACACCGTGACAATTACTATCACTAATAATCACATTTACTTTACCACTGTGAACAAAATCGTACAGAAAATATACAAAGAGCATTTTCATTTATTTTTTATCTCTCACATATGTAAAAAAATGACTTCTGAAGAAACGCTCCCCAACAACTTAGATTTCCTAAGAACACCCAAATGCAAAGCCTCGCAGTACCCCACCAGCCTTCACTGACATTGAAATCTACCTCTCAGTGTAAAAAATGAGACCACAAACTGTGCACATAACCTTTCTTCTTTTTTTTCCATCTCTGTTAAGTTAATAACACATGAATTTTCTACTGTCACCCCTTCTTCACTATTTCCAGACTGAGCATAATTTCCAAACGTGCGACATTCTGTTTATCTCGCCGGAATAGATATACAAATTGTAATTAACGCTACATAGAATTGACAAAACCAGGAAACTGCCGCTAAAGCAGCGATAATGTTATCGCTGGTCTTGAGAATATGGCCCACAGTCTTTTACATATGAAAACTTATACCTTTTCTTTGTGAAAAACTCCTAAACATATATAAAGTACTTGTTTAACAACTAGTTACACATTATGCATATTTTAGAACCAATAAAACACCAGACTTTACTAACACTATGTTATTTAGAAATAAAAAATACTTTCAAAGTTAAAAATATCGTCTCAAATACTTAACCACTACTACAAAACACATAACACACCTTCTTAATTTCTAATTTACCTTCGTAGTTGGTATGCAGATTTCAAATGTCACAAACGCATGCAATTCTTTTCTTGTCACACAGTACATGTAATGCACCGCTTTCATCAAGAATGGAACCAGTAATGGCACAATTTCCCTGTTGCTCCACACATAAATACATGTAAAGAACAAATCAGAATGGTTCCTTATTTTTTTTAGATTGCAAAACCTCTGTTTATTGGTTATTTTTGAACTTTCCATATAAACAGTTTTTTTTAAGGACACATACAGGTGAAAAGTTCAGCGTATTGTATCAACACTTTCTAGAACATTCTACGACACGTGCAGGTTAAAAGTTCATCATTTTTTTAAACCTACCAAATTTTTTTTTGCAACATTTTCTCCAACATTTAACGGCACGTGGAGGTCAAAAGTTCACCATTCTTTCAAGTTTGAACTGCACCTTCCAAATACAATTAGCAGGTGTGGTTGAACTGAGCAAATTTCATCCTATAATATGTACTCCACGTCTAAACTGCTTTTTTATTAACCAATCACAAAGATGCTTTTCATCAAAACTAATATACACCCTACTTTTTAGGACACAATACTTTTCATCTCCCAATCGGTTAACGTTTTGTATGTAAAAAAAAAGTAGTCCCCATGTTTAAACATATCTCTCATTCTACGAACAGACTGCATGAGCTACAGACATTTATCCATATCTTCTAGCCATACCTTCAAAATGCTAGTGTGGATTGTAGGACATAGCTATATTTTCTGATGCAAGAGGTATGCAGAACAGAGATGTATTGACTTAGACCTAGGTTTACAAAATGTGCACATTAAATGGTTTGCACAGAGAGGATTGAAGTGGCACCAATTGCTCCCTTTGGTTAAAACCTGTTTGCATCTCCAACACCCTGATCTCATGATTGTGCACTGTGGTGGTAACGACCTAGGCACATTGACTGGGGTAGGTTTGGAAATGCTTATGAAGGACACCTTTGATTGATGTTACTTTTGCCTCAAACTGTCTTTGTATATTCCAATATATGCCAAAGACAGAAGTGGAAATGGTCAAACCAATTTTGTCATAAGATTGAAAAATCTAGGAAGAATGTCAACAAAGCTGTGTCTGCATACCTCAGAGACCATAGAATGGGGTCGATCTACAACAACAACATACGTTTTGATATGGCTGATATCTACAGAAGTGATGGAGTACACTTCACAGATGAGAGAAACCGAGTTTTCCTGATTAACCTGAAGCTGTGCATTCGCACTTACATGTAGCTCCAACTAATAAACACAAGGGCTCTTTTTAGAGCCACCTTATATTCCCAATTTTGGCTCGCAGAGTGTCTCCTGCGGTTCCGCTAGCAGAGGGACACCTGCGGGCCGTCGGGCAGGCTCGCAGAGGAAGAGCTGCGGCCCGTGGGCTCAGCTCTCAGAGGGAGACCTACGAGCCGTTGGCTCGCAAAAGCACAGCACTGTACCGGCTCGCAGAGGGAGAGCTGTGGTCTGACTCGCAGAGGGAGACCAACGGGCCAACAGGCCTGCTAGCAGACACACAGCTATCAGTTAACGGGCTGGCTCGCAGAGATACAGCTGCGAGCCCTCCGAGCTGCAACCCGACGGGCTAACTCGCAGAGGGAGAGTAACGGGCCGACGGGCCTCCTAGCAAAGACACAGCTACGAGCTTACGAGGTGGCTCACAGAGGTAGAGCTGCGGGCCCGACGGCTCGCAGACACAGAGCTGCGATCCGACGGACTGGCTTCTAAAGGCATAGCCGCGAGCTGATGATGTGGGGAGAGGGAGCGTAAAAGGAGTATCTCGCACAGACAGACCTGTGGGATATTTTCAGTACTGCCTCGCAGAGGTAGAACTACAGACCTGATGCCTTGTAGAGGGAGAGTTGTGAGCTGACGGACTGAATCACAAAATGGCTGCCAACACTTCCTAGTTTCAACAGTTCGCAGCCAATCAGCCGAAAGCTTGTGCTCATAACGCTTCAGCCAATCAGATGTCAGAAGTCTCAAATATCGATATCTGTAAATTTGGATATTTCTCTAAAACTACTGAATGGACTTATCCCATTTAAACAAAAGCGTGCTTTCTGGACCAAGACCTTTCTACCTGCCAAATTTGGCGTAATTCCGTTCAGCAGTTTGACCTGTAGCCTTGTCTAAAGTTTCCTATGGCAATTGCATGGAGAAAACACGTTTTGGGACCCCCTTTTTTCTTAGCCCCCCCTTGACGAATTCCCCCCAAACTTTTAGGATAGCAGCTGCCCTGAAAAGAGGAACTTTTGGGAACATTTCGTAAAGATTCGTCAAACGACGCCAAAGTTATAAGCACATCAAAAAATGCTTTTCCTATGGAAACGTGGTCCTAACTATAACTATCTACTGGCGACCGCCAGTAGATTATATATATAATATAATATTGGGAAACAATGTGGCAGGAATTAAGTAAACTGTTACTTAAATCCTGCCACATTGTTTCCCAAGATCTTTAGAAACCAATTGTCATTTAACATCTGATTGAAACTGATTAAAAATGTTTTTTTAAACTGATTGTTAGTTACATGTTGTATGAATGAAGAGGAATGAATGGGTATAAATGGGGTGCTATTTTAATATAATATTATTTTTTGCTATTACATATCAATAAAAATTATTTTTGTATAATAATACAGATACGGTTGGTTCTCTTTTTGTTTCGTATAAAGTTTGTTTCAATTTTTGTATTGTTTATATCAATGTTGCCTTAAGTTCATACATTAGATTAATTAGCCCTGCCTTAAGGAACTTTACCCTACTAGCAGGGGGCCTCTATCTTTACAATACCTTAGGAAACCAAACCATCACCATGCAGCCATTGCTTCGCCTAAACATCAATCACAGGTAAGAGAAGAAGTGTGGGGGAGTCAATAATGTATATACTGTGGAAATTAATTAATTCACACAGCCACATCCTTCCGAGTACATTACATACTACAAAGGGGTTTTAGTTGCAGAATGCATAGACTAGGAGGAGAGACTAACAGTAGTAGGACAAGTGATGGTACTGTACTGCATCTATCTGTCGGTGTGTCACACTATTGGTAGATTTCAAAAACTGGCTGCGGCCCAGCAGCAAAAGGAGGAAACAAACAAGGTGACGTAAAAGAGTAACCCCCCCCCAGAAAAGATTTGCATCAGAAGTATTGGAAAACTATCAATTTATTACCCTAACAAATATAAACTAGAAGAAAAACCCACAACACCTCACCCACCCCTCTCCCTAACCCCAACCAATGTCCAGTAATAAATAAATGTCTGTCGAAGTTGAAGAAAAAGTAAACCCCAAGGTTCCCCAACTAGTCCCAACATCCCACCCACCCAAAAAAAGATTAAAAAAGGGGCAAGAGTCAAAGACTGAGCGGTGACGTCTAGTGGCGGGGGTGCCGGCTAGTTTGCTCCCGGAGGACCTCCCCCAGCTTGGCCTCCAGGCGCGCCACCCTGAGGAGCACACAGCGCCGAAAGTTCCTGCAGGAACAACAGGGGTGGGCAGCAGTAGATGATGATGTTGATGGGCGGCGGGTGGCTGCCAGAACACGGCGCCGTTCCACCGGAGGCACGGGGGGGCTGGCTGGGCCGCGGGGCATTGGAGGAAGAAGCTGCAGCTGCCGCCTCCTCCTCTGCGTGGGCAACCAGCCAGCGATATTCATCTCGGATGGCCTCCAGCTTCCTTTGCCGGGTCCTGGCCGCCAACTCCTGCCTAGTGGGTTGGGAAGGAGTAGCTATATCAAGAAAGGAAAAAAAAGACAATTGTAACCAATACTCTTAGCAAAACAGTAACACAAAATTAAATTACACACATAAAAATTATAGTGGCACAGTAGAAGCACTAGCAGTTGTAGTATCCTCTCCTCCTCACTTCACTTCCTCTGCCCCTAAGATTTGGATGTGATGATTATACTTTCAGGCACTATGGAGTAGAGTAGAAGTATTATTTTTCTCTCTCTTGTTTAGCACAATTAATCTTGTAGGCATGTCAGCTTGTGCCCTAGACAGACATACTCGTGTTGACTCGCAGACTCATGTTACTTTACTACTGCCTGCATGTGGGGCAGCTGTACTACACAATTATATATTTCCATTACGGCCATACGGTTAAATCTCAATGGCAAATGCTCAGACAATTTCACTTTCACCCTGACTACTGCAATAAGGCACATGATGATCGTTAATGATGACATGCTTATGAATGATGATATACGGCGGCACAACATCATGTCACTCACCTGATGATGATGATGACAAAATACTGAGTAATTTTAAGTACTAGTTACCATGCAGCCGATAGGCCACCCATGGCTGACACAGTCAAAAATGACATGGGTAGGTACTGGAGCGGAAGTGGGCCTCGGAGTCAGAGGGAGGCGATTAATGATGGGTGGGTAGGGTAAATAATAGTCATGCACAATATATATGTTGTGCTTGCAAACTACTGTGAGTCAAGGGAGTATTCCATCCTGAAATACAAGTACAACCTCAAACCTTTGAATCAAAAACCTTGCAAAAAAACAGTCCTTGTTCTTCCCAGGGCTTTTTTCATTTATCAGTGCATTGCTCTTCTAGCATTATTATTATTTTATTCTTAATCTTCACCCTTGGCTTTGGTACTCTGGCAAGGTTTAATTTTCTTTTACATTCTCTTCATCCAGTCGGACTCTGTTTTCACCTACTATCGATGATACCATCCAGGCATCCATCCATCCAAACATGGCTATCATAAACCGGCTTTCACCGACAACATACATTTGTCATAGATATAACCAACCACCACCCATGCCATGCGTCCTTGCTTGCCTTAGAGTTTGACCTCTCAAACCGCCAAGAGGATTCCTTTCACCCATACAGTTTCATCCCACCCAGACAGGCATCCTTTCTGCTTTCTCTTTTACCTTTCACCCATCCTTCAACTACCCATGCATCCTATCATCTTCATCAGCCACCTATATGCATCCCGGGGCCCCTTCCTTGACCCATGCATCCTTCTCTGCCAGTCATACATGTCGTCTGACTGTTTGTCTTCGTCATAAAACTGTCTTTGCTGAGTTGAAGATAGAATAGAATAGGCCATTAGTTACTCAACCCCCGCCGCTAATGCTAATGTTAAGTAAAGGGTGTCTTCTTCAACTGTTCAGTGTTCACAACAACTTAGTCTCAGCAGAAGTGCAGTGTACTAGACTAGTATTGAGTGTACACCCTTGCAGCGAGTGTATTTATCATTCTCAATAAGTAAGGAATATGACTTACCACCACCCGCCACTGCTGCTGGCTCACCCCCTGTGGCTGCCGCATCCGCTCCCTTCGTAGTGGCATGGCCCTCACCGCTGGCCCCGGCACTGGTGGTCAGTACGCCTGGAAAAAACATTTCACATTTTTTTAGATGCCATATATATGCTATATCATTAGCAAGATTGAAAATACATAATTGATAATGTCATATACACCACACACATCACTACTATCTACAATTCGGATACTAGAGTAGAGTAGACAGTATGTCCTATCAAAAATAACAAAATAATATCCGGTTAGGCATTTTGTTGGTGGCAATTTTTGGAAAGCCTCTCAAGAAGAGGACAACCCAAAGGTGCATCTCATTTTTTGAAAAGAAAAAAGAGTGGCCAACTGGGTGGACATGAGGTCTCTCTTAGTTGGAAAATAATGGTGCCGTCCTCCTATTCCTCATACTTCCTTCAGCCATGGAGCACGGTAACAGTTGTTCAGTGTTCACCATCAATTGCTGCTACTAAAAAAGGTACTAGGCCTGGATTAGAAAAAGTAAAGTACACCAATTTGGGGTGTCCTGTTCCTGTCCAACGTGAGTGACCACCATTACTGATTGAGCATGATGAGACAGTAAAAGAAACTAAAGCCTTCTCATCTCACAAACCTGTGGATAATACCTTACTTGGGCATGCAATCTGCACAGCAGATTAGTGCTACTAGTACTAGTAGTAGTAAGGAGTCCTTACTAGTACTAGTAGTAGCCTAGGACCAATGGGTTCTCTGAGTCTTACAGTACCACTACTAGGGAATCCACATATAACTAACTGGAGAGGGAAAGCTGAGTGAAACCCAGAAGAAAGCAAGCTACAGACAGATTAATACAGAGTCAGAGTAGAGGTTAGTCAGATGCAGTTTGATTTGATGTAAAAAAAAAAAACCAGATACTAGAAACAATGTTAGCAGTAGTACTAGTACTTAGTAGTAGGTAATGGAGCAAAAACAAGAATTTAGAAACAGATAGATTGAAGAGGATTTTGGAAAAATTAACATTAGGAAATGGAAATAATAGAGCGGTAAAAGTTACGGAAATATTAATATATAACAACACCAGGAGGACTTACTGGGGCCAGCAGCAGAGCTATCTGCGCCTGAGGCCGCTTCCTGCTGCTCCTGGGAGGCCCCTCCAGCTCCCGCACCCGCCGCACTGCCAGCTGACCCAGTCTTCTTCTTGCCCCTGGATGCTGATCATGTAAGACATAATTAAAGAGACAAAAAATGATTTGTGTTAAATAAATAAATATAATTGCTCTAAAAATATTTTTAGACAGGAAACAGCAATTCCAATAACACTGACCTATCCTAAATCAATCAGATTGACTTATTCGACTAGTATGTATCACAGTCGAGTACCATCCGATCATTATTATTCCACAGTTCAATTCCGATTCCTGAATCCTAAACATAACTAGCCTGCCTATTACAGACTTTGGAATGAATTGCTAAAAAATTATATTTGCTTCTAAGTTCCGATCTCATTCCCAATCATCTCTCAGTCTCAACTCCAACAACCCCCTTTGACGGGCCAATAATTACTAAGTCTGCATTTATTCTCCTTAATGCATAGATGGACGCATGCATATTGCATACACCAAATTGGTTGGTTTCTATTCACTCACTATAAGAACTACAAAAGGTTCTACTAGGACTGAAGTCATGTGAGAGGACTCGTCATGCAGGCTGCTAAATTACCAAATAAGAATAACTAACTAACTACTACCACTATCTTAGTGACAGGAGACAGGGCAGCCTGACAGGACAAAGGAAAGGACTGGAGTCTTTCCTATCTGGATTACCTACCTAACTTAAATTCTCTTACATAACCAGCCCAAGTGAGCGCAAAGTTGCAAACAAGTACGATTAGTTAGTAGCGCCGAGCACCTGTCTGGAAGTAACAATCACATAATATAAGATTTTTAAACATAAGTTACCTGCATGTAAGCAGCAGCAGCATGTTAGCTATTTGCAAAAAAAATAATATTCGCAATAACACAGAACAGAAGAACACAATAGTAATATAAATAACTACTCACCAAGCCCCGGGACCTCAACACCTAGCAGGTCCAGCAGGTCCTGCTCCCGGTCCAGGATATGGGACCACTAGTGTGTCAATTGGTTATGGGTGCGCCGGACCCCAGAGCAGCAAAACACTGCCCGGCGTACCCTCGCCCACCGCCGGTGATGCTCCCGGAGGCCGTACCCGAACCCAGGCCTGCACCTGCTGCCAGGGTTAAGGGGACGTGGAGCTGGATAAAAAAAAAAAGTGCAACCACCTCTGCCTCTGTGAATAAGGCCCGTGGCTGCACTCCTTGTTGGCGCCGCGGCTCGCACTCCTCTTCCCCTGGCCCTTGCTCTTTGCTATGGTTCTGGGTAGGCGGGGGTGGAAAAGAAAAGGTAGGAAGTAAGAAAGTAAGGAAAAATGAAATGAAAAAAGCAAGTAATAGAAAAAGAGTGAAAAACGCACTAAAAAGTAGGAAAAAACGCAAAATATACAATCAAGGATAGAGAGGGATAGATAATAAATAAAAACAATCAAAAAAAAGTTTCTAGAAACAAAGGATAGAAAAGATATAGGGAGGATAGAAAAACAGGCCCAGAATCATAGCAAAAAGTGAAAAACAAGATGGCCGCGTGGCGACCGCGTAGTGAAGTTTGCGCGATTTTTCTCCCTGAGCACGCAAAAAGCGTCCCCAAATACGCAATACGCGTTCCCGAACAGGAAAAACGCATCGCGAATGGGCGCAACAAGCAACTCTGCGTGCTCGCGGAATTCCGCGAAGCTCACAGAGTTTTTTTGCGGCTTCGGTGAATTCTGCGTAGCGCGACTACGCGAACTCCGCCCAGGGTTAGTAAGAGGGGCTAGTGCCGGGTATGGGGTGTGGGGGGTAGCTTTAGGTGTGGGGGTATTTTTAGGGCTTAGAGGGGCGGGGTTGTTTATAGGGCAGGGGCTGGGTTTTAAGAATCAGTGCAGGGGTGGGTTCGGGGTTGTTTTAGGTTTATGGGATTGAGGTAGTTTTTAGGACTCAGGGGGTCAGGTTGTTTATAGGACAGGGGCCAGGGTTTTAGGGCTCAGGGTGGGGGGTTGGGTACTTTTAGGTTTTAGGGATGGGGTAGTTTTTCAGGCTCAGGGGGGGTCAGGTTGTTTATAGGGCAGGGGCCAGGGTTTTAGGGCTCAAAGCGGGGGTTGGGTAGTTCTAGGTTTTTAGGGATGGGGATAGTTTTTAGGGCTCAGGGGGGTGGGTTGCTTTTAGAGCAGGGGCCAGGGTTTTAGGGCTCAGGGCGTAGCTGGGGTGTGATCTTTACCATACATCCCTTTACCAATCATACTTTTACCACGTAATTGAATGGTAAAGGCATGCCTGGTAAGGAAATGCGTTTTTCAGATGCATTCACTGTTCGGGCTGCATTGTAGAGGCATGTGTGGTTTAGCCATGCATGCCTCTGTCATTCAATTAGCACAAGCTGCTCCAAAAGTCTAATTCCATAACAACTGAACCTGTTTTTATGTATAAAATGACATGCTTATTACCCACCATAGACATTTAAAACATATGCTTCAAAATTGTCTTTTCAAGGTTTTGATTGTACTGTCTTTCATGCAATAAGTCTGTGCTGTCAGGCATAATTCATTTTCTGCATTTGAGAGCCCTTGGCCTCATAGAGGGAAATAAGGGGCATATTATCAAGAACGGCGTTAAAAATTATCGCCGGTTTAGCGGCAGAAAACTGCCGCTAAAGCGGCGATAATGGGCTTGATAATATGCCCTTGAGAATTCCAATAGAAGTCCATGTTCTGGTGTGAACATGGGCTTCTATTGGAATTCTCCAGGGCATATTATCAAGCCCATTATCGCCGCTTTAGCGGCAGTTTTCTGCCGCTAAACCGGCGATAATTTTAACGCCGTTCTTGATAATATGCCGCTAAATACCTTTCACACCTAGACTGCTACTGAGAGAGGAGTCCACCTGCTACTGATCAAACTAATTTTTCTGGACAAAGATTTTCTTTCTCTCCCGCTCACTTCTGTTATGATACCCACATGCCAATATTGGCCAGTGAAATGGCCAGCTTTGAAGGAAAGAGGTCCCTCATTCCTTGAGGATCCCTCTTGCTAACTGTGGAAAGTATATGTGCTTAGGATAGCCATTTTGATCCTGAAGCGGCCAGAGGTGGTTAGATGTGGAAGGAGTTAGTAGAGAGAGAGAGGAAATTCTTGGTGAAGCATTTTTGATTACTGCAATTCAAGGAACAATGTTATTACAGGAAAGCACCAGAGTAAAACAGTACTCTGGTCTGGTATACAGAGAAACATATCCAAAACATAAGTTGTCTTTGCCTTATAAAACCTTGTACAACCACTCTAAGGGCAAGGAGCTATTTTGCAGGATTTAGATGAGCGATAACCACCTGCTATGAAGAGTTCCCAACTGCCAGGTGGAGAAGGGAGGATTGGCAACTCCTATTTTGCCTTGAATCTCTGGACCTGAAAGTCTTCTTTCTCTGAGAGCCAGAAATGATAGGCTTGAGCTGACCCCAAGAACAGGATATTTCAGGACCCGAGAAGAAGGTATCTGTTTGCTGTTGAATTATCCTTCCCTGGGGCTGAAAAGGTGGGAAAGGTTCAAGGAAGATGAAAGTTGTATCTGCTTGGAAGAAAATGGGCAAGACCAGTGTTATTAAAACATCTGACTGTGATTCTGACTGTAATCAGGGAAAAGCCTTTTTGTGGCTCGAAGTTGGGATGTAGTGTCCAGGAAAAAGTTTGTGAACAAATCTTGACGGTACTCATTCACTGTGCTTAGAAATGTGTCAGCATTGTGGGAGGAAAGCCCTTTGATCAGTGTCTATATATTACGGTTGCTTGGTGAAAAGGGCTCTTGGGTTTGGGCTAATGGCAAGAAAGGGATGGATGACCAGCATTGTTGATGGAGCAAGCATGTTGGAATTTTGAGGACAACCTGCAAGAGAAATTTCCTACTTCACTGCAGCAGGAATTGGAATTGTCTGAAATGTCTGAACTTCTTCTTGAGAAGTGTTGGCTGTTTGTTTGCTGCTGAGAATCCAAGAAATGCTGGATGTGCAATGTTGGCAGTTTGTTGCATAAACCTTTTATTGCTAGGAAGAAGGAAACTTCTTTTGGCACAAGGGCATGTGGCCCCAGAACCTGATGCTAAATTGGTCCCCGTAATTCTGCTGCTGAAATGGACTCCCTGAATTGTGCTACTGGACTAGACCATGTCCATCTGCTGATGTGGTTACTCAGTGTACACCTACAACTGGAGGAGCTATGACTGCTATGCCTGCCTACCACCCTTAAAGCTAGAGTCAAGCTTGTGTGTTTTTCTTTGTGGTATTGGTGTTGCGCTCCAGCTTACTTTCACAGCAATACTGTAGCATTAAAGCCCACTGTCGAAGGATATAATGGTTGTTTAAAGCATCCACTGTGTGCTCCTTGTTACTCATATAAACTTGCAACAGAATACTTACTGGACTGATTTTGTCTCAAGTTATTTATTGATGTGTCTCAGTGATATAAAAACAGTAGGGTTTCCATATCCGGTTTAAATGATACTGAAAAAATTCCTAGCTATCCTAACAGAAAGTTTCAATTCTATTTTGGACTCAGAGGTGAGGATCATGCTGTACTTTCTTCATTTTATTCTCCAGCAGTCAGAACAACTTCAACATATAACCCAACTAAATTTCCCTATAGGCATTGGAAACAAGGAAGAACACATGGACACGGACAGAACAGAATGAAACTTGTGCAGGTTCTCTTCCCCTGCTCACCTTATTTTATTACCCCCTTTCCCCTCCGTGAATCCTCCTGGTGGGCTGTTTGAACTCTCATCAGGGTCAACACGGTTGAGCATTGGTGAACTTTTCCTCTGAATATCGCTCTTGCTGGGTACGACAAGCTAAGGTCAAGGCTCACGATACCTATAGTTGCATGGTACAGAATTACCTGAAAGATTGGAAAGTCCCAAGAAAGTTCCATCAGAAATGGATACCATATCTGAGACCTCCAAGATGGAGTCACCACTACTAGATTGGCCATTTGCCTCCTTGTTTGTACCGAGAAGAGGGTTATCATTGTAAAGAGAGGAAACACTTACCGCTGCTCTCTGGACCAATCTCGAAGAGAAACATATTTTGCTGAAGTGTCCGGATCTGATCTCCAACTAAAATACCTGTAAACTGATGATCCAGTCTGGAGGCAAAGAGACTGGCCAAGAATGGTCCCCAATGGATAGATTGTTGTTGAAAGGGAGATGAATGGAACTTTCAAGCCCTGGAATACAAAAAATGATGGGATTGCCAAACAAAATTCCCCAAAACTCCTGACCAAATCCACCTCAGTTTTGGATCTCATTCCTCCCAGATGATTGAGCTAATGCACTGCTGCTATACTTTCCTTCTTCCAAAAGACTGTGGGTTGAACTTTGTCCCTGGTCCAACATTGAATTGCAAAAGAGCCAGCAAGTAGGTAGATAGATAATCTCTTTATCCGGTTAAATAAATAACCATAAAAGATATATAAAACAAGTAAAAGCACATAAAATATACATATCCATTCACGCTACAGATAAATTACATGGTACACAATACACCTGAATTATAAATTGTGAAACATGTACAATTGCTACATACACAGTTATAAAATGGATCCAGTGAGCAAAAAGTGACATGGTAGACAGTAAAATACCGAGGGTTAAGGCTAAGCCCCTCGGATTTTAACAATACTACTTAAAAAAGGCCCATATCAACACAGGAACAAATTTCTACCAACATAAAGAGGAACAACATAGCTACCCTTACTTGTTGAAACTGAGCCGCTCTTAAAATGGGTACCAAAATCTTTTTCCTGGGAAAAGTGTGTAAACTACAAAACATTACGATATGTGTAATAGACTGAGCTGAGGTTTATCACACTCACATGGGCCTAAAGTACCATCTGCAGCCCAACTTTTAGAAAAACTGATTAGTGGGGGAAAATAATTCAGCCTAAACCTGGATAAAAGCTGGAGATGTTAAATGTTATTAGCTCAGGTCAGGTGGAGCTAACTGTTTTTTTCAGACAGTAAGCCCGAACAACTGGTTTATGCATTTCGTAATCCTCCCTGAGAACAGAGGCATAACAAAAAATTCTGTTTGACTCACAAATAAACCGCCTCAACAATTTCTTCAGGCTGTGAAAAAAGGCTGGGGCAGTCCCAAGCTGTCAATTCAGACTTGATGTAGCTCAGCCAGGGAATTGGTTTTGAGTTGTCAAAGGAAAGACAATCCCTGATTTTCAGCTTTTAAGGATTGGCTCCTTCTTTACCAAATTGAGGGCCAACGTAGAGAAGCCTAAGTTTACCAATGTCTGAAATGTATCTAAGGCCGAGTTTCTCATGCACAGCAAATGTTGTTGAACTTTAGGGTACCCCCAACAACTGTTTGAAAAATGTACTTTCATCTATCTGAAGGGGGCCGCAATCATGGTACCCCCAAATGTCACTGCCGTAGCAGGTTGCAGAGGCACACTTGGCTTCATAAATATGAATCAATGCATTTACAGGTTTCCTGCCCACCCTTAAACTGAAATCCAAGACCACACTGCTTAATCTGGTTAAAGTGAGCCTTTTTGATTGAAAAGAGTGGGCCCAAGAAGTCTTGTCATCAAACAAAATGCCCAGATAGGCAAAGGAATGGACTTGAGTGATCTTAGCGTCGATGCAGCAATGACTTTTGGTGGGCTTAACCCCCACAGCCATCACAAAAGATTTGAAAGTATTCACAGAGAAGTCCAAGCCTTCCATAAACTCAATGTAAGAATCAAGAATCCGTTAAAGGCCTAGCGCCATCCTTGACATGGGGACGGCATCATCTGCGTTTAAGAGGACTGGTAATGCCCGACAACCAACCCAAGGGGGATCTCCTTGTGCTTCCAACAATGCAGCCTGTAGTCCACTGATATAGATGGTGAATAGAAAGGGGGCCAAAATGCACCCCTGTCGTCTAACACCTCTGGTGATGGGGAACCTTCTGGTGCAGGTACATCCTCCCAGAATCTAACAGAGTCAGACATATCTATGTGGATGTCTGCTGGGAAGAGACCAGGGCTTGCTCAACCCCTAAGGACAGCAAGAGTGACCTCAACTTTGAGAAGTTCACCTGATCAAAAGCCGAAGAGAGATCCATAAATCCTAAAAAGCGGGTGCCCCTTTTGGCCATCGTGTATTTATGAATCAGAAGATGACATTTTTGTCGATGAAGCCCTGACCGGGCCTAGACCCATACTGAGAGTCAACAATGATGTTCTTCTCTGAGCCCAGTTAGACAGCCTTTTTAGGACCACCTGACCCAGAACCTTAACTGTAGTGTCAATGAGAGCGATTGGCCTGTAGCATTTTGGATATGCCCGGTCACCCTTATTAAATACTGGCACCATGATGGATTGGGACCAGGAACTTAAGGGGCCAATTGACACAGCCACATTTAAAATATTTGTCAGCAAGGGTGCCCAGATAGCTATATCACTCATAAAAAGGTCAGCATGCATACCGTCTGGCCCAGGGGCCTTCTTACAGGCCAGATGCCTGAAAGCACAAGTGGCATCCAAGATAGAAAGAGAAAGGTCGAGAAGAGCTAATAGCCTTCATACCAGTATTTGGGGTCACTAACTTCATCCTATCTTCAAAAGAATACATTTGGGAGAAGTGGTTATACCATTTATTGTCCGGTATGACAGTGGCTAGATTGGGCATAGTATCCTCAGCGAAGAAAGGATGATTGAGGACTCTCCAAAACGCTGCCCAATTATTGGAATCACTAGCATAATATAGCTGAACCCAAACATCGTCCTTATGGGATTCTTTTCTCTCCTTCAACACCTTCTTATAATAAGTTCTTAAGCTCTGGATCTCCTCCTTTTTCTCGGGCAGCATTTAAGGGCTGTTTTTAAAGCACAATGGCTTTGAAACATACCTCATTAAGCCACCAAGGTCTACTGGAAACAGAAGAGCTTCGACTGTGGGCAGTAAGGGCACGCCTTACCGCAGCACAAAGAGCTGAGAAGGCGGTTAGGGCGTCCTTAGGAAAAAGGTCGGGGTTTAGACAGTGTTCCACCTATGGGCTTAACTGCCTAAACAGAATCCCACAAAATTCCTCTACAATAATTTTGGACCACTTCATGGGTCTACCCTGATCCAAAGAAGCGAATATTGCAGGTTGGAGGTCGATGATGGAGGGCGCTGACTCTGATATTTTAAAACTAACACCATAGGATTATGATCACTTCCCCCTGTCCATTTAGTCTGGTAACCCACCAAGTAACTAGAGAGTGACATAGAAATAAGGATGTGGTCCACAATTGATTCTGCCCCTCTGCCTGCATAAGTGGGATATACCTGAACACTGGGTATAACCAAATTCTGTGAATGAATCAGGCAGCTCAACTGCTCCTCTTGAGGAAAGTATTCAAAATGGAGGAGTGGGGATTGTGTTCGACCGGGGGGCCTTGAAAAACAAATATGACCAAGGGTAAATATTAAAGTCGCCCATGACTACCATCAAGACTTTCTTGGCTGGATCAGCTCCACAGGAGATTAAGGAGTTCTTAGATTTCTCCCTAACAGAGCCTATCTTAGAAGTGGTGTCACAATGAGAAGAGTGACCATTAGGGGTGTGTGTATTCACAATTAACATCAGAGAATTATCTGAGTAAGACTGGCCCTACATATGGACAGATTGCTCCCACCTCAGTCGCTGCACAATTTAATGCTAGGGAGATGAAAATACATAACCCAGCCTTGGCTTGCCCAGAGGGGGGAGATATCACTGGGCAAAAAAAATGGGCAAAATTGCCTAAAAATGGGGCAGCTTTAAGGGTCCAAGTTTCTTGAAATGCTAGAATGCGAATAGATTTAATAAAGTCTAGCCAGTTTGGATCCCTAAACTTAGCTTCTAACCCGGGTATGTTCCAGAAAAAGGAACCCCAGCTGATCACTAGTGTGAGGCTCCCTACTTTTTCTTCTGCTGGTCTCATCTCAACCCCAAGTTCGATACTGGGTAGTCAATCTACCTCCTCAAGAGAACCAAAAATCTCAAATCTATTGGAGGAGGTAAAATGGGCAAGCTTCTCCCAAAGAGACCGACAGCGAGATACTGGGGGGCCTTTGTGAGCCCCACAATAATGGACACTGCTCACCCCTGGGCCAGAGGAAGCAAAATGAGTAGACTTAGTGGGGGGCAATCATCACAGGACCATTCTCCGCTCATGGAAAAACCCCAACAGGCGCAACCCATTGCCTGAGCCCTCTATGTGCTAGGGAGGAAGCCAGAAGTCTGGTGACAGTAAATCACCCTTTGACAGCTTGGGGCCTCACTCTAGGGACCATGTTTATCTGCGTGTGGACAGCCAGTGGGACACCTTATTCCTGAGCTTTAAAAACCTCTTGTAAGTGATTAGATTAATGGTGGCACATCCACTAAGACCCCCACATGGGGATACAATTAGGAGTAAGATCTAAAAAGTTGCCCCAACGGGAAAAAGCCCCAGAACTGATCTCCATCAGGGGTGCAGGGTAAACCTCAGTATGAGCTCCAAATTGGGTGTCCCTAGTTGTGGCATGTCTTCATGTCACAGGGTGAGATGCGGTGGGGTCATTGGGATTGCCCATGTATGTACTGTTGGAGCTGATGTTCCTGGTCAATTGGGGGCCCCCTTGTCTTATGGGAATGAAGGCAGGGGCAAGACCTGTGGAATCCGTAGAAGCCACATTGGTGGAAAGGATCGGATGATCCCCATTGCCATGGACATCCAACCCTACGGCCCTAAAGCTGGAACAGCCGGTTATGTGAAATGGTGGTACATTAACACAGGGATGGTTGGAAAAAAGCTCCCTTTCCCTAAGCTTTACCAATAAACCATTATTGATTCCAATAAGATCCAAAACCCTTGTGTTTAAGGAAAGGACAAAGTCTTTAACAAACTTAAGCTCAGTTGTAAGATGTACAACCAGGCTTTTAGTCATCTGGACAATCAGTGTCAACAATAACAGGGTCCGATCGAGCTACCAGCTGAGCACTAGAACTAGTTGGGTTGGTGGGGGCAAGGGCATAGGAAAGTGGGAGTAGTGATGTAGCCTGGGAGTTTTGAACAGAAGGCCCCCTGACTGACAAAAAGCCAGTGGCAATAATAGGTGAGGAAGAAATGGATACGTGGTAGTTCCCACAAGTCCTGACTCTTTCACCAAATTAACGGCAGATCCAGAGGAGTCTTTGTCACATTAGTGGCCATCTGAAGCATTGTCCTTCCCCCTATAGAACAGCGTGATGTTGGTTTTCACTCTCCTGGGTACAGACGTAGCAGGGATAGATCTCCCGCTACTAATCATGTCCTCGACTTAAACACTTCATTCATCAATTAGTTAAAGAGCACAGTTCTCAGCTGCATGACGACTTGAAGATTTTGGCTCCTTCCCAACACCCAAAGAATCATCGGATGCTTTCTGTTTGTCCATGGCGCTTAAGGGGAGCACAGATCATAAACAAGGGCAAAGTCAAGAAATACCACCATTCAGGCAATCAATCAGTCAGGAGGATCAAGGCCATAGAAAATTAAAACAAGTCCTGCGTGGGAAGACAAAGCCACAAAGAGCGAGCTTACTGATCAATCGTCAACCAATGTCATAAGCAGAGTCAATGGTGGTGGCCCTGTCCTGCCTCTTCCTGGCACTGATGGGCACAGGTCAGGTCCACCCTTGACCTTGGCTTTGCCCGGGCACATCCTGTGTGTGTCCCACGCAACGGGGCTGGCGATGGCTCTATTAGGGCTAGGGGCAAAGCTCCTCCCCTCACAGGAGTGACGGTGCCTACAGGCGATAGGAGTGCTGGGAAAGGTAGTCCCCTTCACCACAAACAATTGCGTCCCGCACAGCGGGGCTGGAGCTATAAGCGCTAGGGGCAAAGCTACTCCCCTCACAGGTGCAGCAGGAGGGATGCACCCCCAGACGCTAGGAGTGCTGGGACAGGTAGTCCTCCTTCGCCACCATTGAAGATCTTCTCACCAAGAATCCACCGAATGGTATCACTCCGATCTCTTTCATTATGCAGTGTGCTACATTGGCGGTGAAAGAAACTTTTTTTCAATATGAGGACCATCTCTACTTACAAACATCAGGAACTTCAATGGGCAGCACTTTTGCCCCGAGTCTAGCTAATTTGTATATGCAAGCCTTCGAGACGAAAGTGGTTTTATCTGATGACAACCCCTATCTACCACAGCTTAAACTCTGGAAGAGATACATAGACCACATCTTCGTCATCTGGCGTGGAGATCCTCAGTCTGTCTCTGTCTTCCACCAGTGGCTTAATGCACAGAATGCGCATCTCCACTTTACATGCGAATTTAGCAAGGAGAAGCTCTCCTTTTTGGATCTGCTGATAGTCCCTCATGAAGGCGTTTGGAGTCTGAACTTTACTGCAAACCTATGGCCCGCAACGCACTCCTTCAAAATAGCAGTTATCATCCGAAGGCGTTGCGAGACAATCTGCCCTTGGGCCAATTTCTTCGACTGAGGCGCAATTGTTCTAACACAGATAAATACAGGGAACACGCAGCGACACTACGACGAGACCTGGTATGCAGACAATATTCCAAAACCCTGGTCAAAAAATCAGCTAAAAGAGTTCTAAATATCAACAGAGATGCACTGCTGGAAACCTCAGTTAAGAGACAGACTTCAACCCGAGTGGTCTGTGTAAACACATTCAGCACTTTCTCTAATGAGGTCAAGAAGACTATTAATAAGAATTGGAACATTCTTAACAAAGGGTCCCTCACCCTGGAAAAACCATTGTTTGCCTTCAAACGTAGCCGCAATTTAAAAGACAGCATAGTACATACTAGACCAGCCATCTCCAATGACAGCACGAGATTGAACACTCTATGGAATCTTCCACCGATTGTAGTTCATTTCCCATGCGGCATGTGTATGGCTTGCCCCCAAACCTCAGTGACTCAAACAATCAAAATTGGCACTAATAAACCCTGGGAACTTCGCCAACATACCAATTGTAACAGTGAGCGGGTGATCTACCTGATCACCTGCCCCTGTAACTTGGGGTATGTTGGCATGACCACACGTAAGATAAAAACTTGCATACTCGAACATAAGAGTACCATTAGATGTGCCAGACAGACCACAAAACTGACAAAGCACTTTTTTGAAAATAAACACTCAGCAGACAGTCTTAAGTGGACAGTTTTGGATAAACCCAATCTCCACCCTAACCCTCCACAACTCGAAAAGAGACTACTGAGAATTGAACAACGTTGGGTGTTTAGACTGGACACGACAACTAGGGGGTTGAATGACGAAATTCCCTGGATGTCCCTTTCATAATGACCATCTATGATTCTTTATATCTCGTTTGACCTCCATAACAGTCCCTCAAGCATTCAGTCACCTAATACTCATCAAAAAATAATGGTGGATGTCCAGTTCAACACGTATTCCACTATTCCCACAGCATTGACCCAACCCTAGCTTGTGGGTTGTTTTGGAAGCCATTTAAACCACATATCCTATAATTGCACATTTAGGACAGAGTATGAAACGCTCACCTAGGCAACTATTAACTTTCCAGCGTGTCATCCCCTTTTTTTTTTAAAGAAATCGCACCTTTCAAGGTTTTCTAAGGGATTTGGATTTGAAATTGTTTTCAATTGAAACTATTACACCTTTAAATTCACGCAAGGGTTTATTTACATATGCCGAATGCCGTGCTTTGTTCTATGCATGCCTCCGTAGCCGCTTCAGAGCTACCATGACTACATCTCCCAGGTTTCCACACTCCTCGTTAACACGCTGAGCACATCCGGGTTGAATTCTGCATTTAAACCAGTAGTCTTTAACCGCCTGGCGTCTTCCTGTTCCTGACGCCCGATGCACCACGCAAAACGAGTCCGCGGTGAGTTTCTCAAACTAGTTTCTCTTTGCCACCCGGATCATTTAGCATAGTTGTTACACATAGTACAACCGGGATCCGCTGTATTTATTCTCTGTAGAGTGGACTATATATGCTTTAGCGGTTTTACCTAGTCGGGCGGTGGGGTCTTTTCAATTCACGGCTATGTGGTTTAAAGAGGCTAGATCCTACGTGTTTTACATAATAGAGTCAATGCTCATGCTTGAACATCACAGTACCTTAGATGTATACTTGGTTCTAGAGGGCTTATTTCGACAACCGCCTTGAACGCACGCACTTCACAGCGGTTCTCTTTATGGTTGTCACATGACCCTCTCTAGGCCGGTTACAGCATTTTTTAATATGCCTACTCTCTAACCAATGTGGGTTCACTGGGCTAACGTGATGCCATTGGGTTTTTGTCCTAACAGAATGGGACACTAACAACATAATGGCTTCGCGCTTAAGGGTTCTTATAAACAGGGATATGATCACTTGGGAACCCCCTTCTAGTCCTGTTATTTTACTAACAATCAGCTGGATATTACTACTGTTCCTGTTTTAAAATGTTTCTAAGATGCTTTGTCATTTTCTATGACTAGCTTTTTCCCTGCCTCTCTTCATTAGGTGGGACAGGCGTCTGTATTTAAGGCCAACTGCCATGAACAGATGTGATACATACACCTGACTTTTGCAGGTGAGTGCCAAGGACTTGAAATAACCACTTGGTGACAGATAGTACTTTTTTACTATGGTCTCTGACAAGCTAACTAGAACTGTCGGACCATGAGAGATATACTCAAATGTTTGGAAGATGACTGTCCTTACTATTTTCACTATTCTAATACTTTCTTGTCTTGCAGGTACACCGGTGAATCTACGGATCAGCCTGATCACTGGTGACATTTTTGCAATTCGCCTTTCTGAATTTTTTCATTTTTTCACTTTGTGTATAGTCACATGCAGTAGCTTCTTAAGATCCTGATGAAGGCCATAAAACTAAAACAGTTCAAACACGGCCGAAACATGTTGATCATTCTAGAGTGCAGCTACCTCTAATGATGGCAGCTACACCATTTTCATTGTGTTTTTAATCCTGGCACCTGGAAGCGACAATAACATTCGATAGGCTTACCACGTAGCTAGTTTAAACCAGTTTTTCTTGCACCACAGTTTAGTTAGCACTGCACCACCTCATACACACATAATCGCTCATTCTGGGTTTTCGATACCCCTTTCCTCACTTTGAGAAAACATCCCTGAGCTCCTTCCTCGCAGCGAGGGGGTTGTAGCCCGCGTCACAACTAGGTTTGTGATGCGAGGAGGTATCCCCATGATGAAGCATGACACCTCTGGTGTGTGAGGGAAACCGCCCTTTAAAGGGACTATCCTAGGTGGACAGTATCTTCTCCAGCCATCTCTCTGAGATATTCAATTCTCTTCTTTCTAATATATCTCTCTTTCTCTTTGGACCCGAGGACAATTACTCTTTTGTGAGTCCTCCTTCACCACCAACAACAACATACCACAAGTTTTATCTGTGGCCCAAAGTGTGCCTCTGCCTAAAATCCACTTCTAGAAATGGGAGAGGACTGACTGAGAAGGAAGAAAACATTAGATTGTTTTCTTCCCAGGCCCCCACAATCCTTCTCCCCACTCGCTCTTTCACTCCAGTCCAGAGCGTCCATCTCTCTGCACTGCCAGAACCCTCATCCGTCTCTCATTCCATCATTGTCAGGCCTCCTCAGGCAACTCTCAGCCAGTAAGTAGCTTCAGACAATTGATTTGTAAACTTTTCCCTGAGGAAGACCATATTCCTCCTGTGGCAAAATCTCCACAATGAGCTCCCCTGCCCTCTCTGCTGGCATCCAACTCAATAATAATATCCCGGCTTTCCTTGTTGGACAGCCACTTATTCATTTCTTTCTTTTCTTCTTGGAAAAGGGAGACCTTCTGAGAATAAGTGAGTCCCTTTCTTAGATGGACACCTGGAGCCTTTGGAGAGCTCTGTAATGAAGAGGGCCTAGGAATATAGCATGATTTAAAGAAGATGACAGACTCGTCAGTTTTTCTATCTGTCAAGCGTTTTGTGTAACTCTTGCCTTATCTCCTTCATTTTCTGGAGGGTAGATTGAGAGTAGCATGCACGGAGTCTACCACAAATCCAAGGAAAATATTTGTTGCAAAGCCTAAACCTTCTAGGAAGGATACTGACCTTTGAAGATACTCTAGTAATCTTCTAGGACACTGATCAAGAAGAGAATATTGTCTAAGTATACTATGAGACTAGTGCCTTGAGCTCGAAGAAACTGTATTGCAGGATGAAGCACTTTGGTGAAACACCATGGTGCAGAGGGAAGACTGAATGGGAGAGTTGTGAACTCATAGACCTGAGTCACCCAAAGAAACTTAGGATCCTGCGGTGAATAGACTAAATTGGAATGGAAAGATATGTCATTTTTAATTCCAAACAAACCATCCGATATCCGCATCCTAAAATGTCCCGATGAAGATGATTGATCTCCAATTTCAAATGACGATAAACAAGACATTCATTGAATTGATGCTGATTTATCATCAGACGATAGCCCTCCAGCTCTCTTTTCCACTAAGAAAATATTGCTTTAAAAAACCTTTGGGGTGAACTAACATGGGGATAACAGCACCTTTCGTAAGGAAGGCAGAAATGTTTTCCTGAATCATCACAGTGTCTTGCTGCAAAAATTCTATTGAACAGGGGTGTGAAGTCAGAACAAGAGTTCCCTAGAATTCTATCCTGAAGCCCTATACTGTTTCAAGAACCCATGCGTCTGTTGTGAGAAGTCACCAATTGTGATTGGGAAGAAGGGGTAAGACTCACCTGAGCAAGTTGATCTGGAAAATCCACCACGGAAATGTCCCCTGCCTACTCTATACATCTGGTAACCTCGGAGGGGATAAGTATCTCAAATCTGAATGCATCTTCCCACTGGCCCCACCTGACTGCTTGGCTCTGTCAGGGGCTTGATAGGAAGATCAGCCAGTCAAGCACACCCTGCCATGACCGGCCCCTGCAAAAACCTCTAGGGTAAAAATGTTCTTGATGGGTGCTTGAGTCTCATCCAAGGAAGTAAACGTGCCCACAAATTTGCCTAGTTCCTTAATAAATGGGTCCCTGAAAAGACCCACTTGTGCACCTGACCCAGCCTCAAAACTGGAACGATCCCCCAACTTAGGATCCACTTTGATAAGCAATTAACAATGACATCCAGTAGAAATGGCAAAATTTGCATATCTAGGCACCCTTGGAGGTGGCAAGCATGGCACCCTTTGGGGCCAGTCTGAGAAGATATCCGGAGTAGTTAAAGAGCCTGAATCTTTTGCTTCCTCTGCCATAACTAGAATCTTCATTGAGGGATCTGTAATTTCGAGATGTTTGTTTTGACATGACCACCATGAATAGTCAATACCCTTTTTGGGATCACGAATATACTTGGCTAAGAAAGTAGCCATAAGTATGTCAATCTCAGGTGTAAATGACACTTTGTCATCCAAAGAAGGACGGGGACACAAAGCCCTAAGGCCATTTCGAACCTCTTTATCAATGGGTTTATGCAATATTCCCCCTATGTAAGTGGCAACCTTTTCCCCAGGAACCCATTTCGAGGAGTGAGGATGAAAAAATATCATCTGTGTCCATCATATCAGACGAAGAGGTTGAACATCCATATTTATGTTTCCCTCAGCAGAAGGAAGGTTAGGGGAAGGACGCCAAGGCTGTTCATGTTTATTATCCCAATTTGAATCTGCAGAGAAATCATAACTAAATAACAATGCTTAAGAAACGGCAAGCATTCCCGCCACAGCAGCTCCGGTAAAACAACATCAATTAAGAAAAAACATTAAACAAAAACAACCAAACACACATCATAAATCATTAGAGAAAGGGGAGCACTCATCTGAATGGCTGCTGCAGCAGCAAAGAAAGAGGAGGCATAAACATGGAGAAAAAACTATATGGACATTGATCAATGGTGATTGACTTAGGGGCTGATTATGAGTCAGGCAGTCCATGGACCGGACTTGCGGGGGCGCGGCAGTGGCTGTCTCTCCACCACCCTATTACGAGATAGGCAATAGGACCGCCACAGCCCCGCATTAGCTGCCAGGGAACCAGCATTCCCTGGTGGTGTTGTGGCGCTGTGGAGGCTTCCATATGTTTGGCGGGACCACCGTTGTCGCGCCAAGCATATTAGGAGTTTCATCTCCACCAGGGTTTTCATGGCCGTTCCTCCTCCATGAAAACCCTGACGGAGAGGAAAAAAGGGGGCACTACAGGGCTCCCTGGTGCCTCTGCACCCTGTGGATGCACACAAGGGAGCACAACATGTGCCCCGCTGTGTGCAGGCACACCAGTTCCTGCACGGCATGTACTTTTCAGTCCATGCCTTGCAGGAACTGTTTTTGGTGTTCCCATTGTAATGCCAGTTTGTAGAGGCACCGCTGTGAGAATGCCAAAAAAGCCCACCAGACAGGAGGAAATTCCTAATCTGGAGGTGGCCTCACCACAGGTTTGGTGGTGGGGCGGCGGGGTAGACCCTGCGCAGCACAGCCAAACTTGTAATCGAGCCCTTGATGTTTTCTTCTTTGTTCCCAATGCCTATTTGGAAATTTAGTTTGTTTATCTGTTGAAGTTGGTCTGGCTGCTGGAGAATAAAATTAAGAAAGTGCAGCAAAATCTTAGCATCTGGGCCTGACGTAGAATCACAGTGTTGACTGTGGACTGATGAGAGGCTGCCCAGGCCAGCAAATGATTTGTTGAGCGTATTCTTAACCATTGCTTGGCAAATAAACGTATTCACGTACTAGTTTGTCGCCATATCAGAATCTGAAATCATGGCCAAATTGAACTTTTATCTCTGATAAACTAGGACATATTACATAAAGATTGGACTGTGATGAATCAGTGTGTTTAATTGATTTCCATTCAAACACACCTAGCTGGTCTAAACAACAATGCTGAGGTATAGCCCGTTACTTCCGAATAGACCTGTAGAACTTTGAGGTGATGAACAGCATTTGGCCCTTTTAAATGATGGATAGAAAGCTTTAACTATGCATACACGACGAAGCATATTTACAAAAACGTCGTACGGCGCAGCAAGTCACATTGCTGCGCTGCATGACAGTGAAATGGCATGCATGCACCGTATTTAAAATAATACAATCCATTCCTGTAATTCCTGTAATTCTTGCGCTGGTGCACAATGGGCTGCCTAGCGCCAACGCAGGCACCCCTGCACCATGGTGGAAGTGTGGCTGTGTTGCATGCAGGATTGTTTTTGTGCAGGAAGGGGCACCTTCCTGCACAAAATCAATCCTGAGAGGCGTTTTCCTCTTTCTAAGTGTGCTGAACAAGGCAGCACAAGTAGAAAGGGGAAAAAAACGAGGAGATATAAAGATATTTCTCCTCATTACGCCTCACTTGGGGAATCATATCTTTTTGGGACATTCCCAAGTTTATCTGCTCTTGTAAATCTAAGAATGCATCGAAATCCATGGATGTTGCTTTGGAACACACACGCAACACCCATGGAAACACCTCCCTGGTGTAGAGTAATGCAACTCAGCGATTTGCGCTGCATTACATTACTCTAGATTTATGAAGCCACGCAGGGCCACGCAAGGTGGCCTTGCAAAGCTTCATAAATGGTTTTTTTGAGTTGCGTCACCACGTGGTGTGGTGCAGGAGCAACGCACTGTGGCTCGTTGCCCGACATGTCTAGCTGAATTGTAACACTTTCTTGACATGGTTGCATTTGTCTGCAAACACATATTTTCTCTTTTAAAAGCATCTTTAATCAGTTATGGTAATGTGAAACAAAAACTGATTTCATGGCCAATGTTTGAAACACTTGAATGCACTTTAAAAGATTCACCATCTGAATCGTATTTGGTTATAAATGCAAGAGCTACAGATGAATATTAAATAAGGATATTAATAAATAAATGGATGTTGAATGAAACAAACTGAACAGCAGTGTTTGGCTGCAACAAAATCGTTGGTATGTGTGCCACAAGCAATACTCTTGAAAAGATTAGCAAAATCAGTCAATGGTTTTGCAGAAAACATTGCACAGAGGCGCTTGCTAAAGTAAACATCTCACAACAATGTAATAGCAAAAGTGTATTTCAGGTTACCAGATGATTCCATTTCCCCCAAGGATAAATTTGTTTCCAATCGCTGTTTTCAGGTGCAATGGTTCAAACAGATCAACTGATGCGACCCACGACCACAACTTAAAGAATGCACTGAGATTGTCACAGAAAATCCAACTTTAAGCTTATCAGTGTAACCCACGGTAGGTGAAACTAGGTGACCCTGAAGCCAGGGGGCTAAAAAGATCTTTGGTACATATACACGTTTTCGGAGTTATTATCATGAAAATGAAAATTTACACTAATGGGAGACATTGATTCTGCTGCGTTTACTCTACAAAATGTTTCCTAGCCTTTCAATATCAAGGCTGCATATGCTACTTGGATTCATCTAATATTTCTATTTTATTTTAGGAGGCGTTCAGAAAGGAATACGTCTGGGGCTAAAACGAAAATGTTTTCTGCAAAACCCACGCAGGGCACAGGCAGACAATATCTTATTGTCAAACAGAAACAATGTCTCTCAAATACAAGTATTGTCCGTAAGGCAGATATCTCCTATTTAGTTTTGCAGTATTTTCTTGATCAGTGGCCTTTTCTGTATCACACATAGACATTAGTACAACATGCACAAGTGAGTAAATTCAATAGGCAAGGCACACATTTTTATGTGAAAATCAGTTACCACTTCCTCTCTTTTCATATTATATGCCTGCTATCTATCTTTTCTTTTCAGGTCGGACTTCCCACATACTTGGCTTTTAACAAGCTGTCCTGCTGCTCAGCAGAGAGAACCTTTGTAATGCAGGCTCCTGGTGGTCCTCTGTGTGGCATTAATGAGAATGTGCACACCTTAAAGGAAGCAATGGTTGCTACTAGTAATTTTTTACATGTGGGAGAAAATCTCCGCAACCGTGGCAGAGATCACACTATGGGAAAATATAGGGAAAATATTAAATTGTATTATTTTTTAAAACAATTATTAAAATAGTTGATTATAAAATGTTAATAATATTTCTTAAAGAATAATTTAAAATGATCTGCGCACGATAACATTATAAATATGTATTCATTGTTCTTAAGCATTACGAAAAATTATTATAAATTAATATTATTTTTTTGTGCCACTTTGAGTGTTTAATCTAGTTGAATTTAATTTTAAATTACGTTTAAACATTTAATTCAATATTAAAATTATATTTATTATTAATTGTTAACATACGTTTTAACAAATGTATGTCATTTTTTTCAATAAAAGTCGAAATAATGTTATTAACCATTTTTCATAATTGTAATTTAATTGCCGGCCTCCATTTTCTTCTATAGAATGAGCTTCAGTATGTCAGTGGCCATGTGTTGGGCTTGTCTTATTGCACGGCTGGGCAGGAGTATATTTACTACTGTTTTGCTTATTATAACTAAGCCCGGGTGGCGAACTCCGCTACGCCAGCGGAGTTTTGCCAACTCCGCTCTCTGTTGGGAATGCGGAGTTCATGCAAAAACTCCGACTCCGCAGCGTAACGGAGTTAGCCCCTGTGCCCACACCCCAAAACAGGAAGAAATAATCACTTACCTGCTCTGGTGTCTCTGGGCTGCCCTCCTCCTTGCCGTGGTCTCTCCTCCTCGTAGTCCTCGTGCCCTCTCTGGTCGCAAACCCCTACTTTGTACGTCTTGGGAGGACTGCATATGCGCAGTCCTCGCAAGACGTACAATGTAGGGGTTTGCGACCGGCGAGGACAGGCGAGGAGGATACTTCGTCGAGGAGGAGAGCAGCCCGGAGACGCCAGATTAGGTAAGTGATTATTTCCCTTTTTTTCTTTAGGGTGGAGCGGGCGGAGTTCCACTGAGTATTTTTTCAAATCTGTGCAACTCAGCGTAGTGGCACTCCGAAAACTCCACCCATGGTTAATTATAACAACTTGACCAGGAGCGTTTTTCATCTTAGTATTATATCAATCATAATTGTTAAGAATCTAACATCAAATCATATACCCAAATCAACATAATAATATATCATTCCTATTTTCAGGATTTTGACATTCAAAACATTTCCCCAAACAATGTCCTTTTAGTGAAACTTCACTCCAAAGTGGAATATTTATAACACAAGGAGTCACGTTGTCTTGTTGCAAATTCTGCATTTATGTATATTTTTTAATAAAATATAATATAAATAAATGAAGAATTTGTAACAAGACAACAGATTATTGGCACCATTCCTAACTTCAGATTTCAATACAGAACTAGTAACTCACACCATACCCTGCTCATGACAAATAGCTATATTTATCCGCCTGTAAAAGAAGGGGAGCCAAAGTGACCCTGCAAATTTTAGACACATTTTTATGGTGCTGGTAAAATTTTTGTCTGAGTATTTTTGAACCGACTGTAGGCTAGACAGCTTTGAAGGCAGTTCTCACAGATGTACATGCAGGCTTTGAGGAAAAATACTTAAAGGTTGTAGATTCGAATTCTGAGTTTTACCTGGTCAGCAGACCCAAATTATGGTTCCCACTTTGGCAGCAGGGATAAATAATGAATGATTGAATGAATTTCCATTTATTTAGCGACCTCTGCGCAATTGCCATATGGCCTGTCAGGAGACTCCACTGAAAACATCTCACTTTCATGTGTAGTGCTGCAAGGATGCATGCTGGCAACTTTATTCTTTATTGTCAAGGGCAGGATGCAGTCGAGACTCTGAAATCTTTGACATGCTTTCCTGAGATAAGGGCAACAATCGTTGGTAGCCACAATGTTCTACACAATATTTGTACATATCAGAGCTGGGGACGGCAGAACAAGTTCTTCGAGACTGAAGAAAAAAGCTAGTAACTGAGAAAAAAGCCTCCACACAAGGTTTGAAATCTAGAATACTCCAGGAAGTCTGAATGTATAGAACAGAGAAATCTCCCCAAAAGAGCAGGGCTCAAGCAAAGCAGTAACAGCAGCACTGAAGATAAACACAGGACTGAGGAACCTGCCACACTAGAGCACCACAAAAGAGGACATAATCAGAACAAGGAGGCAATTAACCTGTTAAAAAATATACTCCAATTGCATTGCTACGCATTGAGTGCATGCTTCAACTCTCCTTATATACTCTCAGACAGAAAGAAGGAAGAGGAATTTTGTTACAGGAAATTGGATAGTCATTTTGCATTGCTTTCTCACTTTGATTGAAAATAGAAAACTCCACCACCTGACTTGAGGTTTAGGGGGAAGAGAAAGCATGGAACTGGAAGAAACCTTGAAATAGGCATTAATGATCTGCCTAATTCTCCTCTTGCCTTTTGTACTTCTATGCCACGTGAGTCTGCTACCATGTCCGTCCCCACTGGTTATAAGTTACACAGAGGAGGCCAAACCAGCCTGAGGAAAACCATGAGACCTCTGCCCAGCATGTGCCAGGGCAAGAGAATTCAGAAGATGCCAACTGCCAAAGTGGAACTATGGATGCCACAAAGCCTCTGGAATATTCTTCAGTGCTGCATGGTAGGCGCTGAAGCACAGGATTATGTTGCAGGTCTAGGGCCTGACCCTTTCACTGCTGAGTTGCCCCAAACACTGGCCCTGTATTCCATTGGCACAACATTTGGTTCATTAATAAATGATGTTAATGATTTTCTGATGATCCTCATACCAATGCCAATGATGCTGTTCTGCTCTCCCAAATGTAACTATAAATGCACAAGCTAATCAGTTGCTTTATTAACTACTGCCAGGTAAAAAACAGACACAAAAAGAAAGGACATAATTAAAAAAGCATATCCCTCATCCGAGCAGGCCATTTGGCATTAATAACCAACCTCTGGCATGTGTGAGGAACTTTGATCATCTAGGCATTCGTGTTAAGTCCCAACTTGATTGGAAATCACCCCTCTAGGTCCCAAAATGTTCCTAACACCTGCAAAGGCCCCTGTCATCTTCAGCCACATGAACATCTTGGTGCTCTACTCACAGACAACAGCATTAATGTCATCAATATGTGGATGATAAAAAACTCTACATGATTATTCAGCGCCTACCTGAAGCTCAATCCAACCAAGATAGAATGCCTGTTATTTGCCAGGAACAACAAGTAAGAACCAGTACAAACCTGGCTCAATTACATAAAACTTCGAACACAAACTTTCACCCAATTCCAAGTCATTTGGATTCACCCTGAGCATCACCCTACCCTTAAGAAAAACATTGCTTAAAAACAAAGATGGCCTGGTACCAGGGGCCTCATTGCGATGGCGGTGGGACTGCCACCGTCAGGCCGTCGGTGGCGGTCCCACTGCCATCGGACAATGCAAGACCATCCGCCGCATTAGGATGGCAGGCGGATGGTCGGCGGGCGGAGAGACTGTCCAACACTAATCTGACGTGCCATTGGACGGACTGTAATCCCTACAATGGTGGTGGTGCCTGCTCAGTCAGCGCCGTAGGGATACAATGTCAGTTTCAGCCGGCCGTTTCATGGCAGTTAACCCCCCATGAAAAGGCAGGCGGAAAATGACTTGGGGGCCCATAAAGGGCCCCCCTTTGCCCCGGACCTCCGCCATGGGCCCTGGGGGGTACCTATGGTGCCCCCCTGAACATCCTTGCGCCATGTGGCGGGCACTGCATGGTGCCTGCCATATAGTGCAGGGTTTATATTGAAATGTGTTTTTTTGTATTGTGGCGTGTGCTGCAGCCCGCAGCACATGCTGCAATACAAAAGATACACATTGCAACCGCCTTGAAGGAGGTCGCATCAGAGTAATGGTGGCAGGACCGCCGACAGCTACTCGGGCTGTCCCGTTCCTGACAGGATCGCCCGACCGCCATCATAATGTGGCCCCAGGTCTCTCTTCTAAAGAAAGTGAAACCATTCATTCCGCAAAACAACTTCAGAACTGCTTTTCAAGCTCTTCTATTCTTGCATCATGATGATAGTTACACCCTGCTTCATGGCCGCCCAGAATCTTCACTGGCACCCTTCAAGGGCAGCTTCCATGCGACAGCATGTATCACCCAGAGCCTGAAGAATTATGCTAACATCACCCCCATCCTGCTGGCCCGTACCTTCTTCAAAACCAACTGCATCATTTACAAAGCCATTATGACCAGCACCCCCACTTAACATGCAGACAAGCTCATCTTCTCTGGTTGTTTTGGCACACCACAGCCGGATACCATCAGACTGCAGACCAAGGGTAAAAAACAAAAAAAAATAGACCTCAGGCCTTTTCCATATATTCACCTAGGATCCAGACCAACATCCCTCTATCCTTCAGGACTACCCCCAACACTGCTCCAATTTAGGAAAGAAATGGAGATGCACCTCTTAAAAAAACACTACATCAAAATGCAATAAAAATCATCTACCTCTCCTTTCACTCGTTGACTTTATGCATTTCTTTGACCCTGCACAGTGCTCCTCCACCTTTTTGGAAGGTTTGAGTTATAGAAATACCACATACATACATACACACATACTTACATGAGAGAAGGCTGCCAGAATCCTCATGAAAGCAGCAGTCCCAAGATGCAAGCAGCAAGTAGGCCACGAGAAAGTTAGCATGGTCCTCCAACTATACACAGCAAATACATTATCAGCAACTACTTATGGGGCAGAAATATGGAGATGAACTGAGGTAAAGGAACTGCAGAAGGTAGAAAACAACTTCCTAAGATCCTTCCTCCATCTGGGGTCAGGCATCCCATTGATACGGGCATATCTACAACTTGGCATCAAATCCAAAACAGATACCATGGTCATTCGACCTATTTTATGCTGGACTAGCCTGTGCAGGAATCCTCTTGTAAGAACAAATTTATGCTTCTTTGCAGAGGTGTGCTTAAAAAGTGTGCAAACAGCACTTCACATTGAGCAAGCACGGGCCATTTTGTTTTCTTTAGTCTGCTTCTGCTTAGCATTCCATCATTTTCCCTGCTCCTTTGACACCATCCAAACCAATTCACTACATTCTGCTTCACCTGGCACCTTTTTTTTAACTTTATTTTCACTTTGTATTAATTTACAACTCAGTCTGTGTGATTATTTTACATTTGTGTTCCCTGCTAAGACTTTTTTTCACTTTTGATTTACCCATCGCATCTATGGCAGAGGCAGTGAGTGGTGCTGCAGACTGTCACATCGATGTGGATGACAGCAGCAAACTTTTTCAGTCAGACGAAGATGGGCGCTGTCATTTTTTTTTGCACAGTGCCATCTCCTTTTCATTCTGGCAGCAAGCCTGGCAAGGCCTCCGACTTGGCAGGGCGATGGTTGCACTATAGATAGATAGAGAGATAGATAGATAGATAGATAGATAATCATAATTTATACAATATAAGTATGTGTGTATGTTTAATTATAGTTAGGCTGTCCTGTTTTAGGTTTAAACCTATAATAACTGATAAAACCCCACCGGAAGGGAAATAGCCCTCACCAGTGTAAACATATAAACACTGAAAAAATCCTTGCACAACCTCAAATTAAATGCCATTCAAAGAAAGGAAAAGGAGAGTGAAAATCATTTTTATTTCTTCCTGAAGGGGCCAATACAATGTAACTTTGTTATATAAGGTAGCAGTAAGAACGACTAGGCTAACATTCTTCTTTTTGAGTTTTGTTGTTTAGGGATGTCACTAAAATATTGTTTCTTCTTCCTTTTTTCAGTTTTGTGGTCTTTGGTCTAAAGATACAGGGGTTAGTAGCATGTTTTAGGTGTTGTTTAATTATTTTGTAAACTGTAAAGAATCAAGAAATATCAAAATCATATTTGATTTTTTGGCTATGTTTGAGTCTTTTACTGATAGGAAAAATGTAGGTTTCATAAGAATCTTTCCCTATATGTACCATCACATTTACCCACATAGAATGGGTAAAAATCCTTGATATATCAGCCGCCTGTTCTAGTGAGTCAGTATTGATAGTAGGTGAATTGCCAAACACCCCAGGCTTTAAACAGTCAATGCAAGGTATAGTGACAGGTATATATGAAAAGAGTGCAGTCACCAAGCATCTGGGATACTGGTGATAACATGACACCAGACTTTTGGAAAACATGGAATGCAGTGTCACTTGGAATGCTGCTGAAAAAAGTTCTTACCAAGTTCAGCAAAGATTGGAGTGATATTGTTTGTATTGGCAGTGATTCAGCTACGTATATGAAAAAGTTGTGTGATGACCTGTCAAAATCGATACCTGAGCTGAAGTGCTTCCCTATAAGAGATCGTTGCCACTTGTTAGATGGTATGCTGAAAGCATCTTTACAATCTTCAGAGTTAATAAAGAATGCTATTGACTTTTTAGTCCATTCTGGTGCACTGTTTTGTTAGGCGCAGAAACTAAAACGCAAATATTTCTCATTTTGTGCTTTGTGTGGCATCAAAGAAAGAGTCATGCCAACTGTGTCACTTAGCTGATGGTTCTCAGTCCTAGAGGCCATATATGCTATATTATCCATGTGGCAACCGTTTACAGAACTTTTGCTGAGTGATGATGCCAAAGGCAAGAAATGTGAGGATCTTTGGTCACACATTGATAGTGATTTGAAAAAAAGTACACTCTACTGTATTCTTAGATTTTTACAGGAAAGCATGACTGCTGTAGTGGACATAATAAAAAAGCTAGAGTCTGAAAACACCCTGGTCTACCAAGTGTTCAGCATAATTGGTGTAGATGTGAAACATTTCCTTGAGAGTAGGCTGAGCGACACTTTTAGTGACTTTGGCACTGCAACATGTTCCATGTTAGAGTGCTTGCCACTTGTTAAGCAAAGAAATGTTAAGGAGCAATTCAGGAACTTTTATTTTACAATGTATGAGAAATAGCCCTTCACCAACCATGGCATTTGAAGTCAATGAACCCTCACTGTGGTACTCTGCACAAGTTATAGATCCCTTCCGTAAAGGGAAATTTTCTCCAGAGTTTCAAAAGTGCTGCTTCATTTTTGACCACTTCAAGAACTCTTAAGGCATATGCACCCAGTTCAATGCATATGTTGTAGAACCTGTCACACAGAATCGCAATCTTCAGGTGCACCAGTATTGGCATGGAAAGCTATGTCAGTGGCCAGAGTTAGCAAATTGTTTATTTGCTATTTTGGCGTTGCCCGTCTCAAGTGCCAATGTTGAGAGGGCCTTTTCACAGATAAAAGTTTACAGGGGAAGGAAAGAGTGAGCATGCTTGACCAAAGACTCACTGAAGAAGTATTGTATGGTGTACTACGATAGGTTTGATTTGCAAAAATGAATTTGGGCCTCATATATACTGTATGTACACTGTCTATATACCATGCACTATCAGTGCAGAAAGCAAGCAATAATAAAAGCAAAAAGTTCCATAAACACTGGAAAAACACTGTTTCTGTTGTTTTTAATGGCACAAAAATGTATAACCACTGATAACCACTGTTTTTTTAAGGTATTGAAATCACTCGAAAAAACTGAAAAAACCCCACCAGAATTTACCAAAAATAGAAACTGAAAACAGGAAAGCCTATTTATAGTATACACATAAATTATATACATATATATATATACACCTATAATTACATTTTTTTACAAGTTTGAGTTTGTTTATGGTATGTATGTATTTATTCCCAGTGGAAGTTGCCACTCAGTAGTTATATTTAGGATCGTGTTTCAGTAGAAAAAGCATTTTTTTCTTTTCCTAATAAGTTTAGCACCGTTAGACCAATCTTAAAGAAACTTTGCAAAAAAAGTGTTCTTACACCTCAGTTCCAAACTGGAAAGTGGGTTATTTGTCATTTTCCTCATTCATTTTTCCATAGGAAATGTAGACACAGCTACGATCAAAGGGCTGAACGGATTTACACCAAAATGGACAGAAAGCTAGGTCTTGGTTCAGAAAGTGTACTTTTTGTAATTTGTTGTAAATCTGTTCAGTAGTTTTTGAGCAATTAAGACTCAAAAACTGTTTGTTTCACGCCAAGGGGGGTCCACGAGTCGACAAATCTCCAGAGGGGATTTGATTGGCTGCCACCACATCAACAGCGATGTAGTGCCAGCCATCTTACTCAGTCCAGAGTCCTTCGAAAAAGGATCAAAATAGACAAAAGAGGTTAGGGATGCCCCGCCCCCTAGTCCTGGTGTTTTTGTTATAAATTTCGCAGCATGTATGTAGTGGATCTGCACTACCAACCCCCGACCAGGGTGGGCAAGGGCCCAGGGGGTGGCTGAAGGAGATAAGTAGGGGAGGGGGCATGGCCCCCCTGAATCCTCTTGGAAGCCCTGGGGACCCCATCCCCTGGGGGCCAACAATTAAAAACAGGGGCAGGGACATGCAGACCCCCTCTTAGAGCCACTAATGGGCCCAAGGACCCTATCCCCTGGGGCTGATTTGTAAATTAAAGAGTAAAGGGCATGCAGGCCCTCTCCCTGAGCGTGTTAAGGCCCGGGATCCCCACCCCTGGGGCCGGATCAATGTCTGTGTCATGGGGACCACAACACAGGACACAGTTGTTTCCCTGTTGGCAGGAGCATGGGCAGGGAAGGCATGTCTGCTCCCACCTGGCGGGAGCTTTAAAAATGGTCTTGCCAGGTGGTGGCAGACATGAGCTTCCCTGCTCGCACTCTTGTGGGCAGGAAAATTCAGATTGCTCCCACCCAGTAGGAGCAACCAATAACAGCTACTGGCACTGGGGCTCGCCCACAACCCCAAATGGTGTGTGCTGTGGGCACCCCGGGTGGGCACTGGGGCACCCATGCAAGGGACCAGCGGATGGGGTCCCCGAGGCCATAAAGCTTCTGGGATAGAGGCCACGCGCCCCCTACCTTAATTTAAAAAAGACACTAGGGAACAAGGGCCCCGGTGTCCATTGAAGATTGTGGAGGGGGGCACATCTCTGAGCTTATAATTGATTGCGTGTGCCAATCCCTTAACAAATGCACTTTTTGCACCAGAGAGTGCCTTTGTCAACTGTCTTTGTTTCAAAGGAGCAGGCATGTAATGCATTAGGGTTTCCCTATACACTTTGGAGCTTGCATGTGTTCCACAATTTAATGGGGCATGTTACTAACCTGACAGCAAGGGTGTAGGATTAAAGGATTGGGAAAGATGTGGAGTGGACGTCAAGTGAATCACACTGCCTGGAATCTGTTCCACTGTTATCCAGGTGCTTACCTGTTGTGATTTAAGGGCAGGTTCTAGTATAGCCTGATATCAGGGGTGCTGCCATCCTCTGTGGCATTCATGTTGCTAATACAGCGTATATCTCTGTGTGCTGAGGTATGGGTGGTGAGACTAACTTTGCCCATCAATAGCAAAAATGTATGAAGCAAGGGGAGTTGCAATATGTTCTGTAGGGAGAAAACAATGTGGCAAAAGCCGTTGTTGCTGGTACTGGTAAGTCGTAATTATTATTTCTTACTTTCAACTATTCCCACCTAGTATGCAGTATGCCTTTCTGTATTTTTCATTTACCCAATGTCCCTTGATCTGCAACTTTCCTCATTATCCTTGCATAGGTAATTGTATTTTCTATATTCCCTTTTTCCGCAGCTGGCTTCCTCCTGTCCGTAGCTGTCTTTCCCTACAACTTTTTGTTATGGTGGCAGAAACCTTTCACTCACCACTTGTATCTCCTTTGCATCTCTGTGTGGTGCAGTATACAGAAGGAGACTGACTTGGCCCATAGCTTTCAGAGAAACAAATTAGCAAAACAATATGACATGAGTGGAGGAGCAATGTCATTTGAAGAAAACTGTGTGTAATACAGGGAACTATTTTGTTTTTAGCGTTGAACTGAAGGGAGGGAAAGAATTGCCAAGTCGGGCAGTAGGTTATGTCTGCCTGTAAAATGCCCTTTTCAACCTACTTATAAGTACTATACAGTCTCCGCATTATCTTTCCTCGTTTCAAGACAGACCACCACTCCCATATCCCATGGTTCATGGGCACAATGCAGCCTCAGTACCAGCCATTACTGCTGGTGCTACTGGTAAGTTATATTTAATAAGTCTTTTTTTAACAAATAGTATGCATTATAGTGTCCTGTTTTCTATTTTCCTTTATCTTCCCCCTATCTACTGTAGTGTCCGCTTAAGGCATGCATACCTGCTTACTTATGGTTTATTTTATATTTCTTCATTTTCCGCAGCTGACTTCCTCCTGTCCCTAGCTGTCTTTCCCTACGACTTTTTGTTATGGTGGCAGAAACCTTTCACTCACCACTTGTATCTCCTTTGCATCTCTGTGTGGTACAGTACACAAAAGGAGACTGACTTGGCCCATAGCTTTCAGAGAAACAAATTAGCAAAACAATATGACATGAGTGGAGGAGCAATGTCATTTGAAGAAAAGTGTGTGTAATACAGGGAACTATTTTGTTTTTAGCGTTGAACTGAAGGGAGGGAAAGGATTGCCAAGTCGGGCAGTAGGTTATGTCTGCCTGTAAAATGCCCTTTTCAACCTACTTATAAGTACTATACAGTCTCCGCTTTATCTTTCCTCGTTTCAAGACAGACCACCACTCCCATATCCCATGGTTCATGGGCACAATGCAGCCTCAGTACCAGCCATTCCTGCTGGTGCTACTGGTAAGTTATATTTAATAAGTCTTCTTTTAACAAATAGTATGCATTAAAGTGTCCTGTTTTCTATTTTCCTTTATCTTCCCCCTATCTACTGTAGTGTCCGCTTAAGGCATGCATACCTGCTTACTTATGTTTTATTTTATATTTCTTCATTTTCCGCAGCTGACTTCTTGTCTGTAGCTTTCTTACCCTCCCTTTTTTAGTAGTTTTACCTCATCCTATTTTAAATATATTTGTGTTACCTTATTTTAACAGAGGTTTGTTGGTAACACAAAGAAAAATGCTGGCCGAAGCATTCACAACATGTAGGTTGACAGAAAGCTTTATGGAGCAAACAGTCAACTCAATATTATAGGAACAGAGATAGATGGTCATCATGGACCCCAACAAGATGTTATACATGTTTCCATTATGTGACAGTGCAACATGGCAGGATACCAATACCATGTTTCCTTTCCATTCCATTCCACCCCTTTATCTTTTTGCTGATCTGTTCATAGTCATGTTCCTCGATTATGAAAAATATTTTAACATTGAATGGTTGACTCCTTGATTTTTAACATATCAAGTAATCCTTTTAAAGTTATATTTAGGATAGATAATTTAACATTGTTGAGGCATTGTTTTTGTACTTGTGCAAAATAATGTGATGGTTACAGATATCTAATGTGTCTGTTATGTTTCTGTCTAGATCCAGAAGTATTCCAGGCTCCTGATGAGGAGGGCAAGGTTCCCATTTGTAGCAGGGAAAGGAGTGACTGCTTGGATGAGTGGTAAGTCATTTTCCTTTCTCAGTATTAACTACTGCATTTGTTAAGGTATTCCTTCCTTTCTTCCGAGCCCAATTAGCAATTCTTTACAAAATTAGCCAGCCTTTTATGTTCTGTATAGCCCTATACACCATTGAATTTGTAGAAGAAAAGGTATGATGCCCATGGCCCATCCCCTACCACTCCCCCAATCTGTCCAAGACAGCGCAAAAATTACAATCCCATCTTGGCATGCACCACATTTCTCCCACATGATGACATCCTGTTAGCTGTCCTAAAAAACATGCTTCCCCACCAAGATTGCGCTATTAATGTTGCACGGTGCATAGTTAAGTAAATTGTGTAGCATTAATTTAATGTGCTATTTTAATCAATTGCAATATATATTTATATTTCGCAGCTCATTCGTTTATTAACAGACTTTGGGTGTGTGTTGGAAGTCTCACCATATGAAATCATTTTAACTTTTGATACATTTTTTATTACAGTGGTGGTCATGGATTTATCATACCCTGCACTGCTACTGCATTATGTGAAGTATATATGGGAAGAAACTTGGCTCTATGAGCAGGAATCACATAAAAAAAATCCAATGAACCTAAGGGATCAGCAATAAAGTGCTATATAAACAAGTGTTTGCCATGAGTACTACAATTCATGTTCTTTTCTTTGGATCATCTAGCTACTCCAGCCAGAGAACCAGCCCCAATGGAAGACAGCTGCTCAGCTGCACCGCCAGAAAATTGAGGCAATTGTGGTGGGATACTGACAGTTGGTGGTCCTCGAAGAAGAGCAAAAGGAGGCAGCTACTGCTGTTGCTGCTGCCTTGGCCCATCAGCCGGAGGGACCCCGGCAACAACATTATCACCACTGCAGGCAGCCACAGTACCTAGCCACCCAAGTTATCCCCTAGCAACAACCACAGATTCTGCCCTCCTCCTACAATTTGCAAGAGACTTCGTGGAAATATAGCGGGGTCAACAGGAACTTATAAGGGGGATGGAGACTGTGGAGGCCTCTTTTTTACAGAGAGGGGGTGGGCCTGTTGGGTGAGAATGGGAACAGGGTTGTTAATTTTCTGGACTATTTTGGGTGAGGACATATCCTATTGTAGGAGGAAAGGGTGGGGAAGTACATTGGAGGATAGGTATGTTTTGGAAGTTTGAGGGGTTTTTAGGGTGAGCGGGTAGGCCTATTGTGGAAGGACAATCTGGGAGTTTATTTTTGTTTGCTGATAAATGGGTTGGATTTTTCCTTGGATATGTGTCTTTGCAGTACTAGTTAGTGAAACATCGCCATTAATTAGACGGGGAGCTCTACCAATGTAGTGATGACAGAGGCTGTCCTCTGTACCTGTCCCATTGGAAAGCAATTGTCCCACAGGGTGCAGCCCTTTGGCCCTCTCTAGTTTTTAGTCTTTCCCTATCTGAGCTCCCCTGCCATGTATTATTAAGCAGAGTAATTCCTTACATTACCTACTCCATTACAGTACATCCCCTAGCAACCAATGTGGGAAACCTGACTATGACCATAAATAACCCTCCTACCCTATAATGCCATGATCAGTCTGAGAAGCAGCCATCTTCCCATCAATAGCAGTTGTATACCACTTGCTGCCCTTGGCCTAGCCTCTGTAACTAGTGCCCACTGTTAGAAATTGGGATATTAGTTGAGACAGATGTCCTACTCAAATAAAAAACAAAATCATTGTCAGGGTGCACCACAAAAGTCACTAAATAAGCATATGCATAACCCTCTGGTGGCCTGACAAAAAAACAGCCAGGCATTAACCTAGAAGCAATGTGTAAGGTATTTATGCAGCACTCAAACAGTAATAAAGTGAAAATCCACACAAGAAAAATCCCAAACCAATTTAGAATTACAGAGTAACTTTTAATAAATAAAATAATACCAGAACAACAAAATTAGTTGAACCAGTTTTTACAGTTTTAGATGAAAATAATGCCAGAAAGACACTCGTGTTTATCTGGTTGCGCTGGATCGGAGGAAAGTCACAAGTTCAGTCCAACGACAATGGAGCGTGTGTCAGATACAGGGACCAGGTTTGTCCTGCTAAAGACTGAAGAGTAAACTTCTCAGGTCCGGGTGAAGAGTGAGAGTCCCATTGGCGGGGGTAAAAAGGAGGTCATTGTTAGTGCGAGGAACAGGTGGTGCATCACAGAGGGTCGTTGCTGTAGTGTGAAGAGCCGGATATCACTGGACAGTCACGGCCGGTGTAGGTAAGCACGATGAGGCGGTGAAGCGAGCGGGCGGGGCGAGGAGGAAGTTGACAGATGACAGAATAGGTTTTATTTATTTATTTATTTAATTTGACCTATTTCGTCGTCTGTTGACGAAAGGCCCCTCCCACCCCGCCCCGCACCCGCCCCGCCCCACCCTGCCCCACTGTGCTTTCCGGCGCCAGCCACCTCTGTCACTGGAGATTTGTGTTGGCAGTTGATGCGGGCTGTCGCTTGAGCTTCACATTGGTGGTCTTCGCAATGGACCCAGTGGGTGCGAAGGGCAGGTGTGGCTGGAGCTTCACATTGGTGCTCAATGAGGGCAGTCGACTCTTGGTATGCAGAAATCACTTCACTGTTGTGAGGTGAATAAAACTTTTGTATCTAAACCTTTTCTTCACAAGGAACACACTCTGATGACAGCCAAGGGTATAGGATCTGAAGTGCACACTCCAACAGAGGCCTGCAGCAGGGGTCCAGTTGGTGCTGGTCAGCGTGGCTTTTACAGGGATGCCCCTGGAAGTTTGTTGTTTCCCTATAGCTAAAACACAAGGTCAGCCAACTGACCCTTGGAGTCCTGTCTGGGGCATATGAATTCAAGGCAAACAGGTCCAATTTTACTTCTTCATACAGCAAGGCAGTCATTCTTCTGAATTTTTCACAGGTCCAGGGATGTTCTGATGAGAGGTTCTGAAGGTACCACTTTTATACCTGGTGCCACCCTTTGCATGGGGGAATTTCATGGTATACCCCCAGAACTGGTTCTGGGTAAAGATAGTACCACTTACTAGGACTTATAAGAAAATTAAAGGAGTCAGTTAGGTTTATGCAAATGTTACCATATTTAAAGGAGAAAGCACAAGCACTTTGCACTGGTTAGCAGGGGGAAAGTGCACAGAGTCCTAATACCAACAAAAATTAGTTCAGCAAAAACAGGCGTGAAGGAAAAAAAGTCTGGAGGAATGCCATTAATGGGGTCTGTCAACATTCAGCAAAAACAACAATCTCTCCTTCCCTTTTCTCACCTGAGTAGATTACGCAATGTCTCCTACCTCTCCCAATTGGCCCATACCTCAGAGCAGGGTTTTGCAAATGGCCTCCTTATGCTGGTGGTGGCCCAGCATTAACAGGCAAGACATCACAGGGAAAACATGGCTCTTCTTATTCTGAATGATGCTGGTTAGTTGAATTAGCTAAAGGATTGGTTATGCATCACAGGAAACTAGAATAAAAGAACACACAGAGTGAGTGGAAAATCCAAGACTAAGACCACCATGACAAAAAAACACAACTGGCAACAAAGAGTTGATTCATTTACTAAAGTATGCATAATGGTCTAAGGAGTCAGGACTCAGGAGAAGTTTATCTTCAATGGAATCCATGGGGGTATGGAGCGCAAGATGGTGCCTGTGTGATTCCCTGCCTCACCGCCACCTGCGCCACGAGATCACTCAGCCGTCGGCTATGCGGCCTGACCTCAAGATCCTGTTGTGCAAGGAGCAGTTGGCGTTGGATTATCGTGCTGGGTACTTCTGTGGATTCCCCCTTCGACTGCAAGGCGCATCGCGAGCCCCGCGAGCACCGCGACCGCGGATATCTCCGAGAATGTGGAGAAGCCCGACAACTTCGGGACACGGCGTGGGAAGCAAGCATCCCAAAGTACGGGCACTTTCCTCAAACCCCGGAGCTCGGACCATGCTGCTGGTCTTCCTGGGGCGCCGGAGCGACTGGTGTGGTCCCGGTCTCCTGTTTGGTCTTTTTTTTGCTTGGCTGCTTTCTTTGGTGGCTCGGAGCTGTTCTCCACGAAACCCACGGGACTTAAAAATGCCAACCACCGACCTTGACTCTTCAACTGGTGAGTGGAGTATGACCTCTTGCGGGGTCCGGGGGGCAAAAGGCAAAATACCAGCTAATTTCAGCTCTGGTCCCCAAAATGCAGCGCCCCACTCTCTGGAAGCAGAACCCACACCCAAAAGCAAGCGAGAAACCGTGGGGCCTAAAAAAACCTCAAACAAATCTGCTGGTGGGGGGCCTCCAAAGGATGGACGCTCCTCCCAACCCTCAGTTGCGAAACTGTTCTCTACTGCAGGGATGGGCCCTGGTAGCGGGATAAGACCCACAAACAGCTTCAATAAAGAAAGCGACTTGACAAAATCAGCTTCGGCCAGCCCGGTCAAGCTCCCTGATACACAACTAGAATCACAGTCTACTCCTCCTTTACCTTTACCTGGCATACTCGGCTTAGAACCTGGCCGGACAGCTCAAACTCAAGAGCCCACGACAGTTGATAAAACTACCTTTAATATTAATATGGAAGCTTCAGCTCCCTCCGTGGAGTCTGATCTGCTGACCGGCGCTGACTCTAGCCTGAACCCAACTACAAGCGCTCCCCAGGATCATGATATCTGGGGCCCTTCGTCCACCGATGTCTTTGATCTAAAAAATATCAGTACACAATGGTTACCAAATCCAGGATCTCCAGACACCTTGGGGGAGCACTTTTTTCGGTCTCAGATGGCTCGAACTCTCCGGCCGAAGCAAGCTCTTCCTCATCCAGCGACAATGACCTTTCTGAATCTAATTTCAGTAATGTCTCCAAAGGGAAAAACACGGTCCGAAAACAGAAATGTCAGGGGGCAAAAAGCAGAGGGAAGACGCAGGATAAGAAGGATCATCTTAAATGGGACTATTCTGGGTCTCAACTCTCTTTTTCCCACAATGACGAACCCGTTAAAACGACCTGCGTCTCACAAGACCAGCCTGATGAGCCCTCTTTGGCCGCTATTTTGACTTCAATTAAGCAATTTCAGGAAGAAGCCCGGGTAGACAGCCAACAGGCCAAGTGTGCTGCTAAAAAACTTCAAGGGAGTATCCGAAAAGTCAACAAAACCTTTTCTGATATCTGTGAAAGAATGACAATGGTGGAAGGACGTACTGAAAGCCTCGAATCGGACGTTGTGCTGCTCAAAAACCAATGTACTTCCCAGGGTGATCGCATGTCAGACGTCGTGTGGAAGCTGGAAGAACAGGAAAACAGGTAACGCCGAAATAACCTCCGCCTCCTTGGGATTCCCGAAGGAGTAATGGGGGAAGATCCTCGGCGCTACATCATAAAACTCCTAAGGGGGGCCTTTCCCGAACAGACTGAGTGGTGTTGGGAACACGAAGTCCAGCGAACCCATCGCTTCCCCTTTACACTAAAGAAGCAGTCTGGCAGCACTAACAAATCCACAAAGCCACGAGCCTTCCTGATTTTTTTTGGGAACTTCTTATTAAGGCAACTAATTTTCGACCAAGCCAGACAGTACTCTCAGAAATCCTTTGAGGGGGTATCCTTCTTCGCCAAACCTGATTTCTGTCATATTACCGTGGAGCGAAGATGGCCCCTTCGCCAATTAATTGCCCCATTTCAACAGCTGGGAGCAAAGGTTTTTCTTATGAATCCCGCCAAATTGAAGGTCATCCTGAACGGCGCTTCACGAATTTTTACTTCAGAAATCAAGGCGCAAGGTTTCTCACTGGACTTAAGGCTAGAAAAGCGTCAAATTGTCGCTAATTCTGCATTAATATGATTATAGCTAATTTTCTCTGGCTAGAGAGGTGTCTTCTCTGAAAATTACCTTAATAACAAGACAGCTCTAAGAAATGCATCTAGTTTAAAACAGTTGTTTTTGTTTTTTCAATGTGCCTAATGTTCAATTTTTTTGTGCAGTCTTATACCAAAAGTACATCTAGGGTGTCTTACAGCTTGATATGTGCGTTCCAATCGCTCATTTTGGGCGGGTTTCAGTGTTTCCTGATGTGTTTTATTCATACTGGCTATTTGGTTTATGGGTTTAATAGGGACTTTACATATATATTGTATATTTATTGTGCACATTCACTCACAGTGTTCTTTAATGGGGGGAACTTTCCTTTAAAACCTTGATGAATACAACAAATCTTAAAATCCTGTCTCTGAATATTTGCGGGTTAAATGATAATCGAAAAAGGCAGAAGGTTGCTCAGAGCTTACGGTTGCTGGGGGCCAACATAGTTTGCCTCCAAAAGACGCATATAGAAGGCTCTCAGCTGCATCTCCTAAATACCTTGGGATATAAAGTTATTGGGGGTACAACACAAGGGACTCGAACAAGGGGCGTTGCTATTTTAGCACGCTATAACTATCTTCCTCAGTCTACCCGAGTTAAATCTGACCCCCAAGGAAGATGGGTGTTTATAGAATGTCACATAACCCCTGCCTTTTCTTTCACCCTGTGTTCTATATATGGGAGTGTCTTGGATGACCCTAGCGTGATAGATCGGGTTTCGGCAGAATTGGCACATTGGCCCCTTCCCGCCATCATATGCGGGGACCTTAATATTAATCTACCCTGCAACTGGGGGTCAAAATCTCAACACCGCCAGGCTACCCGCAAACCCAAAGTGCTTCAAGCACTTAAAAATCTTTTACATATTCATGGGCTTGTAGATGCCTGGTCTCATCTATATCCAAGTCTGCCAGGATATATATTTTTTTGCACCCCACAAATCCTTCGCACGCCTGGACTTTTTCTTGGTTTCCTCTTCTCTAATCCACTATAGTGAAATCGACCTGCACCCCCGTATTCTATCCGACCATAACCCTTTAAGCCTCAACATTCGGGGTTTGATTACCCATAAGGAAATCCCATCCTGGAGTTTTGAGAGAGCACTTCTGCTGGATGAGGGTTACCAGACCCACATGAAACAATGGATAAAGACCTTCCTTGATAATAACCTAGGCTCAGCCCCCGTGATGATAGTTTGGGACACGTTAAAAGCTTGTGTTCGGGGTGAAACCTTACAATTTTCACTAAATAAAAATAAGCAGGAGAAGGCACAGCTGATGGAGCTACAAGCTAAATTAGCTAAAACCGAGGAAAATCTTATTTCGGTAGTCCAGTCCAAGGGGGAGGTTGATTCGGCACAACTGGCTGTGGCTGCTACTAGGGCTGAGATTTGCTCAGCTTTCGCCAAGAAAGCCGCCTCCAAGTGGGCTGTTGTACGAGAAAAAACATACGAGTGTAGCAAAAAGATTGGCCATCAGTTGGCAATGAGAACCAGACAACAGACCACCGTTAATGAAATCCAAAAAATTAAGACGCCTGCAGGTGTTATAACCGGCAACCTTGGAAGAAATACGTACAGCCTTTCGCGAATTTTTCCAGGGTTTATATTTGGAGGAAGTGGTGGCATCCCAATTGGATGAGCAACCGGATGTCAACAATTACCTAGACTCAATTGTGTTGTCGTCCCTTAGCAAAGAAGAGCGGGAGCAACTTGAAGTCGCTCCCTCAGGGGAAGAAATTGCTAGGGCTCTTATTAACCTACCAAACGGGAAAGCTGCTGAGCCCGACTGTATCCCAGTCGAATTCTACAAGGTTTTCCTTTCCCAAATTAAAGACATTTTTAATGCAGTAGTGACACAAATCTTTCAGGGTGCTACTCCTCCTCAATCTTGGTCTATTGCTAAAATTATTGTCTTCCTGAAAAAAGATAAACTGCCAACTGAAATGGGTTCGTACCGTCCAATCACCCTTATTAACGGTGATTCAAAAGTATATTCCCAAATTCTCGCCACACGACTTTCAGCCAGAATTGACGGTCTCGTGTCCAGGTGGCAGCATGGATTTATTCCCGCCAAGGGCACTATCGAGCATATTCGGAGGGTCATTACTCTGCTTGACGCCGCACAGGTTTCAGGAGACCCGATGGCTGTAATACTCCTAGATGCTGAAAAAGCATTCGATCTGGTCTCCTGGAATTTTCTCTGGGGCGTCATGCAGAGAATGAATTTTGGGCCTAAAGCCATCCAGGCTATCAAGGCATTATCTCTTACCCCTATGGCTAGGGTGTCTATCAATGGGGGATTGACCGAACAAATAAAAATCACGCGGGGGACCCGATAAGGTTGTCCTTGCTCCCCACTACTGTTCGCGTTATATATCGACCCACTCATTAAAAAACTTGAAGGAAATCAGGCTATACCGGCAGTGAGCAGATTTGGCCTAGAAACCAAAATCATGGCCTATGCCGATGATTTGGCTCTGGTTACGCCGGATCCAGAGAAAGCCATCCTAGAAATTGAGGCCGAGGCCCATTTATTCGGTTCCTTATCTGGATACAAACTGAACAAAGGGAAAACCCAAATTATAATCAACAAAAATGTCACCTGGAACGATGGAAGAGTAGTGGCCAAAGCTAAATACCTAGGTATTGACATCTTGGCTGATACTGACCTGATAGTTGACCAGAACACGGATCCTCTTGTCTTAGAGACAAGGAAAGCCTTGAGCCGTCTTAATAATTTACACCTTTCCATTGTTGGTCGTTTCAATTTGTTAAAAATGATTTTTTTTCCAAAAATGTTATACTTGTTTAGGGCTATACCCTCGGAGTTCAACAAGTCAACACTTTTAAGGTTTGAAAGGCTATTTTCTCAATTTGTGTGGGCATTCTCTCAACCCAGAAGGGCATATAAATTCTTGTCTTTACCCCGGGAAAGAGGGGGGTGGGCTTTACCCAACTTAAAATTATATTACTGAGCTACTGTTTTACAATCATGCCCCATACTGTTGCAAGACTCCCCCTCAATTCCCGCTGTTGGTCTGCCCTCACCCTATGAACTCCTGCTCGGTCCCGATGCTTGGGGTTGTCTGTGGTGACAGCTGGAATTTGGATACTACAGAAGAGTCAAATTCAAGACCCTTCTAGGTGTCTATAAAGCTTTCTCAGCTGTACGTAAGAATTTAGGTATCGGTAGACTGAACTTTTATACTACTATTAAGAATAATCTTAACCTACCAGATATCTTTGGTCCATCATACTTCCAAACCTGGATAGATAAGGGAGTAAAGAAATTAGGTGACCTTTGTTCACCTGGAGAAATCTTACCCTTTGAAGATCTTCAATCCCTCTACAATTTAGACAATAGGGACTCTTTTAAATATCTCACCATTAAATCCTTTTTTTTACGGAAAACTGGGGGGCCCGCAGGTTTTGCTAACTGTGAACTGATTGAGAAACTTTGCGGAACTACACCTCCGCACATTGGTATCATTTACAATTTTTTTAATAGCTTAATGCCTGACGACCTGTCCATAGTTTCAACCAAGTGGCAACAGAAACTGAACATTTCTAACAACGTTTTCTATCTGGCGCTTAAATCCGCCCAAAATGATTTGCTGTCTGCCAGTCTTCAGGCGCAGTTCTACAAAACCCAGGGGCGGCTGGTGGAATTTGGAACTGGTGGGGCATATGCAGACCGAATCAACGTATGCGAGCGAGCGCACCGAGTGAGCCTGACGGCAATAAGGGGGGATTCGGGGGGTTCTCCCCCCGTGAAGAATTTTTTTACAAATTGCTATCTTTTTGGTGCGATTTTCAGCACTATTTCTGTGATAAATGGACTAAAAATTCAGTTATTCTAGGCATTCATAAAAGAAAACTCATACGGCAAGAGTGCTGGCATGCCCCACCAGTGGCAGCTGTGCGCTATGTACACCACAAGTGCCAAACTTCCAACTTTCTCAACGCTTGTTCCTGAGTGTTGCAGTGTCCCTGAAATCACATCCTGCTAATAAATGAATTGGCCTAATATACAGCAATAGCAATGAAACTGTAAAGACATTTAACGAGACCATGGGATACAGAAGATCCCGACTCACCTGTCTGGAGATAGACCACCTCCAGAAGCCTTCAGGAGCATCAGCGATTTTAAGATGTGAACCCTCCTCAAAATGGCCTCTTCCAGCCTAGGAGCAGTAGCAGAAATCTGGGGCTTTGAAGAGTGGTATGCTTTCTGCTAATCTCAACGAAGTTGATTGCTGTTACTATTATTAACCTGCTTATTTTGTATAATGCAAAGCAGCAGGCAGCGTGCCAGTCTTTAAAATGTTGCCAGGATTCTGCTAATTTTACCATCTGCATTACTGGCCCTAAAGTTATGTTTGTGCCCTGCTGCCCGTCTGCGTCTGGCTATGTTTGTCGTGTGTAGATGCCTTTGAACGTGCAAGAAACTCAAACTGATGTCATAAAACAGCAATGAATCTTACTGCACTGATGCTAACAAACATTCACTACTAAAAGATCCCATAAGACAGAACAGCGTTCATACACCCTTCGGAGTCCAGTTGTGCTGCTTAGCTGGCTGTCACTGTGCTCATAACTGCACTACTGACAAACATATGCCACCCGCTGCAGTCCACCTGAATACATTGAACAGAACACGTGCTTAACAATAGCACTTACCACTGTGCAACAACAAGCACAAATGTCCAGCAAATTGGCTAACTCTTTTCAATTCAGACTTTAACCCAGTCCTCTATGCTTTGCTTAGCAAACGGTTTCAAAAGGCATTATGATCATATGAAATACCAGAAAAAGACCTGCACAGTTGCTCAGTTGCTCAAAGCTGCGCGCATACTGAAAAACCTTGAAGTGCACGATTGTCTCAACCTAATATAAACTTTTTGGGCTTGTACTTATGTTGGTTGTCAATTTACTTACTGATATACTATTGCGCAACCTCCTCTGATGTGTCTGTAAAACGTACCTTTTGTCCCAAATTTGTGTCCTGAATTTTGACCTTCTATCCTGAATTTTTGTCCTGAATTTTGACCTTTTGAATTTTCAGACCCACCATGCTGAATTTGCACCCATGCAAGTTGGTCACCCTACACCACATGGTGGCCATGTCTATTTTTGAGCAGAGCACCCCAGGAGAGTGTTTACATATTCAATATGCATGATTCTTAAAATAATACCAGCTCATCCAGGCCACCCCTAGAGCTTTGGCGACCTGGAATAGTCCAAATTGTCACACCTGTTGGAGTGTGATGTCAGCAGTTATTGTGGCACTGGCATGGGCAGCGGTGGTAGGGGCAGCATGTGGTGCAAGCTGCAGGGCTCTCCCGTGAAATACCGTAGGCCCTGGCCCTTATTCTTATTTTACAAACTAAGCACTGTTTTCTGTGTGTGCCTGAACGTGCAACCAAAGGCAGGTGTGCTGCACTTTATTGACTGCTATGCCTGTAACAAAACCAAGCGTTGAAGTTCCCAATCCCAAGCCTTGGATTGTACAGAGAATTAAATCTGCACATAATGAAGCATTTCTGCTGATTTTATCGTCGAAGTCTTGCTCTAAATTTCATAACAATGAGGTCCGTAATGGTCTGAATACTTTATTCTGCTGCTATAAATTTTGTGCAGCTGCATTAGAGTGGAGGGATGTAAATCTTGCTCTGTGAGCGTCCTCTACTCCTGTGTGCCTGCAGCCTTATCTCTGCAACGGGATAAGTCCAAGGGTGGTAGGGTCAAATTCCACCTCCTACCCACTGCTCCATTACTGTCTCCAGAAGGGAGACCCAATATTGGCAGCGGCCCCTAGTCCCGTGTCCTCGCCAGCCAGGTCAAGAGATGAAAACAGGATGCGATGCGGGTAAGGGGGATGTATATACTATCCCTGGGTTGGGTTACCCCACTACTTCCTGTTTTTCTCTCCTGGCCGGAGGTGGAGTACACCTCAAAATTAATGACTGGGAATAGAGAAAATGGGACGTAAAGATAATGGGTAAAACTGATGTTCTTTATGTTTTTTTCCATCATGCAAAACAGAGAAGCTACTCATAGATGACTTGTCGATTCTCATGTTTTTCCTAGAATATACGTTGTTTCACCAACCACTTTATTGTATCGCTCCAAGTCATTTAATTAAGTTATTATACATGTCGTTATAAAGTTTTTAATTAATTTCACGTATTTAAATCCTACTGCAAAATGCTAATTAACAAATAAATTGTCCTCTCATTTTTCATTTGCATTTTACACTTAGCACAAATGAGACAAAGAAATACATGACAGAAGCCATATTTTTTAAAAGGCCAACGTTGAAACCCAAACACAGTAAGCCACTTTTTGCACTGCAATTAGATACTTGGCTCACATGCCTACTAGCCTGTTGAACTCTGCGTGCTTCTCTCACTGTGAGGGAAAATTAGTATGCACCTGATTCTAATCGCTCTGCAAAGCGTGATCACCAATCGAGAAGGCGCACCGCCATTAAAGTCCAGTCGTGGCTCGCAATACGGGGGGTGGGGGGGAGTCGGTGGGGGTCGCGCGGGGGAGTTTAAAATAAAAAAAACACAACTTACCTGGTCCGCGCCGCCTCTGTTCCTGGCCTGGGCCGGGGTCCCGCGTTGGGGGCTGCTTGGCGCCTTCTGTTCTGCTCTGTCCTGGGCCGGTCCCGCGCCTTCTGAACAACAGCCCTGGACCCTCAGGCTGCGCGGTGTGTCAGGTAGCCAATGCTGGTGCTGCATTAGCAGCACCAGGATTGGCTAGGGCATGGAGACGCCCCACCCATTAGAGACCGGGGGTTGCTGCATGAAGCAACCCTCGGCCTCTCGGGTCCTGACTCCCCCCTCGCTCTCCTGGTCCTTAGGAGGTGGCTGTAGTGCGCATGCTCGGGCTGGTCATATAAATGACCAGCCCAAAATCGAGCATGCGCACTATTGCAGCTGCGCTTTAGTAAGCGCTGCTGTCAGTCACCCTCCTTGCTGCCGCAGCCAGCCCCGCCCCCCTTTAGCGCCGATTGAATGCCTGCCGGAGCGGAGCGTCTCGCGAGTACTTTAAACTAAGTTTGCTATAATTTTGCTTGCGTGCGGTGCGACTTGGGGCCATGTGGCCAGGTGGGGCAATGCCCCAGCACCCCAATGGACGCACCGCCACTGACAAAACCTGTTTCTTTTTATATTTCACTCCCTCTAGGATTGCGAAATGGGGGACTGGGAAAGGTACACACTGTCCGCGTTGTGCTGAATTCAGTGCCGATTCAATCCACATGTTCGCTACATGCGCTAAATTGGGGCCGTTATTAAATAAAATTCAATGCTTCCTAGGCCAGGTGTTATCTCATAATGTATTCTTAACACCTTCCTCCATATTATTGGGCACACAAGACTCGATAGACAGAAAGAACGGAGGGGCCCTAATATTCATTGCCATGGCTACTTATAGGCTGTGCATTGCGTCTGCCTGGCTGGACCCTAATCCCCCATTGTTTACGCACTGGCTAGCTCGGTTTTATTCAATTTTTTCTCTTGAAAAGGCAATATACTTTAAAAAGGGACACCAAGCCAAAAAAAAAGGATTAACCATCTGGGGGTCTCTTTCTCGTTGCCTTAACCCGCTAAACCCTGAAGCAAGCGAGGATAGTGTTTAAGGTTTATTGTTGTTATATAAATTAGGAAACCTCCTTTCCCTTTAACGTGTGTTATTCACTTTGCTGTGGTCCTTTTCTTATGCACCAGTCACTTTACCCCCTGTTCTTTAGTAATACTCAATAATATTTAGTCTGTTGGGGTGTTTTTATTCTTCTTAAAGATGTACCGCTGCACTGGTCACTTTATCTTTTGCTTTTTACCAAATCGATCAATTTATTTTTCTTTGTCCAACTGTTTGTTGCGGTAATTTATATTGTACTTTGATACTTTGGACTACGATACCTGTGCTCTTACATGATTTATTATTACAGGCTTTCAAAGATTTGGCACTCGCCGCACATTCTCAGCCCTGGGGGGGGGAAAGGGGGGGTTGCTACACTTTGTACAATTGCCTCCTTTGTTATGTATTTTTTTGTTCACTGCAATTGAAAATAAAAAAAAATAAAAAGGAATCTATGGGACATAGATTATGGAAAAATGTCCACACTACCTATCCTTGGTCAAACATTATTGTAATTAAGTCTCTGCACTATGATGTCCCTTTCTTAGCTGGGTGGAAGGAGTTGCAAGGGCAAATGTGTACATTTTGGTTACCACCTCCTGTAACAGTTGGTGTCACTTTAACCACTTCCACTGGCCAAGTGTGAGATCTGTTAATGGAAACAACATTGGGCTCAGCAGCAAACTCAAGCTCCTGCTCTGCTCCAACTTCCTGATGATCTGTTGGTGGCTATGACTCCTAATATTGACTTTCCTGCAATGATTTGTTTTTCTGCTGAGAGAATCCCATTTCTGATTTAATGTTTTCCATGACTGCAGTCACTGCAGCACTGAGAGACATGGGCTTAGGTTTTGGTGGTGGTGCCATTGATGCATGAGGGATCCCTCTTTCCAGCCTCTTCCTGCCTAGAGGTTGGTGCAGTAGGTGCACCTTGTTTTCTGAAAAATGATGAGAGGTTGATGCCAGTGGTGGCAATAGACTTCCTCTTCTCCTCAATTGCCACTTTCTTTCCAGAAACATCTTTCTTTGGGGCTATGTTCTTTTATGGGGTTGCAGTACACTTAGTACAAGCAGAAGCACTTAGCAGAGGACTCTGGTGTTGCTATGAGTTAATTCCCAGACTTCTCTCCATCTCAGTATTGTGCGCAACATGATGTCACATGAACCTATAGGCAATAAAAATGAAACTGGAAATCAGTGAGACATGGGCAATCTAACAAGTAATCATCAACATCAATGCCTATCAGTATTTTACCCATGCATAAACTATTTTTTTGCTAGACATTACTCAGTAAAGGCTAATTAGTGCCACTCTGGGGTCAATAGGGACTCTTTGGAAGGCAAGAGGGGCAAAAAAAAAAAAAAATTAAATAATTCCACATCAGGCCCAATGGGTATGCCATGGGAAGTGAGGGTGCAGGCAACAATTTAATAAAATAATAAAATAATTGCTGGTGCCTCTCCAGGGATCATGGAGCCTCTATGGGAGGCGGGGAGGCAAACACTAAATACATGAATAAAATAGCTTCTTGTGCCTCTGCAGTGTCCATTGGGACTCTATGAAGGTATGGGGAGGTAGGCACACTTGAATAAAGGAATAAAATAATTGCTGCTGTCATTCAAGAACTTTATGGGAGGTGGTGGGGATGGCAGAAATTGAATAAAGTAACAAAATAATTGCTGCCCCCCTCCAGGGCCAATCGGGACTCTTTGGGAGGAGGGCACAAACTGAATAAGTTATTAAATAATTTCTGGGTCCCATCCAGGGACCATGTAGACTCTTTGGTAGGCAGTAGGAGGCAGGCAAAAATCATAACAAAGTAAATTAAATATTTGCTTTTGCCCCTCCAGGGCCCATCAGGATTCTACGGGAGGCAAAGAGGCAGGCTAAATTCAAATAAATGAATAAAAAGCAAAAACAATGTACTACAATCAGCTAAAAGAACCAAAAAATATATTGGGAAACAAATTACAAAAATGTCATGGGCCAATCAATGTTCCTAAAAAATGGCTTTTGAAAGGTACTGATCCAGCGGTCTACCAACAACAGACACTCTACTACCATATACTCACTTGGGCCCATACAACTTGCTTCCGCTGCACTCTAAGTAAACCACTGGAGTCTATTAGTTTTATATGTTACTCATACCTCAGGATCTAGTTATTACTTCTTTAACTAAACCTTCTGCTGATCAAACAGTTCTTTCCTCTGGTCAATGGACCAGTTAGGTAAAACTAGTTGATGGCGATAATTGACATAACTTATTATACATTTCTTAATAAGTATAACATAATGACAGACTCAATAAGTTTTAAATCTTTATCTAAAATTAGGGGTTTTGAACCATCTCAAAGCGTTTCAGTACAAACACCCTCATTCGCGGGAGTGCCAATTCAAAAATATCTCAGATAACACTTATCAATTCAGATCCACACAATAACTTTGCTCAGAAAGAAGAGGATAGAGACAGAAGAGCATTTATCAAACGATGAATTTCATAGTTACCAAAGTATGGTGTGAAGACCAACCCCCTGGCAAAAGGGCTGGTTAGGGCCTCCCAGGACAGATCAGGAGACAAAGGCTTCAGGACAGGAATCAGGACAGGATACTTCACCTCTCTAATTACCGACGACTACGTTGCACCCCTCTCTGACACTCTCTTCCTCCTCGTGGTTCTTCCGCGATTTTTCTCTAAACCCATCCAAATTAAGTAGATGGTTCTGCATTCGGTTTCTTCATCAGCATTTCAGAGCACCACCCCGGAACACCCCGATGTCAGGCTTCTTCAAAGTGCAAAGCTCGCTCAACCCGACTTCACTCTCGAACTCTCGACTCTCGACCCCCGAACTTCTCTCCAAGACAATGCCCCTTCTTCTAACTAAACTACCTCAATTATACCTTTCCATAGGCATGTACCACCCATTCATGTTTCTATTGCACAGAATACTAACTTCGGATTGGACTGGCGAGGGGGGATGATCATCACACCACACTTATACTTCATTTATTCTCTTTTAACCATTGTTTCCAAACTCCTCCCTTCAAACTTTATTCCGCCCTTCCTTTCCCATACATCTTTAAGCTTTATTTAATACATTTGTAACTGATTCCTTGAATAAGTTCCTTCATTTGAACTCTTCACCCTCATGTTCCCAGGGCACATCTCCGCCGACCTTGGACTCGTGTCAAATCCTTAGTAATCTTCCAGGCTTCCGTATCAGGGCGCATGCGCCACGCCATATTGGTCTGCTCGACTCGGACAACTTTAATAGTCCCAAATACGCACTAATAATAAAGTCGAAAAGGAAAATGTTATTCTCAAATATAAATGGTTTCACTGTATACCACCAACTTCAACTCTAACCCATACCATTTGTTATTTCTCTCTCTGCATTTGCGTTAGTTATAAACCCATTTCTAATTTCAGCAATGCAGGTGCCATGCATGTGAGCTTTCAAGCGGCCATTTTATAGCTCTTTGCGCAAGCGCCAGAATTTCCCTCCAAGCGAAAGCACGTCATACTACGTAGATGCAGTAGACGCATGCGCAGTAAAGATCCCATGTTAAATGCGTTCTAGTCCTACGTCTGTGTTATTTGCAGTTAGTAAACACATAGGCAAGCTTTATTCTTTTCCCGCGTATAGTGAAAAATGCATATTATTAATTACGAGACATGTCGTTAGTAATTCGCTAGTAAGTTAAATCGAGAGGATTACTTCCGAGCAAGTCTCGTGACAGAGTCCTTGCTCCATCAGTACCATAAAATGATTAACTCACACACTGGCTGCACAGAAGTGTGGTAGGTAGCTCCTCCCTTACATGGCCACAAAAAACAAAATGGCCACCAAACACACACACTCACTTGCTCCACAAAATGGTGGTAGTCACATGGCAGGCAAAGAAGAAGGCACAGAGAACAACGACAAAATGGTGGGCTATGACAAACAAACACACTGGCTACACAAACAGGCTACTGCCACGTGGCAAGCAAAAAAGGAGGCATGGGGAACAAAGAAATAGTTGTCCTGCCCTGCCTGGAGCACCTTCCCCTCCAAAAAGCATCTTGTAGCATTGGAGGGTAAGGATTGTGCAGATGTATATTATTTATTCAAACTGTGTCTGGGCCCACACATGGAACTGTCTTTAAGCCACCATCATTAAATAAACAATGCCAAAAATGAAAGTTGAAAAAACTTTAAAAATGCCTCAGCCACAAAGAGCCCCAGACCACATCATTCCCTCTAAGAAAAACAAATAATAGTTGCAGAAAAACAAGTGAAACACAAATTCAACAATATAACATATACACTAACTCACAAACAAATGGTGGACAAGCACATGGGGAAGACGGTAGCTAAGAACAAAGGAACATGTAATGCTGCATCAGCCTGGACTCCAGGAACTACTCCAATTCTAGCCATCAACAAGTACATGTAGATAAATAATAACTGCATTTTGCATTTAATACAAAGCCATCCACAAGCCCCTTAATGTTCAATAAAGCATAATGCATAGCAGCAGGGAAAATGTGAAATTTACATAAAAAATACAACCAAGGCCTAGTGCAGGGCAGACCAAACAGTAAAACAACATCACAGTAAAATGATAAACAAATCAGTACACAATTAACACAAAAAACACACAAGAAAAATGAGAAAAGGTTTAGTTTACACCAGGCATACATGAAAAAAATGTACAAACATTTTTCCTTCAAAAAAATAAACCCCCATTGGCCCCTACTCCAAAGACCAGGCCTTCGAACAACAAAGATCAAAAACAAAAAAATAAACAAAAAGTAACAAAATAGCAATGCAGCCCACCTTCAAACAATAAACTTTGTCCAAAGTGCTGCATTGAGCTTAATTGATTTTTCTTAAAGAGGGAAGGGTCCTAGGGTGAGGATGCAGCAGAGAGTGCTGACAAAAATACAGTGATGCTTTCCCTCCAAAATCCAAAACTAAAATGACCAACAACTGAACAAAACTGAGGGAGGAGACTTCAGGAGAGGAACAGGAGGTTCCTACTAGATGCACAGTAGCCTCTCCGGTTCTATGGCAATGTCTTCCTGTTTAAAAAAAAAAAGATTTTCCTGTTCAAAATATTATCTGAATGGCTCGTTCAAGTGAAAATGTGACTCAAAAATGTAATTTCGAGGTTATTTTCTGGTCACTTGCATTCCAAAAATTGCCACTCACATCAGACTTGTAGTTCGGCATTTAAAAATACCACCCAGGTAAACAATCTACCTGAAATGTTTGTTTGTTGACCTCCCATGTTAAAAAAAAAGTGCCACTTGCATTGGCATTGATGCCACTCGCAATTGATTTGTAGTTTGCCACTCAAAAATTAGAGGAATTATCTTCTCGAGTAATAAATCTACTTCAAATGTTTGTTGACTGCCCGTGTTAAAAGAACTGCTGTTTACCTTGGGAAATGCAGTCCGCCTTTGTGATGAGTTGTTTCACTACATCATGTGTTATGATTTTTCCCCAAACTGAAGTCTTGTTATGTGATGTGGTTTAATAGCATAATCTCAGTACTTACGTGCAAATTTCATTTTGCAAAATTACTAAAATTACGCTGATTGCGCTGGTGTAAAAACATTTTGGCCAAGCCTAAATGAAGAGCCACCTTTTACAACAAGCCTTCCTCAGTGTTTGCTAGCACCTCTCTTCTGTCCAACTCACCACTGAAGGTATTGTACCATAAAGGAGAAAGCAAAAAATGTGACCCTTCAGGCAGAAAACAAATTGAAACCACCAGCCCCCTGCAGTGGGGAAGGGAAAAGCACATGCTACCAGGATAAAGTTTCATTATTAGCTTTAGAAGGAGTCTTGGGCCCACCTTTTCCGTTCAGTTCAATGTCGGACCTCTCGTGGTTCTTTTTAGCAGCTTGAATGTGTAGAGGAAAGAAAAGATCATAAGCCAACTGAATTTCAGTGTGACACCAATGGCTACAAAAGAACATAAATGGATAACCAAATGAAGTTTAGTCAGTTTATTACAAATTCAAAAATAGTTGGATATATACACATCTCAGCATTAGGGTATAGAAAGCAAAGGAAACAAGAGGAGGCCGTTCCTTCTGAAAAGGTTTACTCGCTGGAGCATAAGAAGAACCAGAAACTCAATTCCAAATATGCATGCGATAAGAAAACAGAAGCTCAAGTCTCCTTGCATCAGCAATTCTTCTAGATGCAGTATTTCCTTCTAACTATTCCTACTCTAGCACTGTAGTGGCATCCCAAAACTAAATCACAAGCGGAGGCAATAGCAAAGAAGGAAAAAGGTGTCAGTAGACGAAGCTTTCCTAGTTTAGTTTAGTTTAGTTTTTAGGTTTATAAAGCGCCTGGTTACACCAGCTGGTGTGTCCCCGCGCTATTTCCTAAGAAGTCACTTTGCCATAAGATTGGGTCAGAGGCATGGAGCCACAAGCAACAGAAAAAGCACATCAGCGCATATGTGCACTCTGTCAGGAGTTCAAGTGGAAATGGGGTAACTGTCCCTCACTACAAGGCGCCATATACATATGTTACATTCATCAAATGCATCTTAATGCTTTTCACCTCACAAGCTGTACAATGGGCTCAGCCACAAACTTTTCCATGACGTCAACTCCCTTCATGGCCTGCTACACGCAAACGCCCCTCTGTAGCAGCTCGTTCTTGGTCTTCACTCTGTCTCCCAGGGAAAAACACCTCCCTCCACCTTATCTCCTGCGACCAAGCTAACTGTAACTCAATGTATCAATTCTGCAACCTTGCCTAGTGAAACAATACCCCTACTTTTCTCTGAAACATTGTCCACCTGCAATACAAGAGTGAGACAGAAACATTCTGCAAATTTCAAATTTTTCACATTTCACATACGAAGTTAAACATCACTGTCAGCAATGAAGACTCTTCTAATGCAATACAAATCGAGGCCTATTAATCAAGCTAAGTTAACAAATTCACCATATAAGATAGGCTAGCAAATACATCAATTGTCTGCATTAATACACATTTTGCATTCATTATCAACCTAGAAAAACACTTATCGTCATTAATGCATCACAAATCGCATTTGTAAATGAAACCTAAAATGAGTTACATTGATTACCATGATAAGTATACGTTCTAAGCACTTAAACATTGGACCTTACTTTGGGGTATGTTAATTTGTGCAAAAATATGTTAGTTGATTCACATTTTCTCCTAATATTTAATTCGTTCATAACATTGAATAACCTGTGAGTGCATTTTACAAACTATTACATTTCACTCCTAACAGGTACCACATGTAGGATATAAATCTTTTGCTCTATCACTTTATACTGGGTTTGTATTGCCATCTTTTCGAATCTATTGGATTCCATGTGAGCAGCCTGTAACCTGTTTATAATCTGGCCAAATAACAGTGTGAAGAGTACTTTGTATATCAAAGAAGCTCACACCTGCATCCTGTCCAGTAGATGTGTTTTACTGAATTCTTTACTTTTGATTCACAACTATGGAGAAGCCATAAGTGCACAACTTTCTTCAGTGTATAAACAGTTCTGGCGACCCAACTCGAATCTTCATGTGTTTTAGAAAGATTTGTTTTACTGAAATCTATGATTCCATTATATTAAGCCAGTGGGACCCATTATTTACGAACCTGGGGGCATATTTACAAGGGCTTTATCTCCGCTTTTTTGGCTTAAAAAGCCAAAAAAAGCGGAGATAAAACTATCGCCCTATTAACAAGAGGGTGCAAACATGCATAATCGCATGTTAGCACCCTTTTTCCCAACGCCTCCCTTTGCATCTCTAATGAAATGCAAATTGGGCGTCACTGGGCGTACCCCGGATGGACTACCTTGCAAATATCGCTGATGTTCACATTGCGATATTTACAAGGCAGCCCACAGGATTTTAGCATACGTTAGAGTTTGGCGAAAACGTCCGTTTTTGCCAAAATCTAACGTCTGCTAAAATCCTGACTTACCTATGTTTGACATAGGGGGTGGATTATGCTGATACGACCACAGGGTCGTATCAGCAAGGTTATCGCCGTTTTGCAGGGAACATTGCTGGAAAACCAGCGATGTTCCCTGCAAAACGGCGATAACCTCGCTATCTCTGGAATTTTTATCGCCCTGGAGAAACGCGTTGTTAATAACGCGCTACCAGGGCGATAAATTCCAGAGATAGCCTGAGATAGGAAATTCGTCGCTAAGCACGGCCAGCGATAATTATTGCTGGCCGTTGATAATATGCCCCCTGATTTCCTGCTCTGATATTATTGTCACAGTGATTACACACTGCGATACTTTGGGGATCTTTTAGCATTTGGTGGTATGCGGATGCCAAAACCACCAAACATATGGTTCACCAGCGCCATTTAGAGCGGGAGGAACCACAGGCTTCCAATGGTAGTACCCCTGCAAAGCAAGTCTTTCTAAAATGGTAGAACCCCAGCTGGCTCCACTTTGGGAATCTTCTGACCTCATGGCTCAGCTAGCACAAAACCATCAATTCACAATTCTGGTCAACCATCTTATTTAGGACTGGGTAATCTTCACATGATTTTCTTGCCATGGACTGCCAAGAGACGACTGCAGTCTCAGGCTGGTAAACCGCTCAGTGTTCCCCCATGCGCTGAAAGAATACTTTCTGCATGCCGGAGCAGATGTGTTTTTATTTTTCAAGAGCAAGTTCCAGCTTTGAGAGGATATTCATGAAAAATGTAGTGGTTTCCTCAGCAGTCACCACAAGCATGGCTCCCACTTCGCAGACTCATCAGCCTTGAAAACAAACACTGCAGCGTGGTTGCTGTGTATGCTTAGAGATCATTGCCAGCCAGTCTGGGATCGCCGCACCTTTGGGTAGTTCTCATCCAGAGACATGGTTGGCCAGTTGGCTGCCCATTGCCCTCAAAAGGAGGACCCTTACCTATTTACATTTTCAGCAGGAAGATGACAAGATTTAACTCCAAAACCGAAGAGGAACTTTATTGGCTCTCCAGTATCACCCAATTGACACTGGCTCCCTCCATTTTACTTGTTTTCTCTCTTCTTTGCCCCGCTTTGGATTAAGCTCTACTTACTTCATTACCTGTCTTATCCGTGTTTGTCTGTTCGTTTTATGTTTGCTGCCATCGGTCTTCTGCTGTTGGTCAGTATCCAGCTCCATGGCATCCTGGGGATCAGCGGATACCTTGGTCAAAGTCTGGCCACATTACTATATCCTTTGTCCTGGATCTGGATCAGCCCTTCTACCGTGCCTTTCAGTAACAACACGCTAATGTAAAAGACTAAGCAGAAGACATAAAAGGCATTGATGGCACTTCATTCCAATATTGGCCCAATACAAGAAGAAACAAGACCTCTTCCCTTTTGCAGGCATGTAGAAGAAATGTACTTTGAATTTTATATACTCTTCTGTTTTTCCCATTGTACTGGGAGCCATATGGCTGAGGCTACGCAATTCAGCATCTGATTGGCACGCTCAGTCTATTTTGTTTTACAAGCATACTGCTTAAAGAAGAGCTACCCTACACCATGAAATTCACAAACCCAGCAGTGGAAGTCTTTAGCTCTCCAGAAATCACTCTCATCTTAAACTGAAGAAACCAATTCTAAGATAGATCTGGTTCCTTTAGTGTTTGCAGACTTTGCTAACGTCTGCAATAGAAGAGGACCAGGGTCTCAAAAGAATAGGGAATGACCTCATCCCTCGAGCAATAATTCCAGTTGGAAAAATGTATAGACCTTGGCGAATTTTTTATTACGCAAGCTTAATTGTAGTAATTTGGGAAATTACAGAGCATTACATGATCAGGCCTGCTCACGTAATTTGGGGCAAAGATTCCTACTGTTAGTGTTTTGTTGCATTTAGCTCTATTTTCTTTGTGCAAAATGCATCCTCTGGCAGTGGTGGCTGGTGAACTTTGAAAGTGGTGAGGCGTAAATGCCTGGCTCAAATTGAAAAGAGCGAGCAAAGTAAGGAAACCCTAATTTCATGGTGTGATAGGAAACCCTACCCTCCTTAAGACTGTTTGTGGTTAACGATCCCTAAGAAAACTTTCAAGAAATGGTGGCAAGGCAATGTGTTTTTAGCACAGTTTCCCTATGCATTTTTTTTATTTTTTTATTGCAGTTTTATATAGCGCGAACTCGACCCGAAGGTATTGGAGCGCTTTGCATGAGCACCAGTTACGTTACACAAGGACACATTAATTTTTGGTAGGCACAGTAGGCACAGGGAGATTAAGTGATTTGCCCAGGATCACAGGATGCTGAGCCGACGCCGAGGCTCGAACCCCGTTCCCCAGCTCCAAAGTTGGCAGCTCTAGTAGTAAGGCTACATCCTGAATTGAATCCTACATTTCTGAAGCTTACCTATGTTATAAATGTTCATGCCCTTCTTCTCCCCACCAATGATAATGCCAGTAGTGAACAAAGAGTGTGAACAAAGAGGAATGTAAGTCGGCAGGTGCACCCTAAATATGCATAAGTTATTATACATGGGGGTAACAGTAAGGTTTATTAAAGACAAGAAAGGTTTTTACAGCGCACGTCCTAAACTCATGTTTGAAAATCTTCTCATATGTGATAATGAAGAAAAAAGAGGCATGTCGAAATAAAATAACTGCCTAGGATCACACAATTTGGTCAAGCATGAGGCCAGGATTGATAAGTTTTTCTGTTTTGACACTGTTATTCAGGCACTAGACTGTTATCTCGTTTTCTCCTATTCTACATTAAAGGTTAATGCTCTATCTTTAATTTCGGGACATAAGGTGAGAGCGTAGGTGAGAATCAGAAGCCACACACTGTTTTCCCCGGCTGTTTCTAAGGGGTTTCCATTTTCGTCTTTTCACTCACAATCACACAGCAGCTACAGTGAGTTAACTTCCAGAATGGAAAGTTTCATCGCAGGTTGAGTACATTTAAATGTCTAAAGTTATTCTAAAGTTATTTTTTCACTGCAGTGCTCCAGTACCATTGTACTATTACCTGCATAGTTTACCTCATGCAGCAGCCTTGAAACGCGCCACATCTCAAATACAATCTTCACTGTGATCAGTTTAACGTAACGGTATCAGGAAGAGGAGCCACAAGGTGTTTTTTTTTTATTTTTATGATGGGAGGAAAGCGTCTGACGTCATCCATGTGACGCTGAGCTGTGAGGCCAGGCGCCCGTGGAGCATCTGTTATTCTGCGCTGCTTCGCTTCCCTATTTTCCCATGGAGTTTAACCCGTCTCTCTGGGTGATTTAGGGATGGTGAAGTCAGCGCCCTGACATGCGCAGACAAACTGTTGGTGAAAGCAAATTTAAGCAAATAGCGTAACACAGTTAAGAAAAGTGATGTAACGTTCCGCTTTTTGCTTAAGTAGCAGCAGGATGATTTTAATTGGCGAGGGGGCTGCAGCCCTTTTGCCCATTATTAACGAGCCGCCACTGTCCTCTGGTCCATTTTGGATGCAAGAGTGCGTTTTGCACTACGAAATGTCACTAATTGCTAGGTTACTCTCCTTGCGTAATTCTGTAATTTTGCTTGATTATGCTACAACAAATTATGCAAGTTACACCTAACTTTAAAGATGTACTCCCTATTGGTCAAATATGACGAAGTTCTCAGACAGTATGTAAAGGAAAATTTAGACAAATGATTGATTGGTTATTTCAAGTCTCCTGTGAAGTCTCCCATCTTTTTTTAACCCAAGGTTAATTTAGAGTATCTGTCATAATCTCGGTTTCTGCTCAATACCACCTTTTGGGAGCTAATGCTCCTGTGTCTCTTCTCTCCCTTTACTGCTTTCCCCTTCTTTCTCTTGTGAGGTATTTGAGTGATCAATTCCCCCCACACAGACTTGGGAACTGTCAGGCTTCTCAGCAGCTCTATGTCTTTAGCCACAGCTTGACAGTTTGCCTAGCCCTGTCCACTGAAATGGTGAATAGACCCACTTGTGTACCTCTCCAGTGTTACATCTGCTGCTGTTGCGACAGGGGTTCCTCCACTAGCTATGTTACACCAGGGTTGGTTGCAATAGTTGGTCGCCTGGAAGGGGTATGTATGACATTTCCTAAAGATCTACATCTTCGGCAGAAACTTGACATCAAAATATTAGGCTTTCTGTCCTGGATATACAATCCTTGCTTTTGTGGCATGAAAGAATTGCTTTGTTGCTCTAACAAAAGTGTTGCACCATCTACCTTCTCTTGTGCTGGCATGATATTGGTAGCTTCTTATCTATTTTTGGGCATTTCTAAACTACTGAGAAGTGTGAGCTGTTTGCTTAGCCAATGCTTGTTTGTGCATCCTTCTAGTGTTCCTGCCTGGAGGTTCCATGCCTGGAGCTGGTCATCTTCTGCTTTAAATTCAGGATTATTAGGTACTTGCTTCCTCTACAATCTCTTCTTCAGACGACTTCTAATCCGACCACCACTATTCCTTGTCTGTGTAGTGTTGCGGTCTAGTCCTTTCCGCCCACGTGACCCGCCGTAGCATCACGGAGTGACGTGTAGGGGCGGACATAGAGGAATGGATCGCGGCGCGAACGGAGCAAAGGGAACGCTCTCCCTCAATGTAAAGAAATAAAGTACAGTTCACATAAGTACACCGCTCTTGCAGCATTATTTAGCGGTGGGGGGCCATTCTACAGTGGCGATGAGGCGGAAGAACCGCCGCGGCACACAGCGCATTTCGTCAGCGTGAGGGAGAGCGAGAAAACCAGCGCATACACTTTCAGCCTGCAGCTGTCCCAAGCAGCAGACCCTCGGAGCGCACATGTGCGCACGCCAGTCTCAGCTTCTTCAGGCTCCTCACAGATCCAACCTCGGCCTCTTCAGGCTCATCACAGCTCACGGGGAATCAGGATCATCATAGCTCACGGAGGACCGGGAGCCTGTTGGCTGCTTCCTACTGCCACGCCAGACCCTCGGCGCGTGCATTGATGCGCGGGCGCCCTCAACGGTGAGCAGCCCATTCAGTCGCAAGGGGGGTGGTCACGCAGCAGAGCACGCGTGCCTTTACGCGCCCATCATCCAGTGTCAGCACCCACAGCCATAGTGAGAGGCATCCACAGCCGGCACGCGGCCGAGCAGTCCTCTCCTACCCGGCGTGCCACCATAAGGGTTACTGTGAACAAAGCAGTTCCAGAGATCACTGAGAAACCAACGGTCACAGCCAAGTACACCCCCCTGAGCCGCGCCTCCTGTCACCTTTCCTCCGGGCGGCACCCTCAGCCACCATGTGTGCGCAGACCTTCTCGCTGACGAACCCCGTTCCATTCCTGCCCAAACCAGGGGAGCCGGCCATGAAGTGGGCCGACTGGAAGGAGTACTTCCTGAACTACCTATCGGCGCTTGAGGATGAGGGCGAGGAGGCGTTCTCCAGCAAGCGCAGGAAGAAGATCCTGCTACATAACCTGGGGCCAGAAGGACTGCGGGTCTACGGGAACATGGTGAAGAAACCCAGGGCAGCTGACGACGAAGACGTCTTCCAGCATGCATTGGAAGACTTAGACAGCCATTACCAGCCGATCATCTGCACGGCCATCGACCGGTACAATTTCTTTCATCGGACACAGGCTGACTCCGAAACGGTGGACGACTATGTGGCAGCCCTCAAGAAGCTGGCCATAAACTGCAAGTTTGGGACCCTGCACGACAACCTTATACGTGATCAGATCATAATGCACACCACCACCACCAGCGTACAGGAGAAGCTGTGGGTCAGTGGGGACGCACCCCTCCATGAAGTCATCGCAATCGTCAAAAAAGCGGAACTGTCTAAAAGGTGCGCGCTCGCCGCCAAGAAAGGAAGCGAACAAACACCCACTGTGTGCAAGATTACGGACCGGAAAGTCCCAAATGAAAGAACCACCGCAAGCGCTGGCTCTCCCAACACCAGACTGCCTATGCCACGGTTCCCGGGGCCCAACCGCAACAGCACGGACAAACGCGAGACCTGCTACAGGTGCGGCAGCCAATCCCACATGGCCAATGACAAAAAGTGCCCTGCGTTCCACGTCAGATGCTCCTTCTGTGGAGTCATAGGACATTTCTGCAAAGTCTGCAGACGCAAACCCAAAGGGGCCACAGTCAAATACGTCCAGTATGAGTCCGATGACCAAGAGGGAGCGGAAGAAACGGAACAGGATTGCATCCTGTGCATCGAGTACCAAGTCATGAGCATTGAAAGCAACAAATCCAAGAAGCCGTCCTGCATATTGACCATCGGGGGAGTACAAATAGCCATGGTTGCGGACTCCGGTTCGCCATACACGATTATCCAGAAACAGCTCTGGGACAGGGACTTCGCCCCCGTGGTCGGTGACCACCTCCATCCCACGGATGTTCATCCCGTCACCTTTACAGGAGAAAAAATCCCTATGGTGGGGTTCCAGAGGCTCCGCTTCGAGTTCAAAGGGAGAGGCACTACAGGGAAATTATATGTTGCACACAAAGGGCCATAAGTCCTTGGATGGGCTGACCAAGGGGCGCTGGGCATCCAACTCAAACCCGGCAGTGAAACGCAAGTCCTCATGATGGACGACCCGCCCATTCCGGATTCGTTGAAAGCGGAGTTCCCAGATGTTTTCGGTGGCAACATCGGGAAGATGTCAAAGTTCACACACAAGATCATGCTCAAGGACGGAGCAGTACCAGTCTCCCACAAGGTCAGGAACATTCCCTTCAACTGCAGGGAGGCAGTTCAACTAGAGCTACAACGACATCATCGAACCGATAGAGTGTGGTGAGTGGCTCGCACCCTTGGTCGTGGCGCGGAAACAGAGCGGGAAGATACGTCTCTGCATTGACCTTCGAGACCTGAACAAAAACATCATTGTCGACAAATTCCCACTGCCAAAGATCAACGAAATGCTAGCCCAGATCAAAAGAGTAAAATGGTTCTCAGCTATCGACCTCACAGCCGCATACCATCAAGTATCGCTCCACCCTTCATGCAGGAAGCTCACCTCGTTCATCACCCCTTTTGACTGCTACAGGTTCCGGCGTCTTCCATTCGGCCTAGCGTCCGCTGCAGCCGTTTTTCAGAGACTCATGCACAAACTGTTCAGAGATATCGACGGAGTCATATACTTCCAGGACGATATCCTCGTCATGGGGAAGACCAAAGACGAACATGACGCCACTCTGCGCACAGTGCTGCGCACACTGTCAGCAAATGGACTCACGGCGGAGTGGGACAAATGCAGGTTTGGCCTACGCAAAGTGACCTATCTGGGCCATGAAGTCAGCGACAAAGGCATCTCCCCTAAGACAGCCAACGTGGAAGCCATCAAGTCTGCCCCCATCCCGCAGAACAAAGACGATGTCCGCTCATTTCTTGGATTGGCGGAGTTCTACAGCAAATTTGTCCGCAATTTCGCAACCAAAACGCACAACCTGCGCCAATTGTTGAAAGACAAGACAGCCTTTTCATGGTCCGAGGACTCGAACACAGAGTTTGAAGCCATCAAACGGGACATCTGCGAGGCCATCCCCCTGCACGGCTTCGACAGCTCCGCGTCCAACATCATCACCACAGACGCCAGCGAAAAAGGGTGAGGGGCAGTTCTGTCCCAGAGAGCGACGGACGGCACGGAAACCACCATCGGGTTCGCTTCGCGCTCCCTCGCCCCCAACGAAGAAAAGTTCAGCGTGATCAAAAAGGAGATGCTTGCGTCCACTTGGGCAATGGAGAAATTTCGCCAATACCTGTGGGGGTCACGGTTCACACTTCGAACGGACCACAAACCTCTGGTCAAAGTCCTCACATCCAGCGGTAATGTGACAGCCACCCCACGCATAGCACGAATGACGCTTCGATTACTGGACTTCGTGTATGATGTCGAACATATACCAGGCACAAAGAACAAAGTAGCGGATTTGCTAAGCAGGTCGGCGGCCATGGAAGGAGCAGTCACACAGTCGGACTGGGACGAGTACCACGTAGCTTTCATGACCGACCATGAGAGCGTCATCGGCGCCCAAGACTGGGAGAAGGCATACACTGAAGATCAGGAACTCTCGCAAGTCAAAGGGTTCGTCACACAAGGATGGCCGGAGAAGAGGCACACAAGTGACACCCTCAGGAAGTACTGGGAAGTCCGGGACGAACTCTCCATCAGCGACGACCACATTTTCCTGTTACGTGGCGCCAGAGTCATGCCCCCGAGAGACCTAAGGGACCGCATACTCACCTTAGCCCATGAAGACAATTGGGCATAGTGAAAGCGAAGAGCCGAGTGAAACTATCATACTGGTGGCCCGCCATGGACACACACATTGAGAGATTCGTCCGAACTTGTGAGCATTGCGCCAGTGCGGACAAGACCCTCACCACGCTGCGACCACCCATGGGGGAGTTCCCCACCCCCAACAACCCGTGGGAGGAACTCTCAGTGGACATAGTGGGCCCCATTCTGGACTAGTGGGGTGTACCCAAGCACCTTATTGTCTTTGTAGACCGGTACTCGAAATGGCCAGAGGTAGAAATATGTGAGACAGTGGACTCGGACGCAGTCATCACCTTCCTCACCAACACCTTTCTGAGAGAAGGCATCCCAAAAATTATTACCAGTGACAACGGGCCCCAGTTCACGTCAGAGAAATGGACGGCCTTCATCACCAGGAATGGGATCCGAGCCATACACACCCCAGTGTACCACCCGGCCGGCAACGGCCTGGTAGAACGGTTCAACAGCGTGATCATTGGGTCTATCCAGGCAGCCATCAATGCGGGCAAGAACTGGGAGACGGAGGTCAAGAACACGGTATGGGCGTACCGCATCACACCCACCCTCACAGGATACAGCCCATTCAAAATTCTGAGAGGCAGGGAACCATTCACCAGAGACAATACTGTCTGGATGAACATGCAACTCCAAAGCAAGTGGTCACCAGCGGTTGTCCTGGGCAACATAGAAAAGGCCCGACAAATCTACAAAGCCCACTATGACAACAGGCACAAGGTGCAGGAAGTCACGCTAACCGAGGGTGATTGTGTCAGAGTGAAACGCGGCCATCCGGGCAAGAAAGGAGACGGAAAATTCAGCAAGCCTCTACAAGTGGTGGAACTCTACTCACGCTCAGCTCTCCTGAGCGACGGGAAAGTGTGGTCACAAGCCAGGATGGCCAAGTGCAACAAAGTCCTAGACTGGGGCAAGGACAGGACCACCACAAACACCAACTGGGAAGAACCGGAGACCTATGACGACAATGACAAACACACCGGTGCCACGAACGCGAGGAGGAATGACGAGGGAGGTGCACTGTCCAATGTAGCCGAGGCCTCCGCAGAGGGGAGTGAGGAAGAGGCCCCGCAGCAAAGGCCATGCCCACAAAGTCAGGACACAGACAATACTGGCGTCTTGCAAGGGACTCTCACTCTGCCAAGCAGAGGCCCGGAAGAGAGCACGGAAGAGACCGAACCCAGCATGGGGGGAACACAGGGAGTCCAAGCACCCTCCATGCGCACTCGTAAGTGTCGGACAGTTGTGTTACCAAAAAGGTTTAGCGAATTCCAGATGTAACTCTCTCTCTCTCTCTCTCGCTCTCTCTCTCTCTCTCCCTCTTTTTCCTTCTTCCCTACGCCCCCCTGAGGCAACCAGGAAGTTCAACCAGTTCATTGTGTTACTGTTGAGGGGGAAGATGTGGAGTGTTGCGGTCTAGTCCTTTCCGCCCACGTGACCCGCTGTAGCATCACGGAGTGACGTGTAGGGGCGGACATAGAGGAATGGTCACACTTTTCATTTCAAATTGTGACCCATATTGAAGGTGACATTGTTAAGCAGCAGTGTGGCTTCAGAAAGGAGTTGTCTTTTTCTCTTGCAAGTAAGGGGAGAGAAGAAAGCATTAACATTGTGTTGTATATTCTATGAAACAGATTCAACATTTATGTAGAAAATTACCAAAGTTAAAAATTCAGTGGTGGCATTCTTCCTATACCGTGAAGTAACTGAATCTTCCGCATTTAAGAATGTCTCTCTTTGAGTGATTATGCAGACGCAATTTCAAGATGTCTTTCAGAAGTAACTCTCTTAAAAGTATGTATGGGGTCCCTGCAGTGTGTGGACGGATGGCACTGAGGCTAAAGTTAAAAATGAATCACTCCTTTGTCAGAGATTATTCTCTTTTAATTGTCAGAAAACATCAATGAATCTTCCATTTGTAATTCATTATCCTCCTAATGACAATTGTTATGTATGATACGGAACAAAATGAGATTGCATGCACATGTAGAGGTTGCAGAGTTGAGTGCTGATTAATAAGTGTTCCTTAATTATATTATTACAGATGTCAGCAATAGATGAGATAGAGATTGGTAATTACTTCATTGACCAGGTAAAAGTCAAGAAAACGTACGCAGGGTCGTAGCCACGGGAGGGCATTTGCGGGACGGGCCAGCCGATATTAATCTTTGGCCCTTCCGAGTGACCGAGGCAGCTGGCACAGTGTTTATTAGTTTAAACAAACTGCATTTACTTTTAAATGCATACAATATAATTGAGAAAAAAACATGCTAGAGTTCAGAAGGTAAATGAGCAATAAAAATGCATTTTTTATTTTGTTACATTTGAAGCTCTTTCTAAGAGAGACGTCAAATGTCCAGCTTTGTCTTTTGATAAATTGCTGCTTATTCTTTTAACATGGAGATTGTGTTCACTTTTCTTTCTTTGAATGCAAAGTGAGAGGATTTTGTAAAGTAAACTATGTGACAATCTAGTGGGGGTTACAGTCAGAGCCCCTGGAATTCTGTGGCAGGGGAGGCCCAAATTATGCATCAAGGTTGACTAAATTATGTGTTAAGAAAACATCAATTAATGGGGTTAATGTGGCACATTTTGTGATCGTATTACTTTACTATTTTGTCATTTTTAGATATGTTAGTACTGTCCGGAGACGGTTTTCCTTCATTTGAACCAGTTCCACAAGCAAATATAGCTATAAATGACTGAAATGTGACCACTCAACCACTGCGAAGGACGTTCCATTGAACGGCAGCCCGTGTTGCAGAGGTTTTAGTAACTTTCCATTTGTTTGAGATAGAAACAATTTGTATTTTTAAAATCTGCAGATTGTGCAGGAGATAATGGATTATGTGTGTAAGAAAACAAGGCTTTTTACACATGTCCCCACACTTTTTGCCCCCATTTGGACTACTAGATACTGATTTTCAACTCTAACAGTGCACTGAAGCCTGCTAATTAGGCTCTGGTGCCAGTGCTCTCTCCCTAAAACTGTTATGTGTTGGCATCCCCAATTGACAAGGACTTTACCCACCCCCCTTATAAGTCCCTAGTATATGGTACCAGTGGGACCCAGGGCATGGGTGGTAAAGGGGTCCCAAGGGCTTGCAGTACTGTTTGTGCCACCCTGAGTGACCCAAGAAAACTACTGATAGCAGGCCTGCCATTGCAGAGTGCAGGAACAGTGAAAACTGCTCCATTTTGATGTTGCCCTCACCATGTGTGGCAAAGTCAATGCACTGCTTTTAATATATGTCAGACATCCCTAAGGAAGGCCTCCTGAGCCCAGGAGGCAGAGTGCAGTATATTAAAGGTGTGGGCATGTAAGTACAAGCTTATATGTCCCTATAGTGGCATTTACCATTAAATTACACTATAACTGATAGGCGGTCCATAGGATAAGATGGGCTGGCACATGGGTAAGACCGGGGTAGGTAGCTCCATTATGGTACCACCTAATATGTCGAGTTTGGTTTCAAACAACATTCCTCATCAACCCTTACCCGAATTTCATGTCGAGAGAGAGGTGGCATACACACAGGTGGCTACCTTAGAAGTTGCCCACCTAGTCACCACAGCTTCTCTCCCCCTCCCTCCTGGAAGGCTAGTGAAGTGGCACATCAAGGTTGTGAGGTTTAAAGGCTGCACAGCCTCTAATATGCATCAGGCCTGACTCAGAAAGGAGGAAACAGCTCTCCCCCGGCCCCATGAACATTTGTTCCCAGGCAGGCAGGAAATTAGGTATGCAAAAGGTGTACACCCCCAGAAGCCCAGCCACGCCTCAAGGGTGAGCTACCTAAGGAAGACTTCTGCCATTTTTCAAAGTGATAGAAATAGTGAGTTCTGGTCAGAAAAGGTTACCTTCACCCCCAGGTGTGGTCACCTCAAGGATGGATTAGCTGCAGGGACTAGCAGACCATTGGCTACTTTCTCCCACACCCATAACTCCCCTAAATATAGGATGTAAGGGACACCCTTGATACCAGAATCTCAGTTCTGAACAACCTGCATCGAAGAGGAAAATAAGAGACATGTGTCTGCGATGAAAGGACATTCTCAAAGCAAAAGAGGGATACTCTCTCCCTGTGGCAACACTGAGGGAACTACTTGATCAAGACTCATCCTAGGTCAACCCTCGGTTCCCCTAGACAGAGGGACCCCTGTGAGAGCCTGAAGAACCCTCAGACTCCCCTGGACTAGTGTCACTTATCCCCTGCAATCTGCAGTGTGAGAAGTTGGCCTGGTATATGCTGTCCACTAGTTGAAGTGGGCACCTTGCACCAGTCCAAACAACCCTTATGGTGATTTAAGAGGTCAAAGATAACCTTAGAAAGCTATCCAAGTGGTAGATGTGAAGAGCAGCCTTCAGGCTTAGTCTTGAAGGAATATTAGGCAGCTTGTTTTACCAGAATGCAACCTTATAGTATTGGTTAAATGAAAGGAGAACCACACAGTAGTTATAAAAATATGTATTTATTAATATACCACTCTCTAGTACGACACAGAGATAATCACAAAGCACACAACAGAAACAATAGTAAATAGCACTAATACACAGTGGGCTCCAGGGGGAGACCAAACCATATACTAAAATAGTGGTATAAGAACCACGACTCGAGTCAAGACAGTGTCTAGAGGACGTAGAATCGCTGGGACCCCAAGGAACTACCCAAGGTGAGTAAATAGGGACCCCACAGAGGACGGGTGCAGTGTGGGAACACAACCGCGTGCTCCGTACAATTCTATGGGGAAGTCGCTGTTGAAGTTTTAGAGTTTAAGGACCCTTCCCAGTGGACTTCGAAGAAACCCCATGGAAATTAGGAGGTTGGAGAGCCACCCCACCTGTGGATACCGTAGTACCAGAGTTACCTGTCCTAGGAAATCCGGGTGCATAGGTCTTAAGTGGCGTCGCAAACCGCCGTCGAACCCAATGGAGGACTTCGAAGAAGAGCCGCTGCTGGAAGGAAGAAAAGTGTCAGTTGGAATCCAAAGGTGGATTCTTGTCGAAGCGTACCTGAAAGCAGGGGGGACAGATTCTGGGTCACTCAGGAGTGACCAGGGGCTCGGTAGACGAATGCCTACCGATGTCGGATGCTTCAGGAGCGTTGATGGAGTTCTTGACTCTGCAGCCACAGGGACCAGGAGACGTTGAGGACAACCAGGAGGCGGATGCGAGCTGTCCCACGAAGGATGTCGAGTACTGAGGGGTCGGTGTCCAGTGGGAGCACCAACAAGCCTTGGCAACGGCAACCCACGCAGAAGGTCAAGGAAGTGTTCAGTTCAGACCAGCAAGGTCCAAGAGACTCACCAAACACAGGGGAGCCAGGGCAAGCCTGGAGCAATCAGGGGAGCCCAATAAAATCAAAGTTGACAATCAATTGGACCCACAGGCCGGAGGCACAGGAGTCGTGAGAGGACCTAGAGCGATTTCACCAAACAGCAGCCCACAGAGCACTCGGTGAAGGAGGCCGGAGTTCTTGGTAGGAAATGGTGCCAGAGGTTGGGGCTACTCGGAGCCCAATGCACTTGCTCGGGAAACGCCAACAAGCATTTGCAACAAGCACTTGCAAATGAACGCGGTGCACAGGGGTACGGGTATTGCAGCCCCCACGAGGGATTCTGGCCTCAAACTTGGTAAGATGGCAGCTCGGACCTCGAAGGACATAAAAACCCACCTCCTGTGTTGCTGGAGCCTTTGTAGTCCATAGGAGCTCAGGAGCAGAAGACTGGTCAGTCGTGATGTGGTGCCTGCAGATGCAGGGGAGTGACTCCTTCACTCCAAGGAAGATATCTTCAGTTGTCCTTGATGTTCCACAGGTCCTGCACGGATCTTCTATGGTGCACGGGCACAGACGATGCTTCAGACTGAGAGGGAGACAAAGTCAGGCCCAAACGAAGTCCAGCGAAGTCCAGAGTGTCCAGACGGTCGAAGTTCAGTGGTTTCTGGTTCAGAATCTTGTCCACGTCGAATCTAGGGTCCTACAGTCAGGTAAGCCCTTTTGTACCCACGGGAGAGGGTTGGACAGATTCAGGGGACCCTCCCAGGGGAGGGTCTGGACAATTGGGAGGTTACTCCCATGTCCTTTGTCCAGTTTCACACAAGAGCAGGAGCCAACGGCTCCCAGGACTGGTTTGAACTGGACTATGCACAGGGACACGAAATGTGCCCCTCATGCAGACTTTCGGTCGCTGGCAAGCGCACCCACCCAACCCTAATACACTAAATCCTGTCTGGGAGGTGGTCACACCTCCCTGTGACAGGATGCCTATTGTTCTGCCTTCCCCCGCTCAAGCTTGGCTCAGCCGCAGGAGGGCAGAAATATGTCTCTGGTCGGCAGCAACCATTTTGTGCTGCCCGGGACTAGAAGGCTGGTACCAGGAACACCAGGGACCTCACGAAGCTCGCTTCTGAGGGGTGGAATCATACCTCCCACACTGGTTACCGGTGTGGGAGTATGATTCCAAAATGTTTGACACCAAACCCAATAGGGTTGCTTTCAGCCATTTTAGAGTTGGTCATCACGCGGTCACATAATGCCACTCTATATGTCGTAAATGGCTGCAGCACTAACAACCCGGGAGAATGGACTCAGTAGGATGCAAGGGTGTCCTGCTCATGCAGTGGCACCCTCTCACTTAGAACCAAGCACCCTGCCTTCAGGATTGTTAAGGCCTGCGATAGGGGTGACTGATAGTTTTTAAGTGTAGTGACCCTTAGATATAGTAAACCTATATCTTAAATAAGTGGTGCAGGCACTAACTTACACAGGCTGCAAAGGCAGACATGTAGTTCCATTTTGCATGGCCTCTCATGGGTGGCATAATACATGCTTCAGCCCATGGGAGGCCTCTGGGGTACCTATGACCTGAGTACATGGGTACCATATACTAGGGACTGACAAGGGTACCCCAGTATCCAATCTGGAGTGTACCTAAGTACATGACATCACAGTTTAGGGAGAAAGCAGATAGACTGGAGTCCTGATAAGCAGGATCCCAGTCAGACTAGTCAAAAACAGTATCACATTTAGCAAAAAGTGGGGGTAACCATAAGAAGCAGATCCTACTTTCCTACATGCAGGTAAGACAATGCTCCAGATCTGAAAATCTCTGTCCATTGGGTCCTCCAAGGGAAAGCCAAATCAAGATGGTATAGTACATTGTGGGAACTGTAGTCCTACCTTCCACAAAGTTATAGGCAGCTACCGCATTTCCCCGGAACCTCCAAGGTTTACTGCTGCCAAGGCTTGTTGGTCGCCAGTCTAGCAACCGACCCCTGCACTCTGCTCTGCACACAGAGGGAACTCCATACGACCTTTGACCGACATCGGCAACCACCTAGTTGTTGTGTTTATGTATCTTGTTCCCCGCAGCACCATGTAAGAGGTAAAAGGAGCTCTCCCACGGCTCCCATTCACCACCAGGGACAGCCAGGAGAACTCTGCACCCGGGCTCCACGGGCCAGGTGAACTTGTAGTGTCTGTCAAGGCTTCGCCCAGGGACCCTCATCACCTTTACCCTACTAGGGTTCCACGCAATTTGACCTGCAAGTGACCGATTGTTATTACTGTTTTTCCCTGGGCCTGCACTGATAAAGTTTCACTGTATTCTTTTGCACTGATTTTTTATTACTTCTAAAATCCATAACTCCAGTTATATATATGCTGTTTGTTCATTTTGGTATCAAAATTAAGATAAAAATACACTTTAATATTGTTAATTGGTGTCGGATTTCTGTTGAGGCGTGTCAACTACTAATCATCTATGATGGTACTCTGAAATGCTTAACACATGTTCCTCTAGTAAAGCCTGACTTCTCTTTGCCACTTTACCAGGAATGAGCTAAGGATTTTTTTGTGAGAAACCAAGGACCAACTTTGGGGTTTGAGATAGTAATGCATGGTGAAGTCTAACCAACATCACCCCATAATACTCCACCTTCCTACAATCTGGAAAATTATGCAAATTCATAATTATGTGGAATTCGCTGAGGCCTCAAAATCAAAAAACTCTAGTCACCCTGCGTACATGGAGTGCAAAAAGAATGACTGTAGAGTGTCAATTTGTTTCTAACACACACAAAAATGAAAATACCTGTAAAAGAACTGTACAAATATTTTAACATATGTCAGCAGTTATAAAAAGCACAAATGATGCGCATTTTGTTTTGTTATTCTGAAGTGTGTTTGAAATTAGGATTTTAAAGGGACCAAAACAAATCAAGGTGATGCACAAATGATAAATGTTATATTGTATAATATTGTATTGCAACATTTGTATAGCGCTTACTACTCCTATGTGTGGCCCTGAAGCGCTTACATACATGGGCAGCAAGCTACACCATATAGGGAGGGCGGTGTGCGGATGGAAAGGTGTTGTCATTTTTTGTGATCATTTGTGGAAGTGTTTCCATGTTGTACGTGATGACAATTGAGGTGCGTTTATCATATTATGGGATGCATCGCTTTGCAGTTTGGTGGATGATGAGTTGTAAGAGTCACAAACAAGCAGTTTATGTTTTTTCAGTACGCTGGCTCTTTGAACAGCTCCGCAGGTTCCTTTATTGTATTTCTTATGGTTAAAGTTTGCTTACCTGGTTACTGCACTGGGTTGTGTAATCAGAAATTTAGTTTAAAGCTGTGTGTTTAAGCTGGCATGGTTGGAGGGAGAGGGAAATGGAGAGATCTGCTGAGATGTACATTGTTACTATCATCCCATCTCTGTTTGTCATTGTTAGAAATGGGGGTCTCCAGTTGGCAAGGGCTTGCACCTTTGTCCAAGGAGGGACCCTGCCTTCTAGTCAGGATAAGGGAGTTACACTCCTAAAATACCCCCTGCTCACCCCCTTGGTAGCTTGGCATGAGCAGTCAGGCTTATCTTAGAGGCAGTGTGTAAAGCATTTGTACATAACCAACAGTAACACAGTGAAAGCACTACAAAAGGACACCACACCAGTTTAGAAAAATATCCAATATTTTTTATATTTAAGACAAGACCAAAAATGGTAAAAATCCACAATACAGTACTTAGAAATCTTCAGTTATCAAAAAAAAATTGAAAAAAAGTTCCTTGAAGTCGATAGCTTCATCTGGGGCTATCATGGCGTCGTGAACAAAAAATCCAAACAGTTCTGGCTGACCGCGGCGTCGCAGGCCAGCTACGGTGTCGGGAAGACCGGCAAAACACTACCTTTAGAAATGCAGGGAGTCGGCAAACTCTCGTTGAACTCACAAGGCACGCGTCCGCATGCATCCGTTCCGGAAGTCGGTGCAGGAGTCGTCGAGCCCTTGAAGTCACACTTGTTGCAGATCAAACTCCTCACGGTTGAAGTCTGGAGCGCCGGCATCGGCAGGTGTCGGGTGCTGTGGTGCGAAGTGCAGCGGTGCGGTGTGCGGTGCCCTCAGGTCGCAATGCAGGCAGCAGCACGGTGAGAGTCAGCCAGTGGCGTCGGTGAGACCAGGGCTGCGGAGCAAAGTGATGCAATGCTCGTCGCGGTGCTGGCAGGTCACAGTGCAAGCAGCAGCATAGTCGTTGCTGAAGTGCGGTCGTCAGCAGACGAACTGGAGTCAATGGCGCTGGCGCCGGTAGGCCAAGGCTGCGGTGGGGGATGAGGACGGTGCATCATGTAACTTACGAGTGGTGCTCTCGCACCACGGTGCAAGCAGCGGCGTCAATGTCGGCATGGAGCGGCGTCGTCGGGGATACCAAGGCGGCAGCGTGAAGCGAGGCACTGTGAAGTGCGGTGCCCACAGGTCGCGGTGCAAGCAGCGGCATGGTGGCGGCATCAGCAGGTGTCATCGGTGAGACCAGGGTTGCGGTGCGGCGTTGTGGCGGTGCCCTCTGCGGGGCCTTCAGGACACGGAGTCGGCAGCTGCATCGTATACGGCATCGGGTTGCTTTGCAGCACAAAACACACAGTCCCCAGTGCTGAGGGTGGAAGAACTTGAAGTCTTTGCTGTTCCTGAGACTTCTTGAACAGGGGGCAAGCTCTACCTCAAGCCCTTGGAGAAACTCACAATAAGAGATTGCAGAAAGTTCAGTCCAGTCCTTTCACTGCCCAAGACAGAAGCAGCCACTGTAGGCCAACACAGCAAAGCACACAGCAAAGTGGTAGTTCCTCCTCACAGCTTCTCCAGCTCTTCTTCTTGGCAGTCTTCTTGGTCCAAAAGAGTTCTAAAAGTTTAGAGTTCCAGGGGAGTACACCAACCCCCCTCAAGGAAAACACACTCCTCATGAGCTGTGCGAGAGTCTGCCTGGCACAGGTCTCCAGCCTCCTGTCCACCTGACAAAGCATGAAGACCCCCCAGGCCAAAAGTGGCCCCACCAGGGTCAGTCCTGGGGTGCTCTGACCTCAAAGCAGGCAACCCCTGACCCACTGGTCCTTCCACTGGGGACGGCGCCCCCCTCACCCATTTCTCTGGACTCATGCACCCTCCCAACTGGAGCGGTGCTGCCAGACACCAGAACCGGGGGGACGCTGGTTACAGCGGTACCCCCCAGCTCACCTGACACCTTGGAATCCCCCTCAGGGAATCGCCACTGGTTACTAGGCCCCCCTCCTGGTGTTCCCTCATGGTACCAACCAGGCTCTGGGATGGGGTCTCAGGCACCTTGGGACTCAGCCCACCCCCACTCCCTCTCCTCAGAGACAGGACGTGGGACCCCTCACCCATCCCACTACACTGGAACCTATCTGGGTCACTACCAACATCCCCTACCTTACCTGGTCGGGGAAAACCCAACCCACCTCCTTCAGGATCACCCCTAGATGCTTCTCCAGACCCTCTGGAATCTACCAAAAGGTCTGCCTCCAGTGCAAGCTCCCTGGGGTCAGAGAACTCACACTCCACCGAGTGTTGGCATAGCTCTGGAAAACAGGGACTTAAAATATGCTCTCCAACAATTGAATCACACAGCCCCACATAGGTGTTAACCAAACTACCCTTCACCCAACCATCCAGTGCCTCAGAAAAGTACCCCACATCATTCTCACAAGACTGGTGAGACAGTGTTTGACTGTTGCTGTCCCTCAACCCATACTCTTCTGGCTTGTCTCCATACTCACTTACCAGGGCTTCTATCATGGGGGAACCCCTCTCCCTGCACTTCTCATCTAGAGTCAGTAGAGTGCCCCTCCCACTACCAGGAATATGATCCCCTGTGCCAGTTCCCCAATCCACCTCAGGGACACTGCGCACCACTGGAGTAACCTCACAATCCTGAACCCCCTGGTGTATGTCAACCCCCTTCTTGAAGTAGGGCACCAAATCTGTGTGTGTGTGTGTACCTCACCCTCAGTACTGGACACTACATTTTTGCTGCCACCAGCTGAGCTGGACTCCACCTCCAACCCAGCCAAGCTCACTTCATGAGCTGCACACTTTTTCTCTTCAGCTAAGGCTCGCTCCATCTCCTCGCACTACCGGTCTAACCGCCTCAGCCTCCGGTCACGAGCATGAATCTGATTCCTCTCCTCATGAGCCACTCTTTCCCAGAATGTTTCCTCCTCAGGGCCACTGCCCTCTGGGTGTTCTGGCTGGGGATCCTCCCCCTCAGATTCCTCCTCAGAGTCATCTGATAGTGTTGCCTCCCATCATAGCACCTCATAGCTATGCAGGGCTGCCTCAAGATCCTGCCTTGTGGATCTCCTCTTCACAGGTAGGCTCCTCTCTTTGCAAAATACTTTTAGTTCCCTCATCTTGTATATGTGCAGGTGCCAAAAGTTGATTTCCATTTTGCCAAGGCCCCACAGGTGCAACAACTAACCAGAGTTTCAACAACCAAGTTCCGAAGGGAAACAGGGAAAAACAGTATGTGGTATGTAATGGTCTGCGATATGGTAGTAGTGCACACCAATCACTGTAAGTCAAGTGCAAACGCAAGTCCTATTCCACCGCTGACAACCAATGTTAGAAATGGGGGTGTCTAGTTGGCAAGGACTTGCACCTTTGTCCAAGTAGGGACACTTCCTTCTAGTCAGGATAAGGGAATTACACTCCTAAAAATAACCCCTGCTCACCCCCTTGGTAGCTTGGCACGAGCAGTCAAGCTTATCTTAGAGGCAGTGTGTAAAGCATTTGCCCATAACCAACAGTAACACAGTGAAAGCACTACAAAAGGACACCACACCAGTTTAGAAAAATATCCAATATTTTTATATACTTAAGACAAGACCAAAAACGGTAAAAATCCTGAATACAGTACTTAGAAATCTTCAGTTATCAAAATAAACTTGAAAAACTGTTCCTTGAAGTCGATAGCTCAGTCTGGAGCTATCACGGCGTTGTGAACAACAAATCCAAACAGTTCTGGCTGAGCGCGGCGTCGCGGGCCAGCTACGGTGTCGGGAAGACCAGCAAAACAGTACCTTTAGAAATGCCGGGCGTCGGCAACTTCTCGTTGAACTCCGAAGGCATGGCGTCCGCAGGCGTCGGCTTCTGGAGGTCAGTGCAGGAGTCGTTGGGCCTTTGAAGTCACACGCGTTGCAGATCGAACTCCTCGCGGTTGAAGTCGGGAGCGCCGGCGTCGGCAGGTGTCGGGTGCTGCGGTGTGAAGTGCAGTGGTGCGGCGTGTGGTGTCCTCAGGTCGTGGTGCAGGCAGCGGCTCGGTGACAGTTGGTCAGCGGCGTCGGTGAGACCAGGGCTGAGGTTTGAAGTGATGCGATGCTCGTTGCGGTGCTGGCAGGTCACGGTGCAAGCAGCAGCGGCGTCGTTGTTGGAGTGCTGTCGTTGGCTGACAAACTTGAGTCGGTAGCCCAAGGCTGTGGTGCGGGATGAGAATGGTGCGTCGTGTAATTTACGAGCGGTGCCCTCGAACCACTGTGCAAGCAGCGGCGTAGATGTCGGCATGGAGCGGCATCGTCGGGGATACCAAGGCAGTATCGTGAAGTGAGGCAGTGCGGTGCCCACAGGTCGCGGTAAAAGCAGCTGCTCGGTGGCGGCGTCAGCAGGCGTCGCCGGTGAGACCAGGGTTGCGTTGCGGCATTGCGGCAGTGCCCTCTGTGGTGCCCTCTGGACACAGAGTCAGCAGCGGCGTAGTAGATGGCGTCGGGTTGCTTTTTCTTCTGTTGCAGCACAAAACACACAGTCTCCAGTGCTGAGGGCAGAAGAACTTGAAGTCCTTGCTGTTCCTGAGACTTCTTGAATAGGGGGCAAGCTCTACCTCAAGCCCTTGGAGAAACTCACAAAAAGAGATTGCAGAAAGTTCAGTCCAGTCGTTTCACTGCCCAAGACAGAAGCAGCCACTGCAGGCCAACACAGCAAAGCACACAGCAAAGTGGTAGTTCCTCCTCACAGCTTCTCCAGCTCTTCTTCTTGGCAGTCTTCTTGGTCCAAAAGATTTCTAAAGTTTAGGGTTTTGGGCCCCATTTTTTATATCTCAAAATCCTTTGTCCTCTCAGGCAGAGACTGTCTGTGTTTAGTTCAAACCAGTTTGGTCCTCTCTGGCCCAGCTTCCCAGCAGGAGGCGGAGACAGCATTGTCCAAGGCAGACAGGGCCTATTCAGGTGCAAGGGAAATCTCCTCCCACCACTCTAAATGCAGACCGGGCCTATTCAGGTGCTAGTGACAACTCCTCCCACTACTCTGAATGCAGCCCAGGTCTATTCAGCCCAGCCCTGACTCATCCAGACTCTCTGGAGCCACTGCACATCCCCAGCCCCTGTCACTCCAAAGACAGACAGTCAATACACATCCTAGCAGAGGCACACAGGATGGCTTAGCAAGAAAATACCTACTTTCTAAAAGTGGTATTTTCAAACACAGAATGTAAAAATCACCTTTACTAAATGATGCATCTTTAGATTCTGAGTTCAGCCATACTAAACTTTATTTTCCTATCTGGTCCCAATGGGAAGTTATATTTATAAGATGTTATAAATTAACTCCCATGCTCTCCTATGGGCCAGATAGCCTTTCAATAGTGAACAATTCACCATAATTCACTATCAGGACATGTCACACACACCAGTACATGTCCTACCTTTAACATACACAGCATCCTGCTTACAGGGGTTCCTTGAGCCTACCTTAGGGGTGACTTACATGTAAGAAAAGGGAAGGGTAGGACCTGGCAAGAGGGTGCACTTGCCAAGTCAACATGGCAGTTACAAACTGCGCGCAGACTCTGCAGTGGCAGGTCTGAGTTACCTTTTCGGGGCTACTCATGTGGGTGGCACAATCAGTGCTGCAGGCCCACTAGTAGCATTTGATTTACAGGCCTTGGGCACACACAGTGCACTGTATTAGGGACTGACTAGTAAATCAAATATGCCAATCATGGAAACACCAATCCATAATACAAATTTCACAGAGAGCATATGCACTTTAGCACTGAATAGCAGCGGTAAAGTGCCCAGAGTCCTAAAACCAACAGCAGGTCAGGAAAAAATCGGAGGAAGAAGCAAAAAGATTGGGGATAACCCTGCAAAAAGGGCCATTCCCAACAGTCATTGTTGTGCGATGTAAAACAACAGCCATAGATATTTCAGACCATATTTCGTACCTGTAGTTGTACACTAGATTATAGCCCTACTATTGACCCTGTGTGTGACAGATCTATTCAGTTATTCCATGCCTGTTAATTTGATGATAGCTTGTTTATTGGATGAACTCTACTGGTGATGGACAAACCGCATAGCAGATATGTCTTATGTGAATGTTAGAGGTGTAAGTTACAGTTGGCTGCCTACTGCTGAGTGTTGTGGTATTAGTATTAGAGTGGGCCAGGAATGATCTATATGAAAATAATCAACTATATAATACCCAGATGGAGCGCAGTTCAGCCCTCCTTAACTTACCTGCATATCGAAAGTAGTTTGCTGGTTGGTTGTTTCTATTCTGTGGATTGAAAGCTAAAGATTGAGTTTGATGGTGTGACTGTCATCCTGGGTTATGCTGCAGGAATGTGTGGTGGTGTAGTTGTCTTGGAAGTAGCTATGTTTTCAACTGTCTTCTGAAATCCATATGCTCCTGGATGCTTCGAATGCTGGCTGGTAGTGAGTTCCAGAGCTTGGCAGCTTGTACTGAGAAAGCAGTGACTCTTACAGATTTCTTATGGTAAGGTCATATCATGATAAGTGGTGCAAGCCTGGAGCACAGTGTCCTGTTTTGTTTCTGTTTCTTGAATTTAGCTCATAGGTACAACGGGCCTTTTCCTTGGAAGCCCTGTGGACAATGCAAAGTGCCTTGAATATTGCCTTTCTTGCTCCAGGTAGTTGATGGAGTGATTGTAAGACTGGAGTTGTGTTCTCTTGGGGAAAGGCGGAGAAGTCTTGCAGCAGCATTTTGAATGGGTTGAATTTTTCATATGATGAAAGTGGGTGCGCCAAAGTATACGCTGTTGGAATGGTCAAGCTTGGAGATTGAGTGTGAGGATGGCTTGCAGTTTTGTTCGTATGCAAGTTATGGGAGAATGCAACGTAGTGTTTTCATTGTGCAGAAGACAATATGTTTGCCATTATTAACATGGGGAATTAAATATAGGTCTGAATCCATGGTTACCATTCGTGATACTGTTGGAGGGACCTCAAGTTCCTTAGACCATATGGCGGTAGGTATTCTTGCCATTGTGCACAGGTCATAATCTCAGTCTTTGCGGTATTTAGATTTAGATGGTCATTCATTATCCATGTGTTTATGGCCAGAATGCAGTCATCAATTTTTAAATTGTAGAAATCTTCCAGGCCATCCATTTTTGAAGTGAATTGGGAGTCATCTGCATTGTTGAAACAGGTGAGGTTGAATGATTTAATCAGGTTTGATAATGGGATTAATTAGATGTTCAATAATATAGGAAACAAGATTGACCCTTGAGGGACGACACAGTTTAGTGTGTGAGGAGCTCATGTGAAAGGTGGTATCAACACTGGTTTGCAGTCACAGCTGAGAAGCCAAGAATTCAATGGCCTGAACCCCCTTCTCACCTTTCACATATGGTATGTCAAACACGAATTTGCTGTGTGAAAAAGTTGCACAACTGTCAGGACAGTCTAGAGAACCCTGCCACGGTCAACACGTTGAAGATTCATCTCCTTGAACCAAATATTGTAGAAACCATAATCATGGTATCTAAAACTGATAGCATTTGTATTATAATTTACCTCTCTAGTCATCTCAGCAGAACATCAACTGACATTTTATGTTTATTATATATTGTAATTTAACTTTCTTAAAGTCAGCAAGGGGGTTCTCAGCCTCCAGGACCTCAACCATCTAAGGGTACTCCATCCCCCATTGTGAAATTTGCCAGGAGGTGCGGGTGTCGAGTGCGGCCGGAAGAGGGCAGGGCCATCCAGGCTGAAAAGGCACCCTGAAATCCAGAAGTGTGGTACTTTCTCAAAGTTAGCAAGGGGGTTCTCAGCCTCTATGGGACCTCAACCATCTAAGGAGTCTCAATCCCCCATCGTGAAACGTGCCAGGAGGCACGGGTGCTGAGTGATGCTGGAAGAGGGTGGGCCATCCATGCTGAAAAGCCCCCCTGCAATCCTGCAGTGTAGGACTTTCTTGTAGTCTGCGAGGGTGTTCTCAGCCTCCAGTGACGTGAACCATAGAAGGGGACTCCATCACCATCATTAAACACACCAGGAGACGCAGGTGCTAAGTGCTGCCGGAAGGGGGCAGGGCCATCCACGTTGAAAAGGTCCCCTGCAATGCCGCATTGCAGGACACATGTGGGCTGTGCCCAGGCAAAGCTTGGGCCAAGGACAGGCCCGTCCTGCACCCATCAGCGACAGGAAGAGGCAGGGCAGGACCAAAGCACTAGCATCTGTCTAGCCATACTACTAGCCCCTGTCTAGCCTTCAAGACTCTGACCACCTTTTTCTTAGATTCTCATGTCCCGGGGAAATTCCAGAATGAGTTATTACCTTTGCTATGGGTAAAAGAAAAGCAAAAGGGAATCCTCAGGGAACCTCAAAGATGGCTAAACTATCAGCACCCAGTGCAGCCAAGAACTGTGTGATCAATGACATTGATAACCTAATCGTAGAAGTGGAGACTTTACTTAGTTGCAGAAACTCCTCCAAACTGAATGCCCTATGTCAGAAAGTTCCAGACATTTAAAAAAAAGGAAAAAAATCCCTGAACTACTCGCCCATGGGAAAGTCCCTTCTACACTTTAAGCTTCTGTTGATGGTAATGACGAGGTCCCGTGCAGTTACTGAAGGGGACAATTTTGGGACAAGAAACTCTGCTACAGTGTTGCTGCGTGATACATCAACCAGCAAGACTGGGGGATCACGCCGAGTTTATTTGTTGCACCTTTAATTACATGTGCAAATCACTTTTATCCCCTGGCACACCTAGGTACTGGTAATGTGAACGATGACATAAGTAGCTCTGCAACAGTGGGAGCAGGGGTCAAGAGGGCAGCTGGGGACAGCAATGTATGGATTAATTGCACAAGTCAGAGCGAATTAAGTCAGCTCCAAGAAACCATCAAAACATTAGTCAATGAAGTCTCCTTATTAAGAGCTAATCTGGGGTCACACACTGTCAAAATTGATAGGTTAAGTTAATATGGATCAAGTAAAGAGGTTCTTAGGCCTCAGGAAAACAAGAGGCCCCAGCCTACCACGAGTTTAAAAAACACTGGAACGCACATCTTACACCAATCGGTCTCAATGGTAGGTACGAATAAACGCCTGGACCTATTACCCCAACTCACATCTAGTGGTCACATTATGTCTAGCTCTAGGAGTGCTTTAACTAGGGAGATTCTCCACACCCCTATGGAGTCCAGCATTAAGAACCTTTGCATAATACCTGGCACAGGCTATTCGCAGGAGGGCATTAAGATGCCATTACACCTCTCTCAATCTCTAGGAGTAATGGGTGGGAGGGTGGGGATGCACCCTCAGGTGGAATGACAGCCCCTGAGGGAGCATCCTAAGTATAAGCAGGGGAATTCTCCTACTTGTCCTGGAGTTCACGTAGAAGGAAATAGAAATAAAATGTACATGGTAAATGTACCTAGAATTTCACCTTTAACTAAAGAAACTGGTAAGATTTTAATAAATAAGGTAATCCATTGGATCGGGCAGGTTAGATAATGCTGTTCCATCATAAGACCAGATATAGTGGCTGCATGACAGTGTCATTTTGACGAAGATTATGACTATATTACCCTTGCCTATGTAAACCTTGGAGATGGATTAGTTAACTTAGACCAAGGCACCTCACCTCCCAATGGTTCTAAGTTCCAATTTAAATACACTCTACCTAGTAGGAGGGAGGTACCTGTCTTGGGGAGGTGTAGGCTTTTTACGTACCAAACCGATAATGTTCAAGACAACTCGAGAAAGAGTCATCCCTGTGGGGCTGGAGTGGATAGCACATGATGGATAGGGGAATTGTCATCCTGAAGCAGCAAGGGAAGCTTGATGGGGAAAGAGACTTGCCCCTGCGCACCCGTAGCAACAGACTCATATATCAAACCCCAATGAGGTTTGTGAAGAGGGAGGGGAGGCAATCCCTAGGACGTATTCAGTCTCCTTTACCTGTGGCCACAAGGAAATTAAAGATGCTGTCTTGGAACATAGCTGGCATTAATTCTAAACTTAATTGTGGGTATTAGGGAACTTACATTAATAGTTTTGATATATATCTCCTAAAGGAGACTTGGGCCACTAATGTAGTTCACAGGGTGGATTTTACAAATTTTAATGTGGAAGTCTCCCCATCACCTATAGGCCAACTGATAGGGGGCCTTATTATTTGGGTTCATATTCATTTAATAGCAACCGTAAAATAGCTTGACATAAATTTTACAGACCTATTGGCTGTTAGTCTTCGAAGTATGAAAGGGAAACAGTCTGTTCTTGTGGTTAACATTTACAATAGATTTTCTTCACAGCACTAGGATTTTCCCACTATAAGAGCCATTGACGATTTCCTGGAAAAGGTAGAGAGTTCTGGCCATCTTATACTTGCAGGGAATCTAAATACAACATATGAGCCCATTGAAGCAATGGCAAATGTCATAGAAGATGAGGAGTGGGGAATCCCTACTCTAAGCCATGTTGGCCTTCATAGAAATACGAAGTTGCTTTCCAGGTAGCCTCATTTACTCTTAAGCATAGTTTTTGAGCCTGTAATAGGCGATCGATATCAGATAAGGTCCCAAGACACACCTTCAAAAGGGCTAACTGCTGAATTAGAATAGACTACATTCTACTAGATTTACTGTTCTGGTGCTACCTGATTGACATGCTGATAACCGAAAGGCTAGACAGCGATCACAATGCCCTGATCCTAGAACTGGATCATATGCTTATCTCCTTCCAGCTCCAATCAGTGGGAGAATTGGCCAACCCAACTGTCCTAAGTAACAACAGAAGGAGGGTCAAGTCAAGTGGCCCAAGATTGAGGGGAATAAGGATACCTGGCTCGGGTATATATCATCGTAGTACAATGATTTATCGACCTCGACAAGCTCATAGATGAGGCACAACTAACCCTAAATATTTGTTGTGAAGTAATGGGGAAGATTAAAAAATTCTTCAATAAAACAGTGAAGTGTACGGCCATAAGTAAAGCTGAATGGTTTAAGTAGCTGTGTAAGGCAGCAAGAATGGAGCTAATGGTTGCCATAAAAAATGGCTGTAGAAATACAGTGATCTTTAAAAGGATAGAATACAAAAGGGTTCAAAAAGAGGCCAGAAGAACCTGGTAAGAGTACATATGGAGAGATTTAACTACTGTGGCAAAAACTAAAGACAGGAAACAGTTTTAGCACATTTTCTTGTAGAAGATGCCCATATCCTACCTCAGTCCTGGGAAACGCATTTTGGCACACTCTATGCGGGCCAGGCCATCACAGAGTTGGGGCTGATGACCTAACCGGTCTAGATAAGAACAAAGAATCTTGGGATGTAGACCAGACAAACTTTAGTTTCGAAGAAACTAAGCTAGCCCCTACTACCCTACAAAGGGGAAAAGCACACAGACTAGATACAATACCAGCTGACCTCTTCCTTTCTGAACCTGAAGCATGGTTTGTAATCCTTAACAGAAGTTTTAATGCCATCATAAAAGGTGCTAAGGTTCCTGCCTCCTGTCGGGGCAGAGGTAGTCACAGTATATAAGAAGAGAGATAAAAATGGACCAGCGAACAACAGGCCTATAAGGCTTATAGACATTTCACAAAAATTGTTCTGTAGGCACTTGCTGGAGAGACTACAGAACTGGATAAGGGAGAACCAAATCCTCTCACCTCTACAGGCTGGCTTTAGAGAGAACACGAGCACCACTGATCAATTGTTTAGGTTTTTAACAATTTTATGGAAATATGTGGTGATCGAAAGAGAACACATATATGTAGTATTTGTGGACCTACGTGTTGCTTTTGATCTCATCCCTAGAGGTAAAATGTGAGCAGCCCTGGAACAGTTTGGGGTTCCAAACTACCTACTACAAGTAATAATCAGTAGCCACAGGGACAATTACGCCCAAATAAGATGGGGATGCAATGGTGAACTTACAGAACGTATAAGGGTGAGCAGATAGGTACGCCATGGGTGTAAACTGGCACCGACTCTGTTCACCCTATACATTAATGAGCTAATTGAGTCCTTAGATGACTGTAATAGGGTTTCCCCAAGATTACTGATAACACAGTTGCATCTCTGCTGTTTGCAAATAACACACTACTTGTATCCAGAGAGCTCAGATGAGGCTACAAAATATATTGAATAGGTTCTTAGCATCTTGTGAGAAACTTGATCTAGAGGTAAACGTCAACAAGACTACCTTTATGGTGTTTAACCCACAGAAGTCACCTAAGAGGTGATCCAGCGCAACCCCTAAATTCCTGAGCCAGGGACCAAAGAAAATCTCATCATGCATAAATTGTTCTATCAAACAACGGGCCCATCACACATTACCCATAAATGATCCCTGAGGACTGGCGCTGGAATTTGGGGGGTTTAATTTGTCAGTTTTATTAAATTCTATACTTCACATTAATAACATTTGTATCTATTTCTAACTATTAGTAAATTCAACTTCTTCTTCTGGTCGATGGACCATTAGTTGAAGAGTTGATGGTGACTATGATTAACTAAACAGTTTAACATTTACCTAAATAACCACAAAGTCATTTCTTCAGTTAATGATTTTATCTTATTATTGCTCGTGATTGGAATATCAGTGCACATACAAGATTACATATAAGAGAACAAATTATCAAGCAATGTAATCCAATGAATCATTTGCATTGATATCAAAGCATGCAAGGAATGGGGAAAGAAGGTACAGCATAAATTCTTGCAGAAAATATATCTTGCAAATTTAAGCAATCAAGGAGGGCAATACCCACCAAAGAAATAGGGAAACCACTTCCTTGGCCGAGGTTGTGGCAAGAGGTCCCCAGAGATAGGCTCGGAGGACAAAGTCAAACAGGACAGATGCAGCAAAGTTTACTATACTAACAATTAGAATTAATCTCCCAATTAATCTACCTCCTCGGTCGCAGTCTCCTCCCAAGCACTCCCACAACGTTCTCGTACCTAAAGGTTCTCTTTTTCTGTGCAGGGCTGCTCTTTCTGTCTTAGATCTTCTCTATGCATTCTGGTCTGCGTTCTCTCTATGTTCTCGTCTGAGTTCTCGTCTGCATTCTCTTCTCCCCTCTCCTCTCTCTGTTCTCGTTCGTTCTGATCTGACACACCCCCAATTGGGATATCAGTTATACCTTTCTGCCTAATACACTATCTTACAATGTTGCAGTATCGGTAGAAACTCAGCCTGTGATTGGTTGTCATAAATCATACTAGGGTCGCCTCATCCAGTTCTCCCCACAAATCCATCCTATACTGGTTCTAACAAAGGAAGGATTTAAGACCATTACATTCATATACTACTAGCATTCATAGTTATACAATTTGGTTACAGTATTCATTATGATATCCGCTTTCCCATTCGCATTGCACGCAGTGATGGCTGTTCCCACAGTCGCTGTCGCATCTTGGCACATAAACAATAAGACACAGGTCAACATGACCTTCACACGGATTGCATCATCTGGTACACTCAGCAGTCTGCGTGCAGGCAACCCCTCCCGGCACATGCGCACTCTGGACCGACCAGGTCAACCACATGCTAGCTTGAACGAGAGGCCATTTTCATGCAGGCCCAATCCCTTACTAAAATAAACAAACACAAAAGAATATTAATTCATGAAATAAAACCCATTATGTTTACCTCCCACCATACTAATGCCCTGTGTTAAATAAATCCTAGCGAAAGCTATTAATTTAAAGCAACCTTTCCATTATTTGTGCACAACATGCCAAATGTGCAATGTACAACACAGCATAAACATGTATTAATACGGTTTTTCAAAGCGCAAACAGTTAATACGTACTCATGCCAACATGATTTAGTGGATTATGTAAATTGCGTTTGCCCCCTGTGTAGATGTGTGTATCTGGAGTTGATTAGTTCATGCAGTTAATACATTATTATGGAGTTACTTGATTTCATGAGAATGTATTTTACAAACCTCACTCATTCAATCCCCCTTTGATGGTTTTACCATCATAAAATCCCAAAACATACGGTTTTTCAAGTTATATAGTTGTTATTTTGTCTTTTAACCCTTGCTCCTTACATTTTTCATACAATTTCTCTTTGAAATTTTCCATCTCTAATTCTTCTATCTCTCTTTCCCTTTCCTTATGTTCCTTACTCAATTTCCTTTCTTTCTTTTCTTTGCGACTCTTCTTCACGCAAACATAGGTCATTCGTATCATGAGTACCATAATGACTACAAAAGCTACTGGTACTATTATTTTTGCAACTAAAGAACTACCTATAGAAGAAAACCATTTGCTTATAGTAGAGAAACTTTTACTTAGTCTCTCCCAAACACCGTCAACCTCCAGTTGGGTTACTTTCTTTTATGCAAATCAGTGATATTCTGAATGTATCCTTCCAAATTCTTACTTTTGTCTGGAATGTAAGTACAACAATGTTAAACTTTCAGCATTCCACAGACTCCACCCTCTTTTGCCAACAATATATCAAGGGCAAGTCGATTTTGCATAACCATAGATCTCATGGCAATCATTTCAGTATTAATCATCAAGAATCCTCCAGCAGTATCCGTTGATAAATGATCAACCACTGTGAACAATTGTCGAATTTTGTATGCATTCAGTGTAACTCCAACTCCAGGTATCAATGCTCCAAATATATCTCCTTCAATTTCTGAAAAACTTTCTCTTTTTACACGGTTTAGTCTTTGCCTTACTTTATCGCTTCCATTTGTACTTTTGTCTACATGATAGACTTTTGGAAAGACAATCCCAAGGTAACATGTCCCATACCAGTGATCTGGCAGCCGATAATAGGTTTTCTTCCCACAGACATAATATATACCTGGCAAGACATGGTCAGTTCCTCCCTTTAATCCCCAACCCCCAATAATTTTATAGGTATCTTCACATTCACTGGAACCGATGAATTATAATTAGTCTTCTCCCTACGTAAGCATAATTTTCCCTTCTGTGACCAATCCAAAGCCATTGCAACATAAGTCTCGCTTTTGTCATAGTTGCCTTCTTTGAAAACCCAAGGTGGTGTTTTCAATTTTTCTTCAACAGCTTTTCTCTGAAACTTAGCCCTTCTTTCTTCTACCATCTCCAAAAATATTTTCTCTTCTTTTTCCAATCTACACGTTAAGTTATTTTTATTAGCATAAGCTATATCTAAAGGCGTTGTTGTCAGGAAAAAATCTCCCATGACATTTGCATGTGCTATCTTATTCAACTCAGGTACTACAGGAACTTTGGAAAAGATTGTATCTACATTTGAATAATAGTAGTCTAATTTTCCTGTTCTATACAATAACTTGATAAAACACTACACATCACACCATATGTCAAAGGAAGGTGATGATAGGTCACACCTTCTGAAACAGACAATTGTAACTGTATACATACGTAACAATCCCTCACTTCCATTGTTTCTACATATTCATAGAGTAGTTTAGTGAAAACATTCGAGGAAATATTAGTAACTGATCTATCATGATGCAAACTACTAGTGTCTATCTGTTTCATGTGAGTAATAGGAATTTGCTTACTGTCAGTGTCTACCCTTGGACCTGTCAAGTTATTAAGACGAGTTGTATCTTCTTTAATCAAATGTAAAGGTATTATAATTGTTAATATTATCCAAAATACTATTAATATACAAAATAAGCATAAACAAACTTTATAACATCTACGCATAAAACTACATCTAGATCTTGTTTCCTGTGTATCTGCCACCTTAATACTAGTCCCTAGATAATTCTAAATGGATTTTCTAAATCTATCAAAAATATTCAAAAAATAAAAATGTAGTGTGATCCCACACTTCAAAAGCTTTCTTCTTTACCCCTTCTTTTATTTTAACTAATCCAAATCTCCATGACGCCTTCAGAAAATTTTCCTCAGTTGTTAGCGTGACACCTTAATTTGTTTACAGTCTCTTAAGGTGGATCTAAATCACTCTTTTCTTCATGCTCGCTGTCAGTGCTGTTTCTTTCTTTCTTTAAATCTTCTTCTTCAATCTCTTCCAACACTATGTAAATCCAGTCAGGTGACTTGAACTTCTTGTTTGGTTTTCTCACTCTCTTTGGTCGCAGCACTGATTCGTCATCTGACTCTCCTTGCTCTATTTCACCTGAAACTTCCTTTATGTGTTCTAACCTGCTCTCGGGTCTTCTTTTTACCACTCTGTATTTCAGTCTTTTTACTCCGCTTGGCCAATGATCATCTGTCTTTGCCCTTTTTGGTTGTATTTCTTCTTCTACCTTGTTCAATTTGTACTTTCGTTTCTTTGCACCTACTTTAAGTTTGCTTTCTTTTTCTTTTTCTTCTTCTGTGTTTCTTTCACTTATTTCTCTTCCATCCTTTCCCTTTCTATCGGAAAGTTGTCTCTCTTCTCGTTCAACAGCAGTTTCTTCAGTCCCTGTAGCTGGTACCCACTTTACTTGACTTGGGCTAGGCAACTCTTCCACAATCTGCTCTTCAGAGTCTCTCAGTTTATGTTCACCAGTTTCAGAGTCTAATGCTCCAGCTTCACCAGTTTCTTGTGCTTCAGCCTCTGATTCAGAGCTTGTACTTGAGATCTCCAGATGCCGCTCTACTCGTGGTTCAAGTGGATTTGGGACTCGATAAGTGTGGCTGGCATGGATCCAATTCGGTAGACCAGCACATTTTACTGCTGTGGTCGTCACCAATATGACCTGGTAGGGTCCTTCCCAGCGGGGCTCTAGGCAAGTTTCTCTTCTATGCCTTTTCATCTGAACCCACTCACCAGGGCTTGGAGCATGCGCTTGAGTCTGTTGTGTTGTGGTCGCATCAGCTCCAACCTGATGAAACACAGAACGTACTACATCAGCCAATCCTTTGCAATAGTCAAGGATGAGATCATCAGATATATTTATTAATTTGTTCGCAGGTACAAATGCTTGTCTCATTGCTCTTCCCATCAATATTTCGTGAGGACTCAGTCCTGTCTTTTTGTCAGGAATACTTCTGAGACTCATCAAAACTAGGGGTAAAGCGTCAGGCCAATTCAGTGCTGTGGATCTACACACTTTCCCTAACCTGCTCTTTATTGTGCCATTTATCTGCTCTACTATTCCAGAAGCCTCTGGACGATAAGCACAATGAAGTTTTGGTTGAATACTCAATGCTTCACAAATCAGTTTGATTGTTTCACTAGCGAAATGTGTTCCTCTATCTGTTTCCATCGTAACTGGAAAACCATATCTAGGAATGTATTCCCTCAACAAACGTTTTGCCACTGTTAGGCTGTCATTCCTCCTTGTTGGATACGCTTCTACCCATCTAGAAAACAAACACACAATTACTAACACATATTTGAGCTTGTTACAGGGAGGCAACTCAATAAAATCAAGCTGTAGTCTGGTAAAAGGACCACCTGCCCTCCCTATTGTTCCCATACTAACTATTGTTTTTCTTCCTGGGTTTTGCTGTTGGCATGTCAGGCATCTCTGACAAAGGCTCTCTGCAATCGTCCTGAACCTAGGATTAAACCATGTCTGTTGAAATGATCTGACCATGGCGTCTCGACCTATATGTGTCATTCCATGAAACATCCTTGCCATATGAGAAAGTAAACTATTTGGCATAACTGGTCTTCCATCAGTGTATACCCATACATCGTCATCTTCTCGTCATCTACATCCTACTTTTTTCCATTCCTGTCTCTCTTCATCATCTACCTCTTCCTGCAATTGTCTCACTTCATCCCAGGTTTCAATAGTGTTAGTAAACATAAGTTGACAAACCGTATGTTCTTTTGCTTTTCCCCGATTTATGGAAGTGTCATTCTTTGCACAATATTGTGCCACTTGGTCAGCAAATCTGTTGCTTTGAGTCACATAATCATCTCCTGACTTATGTGCGGCACATTTGACCACTGCAATTCGTTTTGGCAATTGTAATGCTTCCAGTAATTCTTTTACAAATTGACTATTCCTGATGGGGGACCCCGAAGAGGTCAGGAATCCCCTCTGCATCCATAGTTCTCCAAAATCATGCACAATGCCAAAGCCATATTGACTATCAGTAATTATGGTCACTTTCTGATGTTTTCCCAATTTACAGGCATGAATTAGAGCTATTCATTCAGCCACTTGTGCAGATTTTATCCCTTTTAGACAGGATGCTTCTAGGATTTCTGCTGCAGTATAGACAGCATAAGCAGAACTCAACACACCTCTTTCAGTTCGCAAACAAGAACCATCAACAAACATCACACGATCTGATTCCTCAAGAGGAACGTCCTTGATGTCAGGACGGGGCTTAGTACAGAATTCAGTCACATCCAAACAATCATGTTCAGCTTCATCCTTTACTTCTTCATCCCACACATCCGCAAGTAGAGTCGAAGGATTCACATTTGTACATCTCACTATTGTAACATTTTCTGCTCCCAGAATCACTCTCTCATACCTAGTCAGCCGACTATAGGTGAGGTGCTGAGTCCGTGTCCTTGTTAAAAGGATCTCAACTGAATGTGGCACATACACTCTCACGGGATGACCCATTATGATCCCTTCACTCTGTTCCAGACTCACACAAGTAGCAGCTACTGCTTTCAAACATCCAGGCAATGCGGCAGCCACTGAATCTAAAGTAGCTGAAAAGTATGCCACAGGTCGTCTTGACATTCCATGCTTTTGAGTTAAAACTGCAAGTGCACATCCATCTCTTTCACTGCAATATAATGCAAAATCCTTTGAATAATCAGGCATTCCCAATGCCGGAGCCTTACACAGACTATCTTTCAGTTTAACAAAACATCCATACTTTCTTCATCCAATTTAACTGGATCGTTCACATCATTCCTCGTCAACCTCTGTAGAGGTTTTGCCATCAGTGAAAATCCACTGATCCACTGTCTGCAATATCCAACCACTCCCAAAAACATTCGCACTTCCCTTTGTGTCGTTGGAGGCTTCATGTCCTTAAACACTCAAATACGCTCTGATGTTACCTTTCTGACTCCCTTCTCAATCTTATGACCTAAGTATTGGACTTCTTGTTGGCAGAATTGCAATTTCGCAGTGGACACTTTATGTCCACCTTCTGCCAAATGGTTCAGTAAAGCGACTGTGTCTGCAACACAGGCTTCTCGGGTTTTTGATGCCACAAGTAGGTCATCAATGTATTGAACCAAAACAGATTCTTCAGACATTCTCAAATCTTCCAGACACTTTTTCAAAATCTGATTAAAAATTGAAGGACTCTCGGTATAGCCTTGAGGAACTCGGCACCATGCCAAAACACGATCTCCAAACCGAAAAGCGAACAAATACTGGCTATCTGGGTGCAAAGGAATCGAAAAGAATGCATGACACAAATCTATCACAGTATACCACTCTGCATCATGTGGGATTTGGTATAAAATCACTGCTGGGTTTGGCACAACTGGACAACCAGGCCCAACAATTTTGTTTATCTTTCTCAAATCTTGTACTATTCTATAGTTTCCATTTGGCTTTTTCAATCCCATAATAGGCGAATTACAAGGACTACTCATTATTTCTTTTAAAATTCCTTGTATGATCATTTTATCAATCACAGGAGTTATTCCTGCTATAACTTCTGGCTTCATTTTATACTGTGGTGTATTTGGATAGTCAATACCATCTTTCACTGTAATTCTAATCGGATCCACTTTCTTCATCAGTCCAATCTCCTGTCCTGTGAAATCCGATACCTCGGAATTCACTACCTTTATCAATTCTTCAGGCACACTTTTGGCTGTAAGAAGTGAAAATAATTCATTCACTTCGGTTCCTTGCTTTGCTAGCACCATTTTAAATGCAACATCCTCATCAGGTGTCTGAAATGCAATACCATCCGGTGTGCAGTAAATTGTGCAATTCATTTTGCACAGCAAATCCCTTCCTAACAAATTCACTGGACTCGTGTCACACACTACAAGCCGATGCATGTCTTTAAAGGGACCAGTATGCACTTCAATTGGTTTAGTAACTGGAGTATTTATCTGTTTATTTGAGACTCCTACTACCTGGATAGTTTCTCCCGAGAGGGGTAGGTTTGGAATTTCTGCTGCTCTCACAGTAGAAGGGGTAGCACCAGTGTCCACAAGAAAGGTGATATCATTACCTTCCACTTTTCCATCCACAAATGGACCTGACTGATCTACCTCTAGAGTAGCGCCAAGCATGCACTCTTCCTCCCCCCTCAGGCACCGTCATTGATTCGATTCAACATCACTTCCATCACATTGCATCCAAAATTGGGGAATCACATTTGTGTTAGTATTTTTACCAACCTGGTCTCCCCCGTGAAACCCTGTATCCGCACTGTATCTTTGAGCATTTACACTATGTGGTAACGGTGGTTGCAGGACCTGATATTGAGTAGTAACTACCTGTTGTTGCGGTGTCTGTTGCACAACTATCTCACTCTGCACCTGTGGGGTTAAAATTTGATTTCCTCCATTAGTCCTCTGCACTGATCTACACTCATTCTTCCAGTGTCCATACTTTCCGCACCCATGACAAGGAAATTTCTTTTTCGCCTCTTCTCTGCTCATTTGTCCTCTACCTCTACCTCCACTGGGTTTCTGAGCATTCTGACTAACTCCTCTCATTTGGTTTATAACCTGAGAATTCAGCTGACTTTCTTGCTGCTCTGCTACCTTCACTTGTGCCCACATCACCTTTTCTTTTAACTTGCGATGACGAGACTCAATGTCGTCACTACAATACTTTGCATACCTCAAGATTTCATCTATCATTTTGGCATGCCAACACAACATATGCTGCTGTATCATCTGTCTAATCTCAGGTTTTAATCCATACACAAACCTGTACACAAAATAACCCATATCTTTATCTCCAATATTTTCAAACCCACTATACTGCTTAAAAACTTGCAATAACCTCTCATAATAGGCGTGAACAGATTCATTCGGTTCTTGGGTTGTTCTATCAATTTTTACCCAATCAGTTTCCTTAGGGGAAATTTTGCTTTTCAAGAAAGTAATCACTTGATGATACTTTTTCATCACTTCATCCGAAGGGGCTCCTGTTTTGGCATCCCTAGGATATTCATCCTTTGGCCAATCAACTGTAATCTTACATTCAGTCCATAGATCTGCAGGGACAACAATTTCAAATAATCCATCTAAATCTTTCAACAATACTTTTGATACTTTCACAAATCTCTCAACTTGTTTGTACCACTCCACAGGCTTTTCTCTCAATCTGGGAAACTCATTGGTGAAAGACAATATATCTTGTCTAGTCCACGGAACATGCACATAACCTCCTCCTGGAACTTCTCTCATGGGACATTCCAGAGCTACATTTTCTACCTCTCCCACTGGACGCAAATGTATTTCTTTAGCAGCCAATTCTTCCTTCTTCCTCATCCATCTACCCTTCCATCTTTCTACATCTCCCCATTTTCTCAAAATAACCATTAACTCTTTTATCTGCAATCGTCTACCAGACGTATTCATATTTTCTATATCCCTTTCAGTAAAATCCACTCTATATGTCTTCTGCAACACCTTTGATCTTCCTATGTCCACTCCCAACTCTTCTGCAGCTTCCCCTAACCTCTCATGTAGATTTTTCGCTTTCCAAGTAATACTCTTACACAGATACATTAATTCATCATCCTGATACGTCTTCAGCCTGTCTGGACTTATGGTCCCAATAATCATTTCTTCCAGATCTACTTTCAACTTACACACATCTATAGGTTGCGGCTGTGTTTTTCTCCTTTGTAACCCTTTTACCCAATCATCTAATTCTTCAGTAGTTGGACCTATTGGAACTTCGCTTCTGGGAATCTCATCCAATTCTATCCTTTTGGACTGTAACTGCATTATTTCCCTAGGCGTTTCAATTATTGTTGAATTAGTCGGAGGTGTTGATCTAGTAACTATAGTTGGCTGTTCACTTGAGACACTTACAGCACTAATTCTACTATTAGCTGATGTTATAGCGGAATTTAATGGGACAGTTAAAGAAGGTTCATAGATAAGTCTATTTTCAAATACAGGTATTGCTGGACCAATAGTCACTGGCACAGTTATTGCATCTATTTTCATGTTCATCTGATTCAATTTTTCAACTAATTCTTTAGTTTGTGTGGCAAATTCTACTTCTCTTTCCTGCTCTACTTCGCTTTTAATTGGAACAGGTATCGTTTGAGGTGTCATTGGGGTTTCCATTGACGGTGCATTTGGTGTCACCATCGCTGAATTCTCCTGATACGGTGGTGGTCGTTTAACTAATATATCATCCAGCAGCTCATCATCAGATTCATTCGGGTTGTACCCAAAACCAAATTGCTCTAAATGTCTCTTTTTCTCTTTGCACTTGGTTCCTGCAGTCTCTCCAACCATTAAAACTGGATACAATCCTTCAGTAATCTCTCCATTTCTCCATCTCTTCATTCTGTCTTCATGTCTTTCATCATGAAATCTTCCAAACATAAATCTATGTACTCTACCACCTCTGTGTCTTTCTCTTTCATACATTTCATCTTCCCATTCTACTAATGCTTCAAACTGTTTAGGTCTAGGTCTTGGGTCTAATATCATAATTTTTTCTCTCAAATTACGTAAAACTGCCAAATTAAAAGAACCATGCTCTGTAAAAGATAGTATACCATCATTCTTAGTATATCCTACCCAATTTCTAGCCAGATACATGTATGATAACCATATTTTAACATCATATAAGACGCTTGTGTCTTTGGTGGAGGGATAGAAACTCCTTCTCTCGTTATTACTGGTTTTTCCTTTTTAAAGAATCTTTTAATTTTGCCAAACAAAGTCAATTTCTCCTGTTTCGGTTGATCAAAATACATTTTTGTTGCTTGTCAATGACTTTACTTAATGCAAATCTTTGTCAACACAATCCACTATCCCTTATTCCTTTCCTCTCTCCCCTGAATTTTTCTCCCCTTGCCTGCTTTTTTCCCTATGCCTGAGCCATGCTTCTGTAACTCATAATTATATATATATGTAAATATGTAATATATAATTGTCCAAGCCTAATCGCTGTTAAAATGTAATCCTGAGTGAACTTACTATTTGTATATATAGAACTCTAACCGCTGGTATATGTAGTAGACCTTTGTACTTACTACCATTCCTATGTGATTTTAGAGTTTTCCGTTTGTATCTCTTCCTTGAGTGACTTTACAACTTGTACATTTGCAATTTTTTCTTGTTTATATCTCATCCTTGAGTGACTTTACAACTTGTACATTTGCCATTTTTTCTGTTTGTATCTCGTATGTAACTCATGTAATCCAAAGTCCTTATGTAACGCAACTGGTTCTTTTGTAAAGCGCTCTGACACCTTCGGGTAATGTTCGCGCTATATAAAATCGCAATAAATAAATAAATTAAATAAATAAAAACTATAATTCACCAATCGAACTCCTTAGCTTCCTTAAACACCTGACCAATGTCAGCGCGGCACACTCTATCTCTTCCAATCGGAGCTTTCTACGTCTCCGCTATCCTGTCCAATACCAGCTCTGCTCACACCAACCAACCAATCTGAGCTCACTCTGTTTTTATAGTCTGACCAATGCCAGCGCGGCTTTTCTGTGACATCAGCTTCTCCTCCTGCTGCTGACCCTCCCTTTACAAAAATTATCGTCACTTTTCTAAGTTCGTTTTCTTTACAATAACTTATTAGTCACAACATAAAACGATACCACACTGTCTGTTTACTAAATAAAGAGATAATTTTCACTCTCAAGAACATTCCTATCAATACGGGCAAGTATAACAATTCCGCTATCCTTCCCTACACTCAAGCTAAGAGAGGACCTGTTACTTCTTTAGGGATAAGGCCAAAATTTCACAAGAGGACCTTTTATTGGAAAGGAGGTCTCGCTACTCTTCCAGGGATAAGGCCAAATTTTCACAGGTGGACCCTTCGCTATTTCACTCTTATCTTCACCTATACGCGAAATAGTATCACTAATTTAAACAGACAATGCACTTATTCCCGTGTGATTTCACTTCTCACACTTTTCTTCTGCCTTATTTCAGGCTAACTTTTACTTTGCCGGCTTCCCAGATACCCTTCTGCACCTGTGTTCCAAAGACTACATAAAACACAATACTATGTATCAGTGTGGGGTTTTTAGTATTGACAGGAATAATGGCGCTCAAGCTAATTCGCGCTGAGTTTATGTTATACTAGGAGTGTGAACGGTGCAAACCAGGTCAGGGGATATGCCCTAAAACCCCCGTGATGGTATGGATAGAAATCCACACAAATGAAGTAGGTACAGTCCCGGGCACACGTAACGAGGATATAATATCAGGAGAAATGTCTCATACTGCAGAAATGTAGAGGGTCTACACCAGAATGATAATCATAGGTGTTTAATATAGTAACAGAGCATAAGCAACCAGCCAAAACAAAAGCAACCAGCCGACACGTGTTTCGTCACAAAGGGTAGTAACCCGTGACTCTTCAGGGCTGAAAGGCGGTGCCAACAAGGTGGATTCAAGTGACCGTTCAAGAATCCAAACGGCAATGAAGAGCAGTGCGAACCACGGTAGGTGGACTACTGCCAAATGTAAGGAAAGGAAGACGGATATCGCCGGGCGGCGGATAAGCCAATGAGGACTATTGACCTTCAGAAAAGTCGATGCAGTCTGTGGCGACGAAATTAACCAAGTGCTAAGTAGCACAGGGGGAAATATAGAATTAGGCGTGCCAGGTCAGTAATCCAGGACGACAACGGCGGATGCGCCGGAGTACAGGAAACTGGGAGAAGTGTTGTTCAGGAAGGAAAATGGATCCGGAAGATGGCCATCGACTTTTCTGAAGGTCAATAGTCCTCATTGGCTTATCCGCCGCCCAGCGATATCCGTCTTCCTTTCCTTACATTTGGCAGTAGTCCACCTACCGTGGTTCGCACTGCTCTTCATTGCCGTTTTGGATTCTTGAACGGTCACTTGAATCCACCTTGTTGGCACCGCCTTTCAGCCCTGAAGAGTCACGGGTCAAGTTGGCGACCGCGAGCAAGCAAAATGACATCCCGGCGAGACTTTTTCCTTGTTCGCGATCAGCAACATCAAGTTGCCGATCGCGAGCGTGGAAAATAAACCTCCCTCAGGTTTCTCATTGCGAGTGGTCGCGTATGCTCGCGACCGCTCGCGATGAGAAACTACCAGTCCGCGTTGAGAAAGCTGCAGCTCGAGTAAAAATCTACTCGAGCGGCATTAAAAGACAGCTCGCACTGTGCAAGATGCCGTTTTCAATGATTGCACAGTGCGGACAATCATCCGGCACTGTGCAATCATTGCGAACACCGCACTACGCAGTTCGCGTAGTGCTACGCGTAGCTCGCGTAGTGCGGACTGCACTTTGCGTAGCTTCGTGTAGCGCTACTTCGCGAACTACGCCCAGGCTTAGTTCTAACAAAGGAAGGATTTAAGACCATTATATTCATATACTACTAGCATTCATAGTTATACAATTTGGTACAGTATTCATTATGATATCCGCTTTCCCATTCGCATTGCATGCAGTGATGGCTGTTCCCACAGTCGCTGTCGCATCTTGGCACATAAACAATAAGACACAGGTCAACATGGCCTTCACACGGATTGCATCATCTGGTACACTCAGCAGTCTGCGTGCAGGCAACCCCTCCCGGCACATGTGCACTCTGGACCGACCAGGCCAACCACATGCTGGCTTGAACGAGAGGCCATTTTCATGCAGGCCCAATCCCGTACTAAAATAAAGAAACACAAAAGAATATTAGTTCATGAAATAAAACCCATTATGTTTACCTCCCACCATACTAATGCCCTGTGTTAAATAAATCCTAGCGAAAGCTAATAATTTAAAGCAACCTTTCCATTATTTGTGCACAACATGCAAAATGTGCAATGTACAACACAGCATAAACATGTATTAATACGGTTTTTCAAAGCGCAAACAGTTAATACGTACTCATGCCAACATGATTTAGTGTATTATGTAAATTGCGTTTGCCCCCTGTGTAGATGTGTGTATCCGGAGTTGATTAGTTCATGCAGTTAATACATTATTATGGAGTTACTTGATTTCATGAGGATGTATTTTACAAACCTCACTCCAGCAGAGGCAAGGTCAAATTGGGTGATACTTTCCCGAAACAAGTGAACAATTTGATTACCTGGAGGGAAGGCTCATAAATACACCGTCATTGACCCCGCAAATCTCTAAGAGCCAGCTCATACTTCAGGATGTAAGCTCTGCTCTGGCCAAAATGTTGAAAGTATCCACTTATAGGCCAGTTGGTTCAGTTATTGATATCAATATGGTGAAGAGATCTGGGGCTGTCATAATATAGGGACCATTGAAAAAACAGAGAACATCTTCATAAGATTGATTCTTGGATTACCTTGAAATGCGCCCTTGACCCCCATACGTCTGGATCTTGGGCTTAAAAATATAGCGCATGTAGCAGCATTGAGAAGCCTAGCTTACTGGATACGAGTCTGGTTTAATAACTCACCACTCCCAATGAGACAATCATTTCTTGAAGTGATTGCACTTGATACTAAAGGGGGTATACCATGGCTTAAATTCATCAAGACATGGCTATGCAGACTCAGTATGAGTGAACTTTGGTCTAAACCATACTGCATACAGAAAAACACCTTACTGTGTCTTAAAAAGAGATACTGACATTATATCAGTGATCTTTAGCTGAATAACAGTACTGCTGGGTGTTAGATTTGGGGGTCTCTAGTTGGCATAGGTAGGTACATGTGACAAATAGGGACCCTTGCGTCTAGTCAGGGTAAGGGGCTACACTCCTAAAATAACCCCTGCTCACCCCCTTGGTAGCTTGGCACGAGCAGGCAGGCTTATCTCAGAGGCAGTGTGTAAAGCATTTGTGAACACATACAGTAACACAGTGACAACACTACAGTTGGACACCAAACAGGTTGTATTATAAAAATAGTATTTTTATATAGACTTAACACAAGACCAAACGACAAAAATCCACAATACTGTACTCAAAAATAGACTTTAAAATGTTATAAAATAGCTCAGTTCTCTCAAGTTGTAGATGCGACACTTTACTCTCAATGTACCTTGAATGCGTAACGCAAAGAAAACAAAAGGGTCGCAGGGAAGGTGATGCGTCGGTTCCTTACACTCAGGGGAGTGGATGCGTCGGTTCCTTACTGCTGCGCAGGGGAGTTGATGCTCGCTTCCTTACTGTGTGGGGAGGTGATGCGTCGGTTTCTTACTGCTCTCCGGTGCGATGCGACAAGATGGCACCTCGATGCGATACTCTTCTCCAGTGCTATGCGACAAAATGGCGTCTTGGCTGCGATGCGACAACGTTGATGTGATGCGTGCACGCCCGACGGCCGTGCAGCGACTCGATGATCTTTGGAGCCGCGACAGGCCCTGCGACGCGCTTCTCCGGTGATGCGACGATGACCTCTGTGGCAGCGTCCCGCTTCTCCGGCGATGCGCCGCGCTTCGGCGATGCGATGATGACAGCGTCAGCGGCGTCTCGCTTCCTCGGCAATGCGATGACAGCGGCTGCGGAGGCGACACGCTTCTCGTAGTTGCGTCGCGCTTCCAGCTCCCAGCGACACACAGTCTCTCAGAAGGCCCAGCACAACAGCAGGCACTTCAATTCCCAGCAAGGGAATTCAGGGGGGAGCTGGTTGGTGAAGTCTTGTATCCCTGAGACTTCAGGCAAGAGGCAAGCTCTAGTTCAAGCCCTTGGAGATTCTTCTTCAAGTTGATAGAAAGCTCACTCAGTCCTTTTCTCCTTTCTTTGGCAATGAAGCAACCACTGCAGGCCAACCCCCAAACACTCAGCACAGGGGTAGTCTCCTCCTTCAGCTTCCTGGTTCTTCTCCTCAGCAAAGGTTCGTCTTGATTCCCAGAAGTGATCTAAAGTTCTTGGGTCTGGGTCCCAATATTTATAGTACTTTTCTCTTTGTTCTCTGAAGGCAGAGAGGCCTTTGCCTAGTCCAAACCAGTTCTGGTCAGTCCTGGAGCACTTTGTTGACAAGACTCCTTCTTTCCTTTCACAGTGTAGGCCAGGGACATCAGACACACCACAGGAGGTGGAGCCAGCATTGTGGAGGGAAGGCACAGCCCTATTCAGGTCCCAGGTGCAACTCCTCCCTCCTATCTGCATGCAGATCTCTCTATTCAGCCCTGTGCTGACTCACCCTGTCTCCTGGAAGCCCCCAGCCCCTGTCACTCAAACTCCAGACAAGGAATACACAACCTAGCAGAGGCAAGCTTGGATAGTTAGGCAAGAAAATACCTACTTTCTAAAAGTGGTATTTTTCAAACACAGAATGTTAAAACCAACTTCACTAAAAGATGTATTTTATCATTCTGAGTTCAGGCATACTAAACTCGAATTTCTACCTGGTTCCCTGAGTCAGTTAGGATTATAAGATGTAATAATCTAACTGCCCATTCTGGCCTATGGGGAACAGGTAGCCTTGCAATAGTGAAAAACGAAAATGGCTGTAATTCACTATTAGGACATGCCACACACATCAGGGCATGTCCTACCTTTTACCTACAATGCACCCTGCCCTTGGGCCTACCATAGGGGTGACTAATATGTATAAAAGGGAAGGTTTAGGGACTGGCAAGTGGGTGCACTTGCCCAGTCAACATGGCAGTACCAGACTGCACACAGGCTCTGCAATGGCAGACCTGAGACACACTTTACAAGCTGCTCCGGTGGGTGGCACAACCAGTGCTGCAAGCCCACCAGCAGCATTTGATTTACAAGCCCTGGGCACCCGCAGTGCACTGTACTAGGGTCTGACAAGTAAACCAAACAAGCCAATCATGGAGTCACTAATCCATACATCAATTTACCATAGGGAGCACTTGCACTGTGGCACTGGACAGCAGTGGCACAGTGCCCAAAAGCATCTAAAACCAGCAAAACATAAGAGGCAACAGCAAAAAAATGGAAAGGAGACCCACGCCAATGGTGCCAGGTCTAACACGTGTCCCCTCCAGCTGAAATGTGGGAAACTACCCTACCCCCGGGGAGTTCTCATCACTAAGGCGGAAAAACCTGGACAGACCATCAGCATTGGCGTGTTCTGTACCAGGGCGGTGTTCCACCGTAAAGTCCATCCCCTGTAGGGATATGGACCACCTCAACAGCTTTGGATTCTCACCCCTCATCTGTATCAACCATCTGAGGGGCCTATGGTCTGTCTGAACCCGGAAGTGAGTCCCAAACAAGTATGGTCTCAACTTCTTCAGTGCCCAGACCACAGCAAATGCCTCACGCTCAATTGCACTCTACCTCTGTTCCCGTGGAAGTAACCTCCTACTGATGAAGGCTACAGGTTGGTCTAGGCCCTCCTCATTAATCTGTGACAAAACAGCCCCCACACCATGCTCTGAAGCGTCTGTTTGCACAATAAACTCTTTTGAGAAGCTGGGTGCCAGGAGCACGGGCGCCGTGCACATGGCAGTCTTCAGGGCATCAAAAGCTCTCTGACAGGTGTCAGTCCAAATCACTCTCTTGGGCTGCTTCCTGGAAGTCAGCTCTGTCAAGGGTGCAACAATACTGCCATACCCCTTGACAAACCTCCTGTAATACCCGGTGAGTCCTAAAAAGGCTCTCACCTCTGTCTGGGTCTTGGGGGGTTCCCAAGTCAGGATGGTCTCAATCTTGGGCTGTAGGGGCGCCACCTGGCCGCTCCCAACCTGGTGTCCCAAGTACACCACGGAACCCTGCCCGATCTGGCACTTACTCGCGTTGATCGTGAGGCCTGCTGTCCGCAGTGCCATCAACACTTCCCAGAGGTGGCGCAGATGTTCTTCCCAACTGGCGCTGAACACTGCGATGTCATCCAGGTAGGCAGCACTGAACTCTTCCAGTCCAGCCAACACCTGGTTGACCAACCTCTGAAAGGTGGCAGGGGCATTCTTCATCCCAAAGGGCATAACCCGGAATTGGTAGTGCCCATCTGGTGTGGAGAATGCTGACCTCTCTCTTGCCCCATCAGTCAAGGCAATCTGCCAGTACCCAGACATTAAGTCAAACTTGCTGAGGTACCGGGCAGCCCCTAACCGATCAATGAGCTCATCAGCTCTGGGGATGGGGTGCGCGTCAGTCCTGGTGACTGAATTGAGCCCTCGGTAGTCCACACAGAACCGCAGTTCTGGCGTGACACACGCTGCGGCAGCCTTTGGGACCAAGACCACTGGGCTGGCCCAAGGACTGTTAGAGGACTCAATCACCCCCAACGCAAGCATCTTGGAGACCTCCTCCTTGATGCAAGCTCTCACCCTGTCAGTCACCCTGTAAGTTTTGTGCTTGACAGGAGGACTGTCCCCAGTGTCTACATCATGGACGCACCAATCAGTGACACTGGGAATCAGGGAGAACAGGTCAGAAAACTGTCCCAGCAACTGGTGACAGTCATTCTGCTGCTCAGGGGTCAGGGTGGAAGAGAGGTTCACTCCATCCACTGACCCATCTTGCTCTGTTGCAGACAGGAGGTCAGGAAGAGGCTCAGTCTCCTCCTCCATTCCAGCATCTGTTGCTAAGAGCATGCCCACTTCGGACCTCTCTAAGTGGGGCTTCAGGCGGTTGACATGCAGGACCCGCAAGGGGTTCCTGGGAGACCGCAAGTCCACCCAAGTAGGTAACCGGACTTTTGCGCTCCACCACCTCAAATGGTCCGGTCCCCTTATCCTGGAGCACACAGGGCTCCACTGGGGCCATGACCCACACTTTCTGACCAGGCTGAAGCTCAACCAGAGTGGCATTCTGGTCGTACCACCGCTTCATCTCCTCCTGGCTGGCTTCCAGATTCGCCTCAGCGAGTTTTCTGAATCGCCTAGTTTGGTTCCTAAAGGCCAACATGTAGCTATATACATCCTGGGGAGGTTTCCTGGGAGATTGCTCCCAGCCTTCCTTGACGAAACTCAAAGGTCCTCTCACTGGGTGTCCATAGAGAAGCTCAAAGGGACTGAACCCTAGAGACTTCTGTGGCACCTCACGGTATGCAAAGAGAAGGCATGGTAAGAGGACATCCCACTTACGCCTCATGGGTTCCTCAAGACCCATAATCATGCCTTTGAGGGTCCGGTTGAATCTCTCAACCAGCCCATTACCTTGGGGGTGGTAAGGAGTTGTGAACTTGTAGGTTACACCACACTCCTGCCACAGGAACTTCATATACTTAGAAATGAAGTTGGTACCTCGGTCTGACACCACCTCTCTGGGAAACCCCATGCGGGAGAAAATCCCCATCAGTGCACGTCTCACCACGGGGGCCGTCACTGTCCTGAGAGGGATGGCTTCCGGGTACCGGGTGGCATGGTCCACCAAGACCAGGATGAACCTGTTGCCCATGGCTGTCTTGGGATCCAGAGGCCCCACAATGTCAATGCCCACCCTTTCAAAGGGGGTGCTGACCACAGGGAATGGCTGGAGAGGTGCCTTGCGCTTCCTCCCATTCTTTCCACTTGCCTGGCAAGTCTGACAGGTCCTGCAATGAGTGTCTGAACTCTTGCGCATTTGGGGCCAATAAAAGTGGGTGACAAGCCTTTCAAAGGTCTTGTCCTGCCCCAAATGTCCTGCTAAAGGCACATCATGAACCAGCCCCAGTAGGAAGGCTCTGAAGCGCTGGGGTACCACCAGCACACAGGCTGACTCAGGCTCAGTAACCTTAGGCTCACTAAACAGGAGGCCATTCTCCCAGTAGATCCAATGTGATCCAGACTGATCACCTGCTGCCTGGTTTGCAGCCTGCTGCCGCAAACCCACAAGAGAAGGGCACTTGTTCTGCTCCTCACAGAACTCTTCCCTGGAGGGACCTCCTTCCTGCTGCCAATGGGTCAGCTCAGGCAGGTCTCCCAGTTCAGCAATCTCTTCCCCGGTAGGCTCCAGGGCATCCCCCTCAGGGTCCACCTCCTCCTGGGCCGTGGGAATCTCAGGGGCCGGTTTCCCGTGCCCCCTACCTCTTCTCTTTAAGGCAGGCACCTGGGCCATTTTCTCAGGCTCCAGGTCCTCTTGAACACCCTTACTGGCTGCCATAGACCGAGTGGTCACGCAGGCCCACTCAGGCAAACCCAACATCTCTAAATGAGGTCTCCGCTCCACCTTAGCCCAAGGGGAGCTCTCCAAATCGTTACCTAACAGACATTCAACAGGCATGGCTGGCCTCACAGCTACTTGAAGAGTCCCTGAGACCCCCCCACTCAAAGGGAACCTGTGCCACCTTGCAGTGGCTCTCTGTGTTGTCAGCAGCAACAACTGGGTAAAATGCATTGGGGACTACCTGCTCTTCAGACACCAACCGACAACTAACAGCTGTCACACTGGCTCCGGTGTCTCTAAGAGCGTCCACCTTCTTGCCATTGATGGTCACCCACTGCCTGTACTTTTTAGTGTTATCAGGCAGCTGGGTCTTGGGGACCACCTCACAGTCTCCTAAAGAGACAAGGGACATCTCTGCGGGACCCCACCCACCCTGGGCACCCATCTCCTCCCCCAGGGCTACACTAGCCAACTGCCGGGGTGGTGCACCAGTGGGTGCTGTCTTCCCATACAAGGGACATCTAGCATCATAAGAACAGTGGCCTACCAGACCACACTTAAAACAGGTCTTGGGCCCTTGTGAACAGGCTTATCTGTTGGGGCCACTGCCTTCTTCTCAGGGGGAGGCTGGGAACCCTTCCCTTGGTTCCCTTGGGGATTACTTTGGGGCCCTTTCTGGAACTCCCTCTGTTTACCCTTGTCCCCCCACTCTTCTGCTGGGGACACTGCCCACCTTTGGCGAAGTCTCCCACATGACCCTTCTGGACCCGGGTGCTCACCAGCGGTCCGCCTCCTCAGCAAGCTTCCTAGGGTTAGTCAGCTTGCTATCAATAAGATGCTGGCGTAGCTCTGGAAAACAGTTATTTGACAAGTGCTCCCATGCAAGCAAATCATAGAGCGCCTCAAAATTATCCACTTTGCTACCCTTCACCCAACCATCCAATGCTCTGCAAAAGAAAGACACATATTCCACCCAAGTGGTAGACTCCAGTTTTCTGCAATTTCTAAACCTTTGTCTGTATAGCTCTGGGGTCAAACCAAATCTGGACATTAGGGCTCCCTTCATGTGGGTATAGGACATCTGCTCCTCTGTAGGCAAATCCAACAAAGTGTCCCTCCCATCACTAACAAAGCGGCCCCACAACCCCGCTCCCCAATCCTTCTCAGGGACCCGGTGGGCCAACATTGCAGCTTCATAAGCCCTAAACCATTGACCAATATCCTCATTCTTGTGGAAATCTTTAACTACATCTTTGGGAATGTAGGTTCTTGCTTCTACATGCACTGGCGGTGTGCTGCCACCAGAGGGAAGAACCTCTAAACTTTTGGCCTTGAGTTCCAATTCCCTCAATCCTCTCTCATGCTCAAAATGCATTCTCTTTTCCTCTAAGGCTAACTTCTTCATCTCTAATTCCACCCCAAGCTCTATTTTCTTGCTCTCTATGTCTTTCTGACCATCCATTTTGAGCCTAGCTAGCTCCAACTTATGCATCCTCTCCTTTGCTCTGTCCTCCAGCTCTCCTGGGGACAACCCTTTGGAAGAAACACTGCTGCCCGCCCCTGAAGGTGCTTTCCCTCCAGTTAGGCCCACTGGCCCCTCAAGTTGCTCATTTAAATCCTCTGCCTCCACTACTGGCTCCTCAGGATGCTCACTGGTATTCCTAGATTCTACCCAGGCCCTCAGCGCCTTCTGATATTCCTCTTTCCTGGTGAGGCCTTTCACAGAGATTTCAAATTTCTTGCACAAAGCTTTGAGATAAGGCACAGTGTAAGTATCAATTCTCTCTTCTTCCAATATGATGTCTACAGATACTATGGATGCTGACTTGCTCATGGTGGAAAAAAGACTGGCAGTTCTCAAGAATCAAAAATAGAAAAGAAGTTCCAAGGAAAAATTCTCAAAAGGTATGTGGTTGCGTTATGGTCTGCACTCACTAGTAGTGTACACCAATCACTGTATATGAATCACAAATGCAAGTCCAAATCCCCACCGCTGACCACCAATGTTAGATTTGGGGGTCTCTAGTTGGCATAGGTAGGTACCTGTGACAAATAGGGACCCTTGCGTCTAGTCAGGGTAAGGGGCTACACTCCTAAAATAACCCCTGCTCACCCCCTTGGTAGCTTGGCACGAGCAGGCAGGCTTATCTCAGAGGCAGTGTGTAAAGCATTTGTGAACACATACAGTAACACAGTGACAACACTACAGATGGACACCAAACAGGTTGTATTATAAAAATAGTATTTTTATATAGACTTAACACAAGACCAAACGACAAAAATCCACAATACTGTACTCAAAAATAGACTTTAAAATGTTATAAAATAGCTCAGTTCTCTCAAGTTGTAGATGCAACACTTTACTCTCAATCTACCTTGAATGCGTAACGCAAAGAAAACAAAAGGGTCGCAGGGAAGGTGATGCGTCGGTTCCTTACACTCAGGGGAGTGGATGCGTCGGTTCCTTACTGCTGCGCAGGGGAGTTGATGCTCGCTTCCTTACTGTGTGGGGAGGTGATGCGTCGGTTTCTTACTGCTCTCCGGTGCGATGCGACAAGATGGCACCTCGATGCGATACTCTTCTCCAGTGCGATGCGACAAAATGGCGTCTTGGCTGCAATGCGACAGCATGATGTGATGCGTGCACGCCCGACGGCCGTGCGGCGACTCGATGATCTTTGGAGCCGCGACAGGCCCTGCGACGCACTTCCCGGTGATGCGATGATGACCTCTGTGGCAGCGTCCCGCTTCTCCGGCGATGCGCCGCGCTTCGGCGATGCGATGATGACAGCGGCAGCGGCGTCTCGGTTCCTCGGCGATGCGATGACAGCGGCTGCGGCGGCGACACGCTTCTCGTCGTTGCGTCGCGCTTCCAGCTCCCAGCGACACGCAGTCTCTCAGAAGGCCCAGCACAACAGCAGGCACTTCAATTCCCAGCAAGGGAATTCAGGGGGGAGCTGGTTGGTGAAGTCTTGTATCCCTGAGGCTTCAGGCAGGAGGCAAGCTCTAGTTCAAGCCCTTGGAGATTCTTCTTCAAGTTGATAGAAAGCACACTCAGTCCTTTTCTCCTTTCTTTGGCAATGGAGCAACCACTGCAGGCCAACCCCCAAACACACAGCACAGGGGTAGTCTCCTCCTTCAGCTTCCTGGTTCTTCTCCTCAGCAAAGGTTCGTCTTGATTCCCAGAAGTGATCTAAAGTTCTTGGGTCTGGGTCCCAATATTTATACTACTTTTCTGTTTGTTCTCTGAAGGCAGAGAGGCCTTTGCCTAGTCCAAACCAGTTCTGGTCAGTCCTGGAGCACTTTGTTGACAAGACTCCTTCTTTCCTTTCACAGTGTAGGCCAGGGACATCAGACACACCACAGGAGGTGGAGCCAGCATTGTGGAGGGAAGGCACAGCCCTATTCAGGTCCCAGGTGCAACTCCTCCCTCCTATCTGCATGCAAATCTCTCTATTCAGCCCTGTGCTGACTCACCCTGTCTCCTGGAAGCCCCCAGCCCCTGTCACTCAAACTCCAGACAAGGAATACACAACCTAGCAGAGGCAGGCTTGGATAGTTAGGCAAGAAAATACCTACTTTCTAAAAGTGGTATTTTCAAACACAGAATGTTAAAACCAACTTCACTAAAAGATGTATTTTATCATTCTGAGTTCAGGCATACTAAACTCGAATTTCTACCTGGTTCCTTGAGTCAGTTAGGATTATAAGATGTAATAATCTAACTGCCCATTCTGGCCTATGGGGAACAGGTAGCCTTGCAATAGTGAAAAACGAAAATGGCTGTAATTCACTATTAGGACATGCCACACACATCAGGGCATGTCCTACCTTTTACCTACAATGCACCCTGCCCTTGGGCCTACCATAGGGGTGACTAATATGTATAAAGGGAAGGTTTAGGGACTGGCAAGTGGGTGCACTTGCCCAGTCAACATGGCAGTACCAGACTGCACACAGGCTCTGCAATGGCAGACCTGAGACACACTTTACAAGCTGCTCCGGTGGGTGGCAAAACTAGTGCTGCAAGCCCACCAGCAGCATTTGATTTACAAGCCCTGGGCACCCGCAGTGCACTGTACTAGGGTCTGACAAGTAAACCAAACAAGCCAATCATGGAGTCACTAATCCATACATCAATTTACCATAGGGAGCACTTGCACTGTGGCACTGGACAGCAGTGGCACAGAGCCCAAAAGCATCTAAAACCAGCAAAACATAAGAGGCAACAGCAAAAAAATGGAAGGGAGATCCACGCCAATGGTGCCAGGTCTAACACTGGGGAATTAACAAGAAGGTTTCTGGACGTTAAAGATAACATGCATTGTGAGGAATTCATGACTCAAATTGAACATCCCCAATTGAAATCTTTATTCAATTTAGATATGGCATCTTGCCAATCAATGATTTTTGCTGTAGATGGAATGGCTATAACATCTTCCCTAATTATCCATCCTGTCTTGATAGCCATGAAACAAAAGACCATTTATTATTCTTCTGTACAAGATACACTGATCACAGGAGAACTTGGTTAATTCCGATCTGTCATATTCTGTTGGTAAGACATATCAGGGCTAGAATCAGGATTCTCAGAAGTGATACCTCAGTATGGCTAATTTTTACTCTGTCCAGATATCTGTTATATGCACGGTGGCTAAGATGCAAGAATATGTCACATTCTGTAATGGAATGGAATTATTACTTCTTGATACTTGATTTGTATTATAAGATGTAAATCTATCCTCATTATCTGCAGAATGTTAGCGATAGAGTTTAACCTATCGCTTAATTGGTATGTTGTTCCCTAACAATCTCATGGAACCAATATACATAATTACACTTTAGTTCTAGAATGTACTGTAATTTGTGATATTTAAAATTGGCTTATAGTAGATAGTTATAATAGACACTTGTTTGTGTAGCAACTTTTAGGTGATATATTTTTATTTGTTTTACTGTTGAAGCTCAAATAACAAAAATGTCAAACGTGTCAATATTCTCTAATATGCCAGTTTTAAGAATTACTGGTATGTACATTATGCTCTTCATTGATTTGATAGCTTACTGTGTATTGTATGTGCTTTTATGGCTTTTGTTTTAAAAACTAATAAAGTCTATTACTACCACTACTACTATTGTAATTTAAAATTGATGTACTATGAATCGTTTTTTTTTTTTTTAAATGAATTGACTCCTTTGAAATTCTGCTTTATCTTTGTCTAATTTATGGTCATAGCAAATAAATTGCTGTCATGAGATCCTATCTTTTTAATGTACTAAATGAATAATGCTTGGTGAACATTTAGGGTAGAATTTTTTGTGGGGAGAAGTGTGAGAACTCTGGTGGTAGGAATTTTCCTTCACAGAAATATGAGGCAAATCTGTGATTTAGCCAAAGTTGGGTGTTTGCAGGGCATTCTGGGCAAGAAAAGATATTGGGATCCTTGCAAGCAACACAACCTTAGACTACCCTCGGTGCTTTGTTTTAAGAAATGTCTGAGCCAGGCAGGTTTTCCTTGGTACCGACCAAGCCCTACCCTCAATACCGCAGCTATCCACATAACCAGAAAGGGGCAATTTGCGAGGCAAACTCTTGATGTTTTCTTGTGTCTTAGGGAGTATAGGGAGCCTTTCCTTACAGGGGACACAGCCCAGTCACAGAAGTAGGGTACTATTGTTTTTCGGTAAAAGTGTGGGAATGTTGTGTGATAGGACATTTGTGGATCCTACAGATTCTATAAGTACAATCTTCTTTCACTTTTGTTTTGCTGTGTAACATCAGCAAGCATAGCGTGCTGCGCAATACAGCAAAACAAAAAATCGATCTTAGGACTCAAGGGAAGCAACTTTGATTTTGAAAAAGAAAATGTTTCTGGTGTTTTTACCCAAAAAAATTATTTTCCAATACTGTGGATGACCTGTTGAAGTCCACAGCCTATCTATTATGTGAGGAGTTTTCTTCCCTGTCACAAACGTTATGTAAAATCTGAATTTCTGATTAGTAAAAAAATTGTAAACTTACACTAAATTGTAAGTTCACCTTTGTGCATCAGGCCCTCAGTGTGGTGTGGAATTAATGATTGTTTTGAAAGCTAGACGCATGGGAGAATATTCACAAGAAAATGTTGGAGTGCGGAGCTGCACCAAATTTTGCAGCTCCGCTGGATGCGCTGTATTCACAAGAATATGGCACACCCGTGTATTCCCGATCGCTGGCGCTAAAATTAGCTGCCTAGCGCCAACACAGGCACCCTTGGAACATAGTGCAAGGGTGCCTGCGTTGCAGGGACTGATTATTTATACTCATGCACATAAACAATCACTAATGGCGATTTGTTACTTCTATGTGTGCATTCTGCTGCACATATAGAAGTAGCAAATCGTCATTATTTAATGATTGTTTATGTGCAGGAAGGGACACCTTCCTGCACATAAACAATCATTAATGACATTTTGCTCTTTCTACGTGTGCTGCAGAATGCAGCACACATAGAAAAGCAAAAACGAGGGGAAATAAAAGTATTTCTCCTCATTTCGCCATTCTAACTTCTGCTCTTGCATGGCGTTAGATTTTGGCGCTGCCTCAGATTTACACCTCCTTGTAAATCTGGAGCTGCGTCAAAAGCAATGGGTGTTGCGGTGGAATGCCCAATGCAACACCCATTGCACTCCTCTTTCACGCTAACTGGTGCGTGTAAAGGAGCCTTATGTACAAGGTGGTATTAAGCCACAAAAAGTTACTTAACGCCGCTTTGTAATTATGGAGAAGGGCATATCGCCACCAGAATGTCGCTAAAAGGATGTTCTGGTGGTGATATCCCCTTGTAAATATGGCCCATGACATGCTGTGTAGGCCCTAAAGAAACCAAGGTGAATTAATCTGCTTTTCCCAGACATTGTAATTAGTTGACTCTCACATGCTTGAAATATGGTGGTACTTGAGTTTCTAGATTTCCGATAGACTAATGAACCCATGTTGAAGAAAAATGAGTGGATCAACTGTATAAGTGATCGCCCTTTGTCATATAAAATATTTCACTCGAGAAAAGGGTTATATGTTTTGTTTGACCCGCAAAAACATTTCCCATAAAACTGAGCATGAAAAATATGATTATTGTGCTAAATAGTACCTATTTCAAATGACTATTACGCACGCCTGCTTATTCAATCAATCAATCAAATCAAAAGTTCTTTATTCGGCAACTATTACAGTTAACCATAAAAGCACAGTGCATATATCAAAACTATTAAAACATCATTCAAGCTTGAGGTTACATAAAATTAATTGAATCACATCGCAATTGATTTTCGAGACCTAAAAACACTTTTTAAAAAAGCAATTACAGATACAATAATAAAATTATCATTTAGCTGTTGAAGTGTCGTAAATGCAGGATAACATTGTCTAATACCAAGTTTTTTAAGCACAGGGATGATCCATCTCCTTCTTGGTATGGAATAAAATTTACAAAAAAACAATATATGTATCGTCGATTGAGCCGAAACCTCGTCACATGGGCAATTACATAAAACTCTCGACCAATCATTCTGTACAGGGAAACTAAACAATCGATATAAAATGTTCAACCTAAAGCGTGTCAGGAGAAACCTTTCATAATGATCAGTGATCAGAGCAATATATGGCTGCATCGTAAGGGTTACTAAAACCGGAAAATATGCTTGCACTGTTGGTTTCTTTAATTCAATTGTAGTCCTCACTTCGCCCAAATAATGCATACAACTTACTTTTAGGTCTTTCCTAGATACATTTTGCATATTGTGTGGATCTTTAAAATATTCAGGATGGCCTAGTTTAATCATAAACGTTTTGACATAGGCTAACCATCTTATATTTCTGACCCCATCCACTACCAAGGCATCCTTCAATATTTTCCTATTCAACTCTGTCTCATCTGCTGTCCATACTCTGTGCCACAAGAGGACAGGCTGTATCTTAATTATGTCCTCTAAATACGGTACCCCAAGTTCTTGGTGGCATATGTAAGTTGAAGTGCTGTCTGGTACTGCCAGGAGGGACCTCAGAAACATATTTTCTGCAAGCTGTAAGGCATTGACCCCTACAAAGCCCCAAATTCCGGCTCCGCACGTAGCAATGGATACGCATTTTGCCCTATATATTGGTAAGATTTCTCCAGGGGCGCGTCTTCCTAATTTTTTACAGCAGTTTAGCAGGGCCATAATCGATTTAACCAATAGCAACCTTCTTGCTTTGATCGCCGGTGACCACATCCCTAAATGATCGAATAAAATCCCCAAGTAGGAGAAAGTCTTAGTACGCTCTATAACCTTTGAGTTTATAAAAATGGTCATAGTTTTCTTTTTTAGTCCTCTCCCACAGTTCATTGTAAAAGTTTTAGAACAATTTACCGCGAGGCCCAGGCTCGCCATGAAATTAACAAAAGCATTTACCACCCTTTGGAGACCCAGCGGTGTGCGGGCCATTAGGACCGCATCGTCCGCATACAGGAGTGCCGGAATGGGGCGATTTGCCACTAAAGGTAAATGCTTGCACTCCTGTATCAATGCAGATTCCAGATTATTTATATATAGCGAAAAAAGGAACGGGGCGAGAATGCACCCTTGTCTTACTCCTCTTCTAACACTAGAGTGCTCAGTGCATTCACCACCTCTCCCAAATCGGTCCCTAGCCCTTGCCCCTGAGTAAAGCTGCCTCAAAAAAGTGACTATTAAAACGTTTACGCCCATCTCCTCTAAAACCGACCAGAGCTTCTCATGGATGACATAATCGAACGCCGCTGAAAATCGACAAAAGTTACATACAACCTTTCCTTTTTTGCTTTTGTATACTTTTCTAATATAATATGTAGGTTTAGACCCTGTTCTATTGTGCCCAATCCCTTGCGAAACCCGTATTGTAAATCACTTAAAATTGAGTGTTCCTCTGCCCACACTTGCAACCTATCTAACAGGACTCGACCCACGATTTTAATTGTAGAGTCCATTAGTGAAATTGGGCGATAACACACTGGGTTTGCCCTGTCCCCTTTTTTAAAAATGGGCACTATGATTGAATCATACCAGGTTGATAAAAAGCCTTGAGAACAGCAAGCGTTAAAAACCTGTGTTAACAGTGGACCCCAGAGATGTAAATTAGACTTAAAAAGGTCCACTGGGATGCCGTCAGGTCCTGCCGCCTTCTGTCCAGAGCTTAAGTTAATGGCCGAATTGACCTCCTTAAGAGTGAAATCTATGGATAAGTCTGATGTAATCGATAATTTCATAGTGTCGTCAACACTTGCTGGAATTCCCTGATCATCGGGCGATGGATTATTATACAAACTGGAGTAATGTAATATCCATTCGGGTTCAGTGATGGCGATCTCTATGGTTGCTTTATCGTTTTCGACCAAAAAAGGTGCGTTAACCGCGTTCCAAAAGGCTGCGGGATCCCGATTGACCGAGGCGTCGCGCAGCGCTTGCCAGGCTTCCTCTTTAAGCGCCAACTTTCTAACTCTCAATGCCTTCTTATATTCACGTCTTGCCTCTCTAATATTGTCACAATTTGTTTTCCCAACATGAAGGGCTCTTTTAAGTTTAGAATAAGCCTTTGTACAGCTAGTATCAAACCAGCCTGTTATTTGTTTCATTTTCTTACTTGGGTTCATATGAAGTGTTTCCTTAATAAAACTTGAGATGACTAAAAAATTATCTAAAATATCCTGGTAAGATGATTTGTCATCCAAACAAGTTGAAAACATATCTTTACAATTCGATACTACCTTGCTAGTAAAAGTCTCAGGATCCACGTTTTCCCATTTCAGTGCGTAACCATTTTGTCTACTCAAAGAAATATTATCCACAAAATGGGTAGGGTCTTTTGTGATACTAGCACTCTTAGTATTCACCTTCACACCAAAACTAATGGGAAAGTGGTCACTAAGTGCTATATCATGTATGATAAAATCTTTTAAACGAGCGGAAAATCTACTCGAAGCTAGTACATAATCAATAGTGGAAAAGGTCCCTCGACCATTGAAGGTGGGCTGAAAAGGGACCATGGGAACACATAAATCATTAACGAACCCAAAATCAAATGTAAACATGATGTCATTCAGGAGGTCACCATAAGGTGTATGTGGGAAATGTGCAAAACTGGGACCCTTATCATACGATATGCCACATACCCCGTTGTTCATGTACTGGCATATAGGGGAATTAAAATCCCCACCCCAGATGAAGCAGGTCTCCTTTGATATACATGATTGTAATTTGTGTAGTTCACTACTCACTTTTCCCATTAATCCCTCAATCTGCTCAGATGATGCATTATTATAAAAGTTCAATAAAATAATACTAAAAGCTTGATCTATGTGAAGACTGATGATTTGATAAAACTGATCTGTAACATTAAAAACAATTTGTCTTAAATTAAAAAAAATTGAGATATAGATACAGAGGCCACCTTTCGCTCTTCCATGTAATGACGGTACTGCAGGCGTGTGGAAGGTTTTGTACCCACAAATGTGTGTTGGCCATTCCACCCAAGTTTCTTGTAGGCTCAAAATATCATACTTACTCACAAAATCATGCCATAATATATTGGACACCTTTGTTTTTAAGCCCGCTACATTCCAAAACAAAAATTTACAAATATCTTTTACCCCCAGGCCTTTACTATTTCCCCCATGTTCAACTCGCTTCATGGGTGTTTCCGCAGGTTGTACTAAAGGGGAGGGGGCTGGGACAGTTGAAGGGTCTAAATCTAGGTCATTTACAGACTTTATATTTGTAGACATAATTATGTTAGATGAAGAAGTATGGTCGTTACTAACTGGTTTTACCTTCTCACTCAGGGTGGGGATGGCCTTAACTATTTCGGTTATATCATACGATGTGGGAACTCCCTTTTGTTGTCAATCCACTGATTCAAGGTTAGCAAGTGCATCAAATCGATTAAAAGTTAAAAGGTTAAACCCACGATTATGGTGCTGAATTTGGGGTCCCATGTCCCTTGGGCCAGCACAGGGTATGGGCTGGTAAAAGTATCCCAATGGGACCAAATTAACACCTTGTCCCAGTGAACATTGATTACCTACTCTAGTCAGAATCAATCTAACTAGCTGTGGCGTTTTAAAGGTCAGCACTACACAGTCCCCTATCTGGTTCTTTGGCCCATTTCCTACCCAGCTCACTCTTCTGATCATCTTGAATTCATTAAATAGTCTCTCAGTGAGACCCGTCCTTGCTCCTAACCACTGCAGGGCCTTATTCCTCTCCCTTTCCCACGCCTCATCCACCCTATTCTGAAGTTTGGGAACATTAATTAAAACCACCACGTAAGGTGTCGCTGCCGGAGGTAGACCCAAACGTGTTATATATCTCTCAGTCCCAATTACGTTCATATTACTGTCTGCCTTTGGGTTATTAGATACTGAATGATATTTAATCCTATTAGGGGCTGTCGAGGCAACCGTAGGGGAGGCCACTGTATGTGCCATAGGGATATTTTGTGCAATGGTATGTGAAACATGTATTGTTTCCTCGGGATGGCCAGAGTTATTGCCAGTATCGCAAAGTCCCCTGCATTTGGAAAGATGTTCCTGATTTCCCAATTGAACAGAAGACTGTTGGTCGAAAGGCTGGGGTTTAGCTAAGCTTTTAGTTAAAGTCTCTTCTATTAGGCCAATTCTATGTATTAGACCACCTAGGCTTTCCCTCAAAAATGTATCTAATGCGTCCAATTTTGTTTTTAAATTTATGACCTCATTCTGGGTACGCAAGTTTGTGGTAGGATTTGATTTACCCCTTCTAGCTGTATTGTGTGTCACTAATGAAGGTTTGTACCTTTTAGACTTTTTCGGCACTTTAAGTGCTGTCTCACTATCCGTTAAACTCTTATCCCCTATAGTGTGAAATGAACTATCCGGGTTTCTAGCCCGCTTTATCCGGGGTTGAATATCCAAATCTTCATCGCTAACTGCTATGTTATCCTGTATATTTGCTATACAAACATTTGCTCTTGATAAACTGCTAGATACCGATAAAGGTAAAGATAAAACGGGCCCCTCTTTTGATATATTGGCCGTTGGGGTTCCCCCCTCCCTTCCAGGAATACCTGGATTAAGAGCTTCCTCTACTGTTACGATCTGGCGCTCAATTGCACCCATGGCTCCCGTGAGGTAACTAAGCAGGCTTTCGCGTGGGTGCATCCCTGAGTCCTTTTGCTTTTTAATAGGGGCACTTAATGTTTTTCTCTTCCCCATCGTTTTCCGAGATATCACTGTGCCCTCATAGATCTCCTTGGTAGGGATAAAAAAACTAGTCTATTAGGTTTTAAGAAACCCCGCTCTATCCCACCAAACAATTGCACAATATAATATATAGTTCCTCCGTTTCTATATGCGGTGGATATTGTCCCTTTAAAAGTTTGGAAAGGAAGTAATCTATGTCCAAAGTACCTTTTAATGTAGACTTTAGAGCCGTGGCCCAGTCCAGTCTCTGGCAGGCTATGACGGGCTAAGACGGGCCCGTCTTGGCCCAGTCTTGGCCCGGGCCGAGCCCGCGCGCGTCCCGTGTCGCGTGACCGCCGCGCTGCTTTTCAAGCCCCTCCAGGGACTCTGGATAAAGTGTTCCGTGCGTCAGGGCCAAGGGCTGGGCAACAAAGGTCAGTTTTCCTCCAGAGCGGTCTCCCGCCTCGCGGGACCGCCGCGCTGCTTTTCAAGCCCCTCCAGGGGCTCTGGATAAAGTGCTCCGTGCGTCAGGGCCAAGGGCTGGGCAACAAAGGTCAGTTTTCCTCCAGAGCGGTCTCCCGCCTCGCGGGACCGCCGCGCTGCTTTTCAAGCCCCTCCAGGGGCTCTGGATAAAGTGCTCCATGCGTCAGGGCCAAGGGCTGGGCAACAAAGATCAGTTTTCCTCCAGAGCGGTCTCCCGCCTCGCGGGACCGCTGCGCTGCTTTTCAAGCCCCTCCAGGGGCTCTGGCTAAAGTGCTCCGTGCGTCAGGGCCAAGGGCTGGGCAACAAAGGTCAGTTTTCCTCCAGAGCGGTCTCCCGCCTCGCGGGACCGCCGCGCTGCTTTTCAAGCCCCTCCAGGGGCTCTGGATAAAGTGCTCCGTGTGTCAGGGCCAAGGGCTAAGCAACAAAGGTCAGTTTTCCTCCAGAGCGGTCTTATTCAATTAGATACCAGATGCAACGGATGCAGATTCATGTGTTCCTTTTATCGGATGTATATCTGTGGGTTTATGCAGGTTTTTTTTTTTAAGTTCTTTTAAATAAATCAACAGTACATTTTTAATCTTGAGCTGATCATCTAAAGGAAATTTCTGATACTCATTCCACAAACTGTCAAGAAATTACCAACCTGATGTCAGTACACTTCGCAAACAATAAATAAAGTAATCACATCGCAAAACATATATGCTCAGCTTGAAAATAAGTAAGTACAAAAGAAAAACCACCTGAGGCATCTTACAAACTAATTTCCAGCTAATAGGGCACAATGCATTACAAACTGAGAATGCTGTGCAAATATCTAAATTTGAAAGCTCAATTACCACACATCTCCGAGCACGTTTATAAATATGGTATACCAAGCTCCTGCGGTAGGCTTCTTTAAATTATATTACAAAAGCACTTTAAACTCTTATTTGCATTTCCACCTCCATGCGATTAGTGGTGCATATAATTATGCTTAAAAATGAAAACTGTTCTTAATTTAATTAATCTCAATTGTTTTGCGCATTTGTGGAGCACATTGCTTTAGAGGAGTCTTACCTTAATATTGCATCTGACTCAACAAAATTCCTACTAAGTATGAATACGGAATAAGGGGCATATTAACAATGCAGCTATAAAAAATTATCGCCACTATTGCGGCCGTTTTCGGCCGAAAAGCGGCGATAATTATATCGCCTTATCAGCAAAGACACGCTATCGCGTGTTTTGCTGATTTTGCTCCCGTTTCCAGCACGCCTAACTTCGCATCGCTAATGAGATGCAAAGTAGGCGTGTCTGGGTAAATATCGCGAAGGCAGCTTCGCGATATTTACAATGCGGGGAAGCGATTATTTTAATCGCGTTAAGTATGCCTTAACGCAGGAATTTAACGTCTGTTAAATTCCTGACTAAGGCATACTTAACATGGGAGGTGGATTCATGTGATACGACCACAGGGTCGTATCATCAAGTATATCGTCGTTTTACATGGAACATCGCTGGAAAACCAGCGATGTTCCATGGAAATGGGCGCTATCGCTGGAATATACATCGCCATGGAGCTAAACGTTGTTAATACAACGCTAGCCTGGCGAAATATTCCAGCGATAGAAAAAAATGCGGTATACAAGGTCATCGATAATTATCGCTGCCTGTTGCAAATATGCCCCTAAATGCGATTGAAATTAGAAGTAAATGGATTGCAATCATGCGTACGCACTAGGGGCGGGCCTTTCTTTCCTCGGTGCTGACTGTGGCTCAGCATTTGGACAGACGGTCCTTGCTCGGCCTCACTAGTCCTCCTCTGGCCCCACTGCCCACATTGTCCCCTTCCTTGGCCCCCTGGGGGGGTCGCTGGTGCTGTTTTCTGCCCCCGCCAACGTTGCAGGATGGGAGAAAGCTGCAGCGAGGGCAAGGAAAGGTGACAGAGTGGATTTAAATTGATCCAGCAGGAATCTGCTGGAACCAGCAACGCAGTGTCAGCCACGCCACAAGGCTGCAGCAGGCTAGTGCCTCAAGGCCTAATCGGCTTAGGCACACTCTCGCACTCTCTGGCGCACTGCAGAGGAGGCCCAGAGGAGGCAAGGGAGGTGCAATAGCGGCAGCAGCATTAGCTGTGGCGCTCTCCGTTGCATGGGAGCGGCCTGCACTAGGCCGGTGTGGCTTGTGCTCGTTGTGGTGGTAACGCGCCCCACCATTGCCTCTTCCATCGTGTCTGTTGTGCGCTGTGCTTGCTGGACTATCGTGTTCCTCTACTCTACGCTACCCTGATGGTGTCTTTTTTGAGGCCCTTATTGTGACTCTATTGAGGCTTTGTTTACTGTACCACCTGTCGTGGGGCGCTAGAAGGCAGTAGGCCGTAGCTGCGCTCCACTGAATAACTGGACACAGACACAGTTGGCTATGCTGGTTGGCGCGAAGACCACGAGCGGTCTTCCGCCGTTTATTTATCCCCTCGGGTCGAGCCCGCCCCGAGGGGTGTGTGTGAGTGAAAATGGCAACAATGTTCACGAGAGCCCGGATGGCTCTCTACATCCCTTCCTTCTTTTGGTTACAGTCACCAAAGTCATTTTTCCTCATGGGGACATGTACAGGAAGTCCTTAAGTCTTTGGCTCGGCACCGGGTTTGCCAGGAGGCCATACCTCTGGCTCCGGGGAATGACAGTGTTCCCAGTGACGCCCGGGATGCCCACAGGCGGGCCAACATCGTCTTCTGAAATGGCAATGTCAGGTGTGGTGACTGCTTCTCTGTTCTCGGGTGGCACCCCTTCTGAGACTGGGCCGCCGGCCCTGGGGGACCCTTGGGACGACGCGCTAGGACTCGCAGCAGGGTTGTCACCTTCTTCACTTTCTCGGCCGCCACCAGCGATCAGTTTGAAGCACGACACATTTCTTGTGACTTGGAGGTGTCCTTTTCGAACTGTGACCATTGTTCCCTGCACCTCCGTTACGGTCCATGCTTCTGGCTCAAACGGTGTTCGGAACTTCCACCCAGGGTGTCGATCTTTGATCACCACTCGGTCTCCGATACGGATTAGGGGTTTTTGAGCCTGCCGGGTCTCACTGGCCTTCCGGTTGGTGACCTCTCTGCGGGCTTGAACGGCCTCATCGTCTCTCGCTGGAGGGGCCCACGTTGGATCGGCTGGGATGCTGTCCCGTGGTGGCCGCAGAAACATCAGGTGTGAGGGTGCACACTTGGTGGTGCTGTGAGGCGTTTGTCGGTACACTCTGAGAAACTGATCCAGAGCTGCTTCGGCATCCTCCTCTCATTCCACCGCGATGCGCAGTGCCCTGTTGAGAGTTCTCATCAGCCGTTCCACCTCCCCATTGGCTTGGGGCCAGAGTGGCGTGATCTTGCGGTGTCGGATGGCTTTGCTTTCCAAATACTCCTGAAACTCCCTGCCCTGGAACGGAGGTCCGTTGTCGGATTTGATCTCCTCAGGCAGCCCTAGCATGGCGAAGATCCTGTCTAGAGCCCTCTTCACGTGAGGAAACGCTGTTGACCCCACGACTTCCACCACTGGAAACTTCGAGAAGGAGTCAACCACAACCAGCATGTGACGGCCGTCTGGGAAACTCCCAAAGTCGAGACTGACATGGGTCCAGGGGACTTTGACAGGATCCTCCGTGATTACTGGTGCCGTTGGGGGGTCTCCCCCTTGTGATGGTACATTCATGGCAACTTCTGACCATCTCGTTCACTTTGGTATCCATGGCCGCAAACCAGACCTTTTGCCGTAGCCTCGCTTTCGTCTTGGCCATGCCCTGATGGCCCACGTGAGCGAGTTCCAGAACGCGTTGCTGTAGGGCTTCAGGGATTACGACAAGATGTCCTCTCAGGACAACACCATGCTCCCCCACGCTGAGCTCATGCCGCACCCTCCAGAGCTGCTGCCGGTCAAGTCCAACCTCCGGTCGTAGCAGGCGACTCCCATCCATGAAGCGGGCCCACGTGTTCTCCTCCAGGGCTCCTTTCACCCTTGACAGTGTTCTGTCTTCCGCCGTGGCCTGTCCGATTTCCTCCAGAGTCATGGCCTTCGGGCATGCGCGCTGTGAGACCATCCTCACAAACTCCTCCGTGCCCCTTTCCTCGGCGGACGGGTCCATGGGCGATGAAGGGTCGGGGTGGCGCGATAGGTAATCGGCAGGGTTGTGTGCTCCAGGTCGGTACACGACCTTGAACTGATACGCTTGCAGCTGCACGGCCCACCGCTCAATCCTTGAGGGCGCCAACCTTGACGATCCGGCAAAGAGCGGGATCAACGGTTTGTGATCCGTCACAACTTGAAAGTCCTGGCCACACAGGTATAGATGGAAATGTTGGCATGCCCACTTGATGGCGAGAGCCTCCCTCTCGATTTGAGCATATCTGGTCTCAGTGTCGGTGAGGGCCTTGCTAGCATATGCCACGGGCTTCCAAACTTCCGGATCATGTTCCTGCAGGAGCACCGCTCCTAGACCCATGGGGCTGGCGTCAACGACCAACTCGGTGCGTTTTTTCGGATGGAAATATGCCATTACTGCTTTGTCCTGTAACCTCTCCTTAATGTCGTTGAACGCCTTGTTGGCAGCATTCGACCACTCCCATGGTTGTCCATGTTTCGTCAGGGTCCGGAGTGGCTCAGACAGCGTTGCGAGATTCGGGATGAAGCGCCCGCAATATGTTGCCATGCCCAGGAAACTTCGCACCTCCGTGGGGTTCTTCGGCGTGCTGGCCGCCCGGATGGCGGCTGCCTTCCTCGGGTCCACCCGGAGTCCTTCCCGCGTGAACACATAGCCGAAGAATTCCACGGTGTCCTCATAAAACGAGCACTTCGCCTTGTGCAGCGTCAATCCAGAGTCCTCTAGCCTCTTCAACGTCGCGCGGAGGTGCTTATGATGATCTTCCAGCGTGCTTGAAAAGACGAGGATATCATCGCTCAGGTTGATCACCCCTTGCAGTCCCGACAACACCTCTCTGACCGCGTTCTGGAAAACTTCAGCTGCCGAGGATATGCCAAAACTGAGTCTCTTGTATCGCCGGAGGCCGACGGGTCGAAAATGTTGTGATGTACCGGCTTTCCGGTTCTAGCTCCAGCTGATGATAGCCAGCGTTTAGGTCCAATTTGGAGAACCATTTAGCCCCATTGAGGTCGGCCACAATGTCCTCCATAGTCGGGGTTATGTGTCGTTCCCTTTTCACCGCAACGTTGGGTAGGCGCATATCTACACAGAGTCTTATGGCCCCCGGCTGTTTGGGTTTCGGGGCCACGACCAACGGAAACACCCAGGGAGTGGGACCTGAGACTTTCTCAATTACATCGAGCTCCTCCAGCTTCCTCAGCTCTTCCTCGACTTGTGGCCGTAGATTGAATGGCACTCTCCGGTGCCGGAGCGCCACCGGTCTGACAGCGGGGTCGATATGTAGCTTGAACCTCTTGCCCTTCAGTTTCCCCAGACCTGTGAAAAGTGCCGGGAATTCCGTCAGTAGAGCCTCTGCGTGTGACTCATGTATCTGGTTCGCGAAGAACACAAGTCCGAGATCCTCAGCTGTGTGGCAACTGAGGAGGGTTCCTTTCCGTCCTTCTGTTATGTGGAATCGGGTGTTTGTGGTGTATGTGCCGCTGTCGATTTTGGCCTGGATGACCCCCCTCAGCGGTAGCGGATCGGTTCCTCCATACACGTATATCCTGGCCGTGGACGGCTCGAGCGGGGGCCTTGGTGACAGGCGATCGTACTGTTCCGAGTCCATGATGTTTACTGAGGCGCCGGTGTCGATAAGGGCCTGCACGTCAGTGCCTTCCACCGTCACCGAGCACATCGGGGGAGGCCTCCGTCGTCGGTCCGCTCTGCTAGCATAGGATACCACAAAGACGTCATCGTCTTCATCTTCCCACACTTGCCTGGCTTCTTCTAGAGGGGGCGAGTCTTCTAGGGATACCTGCTGGACCCGTTGCGAGATGCTCCTCTGTCTTGACGGGCCCTGACGGAATCGTCCACCCCGGCATACCCTGGCGTAATGGTTGAGCCTCCCACACCGGGAGCACGTCTTCCCTTTCACCCCGCAGACTGCTGTCTTGGCATGTTCGTCCCCACAATATCCGCACTGACCACCTCGCGGCGGCGTCGGCGCTTGCCGGACCTGTGTGGGGCACCTCTGTATTGCATCTACCCTTTCTTCTTTGATGGCTGGGTATCGTGGTGCGCACGGAGCGGCTATGGGCGTGTGTAGTGCTGCTTCCATTGCTTCAGCCCGGACATCCGATAACTCGTGGGAGCGTGCCAGGACAAGGATCTCGTCCAGCGAGATCCCCGGTTGTCGCAGTATGAGTTTGCGTAAGAGCTTCGAGCGGCAGCCCAGGATGATCTGATCCCTGATCTCCATCTGCGGGGCCACGAATGCGCTTGTGCTGGCCAGCTTGCGCAGCCTCGCGTAGAACATATCGACCGAATCCGAATCTGTCTGTGAGGCCCTTCGGAACTTGAACTTTTCGAAATCCGGATTCAGCTGTGGGTCGAAGTGCCTATCGAGCGCCCTCACTGCCGCATCGTAATCATCCTCATTTCCGGTGTTCGGAAGTGTCTCAAATAAATCATAGATCTCGGGCCCACCGTAGTAGATGAGGAGCGACCGCCTGACAGTGCCGTACGTTTCCCTAGTTCCTTTGAAGTAATGATTAAGCCGCCCTACCCAGGCCTTCCATCGCGGCTGTAGCCGGATCCGAAGCCTCGCTGAATGGCGGCAGGGGAGCAATGGCATTGTGGTGGTGCCCGGGGGGCAGCGCACCCTGTCCTCTGTCCTGACTCTGAGCTCCGGCCTGTGCGCCGGCCGTGCTCGCTGTTTGGGTGTTGCTCATCTTGGGCGCGCCTCACTCCCCTTGATAGGCCTTCCGTGCCCTTGTCTGCGTCTTCTCTCCTCTGCCCCGCGTTGGCCTTCCACCTGCTGGGGGAAACCCTTCGTGTTTCACCTCCCCCGTGGTCTGCGCGCGGGGGCAGGGCAAAGGCTGCCGCGAGCGCTGTAAGGCGGTGGGGGCAGGGGTCGCCCATGCCGGTGTAGGTCAGTGTGTAGGCGTGCTCTGGGCCTTGTCGTGTCTATGGCCAGGTTGCCCTCCTTATTTCCTTTGCCAGTGACAGCCTCTGCGTTTCTTTTCCCCTGTATGTTGCCTTTATTTCTTTCTTTTTTTTTCTTGCTTTCCTTCCCTTTTTTTTTCCAGCAGGCATTCCTCCAGGCAGCCCCGGGGCCCTGTAGCAGCAGGGACACTCAGCGGGGGCAGGGCCGAGGGCGCCGGCTCACACAGCTGCCCCGGTGCTCCACCGTCAAACAGGAGCCTCCCCTGTGGTCGCGCGGACAGGCGCACTCACCCGCTCCCGCACCGCCGATCGAAAAGCGCCGCCGGCTGAACGTGCTCCCGATGACCAGGGAGGCACGTGGGCGGGCGCCGGCGGCAGCAGCAGGATCAGGCACCGGCCTCCCGGATAGGCGCCGCCAGCTGAACACGCTCCCTTCGGGCCAGGAGACGCGGGGGCGGGCGCCACTCACGGGTAAGCGACAGCGTGTCGTGATGCGGGTGGGCACAGCAGCCGCAGCAGGCGAGGCGCGCACACGTGCCGGTCTGACCGGCTTCGTCGCCAGTGTCATGGGGCGCTAGAAGGCAGTAGGCCGTAGCTGCGCTCCACTGAATAACTGGACACAGACACAGTTGGCTATGCTGGTTGGCGCGAAGACCACGAGCGGTCTTCCGCCGTTTATTTATCCCCTCGGGTCGAGCCCGCCCCGAGGGGTGTGTGTGAGTGAAAATGGCAACAATGTTCACGAGAGCCCGGATGGCTCTCTACACCACCCTGTTTTCTTATTTTTCTTTTTGCCATCAGAAATAAGAACTGTGACTCAGGGTCACTGTGTAAGTGGGCTTTAGCATCTGCAATTGTGCTTCGATTTTGACAGATGCAGGCTTGTGGTGGTATTTTATGGCGATGACACTAAAGAAATTGCACTCTGGGCGAGTGATTTGTTATCATTTAATTCAAAAATCGAAAAAATATGCCAACAGAAGCAGAGGTCCACAGCAGCAGCTGCCCTACAAGTCTGTTTCATCTATTTCAGGTTTTTCTTTTTACATAAAAATAGAGAAAGTTATGTCAAAAGAGGCTGAGGAAGCTTTTAGCTCCTCTTATCCGGCAGCTTCATCTTTGACAGTATCTTCTATGCCACTGACCCAATAACGCGATTGCAAGCTTTTTTGTTCCTTTTCAGTGGTAAATAAGTCCCCTCATCTGATCAAAATGGAGGAAAGAAGGAAAGAGGAGATCAAATCTCCTGGGATGACAATGAACACAGGAAAACTTGTGGGATTCGTCAACAAGTCCTTGGAGGAGACGTCAGTGCCTGTATTTCCAATCCCATCATTCAGAAATCAAAAACTTGATCAGGGCAATGGAGAGTGCTCTTTTGCATTCCTCCTAGTACGGCTGAAGGGAGGTCTGCCTCTAGATTTGGAGGCACCTGTAAGAGTTAACAGTGCCATTGATGACAATGAGGAGATGGTACTGGTGGAGGACTTCACCCCGCCTGATGCTGATCCTGTCCTTCGTCCTTCGTCTGGAAGCAGGGATAGTGCCCTCTGCAAGTTGCTTCACTGTTAACACCTATGGTGACAAGGGGCAATTAAACACAAATCAGTCTATCCGTAACTCTTGTCCACCTCTCCCTTTTTTTTCTTTCTGTTATTGTTTTATTGTACAACATAACATAAATATATGGCAGTCATAGGCATAGGAACATTGCGGTCTCCGTATATCTTGGTGTCATACATATTACCTTGGTATAAGCACATACAACATTAATATAGCCAGTGGAGTCAACACAATCCATCAGATACAGTTATGTCACCGGGAGGTGACTTGTTATCTAGCATTCGGGGAGTCATCAGTGGCTTGGGCATGTAGAGCAGCGATGAAGGGTTATGCACAAGTACGAGTGCATGATGTGCAACATTGTCTGTGCGAGCCTCTTCGCTCGTGTAGTGTCCTCAGCGGGATCGTCGGGTATCAAGAGGGAAAAAGGGAGGGGATCCAGATGAACATGAGGGGGGGAAATTAATTCAAGTATGGAACATAGAGCCATGAGTCCTTACACAGTTCATATATCATCACTCCCGCCTCCACGTCAACCTCTGGGGTCCTAATTGATTATAGCATGCCATTATTCCTTAGACCCCCTGGGCAAGGCCCACTCGATCTGCCAAGAGTTACAATTGGTAGGGGTCCAGGCTTAGGTCAAGGCAGGCGATTATGGTTCTTTGCTTCTATATTCCTAATATACACCTCCCAACATCCCCTTTTGGCTGTGCTTCTACCTCAAGCGTGCACTCCTGCTAGCACACCTGATTCATCACATACCCATTTCAGTAGTGTCCCCAACCATCCCTTGATATCTGGAGATGCAGGGGCCTTCCATGTAATAGCTGTCCCCTTTCGCTTTAGGTAAGATTCCCAATATACAGGATTCGAGTGTAGGGGTGAGCGCATGACCCACAACCGCCGCCATGATCTCTGTTACCTCCTCCCAACCTCGGGGTGGCCAGACCATATGGTAAAAGCTAACGTCTGGTGTTCTGCCTCTGGGACACTCCAAGGAGGCATCTGGGAACATATGCTTGATGCAGGGTAAGGTATGCCTGATGCACAAAGTTAAACTGAGTGAACCAGAAGCACGGGTTGCAGGGTACCTCTTTAACATGCTGGAGAGCCTGGCACCATTGTTTGTCTGTTAGTGGGTGGGGTGAACCCGCGATCCATCTGGCCCTGGCACCCTCAGTTGTCCCCTGCGCTGTGGAGTTTAATGCATCGTAAAGGACAGTGATGACCCATTTCTTGTTTTCATGTGACAATATCACATATAATGACAGTGACTGGGACAGGTCTGTCCCATCAGCACCCCATGTTGTAAGTTTCCTGTGTTGGATTGCATGGTATGCTACGAATTGTCCTGCCATCACCCCATAAGAATTCATAATGTCTTGAAACGACATGAGGCCCCCCCTTGTTATAGAAGTCCCCATAAGATCCATCTCCGTTGCGCTCCACGGCGTCAGGTCAAAGCAGCGCGTCACTTCACGTAGGGCCAGCAGTTGCCACACCGGGAATGAGCATGGAATAGGCAGTTTGTTGCCCCCTACCTGTCACATAGCGGTGCCAGCACAAGTGGGCCACTTTCATCTGGTGCGACTCACCTGGGAGGTGGGCCTCAGGAGTTGATAGCCAGCTGAATATATGGGTGTCCGCAATAATTGCGATAATGGTTACCCTCCGGGCAAGCATCCACACCCAAACACCCCATCGGCCATTGCAGCTGTGCCGCTGCATAATACAACTTATAGTTGGAGGCCCCCAGTCCACCCTCTAATTGCAGTCATTGGAGAACTAGCAGTGTCACTCGCCTCCTACCCGCACCCTATAAGAGCTCTGTCAAGACGCTGTGCAGGTCCCAAAAGAATGACCTGGGAAGAAAAAGCGGCAAGGCCAAAAAGAAGTATAACATGCGAGGCAGCATCAGCATTTTAGAGATGGCCACGCGTCCCAGCGGGGATCGTGTCAGGGGTGTCCAGAAGGGGAGGGATTTGCAAACCGAGGCCAGCACCTTATCAATATTGCCCTCCTTGTGGTGGTGTGATAGATCTGGACGCCCAAGTACTTGAAGTCATGTGATGCCATTGCAGTTGACTTTACACAACAATCCCTTGGTCAGGTGCAGTATTTAGGGCCAATGGGAACAAACACGACTTAGTGCAATTCACCTGAGTCCAGCCACTCCCCCGAATGCCTCCAACTACGGCATCAAGGTCTGGGGCGAAGTGGACACATCTCGCAGGTACACCAGAGCTTCATCTGTGTTGAGGGATATAATATGGTGTACATCATATGTCGGTATTCCCATTGTTGCACACTCAGCCACAAGCCACAGGCCGAGGGTTCCATGGCCAAGGCAAAAATCAAAGGGGCCAGAGGGCATCCTTGTCTGGTACCCCCTGGATATCAAAGCTATCGGATATCATCTTCCCTGTACGCACCCTCACCATTGGATTATAAAATAGAGCGCAAATCCAGCAAAGATAATTCGATCCTATACTCAAACTTTTCAGGGTAGCCAGTAAGTATTCTCACCCCAAGGTGTTGAATGGCTACTCAATGTATAATGACACCGCAAATCTGCTCTCTGGTGCTGGGGTAATCTCTACCATACGCAGCAGCCTGCGAGTATTCAAGAATGTACTACACCCAGGAATAAACCCAGATTGATCTTCGTGTACCAGAGCCCCAATGACGGGCAGTAGTCTGTTGGTCAGCACTTTCCTCAGACCCTTACAGTCGAGGTTTAGAAGAGATAACGTGCTGCACGAGCGAACATCTAGTGGGTCACAACTAGTTTTGGGAAGGACCACAATCAACGCCTCACGAAGAGATTGCAGCAGTTTTCCCAGCCTCCTGGATTAATTAAAGACCTCTAATAATTTCGGGGAGAGATGCGTACCAAAAGTGGAATAGTATTTGATTGGGAGCACGTCTGTTCCTGGGGTTTTATTGCAGGCAATATGGGTAATAGCAGTCTGAATCTCCTCCAATTGGAGGGGTGAGTCTAAGTTAGCCCGTTGTACTGGCGTCAGCCTGAACAGTGGTAAATCTCATAATAATTCCTGTGTACGGGTGTGAGATGAAGCATTCACTGCCATATAGAGGGAACAATAATATTCCTGAGAAGCCATATTGATGGCTGTTTGAGAATTCACCACTATGCCATCATCCAGGCGGATGGCCCCTATTGGCGAGCGGTGATGATCCTCTCTGACCAGCTAGGCCAGTAGTCTGCCCGTTCAGTCGCCCTCCACGTGTTTCCAATTCTCTATGCTCTTTGCGCAGTGAGACAAACCTGTCTAGTTTGGCAGGGCATTCAGCTACCTCGGTTTCGAGCACCCACATCTCTGTTCTAATTTGAGCAACTCTTTGTTCAAAACCTGACAGATCCCCCAAGTCATCAAAATGCAATGTCCCCACACAACCACCTTATGGGTATCCCATTCCAGAGCTCCACCTGGGGGAGTATCTTTATTCATATCTAAATAGGCAGTAATATGTGTTCACAGGGCCTCTCTAAAGGGGAATCTAGCGGGGCCTCGGTTTGGAGCTGCCAGGTGAGTATCCTGGAGCACAGTCTCCCCACCTGAGCACCACCAAAAAGGTGCAGGGATCAGACAGGGTGTGTGCCAGGTACTCCGCCCCCACAATTTTGCTTTCACCAGCTCTATGATACTCAATGACGAGAGGGTCTGCAGAACATGTGCTAAGAGCCAAGTGACCTTCAGTGAAGCACTGCACCCTTTCCTAGTAAACAGTTTGTAACACAAGGCTTGCTCAAGGACACTACTTCCAACATTCATTACTTCACTATCTCACCAACAGACACTTTTAAAATACCATATATAGATGAAACAAAATGTCTGTCTCTGATTGGTTACAGCACTTATTATGCTTGGAAAATCCCCACTTTCCTAATCACTGGACACGTGAGCACCACCACCCTCAACCATGCAGGTAGCATGCACTAAAAGCTTCTTATTGGTTCTGTATCAAATAATTGACAGAAGAAATATAAATGCACTTGTGATTTTATTGGACATGTGCAGAAACATCTTCTTGTGGTTTGCAGAAATAAAAGACTGTGCTGAACTTCTGCAAATTGGACACTTGGTTACCAAGCAAGCTGTCCCCGTGTTCACATATAATAATATCTTTTACATGTGAGCCTTAAGGAGTCTGTGTTTTATTTTATTATTTAGGCTTCAACTCTTCGTTCAAGACCCGGCAAAATCCCCAAGTCTCCGACATGCAATGTCCCCACACAACCAACTTATGGGTATATCATTAGAGAGCTCTAGCTGGGGTAGTATCGTTGTTCATATTGAAATAGGTAGTAATATGTGTTGAGAGGGCCTCTCTAAAGGGGGAATCTAGCAGGGCCTCGGTTTGAAGCTGCCAGGTGGTATCCTGGGGTGCAGCCTCCCCCACCTGAGTGCTACCAACAATGTGCAAGGATCATACAGCGTGCGTGCCAGGTACTCCGCCCCCACAATTTATCACCAAATGACTCACTACAGAGGTAACAATCCAGTCAGGTGTTAATGGCATGGACCGGAGAGTAAAATGAGATCTCGCTATCAGAGGGGTGCCCCAAGTGCCACACATCATGCAAGTGGTTATCATCCATCCAATCCCGAAAGTGTTGTGATGTGCAGACACAGGAAACCCCGTAAAGGGGTGGGGGGGGACAGAACGGTCATTATCCACATCTGGGACACAGTTATAATCACCAGCTCATATCCCAGGTTTCAGTGCATCTTGGAGGAGCGTTGGGGTTAGCATGTTGAAGAAGGCCAATTGATTAACACTGGAGGCATAAATGCGCAACACCGTGAGGCGCGATCCATCTAAATTGCCCTCTAAGATTACAAATCTGCCACTTTCGTGTATCCTATGGGAGTCAGTTACAAACGGAACCCCTGAGGCAAACCAGACCAATACTCCCATCGCGCTGGCTGAGTATATGGTTCCGTATACCTGCCTCCTCCATCTTGCATGCACCTTGTGTATTTCCCCCTGAGTGAGATGCATCTCCTGGAGGATCAAGATGTGGGTGTGGTGGCACTTAAGGTATGCATTTATCTTATATTGTTTGGCTGGGCTGGGCATGCCATGCACATTCCATGTCAATAATTTATACTGTGGGGCAGTGTCATGTATTGGGGTGCCCATGGGGTATAGTGTATGCAGACAACAAACACCACTTATTCATATCACCTTCACATGCCCACAGTCTGGCGAGTGTCCCATTGTCGCCCAATATGCATAAGGGACTCTTGGCCATAAATACTTTCTCACCATACTGTACGCAAGTGACTCCACATACGATACAATAGCGAAAAAAAGAGGAAACATACCATACCCAATCCCTCTCAGGCCAGGAAGAGCTTGTGTCCTCGGCCACCAGTACACAAACAAATATCAACGATAATAACAAGAAAAAACGTAACCATGTATCGGGAACCTTCAGGGGCGTAGCGCACAAGTAGATGAAGTTCTCCGGTTGTGGGGCCAGTTGTGATTACCAAAGCATCGAGTCCGGTCCTAGCAGGAACAACAGACAGCACAAAGTGATTCGCGGATGAAGCTGCAGCTGTTGACCTAGTAAAGGACAAATCCTGTTATCCTCGTATGATATCATCTTCAAGTCTAGGTATCAGGTCAGATACCTTAGCCGTGTCCTCCGACGCATTCTTTGATTCACCTGTATCCGAGCCGGAATTCGACGCCTGTTTGGTGTATAAAGTCTCAAATGGGTGTTTGCCAAGATGTAGAACCTCCACTAATGCTTGCGCCTGTACCCTGGAAACCTGCTCGTAAAAGGAGCGATTGCCAAGTCTCCTCCGCCTTTTGCACCGGGTTTGGGACATTGACCATTCGACTGGCAGCTGGTCACCGCAGGCCTTCTGCCCTAGTCCCTTGGCATGGAGCCAAGTCCACACATCCTTAGGTGAGGAGAAAAAGTGAATAGCATCACCATCAATAACCTTAAGTTTCATCGAGTACTGGAGCGCACATTTCAGGGATAGTTGTAGGAGACGCTACTTAACCACTGTGTGAGAGTTGCGTTGCTGTTGCAATTCCGCTGTGAAGTCTGCATAGGTCATTATTGTGCCACTCTTGAATCTCCATGGGCCCTTTGATCTGAAGACTTGCAATATCAGGTCTCTGCCCCTATAATTCAGGAAATTGGCAATAACTGGATGTGCGCGAGCTCCTGGGGATGGGGGTCTACCTGGTATCCGATGTGCTCACTCTACAGAGAAGAATTTTGATAATATACCCCCCAGCAATGTGGACGCCAGCCATTCTTCCAGAAAAAGTTCCACATCTGCACCTTTGGAGCACTCAGGAAAGCCAAGAAAGCAAACGTTGTTTCATCGCTAGTAACACTCTGCATCCTCTGCCCATCCATGAACGGAGGTGACCTCCCCTCACAGATCCCTTAACTGCATACTGAGGCAGCAATGAGCCGAGGTAGGGGCCAACTACTGGGAACAAGGCTGCGTTCACCTCAGTGGAGGCAAGGCCTCATCAGTAGGCCCAGAATGAACCCTGGAGCACTCCTCCTATGGTTTCGATCTGTGTGTGTGCGCCAATCGGGGGCGAGGATATCATGCAGCAGTTTGATCCCACTATCTCTCGTCAACAGGACTGTGGTCAACCCTCTATATTCTCACCTCACAACGTCGGCAGCGACCTGGTCCAAGGCAGAGGTAGGATAGAGACAAAGCCGTCCCCACAGAGCTTCGGCTCTAGTTTCGCCGGTGCAGGGAAGGCTGGGGATACCCACCTTTGTTGCACAGTAACCACGGGCCTCTGCCACTGCGGGCCCCTTAGATCCTAGAGCACCCCTGTGGGACTTCGCCCGGTGCACTCCTTCACTGTGACCGATATTGCGAGGTTAGGTACAGTGGCCACTGCAGCCGCTCAGGCCCCGTCGGACTTGAGCAGGTCTCTGCACTGTTCAGGGGATGTTCAGTGCTCCCACGGGCCACCTGTCTTACGGCCACCATTTCATTTAGAGTTCCCAGGGCTGATGGAGGGCTGCCCCCGTCCTCATAGTGATCCCCAGCCGTCGTTGCAGTGCAGGCCGGGATCCAGCAACCGCATGCCTCACTGCAGCCTATTGTCCTGCAGTGTCCACTTCAGCCCTTGGTCTCAGGTGGCAGTCGTCTCCAGTGCGGCACACCCTTGTTTTGCCCCCACTCAATATAGGGCACTCCCGGGCCAGCACAGGCAGATAAGGGCAGGATAATTAGCAGGCCCAAATGAGAGCTCACATGAAAACATCTGAGGTGGCTGCCCTCTTGGCAATGCCCCTGTTAGACTTGGCATCTTTTGGCGTGTTTCCCCTGACTTTTTGCTTTCTGACCTCCCGGTTTTGACTGTTTTTGCTGGTGTAATGATTCTGTGCACTTTCCTCACTGCTGTCCAGTGGAAAAGTGCAAGTGCTCCTGTATAAAATGTGTTATGGATTGGTGTTTCCATGATTGGCTTATTTGGTTTATGTGTCAGTCCCTTGTAAAGTGCACTGCGAGTGCCAGGGCCTATAGACCAAATGCTGTTGGTGGGCTGCAGCACTGGATTGTGCCACCCACGCAAACAGCCCGTAAAGTGTAACTCGGGCCTGCCATCGCAGAGCCTGTGCGCAGCCTGGGGCTGCCATGTCGACTTGGCAAGTGCACACACTTGCAAGTCCCTAAACCTTCCCTTTGCTACATGTTAGTCACCCCTAAGGTAGGCCCAAGGTACCCCTGTGGGCAGGGTGCATTGTACGCGAAAGGTAGGACATGCCCTGGTGTGTGTGGCATGTCCTGATAGTGAATTACAGCCTAGTTCGTTTTTCACTATTGCAAGGCTACCTGTTCCCCCTAGGCCAGAACGGGCAGTTTGGATTATTACAGCTTATAATCCTAACTGACCCCGGGAACATGGTAGAAATTCGAGTTTAGTATGCCTGGACTCAGAATGATAAAATGCATCTTTTAGTGAAGTTGGTTTTAACATTCTGTGTTTGAAAATACCACTTTTAGAAAGTGGGTATTTTCTTGTCTAACCATCCAAGCCTGCCTCTACGAGGTTGTGTATTCCTTGTCTGGAGTGTGAGTGACAGGGGCTGGGGGATGCCAGGAGACAGGGTGAGTCAGCACAGGGCTGAATAGCAAGATCTACATGTAGATGGGTGGGAGGGGTCGCACCTGGGCCCTGAATAGGACAGTGCCTTCCCTCCACAATGCTGGCTCCACCTCCTGTGGTGCGTCTGATGTCCCTGGCCTACTCACTGAAAGAAGGGACGGAGACTTGTCAACAAAGTGCTCCAGAACTGGTTTGGACTAGGCAAAGGCCTCTCTGCCTTCAGAGAACAAAGGAATTTGGGATATAAATATTGGGGCCCTTACCCCATGAATTTAGATCTCGCTGGAATCAAGGAACCTGCCAAGACGAAGAGCTGGAAGAGCTGCCAGGGGAGTACTGCCCCTTTGCTGTGTTGTTGCTTTGTTGGGTTGGCCTGCAGTTGCTGCTTCTGTCTTGGGCAGTGAAAGGACTGGACTGAACTTTCTACAAACTTGTGCTGAGTATCTCCAAGGGCCTGGAACCGAGCTGGCCTCCTGTTAAGAAGTCTCAGGGACTGCAAAGACTTCACAAGCCTCTGGGTACCGCTTCTGAAACGCTGTTTCAGTTGCCACAGAGGAAGGGAACTGCAACCGACTCCGTCAACCTAATCCATCCCTGGCCGGTGACCTGTTTGCACCGCAGACCGCATCGCCCCGCTGCGCATCGCAACCCTGGTCTCACCGTGGGCGACGTCCGACGCCGCCAACATCGAGCCGCTGCTTGCACCGTGACCTGTGGGCACCGCAGTTCGCATCGCATCGCTTCACTGAACCAGCTGGACCCGACTGACGCGGTCGCTGCAACTGGCTCAAGAGTCGTGACCGCACCGCATTTGGGGCACCGCTCGCACGTCTGCGACGCACCGCTCCGACCCGCACCGCTGTCCGACGCCAGCTCCCGCACTCCGGCTTGGCCGCCTGCATCGCAACCTGTCAGCACCGCTTCGAGCATCGTCTCACCCTGCATCGCACGCCTTGGACTCACCGACTCCATCTACACGACGCTCATCGAGCCGCTGCCTGCACCGCATCGAGGGACACCGCACCTTGCATCGCTCCGTCTTGCACCGCAACCGCGACGAACGCCGACCGGCTCGTACACTCCGTACCAGCCACAACGAGAAAGGTACTGTAACCGAGTCTGTTCACGACTCTGCTGGCCCGTATCGACGCGGTCGGCTGGAACTGTTAGACTCTGTGGTTTTCAGCATCACGGTAGGCTCGGACGGAGCTACCGACTCGTACGAACTTTGTTTTTGAACTATTCTTGCAAAGAAGAAGTTACCTTATCAAGTATTCGTTTTTAAAGTATAGTATTGTGGATTTTTGTCGTAATTGGTCTTGTCTTGAGTATATAAAATATTGGTTATTTTTCTAAACTGGTGTGGTGTCCGTTTGTAGTGCTTACACTGTATTACTGTTGGTTATGTGCAAATGCTTTACACACTGCCTCTGAATTAAGCCTGACTGCTCGTGCCAAGCTACCACGAGGGCGAGCAGGGGTTACTTCACGAGTGTAACACCCTTACCCTGACTAGGAAGAAGGGTCCCTACTTGGACAAAGGTGCAAGCCCTTGCCAACTAGAAATCCCATTTCTAACATTGGTTGTCAGCGGTGAGGATAGGACTTGTGTTTGCACTTGACTTACAGTGATTGGTGTGCACTACTACCATATCGCAGACCATTACGTACCACATACTGGTTCTTTTTCTTTTGGCCTATTTTTGATCTTGCCAGTTTCCAACTCACTACTTTTGTCATGCCTGAATCAATTGCATCATCCGTTGCATCTCTGGAAGCTATCTTTGAGGAGGATAGGTTGGAATCCTACGCCGTAAAGGAGTTACGAGCGATTTGTAAAAACCTGAAAGTCCAAATTAAAGGCCTCACAAGGAAGGAGGAGCTACAGAAGGCGCTGAGGGCCTGGGTAGCAGCCAGAAATGCCAGTGGGCAGCCTGGTAATCTCAGTGAGGAGGTGGAGGAGCCTATTTCCAGGGTGGATGTGCTTTTGGGTAGGGGGAACCCGCCAGGTCAGGCAGCAGCAGTCTGTCCCCAGAGGAGCTGGAGGACAGGCGGGAGGCAAGGCAGTTTGAGCTGAAGAAGCTCAGGCTGGAGAGTGAGGGGGAGGAGAAGAGATTGGCCATAGAGGAGAGGAAGATGCTCTTAGAGCATGAGAGAGAACTGAAGGAGCTAGAACTTAGGAGTAAGTCAGGCTCAGATGGTGGCAGCAATTCGTCCAGAAAGGCAGACAGGATTGTGCACATTCCCAAGAACGTAGGCAAGGAGTTCAAGAAGGGGGATGACATACAAAGGTGGTTTCAGGGTTATGAGGCAGCCATACACATGAATGGGGTCCCTGAGGAGAATTGGGGAGCAGGATTGTGGCCACTTTTCCCTGAAGAAGCAAGGGATGCTCTGATAGCTTTGGGTAAGGGGTATCACCTCACCTATGCTGACATGAAGGATGTCCTTCTCACGAAGTATGGTCTTACTCCTGAAAAGTACAGGGATCAGTTCAGGTCCAGTAAGAAGTCTGATGCCAACACTTGGTTGGAATGTGTGGATGTGTTCTGCAGGTCTCTGGATGGTTGGGTGAAGGGCAGTAGTGTAACAGATTTTCAGGGGCTCTCCAACTTGATTGCATGGGAGCACTTGTCTAGTCTATGTTTTGCAGATCTGCGCCAGCACCTAGTTGATAGTAAGCTAACTGACCCCAGGAAGCTTGCTATGGAAGCGGACCGCTGGGTGAGTACCAGGGTCCACAAGAAAGCGTTTGGGGGAGACTCAGCCAAAGGTGGGCAGGGTCCCCAGCAGAAAGGTGGGGGGACAAGGGTAAAGCACAGGAGTTCTCTAAAGGGCCCCAAACTAGTACCCAGGGTAAAGGTTCCCAGCCCCCGGTGATAAGAAGAAAGGGGTCTCTACAGGGAAGCCTGTTGAGACCGGCCCCCGCAAGTGTTATGCATGTGACCAGGTAGGTCACTTTAAGGGGGACCCCAAGTGCCCAAAGGGGACACAGCCACCCACCGGTGGACAGTCCAAAGTGTTGGCTAGTGTAGCGCTTGGGGAGGAGGGGTGCCCACAGGAGGGTGGGGATCCCGCAGAAATGACCCTTGTCTCACTAGGGGACAGTGAGATGGTCCCAGGAAACCAGGTGCCCCCTAACACAAAGAAATATAGCACCTGGGTGACCATTAATGGGAACAGGGTAGAGGCTCTCAGAGATACTGGAGCCAGTGTGACCTCAGTCCGGTGTCACCTGGTGTCTGAGAAGCAAGTAGTCCCTGGGACATTCCACCAAGTAGTTGCTGTAGACAACTCAGAGCGCCAATGTATGGTGGCGCAGGTTCCCTTTGAATGGGGGGTCTCAGGTCCCTTAAGGGTGGTTGTGAGCCCTACCATGCCTGTAGATTGTCTGCTAGGAAACGACCTGGAGCAGTCCTTATGGAAGGAGGTTGAGCTCAGGTCTCACTTGGAGATGCTTGGGTTGCCAGAGTGGGCCTGCGTGTCTACTCGGTCAATGGCAGCCAGAAAGGGTGATCAAGAGGACTTGGAGCCTGAAACAGTGGCCCAAGTCCCTGCCAAGAGATAGGGCAGGGGGCACGGGAAACCGGCCCCCAAAGTTCCCACGGACCGGGAGGAGGCGGACCTCGAGGGGGATGCCCCGGTGCCTACAGGGGAGCAGGTAGCTGAACTGGGAGACATCTCTGAGCTGACCCATTGGCAGCAAGAAGGGGGTCCCACCAGGGAGGAGTTCTGCAGGGAGCAGAACGAGTGCCCTACTCTGGAGGGTCTGCGGCGGCAGGCTGCAGACCAGGCAGCTGGTAATCAGTCCGGGTCACATCTGATCTACTGGGAGAGTGGTCTCCTATACAGTGAGCCTAAGGTTGCTGAGCCTGGGTCAGCCCGTGTGCTGGTGGTACCCCAGCGCTTCAGAACCTTGCTACTGGGTCTGGCTCATGACGTGCCTTTGGCAGGACATTTGGGGAAGGACAAGACCTTTGACAGGCTTGTCACCCACTTCTTTTGGCCCCAAATGCGAAGGCAGTCAGATGCACACTGTAGGTCTTGCCAAACTTGCCAGGCAAGTGGTAAGAGTGGGAGGAAGGTCAAAGCTCCTCTCCAACCTTTTCCGGTTGTTGGAACACCCTTTGAAAGGGTAGGGATGGATATTGTGGGGCCACTGGATCCCAAGACAGCCATGGGCAACAGGTACATCCTGGTCTTGGTGGACCAAGCCACCCGGTACCCGGAGGCAATCCCTCTCAGGACAACGACGGCGCCAGTGGTGGGCCGGGCGTTAATGGGGATCTTTTCCAGTGTGGGATTCCCCAGAGAGGTGGTTTCTGATAGGGGGACCAATTTCATATCCAAGTATATGACATCCCTGTGGAAGGAGTGTGGTGTAACCTACAAGTTCACCACTCCTTACCACCCACAAGGAAACGGTCTGGTGGAGAGATTCAACCAGACCTTGAAAGGCATGATCAAGGGTCTAACAGAACCCATGAGGCGTAAGTGGGACGTCCTCTTGCCATGCCTACTCTTTGCATACAGGGAGGTGCCTCAGAAGTCTCTTGGGTACAGCCCCTTTGAGCTCCTGTATGGCCACCCTGTCAGAGGACCTCTGAGTTTGGTAAAGGAAGGCTGGGAGGCAGCTCCCAGGAAAACTCCCCAGGATGTATTTAGCTACATGCTGGCCTTTAGAAACCAAACTGCCCGCTTCAGGAAACTCGCTCAGGCGAACCTAGAAGCAAGCCAGGAAGAAATGAAGAGATGGTATGACCAGAATGCCACTCTGGTCGAATTTCAACCTGGGCAAAAAGTGTGGGTCATGGCCCCAGTGGCACCTTGTGCCTTGCAGGACAAGTGGACTGGGCCATATGAGGTAAAGGAGCGCAAAGTGACGTCACCTACCTGGTGGATTTGCAGGCTCCAAGGAACCCTTTGAGGGTCCTTCACGTGAACCGCCTCAAGCCCCACTTCGAGAGGTCCGAAGTGAGTATGCTCTTGGCGACAGATGATGGGGTGGAAGAGGAGAGTGAGCCTCTCCCTGACCTCCTGTCTACCAAGGAGCATGATGGGTCAGTAGAGGGTGTGATCCTCTCCCCTACTCTGACTCAGGAGCAGCAGGGGGACTGTCGCCAGTTGTTGGGACAGTTCGCCCCACTGTTCTCTCTGACCCCCGGTGTTACTCACTGGTGGACCCATGACGTGGACACCGGTGACAGCCCTCCTGTGAAGCACAAGATTTACAGGTTGACTGACCGGGTCAGAGCCAGCATCAAGGAGGAGGTCTCTAAGATGTTGGCGTTAGGGGTGATTGAGCCCTCCCACAGTCCTTGGGCCAGCCCAGTGGTCTTGGTCCCAAAGGCTGCGGCGCCCGGTGCCACTCCAGAACTCCGGTTTTGTGTGGACTACCGTGGGCTCAATGCCATCACCAGGACTGACGCGCACCCCATCCCCAGAGCTGATGAGCTCATTGATCGGTTGGGAGCTGCCCGGTTCCTCAGCACGTTTGATTTGACGTCTGGGTACTGGCAGATTGCCTTAACCAATGGGGCCAAGGAGAGATCAGCATTCTCAACCCCAGAAGGTCATTACCAATTCCGGGTGATGCCCTTTGGGTTGAAGAATGCCCCTGCCACCTTTCAGAGGTTGGTCAATCAGGTGTTGGCTGGGCTGGAGGATTTCAGTGCCGCCTACCTGGATGACATTGCTGTGTTCAGTTCCAGCTGGGAAAAACATTTACAGCACCTTGAGAAAGTGTTGAGGGCTCTGCAAGGTGCAGGCCTCACGATCAAGGCCAGTAAGTGCCAGATCGGGCAGGGTTCCGTGGTGTACTTGGGACACCAGGTAGGAAGCGGCCAGGTGGCGCCCCTACAACCCAAGATTGACACCATTCTGGCTTGGGAACCCCCAAGACCCAGACAGAGGTGAGAGCCTTCTTAGGTCTCACCGGCTATTATAGGAGATTTGTTAAGGGCTATGGCACCATCATTGCCCCCTTAACAGAGCTGACCTCTAAGAGGCAGCCCAGGAAAGTGATCTGGACTGAGTCCTGCCAGAAAGCTTTTGATGCCCTGAAGGCAGCCATGTGCACGGCGCCCGTGCTCAAGGCACCTGACTTCTCCAAGGAATTCGTCGTGCAGACTGACGCTTCAGAGCATGGTGTGGGAGCGGTGCTCTCACAACTGAACGAAGAGGGCCTGGATCAGCCTGTAGTCTTCCTTAGCAGGAGACTACTTCCCAGGGAACAGAGGTGGAGTGCCATAGAAAGGGAAGCTTTTGCTGTGGTCTGGGCGCTGAAGAAGTTGAGACCATACCTGTTTGGGACTCACTTCCGGGTTCAGACAGACCACAGGCCCCTCAGATGGTTGATGCAAATGAGGGGTGAGAATCCAAAACTGCTGAGGTGGTCCATCTCCCTACAGGGAATGGACTTTACAGTGGAACACCGTCCTGGTACAGAACACGCCAACGCAGATGGTCTGTCCAGGTTCTTCCGCCTTAGTGAAGAGAACTCCAATGGGGTTGGGTAGTTCTCCCTACTTTCAGCTGGAGGGGACATGTGTTAGACTTGGCATCTTTTGGCGTGTTTCCCCTGACTTTTTGCTTTCTGACCTCCCGGTTTTGACTCTGTTTTTGCTGGTGTAATGATTCTGCGCACTTTCCTCACTGCTGTCCAGTGGGAAAGTGCAAGTGCTCCTGTATAAAATGTGTTATGGATTGGTGTTTCCATAATTGGCCTATTTGGTTTATGTGTCAGTCCCTTGTAAAGTGCACTGCGAGTGCCAGGGCCTATAGACCAAATGCTGTTGGTGGGCTGCAGCACTGGATTGTGCCACCCACGCAAACAGCCCGTAAAGTGTAACTCGTGCCTGCCATCGCAGAGCCTGTGCGCAGCCTGGGGCTGCCATGTCGACTTGGCAAGTGCACACACTTGCAAGTCCCTAAACCTTCCCTTTGCTACATGTTAGTCACCCCTAAGGTAGGCCCAAGGTACCCCTGTGGGCAGGGTGCATTGTACTGCGAAAGGTAGGACATGCCCTGGTGTGTGTGGCATGTCCTGATAGTGAATTACAGCCTAGTTCGTTTTTCACTATTGCAAGGCTACCTGTTCCCCCTAGGCCAGAACGGGCAGTTTGGATTATTACAGCTTATAATCCTAACTGACCCCGGGAACATGGTAGAAATTCGAGTTTAGTATGCCTGGACTCAGAATGATAAAATGCATCTTTTAGTGAAGTTCGTTTTAACATTCTGTGTTTGAAAATACCACTTTTAGAAAGTGGGTATTTTCTTGTCTAACCATCCAAGCCTGCCTCTACGAGGTTGTGTATTCCTTGTCTGGAGTGTGAGTGACAGGGGCTGGGGGATGCCAGGAGACAGGGTGAGTCAGCACAGGGCTGAATAGCAAGATCTACATGTAGATGGGTGGGAGGGGTCGCACCTGGGCCCTGAATAGGACAGTGCCTTCCCTCCACAATGCTGGCTCCACCTCCTGTGGTGCGTCTGATGTCCCTGGCCTACTCACTGAAAGAAGGGACGGAGACTTGTCAACAAAGTGCTCCAGAACTGGTTTGGACTAGGCAAAGGCCTCTCTGCCTTCAGAGAACAAAGGAATTTGGGATATAAATATTGGGGCCCTGACCCCATGAATTTAGATCTCGCTGGAATCAAGGAACCTGCCAAGACGAAGAGCTGGAAGAGCTGCCAGGAGGAGTACTGCCCCTTTGCTGTGTTGTTGCTTTGTTGGGTTGGCCTGCAGTTGCTGCTTCTGTCTTGGGCAGTGAAAGGACTGGACTGAACTTTCTACAAACTTGTGCTGAGTATCTCCAAGGGCCTGGAACCGAGCTGGCCTCCTGTTAAGAAGTCTCAGGGACTGCAAAGACTTCACAAGCCTCTGGGTACCGCTTCTGAAACGCTGTTTCAGTTGCCACAGAGGAAGGGAACTGCAACCGACTCCGTCAACCGAATCCATCCCTGGCCGGTGACCTGTTTGCACCGCAGACCGCATCGCCCCGCTGCGCATCGCAACCCTGGTCTCACCGTGGGCGACGTCCGACGCCGCCAACATCGAGCCGCTGCTTGCACCGTGACCTGTGGGCACCGCAGTTCGCATCGCATCGCTTCACTGAACCAGCTGGACCCGACTGACGCGGTCGCTGCAACTGGCTCAAGAGTCGTGACCGCACCGCATTTGGGGCACCGCTCGCACGTCTGCGACGCACCGCTCCGACCCGCACCGCTGTCCGACGCCAGCTCCCGCACTCCGGCTTGGCCGCCTGCATCGCAACCTGTCAGCACCGCATCGAGCATCGTCTCACCCTGCATCGCACGCCTTGGACTCACCGACTCCGTCTACACGACGCTCATCGAGCCGCTGCCTGCACCGCATTGAGGGACACCGCACCTTGCATCGCTCCGTCTTGCACCGCAACCGCGACGAACGCCGACCGGCTCGTACACTCCGTACCAGCCACAACGAGAAAGGTACTGTAACCGAGTCTGTTCACGACTCTGCTGGCCCGTATCGACGCGGTCGGCTGGAACTGTTAGACTCTGTGGTTTTCAGCATCACGGTAGGCTCGGACGGAGCTACCGACTCGTACGAACTTTGTTTTTGAACTATTCTTGCAAAGAAGAAGTTACCTTATCAAGTATTCGTTTTTAAAGTATAGTATTGTGGATTTTTGTCGTAATTGGTCTTGTCTTGAGTATATAAAATATTGGTTATTTTTCTAAACTGGTGTGGTGTCCGTTTGTAGTGCTTACACTGTATTACTGTTGGTTATGTGCAAATGCTTTACACACTGCCTCTGAATTAAGCCTGACTGCTCGTGCCAAGCTACCACGAGGGCGAGCAGGGGTTACTTCACGAGTGTAACACCCTTACCCTGACTAGGAAGAAGGGTCCCTACTTGGACAAAGGTGCAAGCCCTTGCCAACTAGAAATCCCATTTCTAACATTGGTTGTCAGCGGTGAGGATAGGACTTGTGTTTGCACTTGACTTACAGTGATTGGTGTGCACTACTACCATATCGCAGACCATTACGTACCACATACTGGTTCTTTTTCTTTTGGCCTATTTTTGATCTTGCCAGTTTCCAACTCACTACTTTTGTCATGCCTGAATCAATTGCATCATCCGTTGCATCTCTGGAAGCTATCTTTGAGGAGGATAGGTTGGAATCCTACGCCGTAAAGGAGTTACGAGCGATTTGTAAAAACCTGAAAGTCCAAATTAAAGGCCTCACAAGGAAGGAGGAGCTACAGAAGGCGCTGAGGGCCTGGGTAGCAGCCAGAAATGCCAGTGGGCAGCCTGGTAATCTCAGTGAGGAGGTGGAGGAGCCTATTTCCAGGGTGGATGTGCTTTTGGGTAGGGGGAACCCGCCAGGTCAGGCAGCAGCAGTCTGTCCCCAGAGGAGCTGGAGGACAGGCGGGAGGCAAGGCAGTTTGAGCTGAAGAAGCTCAGGCTGGAGAGTGAGGGGGAGGAGAAGAGATTGGCCATAGAGGAGAGGAAGATGCTCTTAGAGCATGAGAGAGAACTGAAGGAGCTAGAACTTAGGAGTAAGTCAGGCTCAGATGGAGGCAGCAATTCGTCCAGAAAGGCAGACAGGATTGTGCACATTCCCAAGAACGTAGGCAAGGAGTTCAAGAAGGGGGATGACATACAAAGGTGGTTTCAGGGTTATGAGGCAGCCATACACATGAATGGGGTCCCTGAGGAGAATTGGGGAGCAGGATTGTGGCCACTTTTCCCTGAAGAAGCAAGGGATGCTCTGATAGCTTTGGGTAAGGGGTATCACCTCACCTATGCTGACATGAAGGATGTCCTTCTCACGAAGTATGGTCTTACTCCTGAAAAGTACAGGGATCAGTTCAGGTCCAGTAAGAAGTCTGATGCCAACACTTGGTTGGAATGTGTGGATGTGTTCTGCAGGTCTCTGGATGGTTGGGTGAAGGGCAGTAGTGTAACAGATTTTCAGGGGCTCTACAACTTGATTGCATGGGAGCACTTGTCTAGTCTATGTTTTGCAGATCTGCGCCAGCACCTAGTTGATAGTAAGCTAACTGACCCCAGGAAGCTTGCTATGGAAGCGGACCGCTGGGTGAGTACCAGGGTCCACAAGAAAGCGTTTGGGGGAGACTCAGCCAAAGGTGGGCAGGGTCCCCAGCAGAAAGGTGGGGGGACAAGGGTAAAGCACAGGAGTTCTCTAAAGGGCCCCAAACTAGTACCCAGGGTAAAGGTTCCCAGCCCCCGGTGATAAGAAGAAAGGGGTCTCTACAGGGAAGCCTGTTGAGACCGGCCCCCGCAAGTGTTATGCATGTGACCAGGTAGGTCACTTTAAGGGGGACCCCAAGTGCCCAAAGGGGACACAGCCACCCACCGGTGGACAGTCCAAAGTGTTGGCTAGTGTAGCGCTTGGGGAGGAGGGGTGCCCACAGGAGGGTGGGGATCCCGCAGAAATGACCCTTGTCTCACTAGGGGACAGTGAGATGGTCCCAGGAAACCAGGTGCCCCCTAACACAAAGAAATATAGCACCTGGGTGACCATTAATGGGAACAGGGTAGAGGCTCTCAGAGATACTGGAGCCAGTGTGACCTCAGTCCGGTGTCACCTGGTGTCTGAGAAGCAAGTAGTCCCTGGGACATTCCACCAAGTAGTTGCTGTAGACAACTCAGAGCGCCAATGTATGGTGGCGCAGGTTCCCTTTGAATGGGGGGGTCTCAGGTCCCTTAAGGGTGGTTGTGAGCCCTACCATGCCTGTAGATTGTCTGCTAGGAAACGACCTGGAGCAGTCCTTATGGAAGGAGGTTGAGCTCAGGTCTCACTTGGAGATGCTTGGGTTGCCAGAGTGGGCCTGCGTGTCTACTCGGTCAATGGCAGCCAGAAAGGGTGATCAAGAGGACTTGGAGCCTGAAACAGTGGCCCAAGTCCCTGCCAAGAGATAGGGCAGGGGGCACGGGAAACCGGCCCCCGAAGTTCCCACGGACCGGGAGGAGGCGGACCTCGAGGGGATGCCCCGGTGCCTACAGGGGAGCAGGTAGCTGAACTGGGAGACATCTCTGAGCTGACCCATTGGCAGCAAGAAGGGGGTCCCACCAGGGAGGAGTTCTGCAGGGAGCAGAACGAGTGCCCTACTCTGGAGGGTATGCGGCGGCAGGCTGCAGACCAGGCAGCTGGTAATCAGTCCGGGTCACATCTGATCTACTGGGAGAGTGGTCTCCTATACAGTGAGCCTAAGGTTGCTGAGCCTGGGTCAGCCCGTGTGCTGGTGGTACCCCAGCGCTTCAGAACCTTGCTACTGGGTCTGGCTCATGACGTGCCTTTGGCAGGACATTTGGGGAAGGACAAGACCTTTGACAGGCTTGTCACCCACTTCTTTTGGCCCCAAATGCGAAGGCAGTCAGATGCACACTGTAGGTCTTGCCAAACTTGCCAGGCAAGTGGTAAGAGTGGGAGGAAGGTCAAAGCTCCTCTCCAACCTTTTCCGGTTGTTGGAACACCCTTTGAAAGGGTAGGGATGGATATTGTGGGGCCACTGGATCCCAAGACAGCCATGGGCAACAGGTACATCCTGGTCTTGGTGGACCAAGCCACCCGGTACCCGGAGGCAATCCCTCTCAGGACAACGACGGCGCCAGTGGTGGGCCGGGCGTTAATGGGGATCTTTTCCCGTGTGGGATTCCCCAGAGAGGTGGTTTCTGATAGGGGGACCAATTTCATATCCAAGTATATGACATCCCTGTGGAAGGAGTGTGGTGTAACCTACAAGTTCACCACTCCTTACCACCCACAAGGAAACGGTCTGGTGGAGAGATTCAACCAGACCTTGAAAGGCATGATCAAGGGTCTAACAGAACCCATGAGGCGTAAGTGGGACGTCCTCTTGCCATGCCTACTCTTTGCATACAGGGAGGTGCCTCAGAAGTCTCTTGGGTACAGCCCCTTTGAGCTCCTGTATGGCCACCCTGTCAGAGGACCTCTGAGTTTGGTAAAGGAAGGCTGGGAGGCAGCTCCCAGGAAAACTCCCCAGGATGTATTTAGCTACATGCTGGCCTTTAGAAACCAAACTGCCCGCTTCAGGAAACTCGCTCAGGCGAACCTAGAAGCAAGCCAGGAAGAAATGAAGAGATGGTATGACCAGAATGCCACTCTGGTCGAATTTCAACCTGGGCAAAATGTGTGGGTCATGGCCCCAGTGGCACCTTGTGCCTTGCAGGACAAGTGGACTGGGCCATATGAGGTAAAGGAGCGCAAAAGTGACGTCACCTACCTGGTGGATTTGCAGGCTCCAAGGAACCCTTTGAGGGTCCTTCACGTGAACCGCCTCAAGCCCCACTTCGAGAGGTCCGAAGTGAGTATGCTCTTGGCGACAGATGATGGGGTGGAAGAGGAGAGTGAGCCTCTCCCTGACCTCCTGTCTACCAAGGAGCATGATGGGTCAGTAGAGGGTGTGATCCTCTCCCCTACTCTGACTCAGGAGCAGCAGGGGGACTGTCGCCAGTTGTTGGGACAGTTCGCCCCACTGTTCTCTCTGACCCCCGGTGTTACTCACTGGTGGACCCATGACGTGGACACCGGTGACAGCCCTCCTGTGAAGCACAAGATTTACAGGTTGACTGACCGGGTCAGAGCCAGCATCAAGGAGGAGGTCTCTAAGATGTTGGCGTTAGGGGTGATTGAGCCCTCCCACAGTCCTTGGGCCAGCCCAGTGGTCTTGGTCCCAAAGGCTGCGGCGCCCGGTGCCACTCCAGAACTCCGGTTTTGTGTGGACTACCGTGGGCTCAATGCCATCACCAGGACTGACGCGCACCCCATCCCCAGAGCTGATGAGCTCATTGATCGGTTGGGAGCTGCCCGGTTCCTCAGCACGTTTGATTTGACGTCTGGGTACTGGCAGATTGCCTTAACCAATGGGGCCAAGGAGAGATCAGCATTCTCAACCCCAGAAGGTCATTACCAATTCCGGGTGATGCCCTTTGGGTTGAAGAATGCCCCTGCCACCTTTCAGAGGTTGGTCAATCAGGTGTTGGCTGGGCTGGAGGATTTCAGTGCCGCCTACCTGGATGACATTGCTGTGTTCAGTTCCAGCTGGGAAAAACATTTACAGCACCTTGAGAAAGTGTTGAGGGCTCTGCAAGGTGCAGGCCTCACGATCAAGGCCAGTAAGTGCCAGATCGGGCAGGGTTCCGTGGTGTACTTGGGACACCAGGTAGGAAGCGGCCAGGTGGCGCCCCTACAACCCAAGATTGACACCATTCTGGCTTGGGAACCCCCAAGACCCAGACAGAGGTGAGAGCCTTCTTAGGTCTCACCGGCTATTATAGGAGATTTGTTAAGGGCTATGGCACCATCATTGCCCCCTTAACAGAGCTGACCTCTAAGAGGCAGCCCAGGAAAGTGATCTGGACTGAGTCCTGCCAGAAAGCTTTTGATGCCCTGAAGGCAGCCATGTGCACGGCGCACGTGCTCAAGGCACCTGACTTCTCCAAGGAATTCGTCGTGCAGACTGACGCTTCAGAGCATGGTGTGGGAGCGGTGCTCTCACAACTGAACGAAGAGGGCCTGGATCAGCCTGTAGTCTTCCTTAGCAGGAGACTACTTCCCAGGGAACAGAGGTGGAGTGCCATAGAAAGGGAAGCTTTTGCTGTGGTCTGGGCGCTGAAGAAGTTGAGACCATACCTGTTTGGGACTCACTTCCGGGTTCAGACAGACCACAGGCCCCTCAGATGGTTGATGCAAATGAGGGGTGAGAATCCAAAACTGCTGAGGTGGTCCATCTCCCTACAGGGAATGGACTTTACAGTGGAACACCGTCCTGGTACAGAACACGCCAACGCAGATGGTCTGTCCAGGTTCTTCCGCCTTAGTGAAGAGAACTCCAATGGGGTTGGGTAGTTCTCCCTACTTTCAGCTGGAGGGGACATGTGTTAGACTTGGCATCTTTTGGCGTGTTTCCCCTGACTTTTTGCTTTCTGACCTCCCGGTTTTGACTCTGTTTTTGCTGGTGTAATGATTCTGCGCACTTTCCTCACTGCTGTCCAGTGGGAAAGTGCAAGTGCTCCTGTATAAAATGTGTTATGGATTGGTGTTTCCATAATTGGCCTATTTGGTTTATGTGTCAGTCCCTTGTAAAGTGCACTGCGAGTGCCAGGGCCTATAGACCAAATGCTGTTGGTGGGCTGCAGCACTGGATTGTGCCACCCACGCAAACAGCCCGTAAAGTGTAACTCGTGCCTGCCATCGCAGAGCCTGTGCGCAGCCTGGGGCTGCCATGTCGACTTGGCAAGTGCACACACTTGCAAGTCCCTAAACCTTCCCTTTGCTACATGTTAGTCACCCCTAAGGTAGGCCCAAGGTACCCCTGTGGGCAGGGTGCATTGTACGCGAAAGGTAGGACATGCCCTGGTGTGTGTGGCATGTCCTGATAGTGAATTACAGCCTAGTTCGTTTTTCACTATTGCAAGGCTACCTGTTCCCCTAGGCCAGAACGGGCAGTTTGGATTATTACAGCTTATAATCCTAACTGACCCCGGGAACATGGTAGAAATTCGAGTTTAGTATGCCTGGACTCAGAATGATAAAATGCATCTTTTAGTGAAGTTCGTTTTAACATTCTGTGTTTGAAAATACCACTTTTAGAAAGTGGGTATTTTCTTGTCTAACCATCCAAGCCTGCCTCTACGAGGTTGTGTATTCCTTGTCTGGAGTGTGAGTGACAGGGGCTGGGGGATGCCAGGAGACAGGGTGAGTCAGCACAGGGCTGAATAGCAAGATCTACATGTAGATGGGTGGGAGGGGTCGCACCTGGGCCCTGAATAGGACAGTGCCTTCCCTCCACAATGCTGGCTCCACCTCCTGTGGTGCGTCTGATGTCCCTGGCCTACTCACTGAAAGAAGGGACGGAGACTTGTCAACAAAGTGCTCCAGAACTGGTTTGGACTAGGCAAAGGCCTCTCTGCCTTCAGAGAACAAAGGAATTTGGGATATAAATATTGGGGCCCTGACCCCATGAATTTAGATCTCGCTGGAATCAAGGAACCTGCCAAGACGAAGAGCTGGAAGAGCTGCCAGGAGGAGTACTGCCCCTTTGCTGTGTTGTTGCTTTGTTGGGTTGGCCTGCAGTTGCTGCTTCTGTCTTGGGCAGTGAAAGGACTGGACTGAACTTTCTACAAACTTGTGCTGAGTATCTCCAAGGGCCTGGAACCGAGCTGGCCTCCTGTTAAGAAGTCTCAGGGACTGCAAAGACTTCACAAGCCTCTGGGTACCGCTTCTGAAACGCTGTTTCAGTTGCCACAGAGGAAGGGAACTGCAACCGACTCCGTCAACCGAATCCATCCCTGGCCGGTGACCTGTTTGCACCGCAGACCGCATCGCCCCGCTGCGCATCGCAACCCTGGTCTCACCGTGGGCGACGTCCGACGACGCCAACATCGAGCCGCTGCTTGCACCGTGACCTGTGGGCACCGCAGTTCGCATCGCATCGCTTCACTGAACCAGCTGGACCCGACTGACGCGGTCGCTGCAACTGGCTCAAGAGTCGTGACCGCACCGCATTTGGGGCACCGCTCGCACGTCTGCGACGCACCGCTCCGACCCGCACCGCTGTCCGACGCCAGCTCCCGCACTCCGGCTTGGCCGCCTGCATCGCAACCTGTCAGCACCGCATCGAGCATCGTCTCACCCTGCATCGCACGCCTTGGACTCACCGACTCCGTCTACACGACGCTCATCGAGCCGCTGCCTGCACCGCATCGAGGGACACCGCACCTTGCATCGCTCCGTCTTGCACCGCAACCGCGACGAACGCCGACCGGCTCGTACACTCCGTACCAGCCACAACGAGAAAGGTACTGTAACCGAGTCTGTTCACGACTCTGCTGGCCCGTATCGACGCGGTCGGCTGGAACTGTTAGACTCTGTGGTTTTCAGCATCACGGTAGGCTCGGACGGAGCTACCGACTCGTACGAACTTTGTTTTTGAACTATTCTTGCAAAGAAGAAGTTACCTTATCAAGTATTCGTTTTTAAAGTATAGTATTGTGGATTTTTGTCGTAATTGGTCTTGTCTTGAGTATATAAAATATTGGTTATTTTTCTAAACTGGTGTGGTGTCCGTTTGTAGTGCTTACACTGTATTACTGTTGGTTATGTGCAAATGCTTTACACACTGCCTCTGAATTAAGCCTGACTGCTCGTGCCAAGCTACCACGAGGGCGAGCAGGGGTTTCTTCACGAGTGTAACACCCTTACCCTGACTAGGAAGAAGGGTCCCTACTTGGACAAAGGTGCAAGCCCTTGCCAACTAGAAATCCCATTTCTAACATTGGTTGTCAGCGGTGAGGATAGGACTTGTGTTTGCACTTGACTTACAGTGATTGGTGTGCACTACTACCATATCGCAGACCATTACGTACCACATACTGGTTCTTTTTCTTTTGGCCTATTTTTGATCTTGCCAGTTTCCAACTCACTACTTTTGTCATGCCTGAATCAATTGCATCATCCGTTGCATCTCTGGAAGCTATCTTTGAGGAGGATAGGTTGGAATCCTACGCCGTAAAGGAGTTACGAGCGATTTGTAAAAACCTGAAAGTCCAAATTAAAGGCCTCACAAGGAAGGAGGAGCTACAGAAGGCGCTGAGGGCCTGGGTAGCAGCCAGAAATGCCAGTGGGCAGCCTGGTAATCTCAGTGAGGAGGTGGAGGAGCCTATTTCCAGGGTGGATGTGCTTTTGGGTAGGGGGAACCCGCCAGGTCAGGCAGCAGCAGTCTGTCCCCAGAGGAGCTGGAGGACAGGCGGGAGGCAAGGCAGTTTGAGCTGAAGAAGCTCAGGCTGGAGAGTGAGGGGGAGGAGAAGAGATTGGCCATAGAGGAGAGGAAGATGCTCTTAGAGCATGAGAGAGAACTGAAGGAGCTAGAACTTAGGAGTAAGTCAGGCTCAGATGGTGGCAGCAATTCGTCCAGAAAGGCAGACAGGATTGTGCACATTCCCAAGAACGTAGGCAAGGAGTTCAAGAAGGGGGATGACATACAAAGGTGGTTTCAGGGTTATGAGGCAGCCATACACATGAATGGGGTCCCTGAGGAGAATTGGGGAGCAGGATTGTGGCCACTTTTCCCTGAAGAAGCAAGGGATGCTCTGATAGCTTTGGGTAAGGGGTATCACCTCACCTATGCTGACATGAAGGATGTCCTTCTCACGAAGTATGGTCTTACTCCTGAAAAGTACAGGGATCAGTTCAGGTCCAGTAAGAAGTCTGATGCCAACACTTGGTTGGAATGTGTGGATGTGTTCTGCAGGTCTCTGGATGGTTGGGTGAAGGGCAGTAGTGTAACAGATTTTCAGGGGCTCTACAACTTGATTGCATGGGAGCACTTGTCTAGTCTATGTTTTGCAGATCTGCGCCAGCACCTAGTTGATAGTAAGCTAACTGACCCCAGGAAGCTTGCTATGGAAGCGGACCGCTGGGTGAGTACCAGGGTCCACAAGAAAGCGTTTGGGGGAGACTCAGCCAAAGGTGGGCAGGGTCCCCAGCAGAAAGGTGGGGGGGACAAGGGTAAAGCACAGGAGTTCTCTAAAGGGCCCCAAACTAGTACCCAGGGTAAAGGTTCCCAGCCCCCGGTGATAAGAAGAAAGGGGTCTCTACAGGGAAGCCTGTTGAGACCGGCCCCCGCAAGTGTTATGCATGTGACCAGGTAGGTCACTTTAAGGGGGACCCCAAGTGCCCAAAGGGGACACAGCCACCCACCGGTGGACAGTCCAAAGTGTTGGCTAGTGTAGCGCTTGGGGAGGAGGGGTGCCCACAGGAGGGTGGGGATCCCGCAGAAATGACCCTTGTCTCACTAGGGGACAGTGAGATGGTCCCAGGAAACCAGGTGCCCCCTAACACAAAGAAATATAGCACCTGGGTGACCATTAATGGGAACAGGGTAGAGGCTCTCAGAGATACTGGAGCCAGTGTGACCTCAGTCCGGTGTCACCTGGTGTCTGAGAAGCAAGTAGTCCCTGGGACATTCCACCAAGTAGTTGCTGTAGACAACTCAGAGCGCCAATGTATGGTGGCGCAGGTTCCCTTTGAATGGGGGGGTCTCAGGTCCCTTAAGGGTGGTTGTGAGCCCTACCATGCCTGTAGATTGTCTGCTAGGAAACGACCTGGAGCAGTCCTTATGGAAGGAGGTTGAGCTCAGGTCTCACTTGGAGATGCTTGGGTTGCCAGAGTGGGCCTGCGTGTCTACTCGGTCAATGGCAGCCAGAAAGGGTGATCAAGAGGACTTGGAGCCTGAAACAGTGGCCCAAGTCCCTGCCAAGAGATAGGGCAGGGGCACGGGAAACCGGCCCCCAAAGTTCCCACGGACCGGGAGGAGGCGGACCTCGAGGGGATGCCCCGGTGCCTACAGGGGAGCAGGTAGCTGAACTGGGAGACATCTCTGAGCTGACCCATTGGCAGCAAGAAGGGGGTCCCACCAGGGAGGAGTTCTGCAGGGAGCAGAACGAGTGCCCTACTCTGGAGGGTCTGCGGCGGCAGGCTGCAGACCAGGCAGCTGGTAATCAGTCCGGGTCACATCTGATCTACTGGGAGAGTGGTCTCCTATACAGTGAGCCTAAGGTTGCTGAGCCTGGGTCAGCCCGTGTGCTGGTGGTACCCCAGCGCTTCAGAACCTTGCTACTGGGTCTGGCTCATGACGTGCCTTTGGCAGGACATTTGGGGAAGGACAAGACCTTTGACAGGCTTGTCACCCACTTCTTTGGCCCCAAATGCGAAGGCAGTCAGATGCACACTGTAGGTCTTGCCAAACTTGCCAGGCAAGTGGTAAGAGTGGGAGGAAGGTCAAAGCTCCTCTCCAACCTTTTCCGGTTGTTGGAACACCCTTTGAAAGGGTAGGGATGGATATTGTGGGGCCACTGGATCCCAAGACAGCCATGGGCAACAGGTACATCCTGGTCTTGGTGGACCAAGCCACCCGGTACCCGGAGGCAATCCCTCTCAGGACAACGACGGCGCCAGTGGTGGGCCGGGCGTTAATGGGGATCTTTTCCCGTGTGGGATTCCCCAGAGAGGTGGTTTCTGATAGGGGGACCAATTTCATATCCAAGTATATGACATCCCTGTGGAAGGAGTGTGGTGTAACCTACAAGTTCACCACTCCTTACCACCCACAAGGAAACGGTCTGGTGGAGAGATTCAACCAGACCTTGAAAGGCATGATCAAGGGTCTAACAGAACCCATGAGGCGTAAGTGGGACGTCCTCTTGCCATGCCTACTCTTTGCATACAGGGAGGTGCCTCAGAAGTCTCTTGGGTACAGCCCCTTTGAGCTCCTGTATGGCCACCCTGTCAGAGGACCTCTGAGTTTGGTAAAGGAAGGCTGGGAGGCAGCTCCCAGGAAAACTCCCCAGGATGTATTTAGCTACATGCTGGCCTTTAGAAACCAAACTGCCCGCTTCAGGAAACTCGCTCAGGCGAACCTAGAAGCAAGCCAGGAAGAAATGAAGAGATGGTATGACCAGAATGCCACTCTGGTCGAATTTCAACCTGGGCAAAAAGTGTGGGTCATGGCCCCAGTGGCACCTTGTGCCTTGCAGGACAAGTGGACTGGGCCATATGAGGTAAAGGAGCGCAAAAGTGACGTCACCTACCTGGTGGATTTGCAGGCTCCAAGGAACCCTTTGAGGGTCCTTCACGTGAACCGCCTCAAGCCCCACTTCGAGAGGTCCAAAGTGAGTATGCTCTTGGCGACAGATGATGGGGTGGAAGAGGAGAGTGAGCCTCTCCCTGACCTCCTGTCTACCAAGGAGCATGATGGGTCAGTAGAGGGTGTGATCCTCTCCCCTACTCTGACTCAGGAGCAGCAGGGGGACTGTCGCCAGTTGTTGGGACAGTTCGCCCCACTGTTCTCTCTGACCCCGGTGTTACTCACTGGTGTACCCATGACGTGGACACCGGTGACAGCCCTCCTGTGAAGCACAAGATTTACAGGTTGACTGACCGGGTCAGAGCCAGCATCAAGGAGGAGGTCTCTAAGATGTTGGCGTTAGGGGTGATTGAGCCCTCCCACAGTCCTTGGGCCAGCCCAGTGGTCTTGGTCCCAAAGGCTGCGGCGCCCGGTGCCACTCCAGAACTCCGGTTTTGTGTGGACTACCGTGGGCTCAATGCCATCACCAGGACTGACGCGCACCCCATCCCCAGAGCTGATGAGCTCATTGATCGGTTGGGAGCTGCCCGGTTCCTCAGCACGTTTGATTTGACGTCTGGGTACTGGCAGATTGCCTTAACCAATGGGGCCAAGGAGAGATCAGCATTCTCAACCCCAGAAGGTCATTACCAATTCCGGGTGATGCCCTTTGGGTTGAAGAATGCCCCTGCCACCTTTCAGAGGTTGGTCAATCAGGTGTTGGCTGGGCTGGAGGATTTCAGTGCCGCCTATCTGGATGACATTGCTGTGTTCAGTTCCAGCTGGGAAAAACATTTACAGCACCTTGAGAAAGTGTTGAGGGCTCTGCAAGGTGCAGGCCTCACGATCAAGGCCAGTAAGTGCCAGATCGGGCAGGGTTCCGTGGTGTACTTGGGACACCAGGTAGGAAGCGGCCAGGTGGCGCCCCTACAACCCAAGATTGACACCATTCTGGCTTGGGAACCCCCAAGACCCAGACAGAGGTGAGAGCCTTCTTAGGTCTCACCGGCTATTATAGGAGATTTGTTAAGGGCTATGGCACCATCATTGCCCCCTTAACAGAGCTGACCTCTAAGAGGCAGCCCAGGAAAGTGATCTGGACTGAGTCCTGCCAGAAAGCTTTTGATGCCCTGAAGGCAGCCATGTGCACGGCGCCCGTGCTCAAGGCACCTGACTTCTCCAAGGAATTCGTCGTGCAGACTGACGCTTCAGAGCATGGTGTGGGAGCGGTGCTCTCACAACTGAACGAAGAGGGCCTGGATCAGCCTGTAGTCTTCCTTAGCAGGAGACTACTTCCCAGGGAACAGAGGTGGAGTGCCATAGAAAGGGAAGCTTTTGCTGTGGTCTGGGCGCTGAAGAAGTTGAGACCATACCTGTTTGGGACTCACTTCCGGGTTCAGACAGACCACAGGCCCCTCAGATGGTTGATGCAAATGAGGGGTGAGAATCCAAAACTGCTGAGGTGGTCCATCTCCCTACAGGGAATGGACTTTACAGTGGAACACCGTCCTGGTACAGAACACGCCAACGCAGATGGTCTGTCCAGGTTCTTCCGCCTTAGTGAAGAGAACTCCAATGGGGTTGGGTAGTTCTCCCTACTTTCAGCTGGAGGGGACATGTGTTAGACTTGGCATCTTTTGGCGTGTTTCCCCTGACTTTTTGCTTTCTGACCTCCCGGTTTTGACTCTGTTTTTGCTGGTGTAATGATTCTGCGCACTTTCCTCACTGCTGTCCAGTGGGAAAGTGCAAGTGCTCCTGTATAAAATGTGTTATGGATTGGTGTTTCCATGATTGGCCTATTTGGTTTATGTGTCAGTCCCTTGTAAAGTGCACTGCGAGTGCCAGGGCCTATAGACCAAATGCTGTTGGTGGGCTGCAGCACTGGATTGTGCCACCCACGCAAACAGCCCGTAAAGTGTAACTCGTGCCTGCCATCGCAGAGCCTGTGCGCAGCCTGGGGCTGCCATGTCGACTTGGCAAGTGCACACACTTGCAAGTCCCTAAACCTTCCCTTTGCTACATGTTAGTCACCCCTAAGGTAGGCCCAAGGTACCCCTGTGGGCAGGGTGCATTGTACGCGAAAGGTAGGACATGCCCTGGTGTGTGTGGCATGTCCTGATAGTGAATTACAGCCTAGTTCGTTTTTCACTATTGCAAGGCTACCTGTTCCCCCTAGGCCAGAACGGGCAGTTTGGATTATTACAGCTTATAATCCTAACTGACCCCGGGAACATGGTAGAAATTCGAGTTTAGTATGCCTGGACTCAGAATGATAAAATGCATCTTTTAGTGAAGTTCGTTTTAACATTCTGTGTTTGAAAATACCACTTTTAGAAAGTGGGTATTTTCTTGTCTAACCATCCAAGCCTGCCTCTACGAGGTTGTGTATTCCTTGTCTGGAGTGTGAGTGACAGGGGCTGGGGGATGCCAGGAGACAGGGTGAGTCAGCACAGGGCTGAATAGCAAGATCTACATGTAGATGGGTGGGAGGGGTCGCACCTGGGCCCTGAATAGGACAGTGCCTTCCCTCCACAATGCTGGCTCCACCTCCTGTGGTGCGTCTGATGTCCCTGGCCTACTCACTGAAAGAAGGGACGGAGACTTGTCAACAAAGTGCTCCAGAACTGGTTTGGACTAGGCAAAGGCCTCTCTGCCTTCAGAGAACAAAGGAATTTGGGATATAAATATTGGGGCCCTGACCCCATGAATTTAGATCTCGCTGGAATCAAGGAACCTGCCAAGACGAAGAGCTGGAAGAGCTGCCAGGAGGAGTACTGCCCCTTTGCTGTGTTGTTGCTTTGTTGGGTTGGCCTGCAGTTGCTGCTTCTGTCTTGGGCAGTGAAAGGACTGGACTGAACTTTCTACAAACTTGTGCTGAGTATCTCCAAGGGCCTGGAACCGAGCTGGCCTCCTGTTAAGAAGTCTCAGGGACTGCAAAGACTTCACAAGCCTCTGGGTACCGCTTCTGAAACGCTGTTTCAGTTGCCACAGAGGAAGGGAACTGCAACCGACTCCGTCAACCGAATCCATCCCTGGCCGGTGACCTGTTTGCACCGCAGACCGCATCGCCCCGCTTCGCATCGGAACCCTGGTCCCACCGTGGGCGACGTCCGACGCCGCCAACATCGAGCCGCTGCTTGCACCGTGACCTGTGGGCACCGCAGTTCGCATCGCATCGCTTCACTGAACCAGCCGGACCCGACCGACGCGGTCGCTGCAACTGGCTCAAGAGTCTTGACCGCACCGCATTTGGGGCACCGCTCGCACGTCTGCGACGCACCGCTCCGACCCGCACCGCTGTCCGACGCCAGCTCCCGCACTCCGGCTTGGCCGCCTGCATCGCAACCTGTCAGCACCGCATCGAGCATCGTCTCACCCTGCATCGCACGCCTTGGACTCACCGACTCCGTCTACACGACACTCATCGAGCCGCTGCCTGCACCGCATCGAGGGACACCGCACCTTGCATCACTCCGTCTTGCACCGCAACCGCGACGAACGCCGACCGGCTCGTACACTCCGTACCAGCCACAACGAGAAAGGTACTGTAACCGAGTCTGTTCACGACTCTGCTGGCCCGTATCGACGCGGTCGGCTGGAACTGTTAGACTCTGTGGTTTTCAGCATCACGGTAGGCTCGGACGGAGCTACCGACTCGTACGAACTTTGTTTTTGAACTATTCTTGCAAAGAAGAAGTTACCTTATCAAGTATTCGTTTTTAAAGTATAGTATTGTGGATTTTTGTCGTAATTGGTCTTGTCTTGAGTATATAAAATATTGGTTATTTTTCTAAACTGGTGTGGTGTCCGTTTGTAGTGCTTACACTGTATTACTGTTGGTTATGTGCAAATGCTTTACACACTGCCTCTGAATTAAGCCTGACTGCTCGTGCCAAGCTACCACGAGGGTGAGCAGGGGTTACTTCACGAGTGTAACACCCTTACCCTGACTAGGAAGAAGGGTCCCTACTTGGACAAAGGTGCAAGCCCTTGCCAACTAGAAATCCCATTTCTAACAGCCCCCAATTCTCATCCATCTCTGCCAACATTATATAGTAGCCAATCTTTCTGAGGGGCTTTCTCTGATCACAAAAAATGTTTCTTTCCAAGTGCACAGTGGGATATGAACCAGTCTAATAATGGAGGAGGAGATGCCTATTTAGGAGGCACGCCATCAGATTTTTTGTTTTGTATTGAAAAAGTTGCATCTTCTAACTTGTGTTTATTAGAGAAATTTATGTCTGGTTCTGATCATGTATTAGATATTTTATCATCGATTTTATTAGAGATACAAATGTTAATAAGTGTGGTTTAATGAAATCTAACACAAAACGTTGGTAATGCAAATGGAAAGGGATGCTTTTTCACAAGCTGGTAAACCTTCGCAGAATGAGGTGTCTCTATAAAATCGTAGTCCTCATGTTGATGAGGTCCTCTGTTTAAGTTTATTATTTGTGAAACATAGACAGGAAATCCCACAGACTTAGCGATGGTGGAGATTTCCCCTTGTTTAAAAAAGGCCCCTTAAAAAGGAGCAAGAATTGTTTTTTTTTCTTTATTAATATTTTTTATTAATGATCAGTCACACATCACAGTACAATTATCATATCACAGGGTGGTTACATAGCACACAGGGTCCATATTTCCTGCATCCAGGACACACAGGCAAGACAATCTTGTTAGCAGTTAACACTTGTCAGCACCGGTAATAAACAATACATATGCGAACGTTACATAATTCTCAATTTACAATGACCATCACTGCTACTTTAATTGCCAGGGTGCAAAAAGTCTCCAGTACACTTTGTTCTGCTCTAGGTGTCTATGCATCTGCTTGCTCAGATCTTAAGTACTGTTGAACGGGTCCCAAAAGTCTTTAGGGCGAGATGCTTCTGGTAGCTCCTCTGCATAGACCTCTAACTGCTCTCTACAATAAGTCATGTCCATGATCCAATTTTGAAATTAGGGTGCCTGCTTACTTCCCCACTTCATGGCAACTTGCCTTTTGGCCAATAGTAGAGCTACAGCTAGTAATTTACGCCTCCGGACCTGTTTCACTTTGTATAGCCCCAATAAGCAAACCTGTGGTGTATTGGGTATTTGTTCTGCCAGTATTATTCCCAAGGTATTTGTCACTTGCTGCCAGTAGGCTTGAATTTGAGGACATGCCCAGATGACATGTATAAAGTCTGCTTGCGTAGTGCTGCAACATGTGCATTTATCATCCTCACGGAGGCCATATTTATGTAGTTGTGTTGGTGTATAATATATTTGCTGCAGAAATTTAAAATGAATAATCCTAAGGTTACAGTTGGGTGTAAGCACCTGTGTAAGTGCGCAACAGTATCCCCAATATTCTTTGGATAGTGGACTGTCTAGTGCGTTTTCCCATCTTTGCAGAGCCCACTCTTCTTCTCAAAATTGCCCCCGTTGGGCTGCATTGTATAATTTAGTTATGATGCTTTGACGTGTAGGTGATGTGAGCAATATTTGTAGAGCATTATGTGTTGGCGGCTCATTAGGAAAGGTAGGATAGATATCTCTCAGTGCCTGCACGCAGTCTGAGATAAGCAAATAGCATCAGCCGTGTGGGGTGTGCGCTGACATAGCGTCTGTTTGTGATATGAATTGACCATTGGGGAATATATCACCTATTGTATGCATGCCCATATCACTCAGGAGTTGTTGCATTTTATTCTCTTGCATTACCATTATTTGAGGGTGTTGTCATAGCGGCAAGGCCGGAGCATATACCGGGAATTTATTGGCTCGTTTAGTCAGTGTGTACCATGCTGCTATTGTATTGCGTACTATGTTCCCTCCAAGGTGCGCGCCTGCACGCGCACGCACACCGCCTTCACCAAGCGCTCAGAATTCATCTGAAAGCGCGCAGATCACTCGAGGAATTAGGAAGGAGAGAGCCTGCTTATTGTTAGCAGAATGTCTTTTAGAAAGACGATCAGTGTGAAAGGCAGTGTCTCTTGACGCTGAGAAAGATAAAGCGTCCCCGCTGGGAAGGGGATCGGAGGTGTCGGACCCCTGTGGTGATAGAAAGTTGCACATTAGCCTGGGCATGCAGAGCACACAAGGGGGCTACCGAGGGACCGAGCAGGCAGTTTTAACTTACACCGCCTGTTTTACTATTAGCCTTGGGGTGTGAGCTGCACAGAGAGGCTTTTGCAAGGTCTGCCTCCTGCCACATCTGCGTGGTATACAACACAAAATGTCCTATTTTTAGAAGACATTAAAAGTGGCAGCATTTATTTACAGGGCTGTTATCAAGAAGGAGCTGCAGTTAGGGTCACCACCTTTCAAGGGGAAAAATACCAGCCATTTTTAAGAGTCTGCAAGGACATGACACTAAATAGGACTGTAAACAAAACCGAATGTACTCATTAGTAATATGACTTTTCTGCCTTTTTTACCTTAATTATTTTTAACACATTGTTAACTCCACTCTGGAACACCTTTGAAAGTGTTTTCTATTTATATTTCGTGTTTGAAGTTGTACAGATAAGGGCTACAAATACTGGCTTTAAGTGATTGGGCTTATTTTTGTACCGACCGGGACATTACAATACCAGTGGTAGAAAACTAACCAGGTGGTTACCCTTGCTTCAGTCCATCATGCATCCTGCACAAAGAAAATACATCACCTGGAAATTATATGGTACAGTATTTATGAAGCCTACTTAAACCCCGACGAGGTACTGAAGCACTTAGATGCCACTGAGGAATATAAACCACTTCACTAAATGGGACAGACTGAGCAAAGTGTTAATGTAGCCCCTGGTGAGGACCACTTGAATTATGCAGCAGGAGAGGCCAAATTATGTGGCAGGGTTGTCTAAACTATGCGGCACAAAAAGGCAAATTATGCGGCATACTGCTGCACATTTAGTGATAGTATTACCTCATTATTTTGTCTCTTTTACATTTGTTAACACTGTTTGGACATAAGTTGCATCTCATTAGTAGCGGTTTAACACTCACATTTATCAATAAGCAACAGAAAGTTCCCTAGATGACAGAGGGTTGTGTCTCCCCTTATGATATTGGGACTATACACGAGAGCGAGGAGGGGGGGGGGTTAATCTGTTTTATTTTTGTTTTTTTATCTTTTAGGTTCTGGTTTTAGGGTTGTTATGTGTACAACTGTTTGCCTCACATAACCAATAATGCTCATTTGTTACTATTATTGCTATCATCCTGAGATCCTGCTTACTTATTTGTGTTCAATTAGAGCCTGCAAAACATGTTTCTTGTTCAAGTATTTCCAGCATGCCGTCCCCAAAGTAAATAACAAGTGATTCATCTGTGTTGAATTTGAAATTCCTGTTTATTTTGCATGCTCGCAGAGCTTGAGCAGTGGAAAGTGATGTTATGTACTAAACTGAGACTCCTACATTATACTAATTGTGAAACTTTACCCCAAATCAATAAAGTTTATTGAAAAAAAAAGCAAGAGAAAGGTGATCATTCAACCTTTGCAAAGGGCCTTCCACTGCAAGTAGCACGTGCTGTTGCATTTTTAGTATCTTTCTAGTAGTTTAAGTAAGAAACGTTGTAGTGCGGGATAACTGGCAGAGTGTTTGTTTGCACTGACCTAAATGTAGTATGTTTGGTGTCATAAGGGAGGTTGAAGGTGTGCTCCAATTGAGAAGCAGTTAGTCTGTAGGAACATTTATCCATAGAAGTGAATGTGAGTGAGAAATAGCACATTGGGTTACCTACACCTCCTGTTACATCCTGTCACCTGCACCTGATGGACCGTTTGCTAGGGAGCAGTTAGTTCTTCTTTGCTTTTTGGTGATCTTGACAATTGTTGATTATCCTTATTTGTTCCAGGAATGTGTACCAGAGCTTGAGATCTTCTGAAATTGAACAAGTAGTGGAGTTATATCATTTCTTCAATGGATTCCACACTGGTGGATCTTAAATATTCCATTGTTCAAGTCCAGAGACCGCTAGAGGTGGCAGACCAGCCTACAAATGAATTTAAATAGGTTTGCCTCCCTATGGCGACTGACAAGGTAATTGGAATCAAATCAAAACACACATTAAGCACTTGGTAGCTTATACACAGCATTTGCTTGCCTAGTGATTTGTTGCATGTGGCCGCACGTAGCCTTAGCTGTGGTGCACAAACACTATTCTTTGGTGCACAAACACCCTTCTTTGCCGCACACAGAGGAACAAAATTAGAGGGAACATTGGTTGTGTACCGGGTTAATTTCGGCACGTGGGGTGTATTGCTTCCGCTCTGCCAAGAGAACAGCCGGGGGGTCGGTGAGCGCTATCACTCTGAACCGCAACATGAGGCAGATATGCATGCGGGTGTATCCAATAGTGTGCATGCTGTGCTCGTGTGCCATATTTATAGAGCTGTAACTCCGGAGCCCCAAAGCCCCCTTGTGTATAGCCTGGTTAGTTCCTTCCACCCTACCCTGGGCTACTTGCCTGCCCATGTAAGTGTAGTCATGCATGCATGTAGCCTTATGAAAAACTGTTGTGTGAGTATAACCGGTATGTTTGTGAATAGATAAAGAAAGCGGGGTAACACCACCATCTTCTGTATAGCTATTCTGTCAGCTATTGAAAGTGGCAGCCTAATCCATATGGCCACCTGGCCTTCTAATTTTGTGAGGGCAGTGCGATAGTTTTCGTGTATTACCAATTCAGGGTCTCGATGTATCCATACCCCTAAGTATTTAACCGGTTCTGTTCGCCAATGTAGAGGGTATTCTAATGGGGGTTGTTCTGTAGCAGGTGTCAGCAGAATCACCATGGATTTGGTCCAGTTAATGCTCAGCCTCGCATAGTGTTCAAACGTGTACATGCTCGTATGAGTGGGTTTAAATTCTCCTCCGGATGGCGCGTATATACAACCATATCATCTGCATAAAGTGATATGCTTACTGGCCGTAATTGGAACTGTAATGCTGTGTTCACGTGCTTTTGCCGGATTTTGCATGCTAGTGGTTCAAGTGCCAGAGTAAATAATAGTGGCGAAAGTGGGCACCTTTGTCGCGTTCCTCTATAAATGTGTATAGGGGCGGCTGTGATGCCATTAATCCTGAGTCTAGCACAGGGTTCTGTATAAAGGAACTTGATCCAGCGCCGAAACGAGTGCAGGAATCCCATCTTTTGCAAAACAGAAAACATAAATAGCCATTCTACTGAATCAAGTGCTTTAGCTGCATCCAGAAGGGCGGCAGCTGCTGGTAGGTCTGGTTGTACTTGGTGGAACAACGCAAAAATAGTTTGCAGGTTATGTGTCGTTGAGCGTGTTGGGATGAACCCAGACTGATCGGTAAGGACCAATTTCTGCATTAAGGGTTGCAATCGTAGAGCTATTATTTTTGCTAATATTTTGGCATCTGAATTAATAAGGGACAGTGGACGGTAAGAGTCACACTGAGTCGGGTTTTTGTCAGGTTTAAGTAGGGTAATTAGTAACGCCTCCCTTAATGATGGTGGTAGAGCCCCCTCCTCATATGCTTCGAGTACATTGCTGTTAGAAAGGGAAGAGCAAGTCACTATGGGGCATATTAGCAAGACCGGCGATAAAATTATCGCCGTTTTAGCGGCAGGAAACTGCCGCTAAAACGGCGATAATGGGCTTGCTAATATGCGTTATAGAATTCCAATAGAAGCCCAGGTTAGATGTGCAGGACATCTAACCTGGGTTTCTATTGGAATTCTATAACGCATATTAGCAAGCCCATTATCGCCGTTTTAGCGGCAGTTTCCTGCCGCTAAAACGGCGATAATTCTATCGCCGGTCTTGCTAATATGCCCCTATATTCTTTATAAAATTCACCCTGGAGTCCGTCTGTTCCTGGGGCTTTATTATTTGGGAGGGGCTGAATGGCTTCTTTTAGCTCATCTTCGGTTATAGGGTGGCTGAAATATTTCCGATGTTCATCGGAGAGCCAGGCTAAAGCAATTTCATTTAGATACTCATTGATGTCCTCTTCAGAGGTGGACAGTTGTGTGGAGTACAGTCTTGTGTAATAGTCCGAGAAGCAGTCTGTAATAGTGGGTGTGTCATAATGCGGTGCGCCCTGTGCGTCTGTGATTTGTGTTATGTGTGAGGGAGAGCGTGATGTTTGGATCCTACCCGCTAGCATACGGCCTGAACGCCCACCCTCCCCATATCGGCGCGCCATGGGTCTGCATGAGATATATTTTACCCCACTATCTGCAAATTCGTGGTAAGTGTTCAACTTGTTTCTAAATTCCGCAAGTAGTGCAGGGTTCAAAGTTTGTGCATATTCATTTTCTAACGCTTTGGCATCTGTCTCTACTTTGTTTAATTGTTGTCGTATATCTCTTAGTATCCCTGCATGTTTGCCTATACAGAATCATTCGGATTGTCACTTTGAAGGCCTCCCAGAGTACTCAGGCACTGTCAACTGTTCCTGCATTATGTGCGAAGTACTCCGTTATGGCCTGTCTCAGCTCCGTTTTAAACGCCTGATCTAACATTGCATATGTCTGTAGGCGCCACGTAAACTGTCTTGGAGTGTGGGTGGGGAGAGCCAGCACTAGACAAACAGGTGCGTGATCTGATAGTGTTCTGGACATATGATCTACGGACTTCGACCAGGTGCTAATTGTGCGAGTTGCTATCCAATAATCGATTCTAGACCATGTGCTATACATTGCGGAGATGCAGGTTCCCTCTTTGCGCCTCAGGTTCCGCAGATGCTATAGGTCCACCATCCCCCATTCCTCCATACCTTCTCTGAGCATCTTGGCTGCTTGTTTGCCATATTTGTCATTACACGTGGATCTATCCACAGCTGGGTCTAGGCAGGTGTTAAAGTCTCCACCCCAAAGTATTTCTGCTGGCTCCAGTGTCCGTAATTTGGCTCAAACTAATGCGAAGAAATCTGGATCATCAGTGTTCGGGCCATATGTATTAACTAGGGTTAATATAGCGCCTCCAAAGTTCCCTTGGACTATAATGTAGCGTCCGTGACTGTCTGTGAGGGAGTGTAGCAATATGAATTGGATGCCGCATCTGACTAGTATTATCACCCCTCTAGCATATGTGGAATAGGAGGAAGATACCCGGTTGGATGCCCAACGGGCTCCCACTCTTAATTCCGAAGATTTAGTGAGATGAGTTTCCTGGAGACAGGCCACCTCCACCCCATGTCGGTCAAGGTAGGCTAGTACTTTTCGAGTCTTTCGAGGATTGTTTAAGCCTCGCAAATTCCATGTCAATAGCATCAAGGGTCTAACCATATGTGTCATGGTGTCAGCCACTTGTAATGGTGACGGTGTGTGCATCCTCTTGTTAAGATGACCTGGTTATGCCAGTTATTATGCTGCCTGTGTACGTGTGACTGACCATCATTTTTCCCCTTTTCCCCCCTACCCACTCCGTTGCCCCAATTGCAGCAGAGACAGTCCCTGAAAACTGGTTCCCCTTCCCCTCCCCCCCAACTTGCCCCATTGAACTACATAAAGTTGGTGTGGTGTACACATGTAGGCAGGAGCGGCCAGCCGGTGACCCCGGAGTTGGGATTCCTGGGGGGCCGCATATTTCTAATGTGTGCTTGTGTCTACGTGATAGCATACATAACGAGAGAACATCCACATTTTCTCTCTGATCTCTTGTGCACACCTGAAGTCCTTAAGTTTATCTTAATAATCATGTTCATATATCTATCTTCTATAGTACCACTCATCTATGGTTTCAAGTTCACTTATCTGATGTCACCCTAATTTAGCCTGGTGCCGGAGTCTCAGATCAGGCCATTATTTCGTGTCGTCTAGCCCTGATGTCTGTTCTTGATCTTCTGCTCCACCCCTTGGTGATTTCCTCCGTGTGTCCCATTGTCCTCGCCGCTGCAGATATTGTTGCAGAGCCGTAGGGTCATAAAAAATGTTGTTCTTGCCGTCGTCCTTGATCTTGAGGCGGGTTGGATATAGCATTGCCTGGTATTTTTACGTCTTGGAGCTTCTTTTCCACCACCATGTATTTCTTTCTTGCCTCCTGGACCTGGGCTGTAAAATCTGGGTATATTAAAACTTCTGCATCCTCGTGTCGCAAAGTCTGCAGTTCCCTAGTGCGGTGCAATGCAGCATCTCAGTCTCTGTAATTAAGTAACCTTGCTATGATGGGCCGTGGTCTGGCTCCCAGTGGCCGGGGGGGGGGGTGCCAGGGACCTATGCGCTTGTGCTATTATAAACATTTCCAAGAAGGTCTCTCTGCCCATTAGGTCCACAAGAAGTTTTTCTATATATCTTTCCATGTTGCCGGTGCTTGTCATCTCTACAGTTCCCATTATTCTAAGATTATTCTGGCGGGAACGCGCCTCTAGATTCTCTTTCTTGGCCTGTAGAGTGATCAGAGCTTTCTCCAGTTTCCCATGTTTTGCACTGACCTGCTGCTGGGAGTCTTCCGTTTCTGACACTCTGCGTTCTACCATATCTATGCGTTCCACATGTTTATCCAGGCGCTCCGACATGCGGTCTACTCGGTATGTTAATGCGTCTATCTTTCTATGTTGGTCAGGGTGGTTTGCATGGCTGTTAAAATCTGCTTTAGGTCTCCGCTCATCCCCGTGTCTTGGGAGGGTGTGGCAGAGCTTGCAGCTTCCTGGTCCTCCGAGCGCGGTCCCAGCGTTTTACCTTGGTCGAATTGCAGCTTGGACTGCATTTTATCTTTTTTCCCCATGGTATTATAGGGCAGCGGGGAGTCAAAGGCCCGGGCGATGAACTGCAGGGGTATCTTTATTAACGGTACAGAGGCAATGGGGTTCCCAGCCACACATTCAGTTCTGTTTGTTTTCCGTCTTCGCAATGGCTTCTAAGTGGTCTTGTAGCCCCAGTATCAATGTCCTTTACACGCCCCGTCAGCCCACTCGCAGCTCTTATTCCTCTTTTTGCCTTCGCAATGTGTCTTATCCCAGCGAGTCTATACGTTTCGGCCAGGGGGGGAGGCACCATATGTCTCTGTATGAGTATTAAGCCTCGGCGCTCCCTCCCAGGTAGTATGTTCTTTCCTTTTCTCCCTAGTTGGGTCAAAAGCCAGTATCCTCGCAGGGGGGAGCCCTAGATTCATTGCAGCGGGAGCAGGCCGCAACAAGGCCACGGCCCACCTGCCCCCTCAACTCTCCAGGGCAGCGTCTCTTTTATGTGCCCCCGCCGCCCCTATGTCTCTTCACCGCCATCTAACTCACCAGGGTCGGGCCCGCACCAAATCAGTGCTCCAGGATCTGTCTCCCCGGCGTCAGGACAACACCCCCGCTTCAGCAATCAGGGCGCCTCTGGGGATATGGCGTCTACTTCTCTGCCGCTGTTGCCGATCGCTCGTTCATGCTGACCTCCGCTATCCCGGTCACCAATTAGTATTCTGGCATGGGCCGGGGATGCTGGGCCCCCGTTCGGCACTCAGTGTGGTTTCAATTTTCTGTGGCAGCGGAGAGTTCGGTTCTGCCGGTCAGGCGCCAGTCCGTCCAGAGGCCAATCGCCACTCTCTCCGCTGCGCAGCATCGGCCGGACACTTCAGGGAGAGCAGCCCGCAGTTTGCATGCCTCTTCGGCAGCCCACCAGGGTCTCCGCATCGGGGGTCGGCTCTCCCCCAAGGATCGTCCGCTGTTGGCGCACGGCAAAAGGCCCCACCTCCACGGTCTGCGGCCGCAATGCCTCACCTTGTCGTCACCGACGAAGGCAGCCCAAACGGCACTCAGAACCCCGTTTTCCAGGCTGAAGGAGCTCGCTAAGTGAGCGGCCATCTTCGGGCTTGGCAAGCCCCGCCCCCCAGAGAGCAAGAAGTTGTAAAGAGAATGTGTTTGCAGTAGAATTAGAATCTAGGGTTGATGGTGGTTCTAATTCTATTATCAATTTGGTTGATATGCAAAGATCAGTACCTTGTTCTATCAGGTTAAAGAAGCAGCTTAAAGCAGTACCTTCGTCAATAGTCCAGCAGGATGCTATAAAAAAGCATAAAAACAAAAAGCTCAGTAAAATCTCTAAACGTAAACAGAATTTTTTTTGATTCCCTACCTGTTCTTACACAAACGTTTCAAATGAGGGGATGCAAATGACAGCTGGGGGGTAATGCCTTGTGCCTTCCCCCCGTGACTTCACGTCTCTACCTCTGTAATCTTAAGTTGGAAGAGAGAGTTGGGGCAAATTTAGTCATAGCGCCTATTCCTTCTGTTGTGTCTCCACGACCCCAATGTCTTCCAAATATTGTATTGCATGCCCCATTTGGTCAGACAGGGACAGGGGCTACAATTGAAAATATGGTACCATCACAGACTCCTGATGACGAGGGGTCAAGGAACATTAATGCCCACGTAGGTTTATCTGAGCTATGACAGGGGTAATCTCCAACCAGTTAAGGTGAATCTGGGTAACCTGGTTTATCAACCCCTGTACATTTGTAATGAGTGTGAACAAGGTACCATAGCAGTTTCTGATAATAAAACTTGTCCCTCGCTCAATTTAGGAGTTAGGGTTTTTGTTTAGAGGATGTTTGACCATTAAGGGTCATTCATTTTTGGTACGTCTTTGAGCAGTATAAGGAGATAAAATGCTTGCACTCCTTTCTTTTGTTCCATAGTGAAAATGACCTCCTGATGAAGGACCAGGGGTCCGAAGTGCATTGAGGGTTTTGTTTGAATTAAACATCCCTGAAAATGAATTTATATATGACTAAGTGAGAACAAGAACGATTGATTGAACACCCAAAAATTAAAAACAAATTCAATAAATATATAAAACATTGCTGCAAAAATTGACTTTCACTAGATTTATTTTGAGAATAGACACTTCACACAATGTGTGTAATTCATCAGGGGACAAAGAAGGTGTGCAGAGGGAGACATTGTGGACATTGTGCCAGGTTGACACTGTTCGCCTAACGAACTTCATTGATTTCTCCACAGCATTTGGGAAAAAGCTCATCAGTCTGGTTGTCCCACACCTTCTTTTAGCGCTTATCATTGAACTCCATTCTGATACCTGGTGCCAGATTCTCATGGGAAGAACTCAAGGTCTCTCTCAAAAGGTTGCAATTCACAATGGGCTGAAACAGGACTACTTGTTGCCTCCCCTGCTTATATATAAATAAATATAAATATATATATATATATATATATATATATCTCCTCAATCCGTTTCGCTGCGCGAAAGTAATGCACTCTCAAGATACAACGAAGATAGTAGTTCAGGTAGTTTATTGTGCTTCCACACTACGCGTTTCGGCAGTTACGCCACTGCACTGCCCTAAACCCTAAAACACTACCCCAGCACTACCCCCTACACTACCCAAACACCAATGCACTAACATAAACCCTAAAACACTACCCCCAGCACAACCCCCTACACTACACAAACACCACTGCACTACCCTAAACCCTAAAACACTACCCCCAGCACGACTCCCTACACTACCCAAACACCACTGCACTACCCTAAACCCTAAATCTACCCCCAGCACGACCCCCTACACTACCCAAACACCACTGCACTACCCTAAACCATAAAACACTACCCCCAGCATGACCCCCTACACTACACAATCACCACTGCACTACCCTAAACCCTAAAACACTACCACCAGCATGACCCCCTACACTATTCAAACACCACTGCACTACCCTAAACCCTAAAACACTACCCCAGCATGACCCCCTACACTACCCATACACCACTGCACTACCCTAAACCCTAAAACACTACCCCCAGCATGACCCCCTACACTACTGCACTACCCTAAACCCTAAAACACTACCCCCAGCACGACCCCCTACACTATCCAAACACCACTGCACTACCCTAAACCCTAAAACACTACCCCAGAACGACCCCCTACACCACCCAAACACCACTGCACTACCCTAAACCCTAGAAAAGTAACCCCCACCCCATGCCCAATCCCCCTTACCTCTCACTCCTCATGGTTCCTCTCTCCTCGTGGTTCCTGCTTCACGTCATCTCTGAGGGGCCGTGCACGTCGTTGTGAGGAAACGGAACAGCCTCTGTTTCCTTACAACGACATGGATCGTCTACATGTTTTTTAGAACGCATGGTCATTTACCATACATACCTTTACAACAAAATTCGTTGTAAAGGCATGCGTGGTAAATGACCATGCGTTCTTAAAAAATGCGTAGTAATGACTTTGTGATGTACAACGCATGCGTGGTAATTGATGCTTTGTAAGGGTATCGCAAAGTAAAAAAGTCATTGTAACGGCTGTTTACCGATCGAAGCTGGCCCCTGTTCTTCAGTGAGACGTTTATTTGATTAATTAGGAGGAAGGAATGTGTTTTTTTTACCGAAAAGTGCATTCCCGGCTGTTGTATTGTGAAAGTGTCCGCGTGGCCTGGTTTCACTTCCGGTGAGAGAGTGGAAGAGTCTGTTTGGATCTAAAGGAGTTCTGTTGTTGGATGGGGCCGGCGCGACATGTCATCAGAAAACATAGCTAATGGAAAGCGTCCTCCCTGAAGTGTGGAGCAGTGCCATGAGAGGTCAACGAGTGGGCGTCCCACTGCAGTATGACCGTACCGCGTGACCCATGTGCCGCCTCCAGGGTACGGGAGGCAGAAGTGGCATCGCAGGTCCTCTTGAAGACCGTTGTTGCACTAATTCTTCATTTTGGTACTAGGGCATTTTAACTTCGTTGTTCCTGCCAGATACAAAGAGAAGATCCTGTGTTATTCAGTGCCCTCGTTACCTTTTTTGTGGGTTGTGGTGCTTGTCACTTCGCTGCCCCGCCGGTGCACACGACTGGGCATCCCACCTCGTGTGCCATCTGCAGGGCCTCTGCCCTCGGATCACTGGTTTCGGTTTCTGGAGTGGCAACATAAACAGTTGCTCCCAAAGGACTAGCCTGAACACTTAGGTGAATATCCCCTGCACCAGCATTCCACGGAAATTCTTTCCTAGCTCTCCCACGTCAACGAGCACGGCTCCGCTCGCGACACCGTATGACGTCATCGGAGCCATAAGAGGACCTCGTCGGCGTGCTGACGTCAGTTCCACCCATTTTTTCTGTGCCACCGAGGCAAACAGGGGACCGAGACATTTTCACATGTATACATAGTATAATAAATATATATATATTCAGTGAAAAAACCATAGGTTTCAGGCACGTTATAGTTAGAAATTAGCATTTAAAAAACCTTAGAAATTCACTGAAAAAACCATAGGTTTCAGGCACGTTATAGTTAGAAATTAGCATTTAAAAAACCTTAGAAATTGAGGATTTTGTTTACCGGGTGATCTCCCGGTGCATGCACCACCCTCCACGGGTCCGTGGTCTCGACAAGAGCAGTTTGGAATTGGATATATATAATATAACACTGACGAAGGCTGAGGCTGAAACGCGTTTGTTTACAATTGTAGTGCACGATTAAATCTTGAAGCAGATTTTCACCAACGAGAGTGCTGGTCCTTATTGTTGCAAAACAGTGGAGCGTGAGATATATATATATATATATATATATATATATATATATATATATATATATATATATATATATAATTTCAAGCAACCTGGATGAGCAGCTGCCTGAAGCTCAACGCGGAGAAACCGGAAGTCTAAATGGTTTTACTAAGCCCCGCTGTGTCCCCTTGTTTACTTCGACGGAAGAAGACGCTTTATAGATATATAGCGTGTAGCCAGTGACACGCGAGGGTGACCCTTCCATAAGAGTCCTGGGTTCAATGGCTTTTACCTGGACCGCCGCTCATCCCAAAGGAAGCAGGGGATCTGCTGTTCAAGAGGACAGTCCATGACCACATGGAGAGACAAGGTTACTGGAACTGCGTCTCCGGACTTGCGACCAGCGGGAATGCGAGGTTGGAAGTGAGGGCTTAGAGACTATTTGTTGCCCAGCACAGCGCTACGATTTCCAACCTAACCACGTCTCAGGTCAGCCTCCCATTTGGAGTACCAAAAAAAGTCTGGCTGAACAGAAACACTCATTTGCGACACGAACGAACTGCATGATGGAACCTGCAGTCTCCAAACACCGAACTGCTCGAGTGCTCTCTGTGAAACGTGGCTCAGGTGCGCACCACACTACTTTAGAGGATGGGCCAATATAAAGGAAGTTACCTGGAAACCTTAAGCACCAGTGGCATTTGAAAAAGGCTATCGCCGAAACGCGTCATGCCAAACTTTTTAAATAAACGGTTTTACTAAGCCCCGCTGTGTCCCCTTGTTTACTTCGAAGGAAGAAGACGCTTTATAGATATATAGCGTGTAGCCAGTGACAAGCGAGGGTGACCCTTCCATAAGAGTCCTGGGTTCAATGGCTTTTACCTGGACCGCCGCTCATCCCAAAGGAAGCAGGGGATCTGCTGTTCAAGAGGACAGTCCATGACCACATGGAGAGACAAGGTTACTGGAACTGCGTCTCCGGACTTGCGACCAGCGGGAATGCGAGGTTGGAAGTGAGGGCTTAGAGACTATTTGTTGCCCAGCACAGCGCTACGATTTCCAACCTAACCACGTCTCAGGTCAGCCTCCCATTTGGAGTACCAAAAAAGTCTGGCTGAACAGAAACACTCATTTGCGACACGAACGAACTGCATGATGGAACCTGCAGTCTCCAAACACCGAACTGCTCGAGTGCTCTCTGTGAAACGTGGCTCAGGTGCGCACCACACTACTTTAGAGGATGGGCCAATATAAAGGAAGTTACCTGGAAACCTTAAGCACCAGTGGCATTTGAAAAAGGCTATCGCCGAAACGCGTCATGCCAAACTTTTTAAATAAATGGTTTTACTAAGCCCCGCTGTGTCCCCTTGTTTACTTCGACGGAAGAAGACGCTTTATAGATATATATATATATAATTTCAAGCAACCTGGATGAGCAACAGCTGCCTGAAGCTCAACGCGGAGAAACCGGAAGTCTTCATCCTTGGCTCCACCCCCTCCGCATGGGACAACACCTGGTGGTCCCCCACCCTCAGAAACCCACCCACTTCAACAAACCACGAACGCAACCTCTGCATCATACTCGACTCCTCGCTCTCCATGAATTGCCAGATCAACGCTGTATCCTCCACATGTTTCAACACCCTCTGCATACTTCGCAAGACGTTCAAGTGGATCCCCCCCCCACTCCAGGAAAACCGTCACCCATGCACTCTTCACCAGCAGACTGGACTACAAAAATGCTCTCTATGCCGGAGTCAACAAAAAACTCCTCTGCAAACGCCAGACCGTCCAGAACGCCGCAGCCAGACTCATCCTCGACATCTCACAAAAAGACCACATCACCCAACTCCTCGGTGACCTCCACTGTCTCCCCATCAAAAGAATAACCTTCAAACTGCTCACACACATCTACAAAGCCCTCCACAACACCGGACCCCAATCCCTCAATGACTGAATCTCCTTCCACGCCCCCAAAAGAAACCTCCGCTCAGCTGACCTCGCCTTAGCCACCGTCCCTCGTTTCTACAGGACCAGAGCAGGTGGAAGATCCTTCTCCTACCTCACAGCCAAAACCTGGTACGAACTCCCCCTTCACCTCCGACGAAGCCCGATACTGCACCAATTTAGAAAGGACCTCAAGTCCTGGTTCTTCAGATTACCCCAATGGAGCTGCTCACACCCCCCTCATTCAGCGCCTTGAGACCCTCACGGGTGAGTAGTGCGCTCTACAAATTCCTGATTGATTGATTGAGGTTGTGCAAAACAACTGTGGGTATGCAGAGAGCAGAATTTTAGATATGTTGATATCCAATCCTGCCAACAATATTTCCTGCTCATGCCAACCACACCTTCTCTGTTCACCAATGGGTTCCATGCTTCATATCAATTGGAAACATGACCCAGCAGAATGTACTATACGTATATCTAAACCCTGCCTACTGGGACAGGTCCAGTGTTCCAGCAGATAGGAGTTTCTGTTGTACATCATTTTCATGCTCTTCCTTATACTGGGTGAATGCTTATGCAAATTACATAAAGATCAATAACACACCCAAAACGCAACTTTTTTTAGACTATCAGGTCATACTTTTCCAGTGTACTTGGCCCTGAAGCTCCTTTATCCTCCTTTTAACATTCTCTCAAGGCTGTATTAACTGCACAGCACTTTCTTGCTGGTTGAACACTGCCTAGCATTTAATAACATGTTTTACGAAGGCTATGAGCAGAGGATGTAAAACAAAAAACGTATTTTTCTACCAGGATTGTTTGGTGCCGCATTAAGAATTTTACAATATGAGAGACAAAAAGAAAACTCATGGCTATGCATCCATAAACCATTATAGTTCTACACTAGTCTGCTGGTTTTAGTGGATTATCTAGTCACAACCTAAGGCACGGCACACTTTCTGCTGAACTGAGAGGCACCTCTAGCAACAAAATGAGGTATTGCACCCTTGCTGCGGACATCACAGAATCTCTAGATATGAACTGTGAATCTGTAGCCTTTCTGCTAACTCAGAAGGATCTGAAGTAGCCATCTGTAGTACTGCACCCTTGTGCAGATGGCAGCAGAAGAAGGAATAAACAGAGAAAGAACTTGCTGTCAGAGAAGGATTTAGAGGAGTGCAGTGTTCTGAATATAAAATTATGGCCCCCATTGATGTTTTGCTGGACAGGTTACGTCATCATAAACCTGACGGGTATCTCGTCCCCCTTATCAGTGCATTATGTCCTATGACATTTGTAATAATACAGATGGAATATCTGTCACATTTGTGATGGAGTACCCTTCCACCAGACTCTGAATTGGGGACTATGCCATTTACATATGAACATGGCTTATGTAATATTAGCCAACAGGGCATTTTTTTACATGTTTGCAAATAGAATGTCACAGTATTACTGAGTGATGCTACAAATATGAGGATTACTGAGTGATGTTGGAAATCTGAAAATACGCAGGTGATTGCTGACTGGTGGTGTAAATGTAACAAATATGCTGAGATGAGTGATAGTGCAACTGTTCCGGCCAATTCTTTAAATTAAAAGTGCAATTCTAGCATGACACTCAAGGTTAATGAATGCAAATCTGAACAAGCATAAAGATAATTGAGTAATAGTGCACATCTGAACCCCTTTGATGCACAACAGCGCAAAGCAACACACAGCGCTATTTGCATTACCGTAGCAAAAATAGTGTTGCGCTGGAATGTAAATACTTTATCAAAACTTTGCACCAGTGTGTGTGAATTTGTGTGACTTTGTACTGGCGCAAAGGCATGCTAAATCTACCCTTAAACACTTTAAACAGTGCAAGAGGAACGTGGGTTGCTACTAAATTATTTAGTGATGATAGTCAATCATGTCTATTGCTTCAAAATGTTTTTGATCATTTTTCAACATTGTTGAACTGTCAAGATATTTTAATTATTAATATTTTGAAGCCCGCTATGCATGTATTAGTAAAGCAAAACTACTGCTTGTGCCACCTAATCAAACAATGCTATCTTTTATCATACAGGTGTTTTAAAACAATAAGACACCCTGTTTTCGTTTTCCAGCTTTCCTTTCTGGAATTTGTTGCAAAAGAAACAAATCAGCAATTGGATAATGCAATGTTTAACATTAATGCAGTGCATAACATTTCACAAGCTAAAACACATTTTATTGTGATATTAAGAGTTGTGTTACATAAGATCTGCCCCTACATTCCTGAGGAACAAAGAGATATCCACATTGAGTGAATCCAAGTGCACCACTCCCCTTACATCAGGGAAGCCCCAATATTGTCCTCCCGAGCGTAACTGAGCAGCGAAGGACTTCATTATAAGAGAAAACAATAGGTGGCTTAATGAACAACCCCGTTGGGTACGTTTGTCCACTTATATCAGGCAGACAAAAGTGCAACCTTACTCACTCTGGTCATTGTTCAGTGTACAACGAGATCCATTTAATCATAATCCTCTCTAGGCTGATTTTTGTAAGCACTAGGAACAGATATTGCCAACTCATGGAATAGGAGGCCATCTCCTGGCTGAGGGACAAGAAAGCAGAACTTGGCCATCTTGTGGGAGCCTCCTCAAGAAGCTGAAATAGCCTTCTGATATTTCAAGAGGTTCTTCGACATGGAACAAGTCCATTCTGATCCATGGAAAGGTCAGGTGTGTGCTGCAGCAGCTTCTTAGCCAATATTTATCCAAAATGTTATAGTCAAATTTTATGTAGGAGAAGTCAATATGAGGCCACCTAGAGAGGATCTTTCCAGGAATTAGGAAGTGACATTTTTAATGGCTCAATGGTCATGGAGTAGGCATTGGACACAAGGACCTCCACATACAGCATTGCCAATATCAGTACCAGGTGGTATATACATACAGTACAAAACTCATGTGAAATCCCACCTATGTCACATATCTTACCAGTTCCAATACCTAGAATTGCCCTCAATTCTCTGGAACAGTGTTCAGCTGATCCAATTTTTCCCCTATTTTCCAGAACTGTGGGAGAGGTATTTCTTTCAAATATTACTCAACACCAACCTAGCTATTGCTGTACACGCTCCGGTATTATATCTTAAGGTATTCATAGAAAGCCTCACCAAATTTCTTTGTGAGTGTAACAGATAGTCCCCGGCTTATCTTTTATCCCTGTTCGAGGAGAGCCACAATACCAACCTATGTGCTCTGTCCCCCTCCATACGGGTCATAAGGGACATATGAATCATAATCTATGCAGCACAACCTTTCGAAGAGAGCAGTGTGTTTTCCCTAGCTATCCAAAGAGCTTCTCTTTTTGTTCAATATTCTACTGACTCCTGTTTCAGCCCAGCCAGCTGAATTCCCATGGCATTTAACTCATAGTCTTGCAAGCTCCTAACATATATTGAATCAGTGGCCATTAATCACGAATTAAAATGATTCCCATTCAGTCAAGGGAGATGAAGCGGATTCCACATAGTCTCAAAAATATTAGCCGATAGTTTTCCACAGTGTGGGGTCAAAAGCCCAGTCAGATAACACAGAAGTTGTGAAACAGGAATCGAGCGAGGCCCTCCTCAACTAACACTTAACATGACCAGGTTTTGATCTTAAACAATCATGCTCAGATATTCAGTGTGAAAAATTAAGGGCAAGCTATCTAGCCATTTCCTCAGCACCTACCCTATCTTGCTCATCGGTGCTTGTGGGACTGTGGGATGTGAATGAGCCCACTCAACACCTAGAACATTATTATAAGGCCCCCGAACAACAATGGGGAATGTATTGACCTTGCTATTTGTCTAGTCAGAGAAACATAGAATGTAGTTTGTTAGACATTAGGGGCATATATGTTCCTCAATATTATTGGCATACCACGTGATTTGCCTTCACCCAGTATCTACCTTCGCTTTTCATCCTGCAACACAGTGTTAGCTACAAAGGGTAGTCCCAGTCTCACCCACACCAACACTTGCCTATTATAGAATGAGAAACCTATGGAAACCTCCTGCCCACTCCATCTACACCGTAGTCTCCCTCCTTCTGCTGCAGATAGATGGGATTCCTGTAGGAAGCCTACCTGTACACCTCTGCATTTTAGGAGTGAGTGAATTTTAAATCGCTTGCTGCCATACCCATACCTCAGACCGTCCAGGCAATAGACGTACATATTAAGCGGTGCCATGAAAGTAACCTATCTTGCATGTTCCATGTTCATGATGTAATCTTCCCACTAGTGCATTTCATGATTAGTGCCACAGCAGGTTCGTCACAGCAGTCTCATCTTTGTGTCCATCTGGCACACGATGACACAGGATTATCAGAAGCCGACCGGACCTTAGCCACTTACCCCTCACCCCCCGTTAAGCCTTTGAATATAATACAGGGTCACTATTGCACAAATTAATTTTTGCAGAACATTTCAGTTTACCTTTCAACACAAAATAGTTTTGCTGTGTTAAAGTGGACCAGTGCTGCCCCTTGTGCCACTTTGTACTGCAAAGTGACACCATTCATCGCTCCAACGTCTAATAAATCTGGGCCTAGTTGATCTCTGAGAAATACGTTTTTTTTTCTTTTTCTGGAGTTTTATATAGCTCGAACTTGACCCAAAGGTATCGGGTATCAGAGCGCTTTACATGAGCACCAGTTGCTTACACAAGGACACATTCATTTTATGGCAATGGTCAATGGTCCCTGTTTTTCTCAAAAGGGACTACTTTGTGTATTAGGTGCAAATACAAAATCATATGTGAGTAAAAGAACCAAGTTTACCGCATGGGTTTCTTCCTTGGTCCTTCCACACAGAGACGTTTTAAGGCATGGGCAAAGATGGCTCTGACCCAGGGCACCAGCCTTTCTGGGGGGCCCCCTGATTCAGCCAGCACTGTTCTGCAGTCTTGCCCTGATGACCTTGAATAATTCTTAAACAGATTGTTTTAAATACTGTTTTCCTTTCATCTATTTTGAATATGGGTGATGATGTGTGAGATTCTATTACAGACATTTTGCCAAGAAATGTTATGTTTACATTTCATGCAACATCCATAAAATTATTCCTTTAAAACAAAACAGGACCTCACATAAGAGAAATGGGAGGATGTCACAGCGATTATTTGAAGTAATATTAGTGAACTGCTGCTGTGTTACAATATTGAAAACACACCTCACTATTCCTGAATATTAGATGTACAAAACATTTAGGATTTGGAGGAGCATGCTTGTGCACTGTCAGTGACCTGGCCAAAGAGGGCATGAAAGAGGTGAAATTGGATCATAAATTCAAAGCTGTTCTGAACGGAGGCCCCAAAATATGTTTGGCCCAGAGCCCCCAAAATTCTTAAGATGTCCCTGGTCCCACACTGTCCTTGGAATAGAATCTGGTTATCTTTTAAATTGGCCAGTTTCAAAATATAACTTTTTCAAACGAAAGCATCTAATATCAGGGAATCTTTTGTTGCTAAACACCAACTTGTGCAATGTTCTAGAATGTGCTTTATTCGCAAAATTGCTTTTTTGCTTGCTTTCTGCCTACCATAAGATTATAGTGGATGTGTTTCTAAACATGAGAGGTCTGTATAGCAAAGAAATAAAAAAAACATTTCTGCTCCTTGCAAGGTTTCACCTTCCAAACAATTTTCACCTCAGCTTTCTTTACATACAAGTGACGTTTTTCTTTTCTGGGAAAACAGCACTGGCAGAGCCAAATCACATTTTAATTTAATATTAACCTGAGAGATTGGAAACTCAATATGCTGGAGAACCCCCAGATTATATTGAAAGGTGAAACACATTTTATCAATAGTTCTAATAACTCTGGGTTTAGTCCTTTCTCGGTGCTTCTGGAGAGCTCTGTTTGCAGAGGGATCTGAACTTTCATTTGACTGACGTCAAATTTGCTAGGCCGCCATCTAGCAGAAGAATGAGGGCGAGGTAAACATCCCTTTCTCAATAGCCTAGCGAGCGGACTCTGTGCATCTAATAATGAAATGCAAACTATACAATTGTGCTACTCCGTTGCAGAATTTACGGATCATCTCCTTCAGTCTGCCATGCAATCAAAGGCAGCGTTTGCCATCTCTGTAACCTGAAGTCATTGGAATACACGCCTCTCCTTTGCTTTTCGAGCGAACTCTGCATGAAGGATCGTTCAATTATTTTTCTTCTTTTTAAATAGTAAATGGTACAATGAAATTCGCGTTATCCTCAGATGTGTAGGAAAAACTATAAGGGCAAATGCAGGGGTGGTCGGGCGTGTGAGAAACTGCTTCGCTGGCTATATTTATACTACGCTATCACAGAGGAAGTTCAGTTCTCAACTTCCCTACCTTGGCTATCAGCTTCCGGTAGTTTATTTAAACTGGAATGGGCTCCCCTTGCTCTTTGCAGTCATACATGCACGTATGTAACTCGAAGTCACGTCACATCCTTGGTCGTTCCACTCTGCCACTCGAATAGAATCTGGTTATCCTTTAAATTGACCAGTTTCAAAATATAACTTTTTCAATCGAAAACATCTAATATCAGGGAATCTGTTATTGCTAAACACCAACTTGGGCATTTTTCTAGAATCTTTAGCTATAAGAACATAGGTTATGTCTTAATACCGGACAACAATTATTCTGTGTACATATTTACAATCTTCAGTTGCTTCAGCTCAGTCACAAGTGGATTTGTTGTGCTTCTTAAGGAATTAGGGCCACATGTATCAAAAAGCATTTTGCGATTACCAAATAGCGACTTTTACCGAATCGCTATTTGGTAATCGCAAAATGCTACGTATGAAAGGAATCGCCACAGATTTAGAGGTTCCTTAATATTACCAAATAGCGTTTTGGTAAATAGCTATTTGGTAATATTTCTCCATGCGTGCCAATGGTTTTGCATTAGCTAACTTGCAATTACCTAATTGGTAATCACAAATTAGCTAATGCAAAGCCAAGGGTACCGTGGGCCAAAGCCCCCCCTGAAGCACCCCCCAAAAAATAAATGTGCACATGTAAAGTGCACACATGCCCCAACATGGCACTTTGAAATATGCATTTTTGTGCATTTTTCAAACTTTGCACATGGTTACCATCAACTTGAAGTCGATAGTAATAGCAAATCCTAAATGCAGAGTTTGTATTTAGAAAATGCTTGGTACATGTGCTAAGGGCATTGCAATTTGCGATTCCCTATTTGTAGTCGCAATTTTAGGTAATCGCAATTTTTGCGATTGTCGCAATTTTAGGTAATCGCAATTTTTGCGATTACCTAAAATTGCGACTCCAAAGCCTTACATGCATCATGAAAGGCTATTTTGCATTCGCAAACGACCGAATTTTGCAATGCGCACCGGTTGCGAATGCAAAATTGTTTCATATATGTGGCCCTTAGTGCGTACTCCACAAAAAAGCATTCTACGAATTTAGCATACCTGGATAACAAGTTGGCTGTAGTCTCAGTTAAGAGGGTAGAGGACACAAGGGTTAGGAGAACTGTTTCACCCCTCTTCTTTGAAGGTAGTTTTTCCATTCCTCTATGTTTGCACCACACTTATCCATTCAGTAATGATTAAAAATGATGGTATTCTTCCTGACTTAAATTAGAAGATAACAAAATTGTGGTTTTAAACAGGTGAATTCATTTTTTTTGATTGCACATTTTGTTCTGGTTGTCCTAGACATGGCTCCATATCTACCATGATTTTGCGCGGGGGCTCATGCTTCCAAAAAATAGTCAGCTTACTTGCCATTAAAAAGGACAACATGTGTTGCTCTGGGTGATCGCCTACTCGAGCTTTTAGTACATGTGGACCACTGCGTGCTACTGTGCAGGGACATTTCCTGGCTACTGTGGCAGAGTTTTGTTGTACATGAATATAAATAAAATGGTTGCTGTTGTTATTAGACCCCCAATGGAACTACTTTTGTAAACGTTAGCCATTGACACTGACTCCACAAAATTATAGAGGCCGCAGGCCTGCCATCATGCACCTTTTGAGCTGATGACATCACAAGTTTGACAAATTATGCCCATTTTCATTCCATATCAGTCTTCTGCTTGCTGCTGAGGGGCTGGTGAAATGTGAAGGAAAGCACTACGTAGGACTCAGCGAGCTCTATTTAGTTTCTGCTCCTGTCTCTGCCTTCATGAACCAGGAGTTGCAAGGACAGTGCAGTGCCTGTGGTACAGTCAGGCACACCAGGGGCAATAGCTGCTGTCGCAAGTTAGACCTCATTGACATCCATGTCCTCAGTATCCGAGGTTTGACGTGTGTAGATTAAAACGTTTGACATATGGGCTGTTCTTCAGCCCACTGAGTTAGGATTGTGGCCACGAATGTGCTTTTAGTCTGTTTGTTTCTCTTGAGATGCAGTGCATTTTCCTGCCTCTGCTAATGATTGTTTACAAGTGATCTTTATAATATCACATGTCATTAAAAGCGACTGATTCCATATAACACTTTTAGCTTTAGAGTTTTACAAAGTAATGTGTCAAAGAAACTGGCTAATTGGCATTTAATGTGCATCAATTTAGGAAATCCATATCTTAATATGATGTTGCTGATTGTGCCACAGGGCAGTGTTGAGGAACACGAGACATCAAAATAGCTAGCGATTTGGAATGCTCTAACTTGTTCTGAAACATTATGCTTATCATTTGATTTGAAGAATTAGGTCAGCTTTGCAGCGCTTTTTCGTACGCGGAAGCAGATAAAAAGAGGAATCTGATGCAGATCTACTTAATATCTTCCTAATATCTCTGGCATGCCCTGTGCATTATTTTTATCACCCTTACAACCAGGGCTTCCGAGACCCGCATTGTGGCATGGCCATATAAGTGTGATATTTCTGCAAACGATAAACGCAGATTCCCAGAGTGATGTTACATTATTTCGATTTGTATAGCGCACTAATCACCCGTGACGGTATCCAGGCGCTTGAGCAGGTGTGCAATTGTGTAGTTCTGTTGGACATGGCCTTTTCTGCAGGGTCACCATCAAACATTTTGCCTTCCTCCTCCCCTTTTTGCTGAATTCTTTTTTGTTGGCTTTAGGACTCTGGGTACTTTTCCACGGCTAATCAGTGTTAAAGTGCATGTGCGCTCTACTTAAAACATGGTAACATTGGCTTATCCGCAATTGGCATATTTAATTTACTTATACTTCCATAGTAAAGTGTACTACATGTGAACACGGCCTGTAAATTAAGGACTACTAGTGGGCCTGCAGCACTGATTGTGCCACCGACTTTAGTAATCCTTTAAACATGTCTCAGGCCTGCCACTGCAGAGCGTTGGTGTGCAGTTTTAAACTGCCATATAGACCTGGCAGGATGACCCTCTTGCCTTGCCCACACCTTCCTTTTTAAAACATATAAGTCACCCCTAAGTTTGGCCCAGGACAGCCCCAAGGGCAGTGTATAGTGTATTTAAAAGTTGAACATATACTCTTAAGTTTTACACGTCCAGGTAGTTAAAAACTCTAAATTAGTTTTTCACTACTGCAAGACCTATCTCTCCCATAGGTTAACATTGGGATTACCTGTTTACATTTTATAAGTGTAATTTCCAATTTAGAAAATATAGAATTTTCGAGTTCGGTGTCTTTGGACTCACAATTTAAAATCACAATTTATTTTAAAGTTGAATTTTAAGTTGCAGGTCTAAAAATGGCACTTTTAGTAAGTTGGCATTTTCTTACTTTAACCATTCTGTGCCTTCTGCCTGTCTCCGAATACATATCTGGGGTGGGTGACAGCTGGACTTCATGCATTCCCTCCAGACAGCCACACACAAAGGGAGCTTAAGTGTGACTGATGGGTCATCCTGGGCAGGATGGGAGGGAGGAGCTGACACATACACCTGAATGGGCTGTGTGTGTCCCCACACAAAGAGCTGCATACCCCCCTGTAATGACTCGGGAGCCAGGGCAGGGACTTTGTGCACTTCAAAGGCCTCTCTTTGAAGTCTCCCCCACTTCAAAGGCATAAATGGGTATAAGTACAGGACCCCTAGCACCGCCAACTCAGTTCACTTCTGGACCTGAGGACATTCTGCCAGGAAGAAGGACTACTCTGCTGCTGAAAGGACTGTCACTCTGCTGGATGCTGCTGGACTTTGCTGGACTCCTGCTTTGCTGTGCCTGTCTGGTACCTGCTGCCCTCCATGCCTGGGAGTGAGAAGGACTGGATCTACATCTCTACATCCCCAGAACCAAAGTGACTCCAAGGGTTTGCTGGTTTGCCTTCTGTCCTGAAGTCTCATCAAAAACTTCCAGCAACCCTGCTACAGTCTCTGGACTCTACCAACTGTGAGCCCTGCCCTGCCAAGTGATGTCAATTTAGGCTGGACCCTTGGAAGGAGGTTATCTGCCTGTTTTCTGCAAAATCCATGCATCGCCTTCATTGCGCCGGTTGGAAACCCCTCGATACAAACTCATCGCCGCTGATGACAAATGCAGTGCATCACCAGTGGCGTGGCTCGATGATGGCTCATCTCCTACATTGCTAAGAAACCGCCGCGATAAATCTCAGATTGCGTGGCTCGGAGCCAACATATCACCTCCTCTGCTCCACACATCTGGCCCGTCGACAGCGCAACAAGTACTTTTTCAGTGGGACAAAGTTGGTCCCTGTATCCGACCTGAGCTCCATCGCGGTCAGCCTGAATTTTTGGATTTACCCCGGTCAAGCGTCACCAGATAGCCCAGGTAGGCGGTTCATGCTTTTAGGCACTATATTTGCAGATATTCTTCAAAAATTAATAACTCTGGTTCTACGTATTGGATTTTTGTTGCTTTGTTCATGTTTTGTTCAATAAATCCAGCTCTATTTTTCTATCCAGTAGTGGTATATTTTTGTTTGGTGTTGTCAGTGTTTTACATGTTGCACAAATACTTTACACACACCTGCCTGCTCTGTGCCAAGCTACCAAAGAGTGAGCACAGGTTAATTTATGGTGTGTATCTGACTTACCCTGACTAGGATTGCAGTCCCTACTTCAATGCAGACTTCTGCCAGCTAGAAACCCAATTTCTAACATTGGTATTAGTAGGTGGTGAGGATAGGACTTGTGTTTGTGCAGTGCCTTACAGTAATTGAATGTACACTACCAATCCATACCTAAGACCAACTTGAATCAATTCTTCCTGATTGGCATTTATTTCCCCTTCCTGATTGCCATTTTACATTTTTCTTTTCTCCCTGATTGGCATTTTTGCTTTTTCCTAAAATCATGTCTCTGACTGGAGGTTCTACACCTGCACCTGCAAGAATGGATTTTGAGCTGACCAAACTTGAGAGTTACACTGTGGCCCAGCTCAAGGATTTCTGCAAGGGGTTTGAGCTTTTTGCTAAAGGCTTCACAAGAAAGGTGGAGCTGCAAAAGATGCGGAGGGCCTGGATAGAAGCTAGTGAGGCAGCAGCTGTAACCCCAGGAGAGGAGTATGAGATACTGGATGAGGATAAGGAGCTGGACCAGGATTCACTGGGGAATCTAGGACTGCCTTTCGGAGAGGGGGCCAATGTTCTGATAGGAGTAGTAAAAATGTAAGTCCGTTTTTATATAGCGCAGCTACTCACCCTTACGGGTCTCAAGGCGCAGGGGGCCGTCGTGGAAATTAAGTGAGCTATTGCCCAGAGTCACATGGTGCTGAGCTGAGCTGCCGCCGGAGCCGGAGATCAAACCGTGAACCCTGTGCTCTGAAGTCAGCTGCCCTGGCCGCTGCACTACACCTCTCCACAGTAGTGGTTCCTCCCATGGCAGGGAGCAGTGTGTCACCCAGATGCCTGTCCCCAGAGGAGCTGGAGGACAGGAGGAAGAAGAGAAAGTTGAAGTTGGAGCAAGCCAAACTAAACTTGGAGAAAGAGAAGGCTGAGAGAGCCTTAGAAGGGAAAAGACTGGCCATGGAGGTGGAGGAGAAGATAAAGAGGTTGGCCATGTAGGAGAGGAAACTCATGTTGGATCATGAACTGAGCCTGCAGGAGCTGGACATTAAGGCCAGGCAGGCTGAGTCCAGCAGTGATGTTGGCAGCATTTCCTCAGTTCCATCTGACAGGAGGGTCAACATTATCAAGGCTGTGGTGTCTGACTTTGTGTTGGGAGATGGCACAGATAGATGGTTTGAGGCATATGAAATTGCCCAACAGATTCACAAGGTCCCTGAGGAGGATTGAGGGGCTAGTCTGTGAAGGCATATCCCTAGTGAGGGGAGGGACACTCTACTGGCCCTAGAGGGGGTTAACAGGATGAGGTATCCCCCCATGAAGGAATCCCTAATCAGGAAATTTGGTCTGACCCCAGAAGAGTACAGACAGAAGTTTAGGGACCATCAGAAGCTTCCCCAACAGACCTAGGTGGATTGTGTTGAATCCTTTTGCAAGGCACTGGATGATTGGGTGAAGGGCACTGAGATGAAGGATTATCAGGGGCTGTATAACTTGATTGTAGAGGAGCACATCTTCAGTCTTTGTTTTCAGGTCTGCGCCAACACCTGGCTGACAGTAGGCTCACTTTCACCAAGGAGCTTGGTAAGGAGGCGGACCTCTAGGCCAGCACCTGGGGCCAAATGAAGGCACCTGGGAGTGATCCCAAGAAGGGTGGGTCAGGTTCACCCTAGCAGAGTGAGGGGGAGGTCAAGGTAAACACTGACAGTTTCCAGGGTAAAGGGTATGAAAGAGTTCCCATGTCCCTACTGAGAAACAGGGAGGAGGTTCTGGTGGGTGGTGGCCCTGGGTGCCTCGTTTCCAAACGCACTGCTTGATTGTTCCCAGCTAGGACACAAGCAGGAGGACCCACTGGTGGTACATCTACAGGGGTGGCCAATGTGGCGTTGGGTGTAAGTAGTCCCCAGGGGCAGGTCATAGACCATGCCATGATCTTCCTTAGCTAGGAGTTGGACTCTGAGGGTGAGTTGGTGATCCCTGAGGGTGAGAGTCGTCACTTCCACCAGGTGAAAGTAAATGGGGTCCCAATCACTCCTCTGAGGGACACCGGGGCTAGCCAGACCATGGTTATTGAAAGGCTTGTATCCCCAGAGCAGTACACCGGTCAGGTGTGTAGGGTGGCACAGGACTTTGTCTGCCCTATGGCCCTGGTATCCCTGGAGTGGTTTGGGGAGGTGACCCAGAGGAGGGTCATAGCTAGTCCCCAAATGCCCATTGACTGCATTCTGTGGAATGAGTTGCCCCTGGTGTCAGGAGAACTCCGAGGGGCAACCGCTCAGGGCACACTGACAGTTCTCTTTTCTGGGGGTACCACTCCCGAGCGGAGGGTAAAGAACCCCATATGGAGGGGCAGGGTGAGAGAGAACTCACCCCTGTCACCTGTTCAGCCTCAGGGTACAGACCCTGGGCTGAGGGACCAATTTCAGGATGCCACCCCATAATTGGTGAGAGGTGGAGTGGAAAGAGGGTGCAAGGCACCTGGGGCTATTGCGCCACACTTTGAGAAACCACAGAGGCACCAGGTTGGCCTGGGGCCTGGCTGTGGACACTGATAGCTGTGAGTGGCCTTTATTGGTTGTTGTCCTTGTGGACAGAGTTTTCATTGGGTTGGGGACAGAAATCAGACCTAAGGGGTGGAATGGGGCACATCACTTTGTTGGCCATGGTGGTAATGTCTTTCTACTGGGATGCATCTTTGAGCAAAGTAAGGTTACCTGCTGCCCAGATAGGGTCCACAGATGAGGAGAAGGATTCCCCATGGGTCAGTTCAATGGCTCAGGAGAGTATAGATAAACAGAGGGATCCAACTGAGTTCAGTGAGGCGTAGAACTGACAAGTTCACCTGCAGTAGTGGGCTATTGTCCACATTCTATTGCCTTAGCAGGGAAGTCCATCAAGGTATTGATTAGTGTTAGACCTGGTACCATTGGCGTGGGTCTCCCTTCCATTTTTTTGCGCTATGCCTCCTCTGTTACTGGCCTGTTTTTGCTGGATTTGATGCTTTGGGCACTTTGCCGCTGCTGTTCAGTGCAAAAGTGCAAGTGCTCCCTATGATAAATTGATGTATGGATTAGTGACTCCATGTTTGGCCTATTTGATTTACTGTCAGACCCTAGTACAGTGCACTGTTTGTGCCCAGGGCCTGTGAATCAAATGCTGCTGGTGGGCTTGCAGCACTGGTTGTGCCACCCACAGCAGCAGCTTGTAAAGTGTGTCTCAGGCCTGCCATTGCAGAGCCTGTGTGCAGTCTGGTACTGCCATGTCGACTTGGTAAGTGCACCCACTTACCAGTCCCCAAACCTTGCCTTTCCTGCATATTAGTCACCCCTAAGGTAGGCCCTAGGGCAGGGTGCATTGTATGTGTAAGGTAGGACATGCCCTGGTGTGTGTGGCATGTCCTGATAGTGAATTACAGCCAATTTCGTTTTTTACTATTGCAAGGCTACCTGTCCCCATAGGCCGGAATGGGCAGTTTGATTATAACATCTTATAATCCTAACTGACCCAGGGAACATGGTAGAAAAACGAATTTAGTATGCCTGAACTCAGAATGATAAAATACATCTTTTAGTGAAGTTGGTTTTAACATTTTGTGTTTGAAAATACCACTTTTAGAAAGTAGGTGTTTTCTTGCCTAAACCATCCGGCCTGCCTCTGCTAGCTTGTGTATTGTATGTCTGGGTTTGTGAGTGACAGGGGCTGGGGGACTCCAGGAGACACGGTGAGTCAGCTTAGGGCTGAATAGACCTATCTGCATGTAGAGTGGTGGGAGGAGTGGCACCTGGGTCTGAATAGGGCTGTGCCTGCCTTCCACAATGATGGCTCCACCTCCTGTGGTGTGTCTGATGACCCTGGCCCACACTGACAAAGAGAGAAGGTGTGCACTGGCAGAATGCACCCAGAACTGGTTTGGACTAGGTACAGGACCCTCTGCCTTCAGAGGACAAAGCATTTATGGGTATAAATACTGGGGCCCTGACCCCAAGACTTTAGATCACTTCTGGAACAAACAAGACGAACCTTTGCTGAGGAGAGGAACCAGAGAAGCTGAAGGAGGAGACTATCCCTATGCTGTGTGCTGTTTGAGGGATTGGCCTGCAGTGGTTGCCTGATTGCCAAAGAAAGGAGATAGGAACTTTGTGCTACTTTCATCATCTTGCAGAACATCTCCCAGGGCTTGAAGATTGAGCTTGCCTCCTGCTGAAGTCTCAGGGACACAAGACTTCACCAACCAGCTCCCCTGAATTCCCTTGCAGGGAATTTGAAGTGCCTGCTGTTGTGTTGGGCCTTCTGAGAGACTGCGTGTCGCTGGGAGCTGGAAGCACGACTCACGAGGAAGAAGCGTGTCGCCGCCGCTGCAGTTGTCGTCGCATCGTCGAGAAAGCGTGCTGCCGCCATCGCATCACCAAAGTGCCTCACATCACCGGAGAAGAGTGTCGCCGTCGCATCAGACACCATTGCATCATCGGAGAAGCGTGTCGCAGGGCCTGTCGCGGGTAAGAAGATTCACCGAGTCGCCGCACGGCCGTCAGGCGTGCACGCATCGCCCCCCTGAGTGTCGCATCGAGAGGAAGACGCCATTTTTGTTTCATTGCACCGGGTCATCATCGCATCGCGGCACTGCGGGTCGCATCGCCACAGAAGCGCAGTAAGAAACCAACGCATCACCTCCCCACGCGGTGAAGAACCAACGCATCACCTCCTCTCCGGTAAGGAACCGACGCATCACCGTCCCCTACGTAGCAGTAGGGAACCGACGCATCACCTCCCCCGGAGCAAGGAACCGACGCATCACCGTTCTTGCGTGTAAGGAACCGACGCATCACCTTCCCTGCAACTCTTTTGTTTGTATCGCGTTACGCATCCAAAGGTACATTGAACATTGAGTGTCGCATTTACCATCTTTATTGAACTGAACTATTTTCTACCATTGACAGTCATATTTTTCATAGTGTATTGTGGATTTTTGTCATTTTGGGTCTTGTGATAAGTCTATATAAAAATACTTATTTTTATAACACAACCTGTGTGGTGTCCATCTGTAGTGTTGTCACTGTGTTACTGTATGTGTTCACAAATGCTTTACACACTGCCTCTGAGATAAGCCTGCCTGCTCGTGCCAAGCTACCAAGGGGGTGAGCAGGGGTTATTTTAGTAGTGTATCCCCCTTACCCTGACTAGAAGCAAGGGTCCCTATTTGGACAAAAGTACCTACCTCTGCCAACTAGAGACCCCCAGTTCTAACATTGGTGGTCAGGGGTGGGGATTCTGGACTTGCATTTGTGACTCATGTACAGTGATTGGTGTACACTACTAGTGAGTGCAGACCAAACGCAACCACTTACATTTTGGTAGATTGTTTTTCCTGGGATTTATATTTTTGCCAAGTTTCACCATGAGCAAAACAGCGTCCATCGCATCTGTTGATTTTGATTTTGAGGAAGAGAAACTAGAAAGTTACACTGTGAAACAGCTGAAGCACTTCTGCAGGAAATTTAAAGTTGCTATGACCGGTATCTCCAAGAAGGATGAGTTCCAAAAGGCGCTGAGGGCCTGGGTGGAAGCAAGGAGCACCCCATAGCATGTGGAAGAGCAGGAGGAGGGGGCTGAGAATGCAGAAGGGCAGCTAGATGGGCTATTGGGTCCAGGGGGGAGGAAAGCACCTTCCCCAGCAGGTAGCAGTGTTTCTTCCAAGGGCCTGTCCCCAGGAGAGCTGGAAGACAGGGAGAGAAGTAGGATGCATGAAATGGAGCTGACCAAGCTTAAGATGGGTGGGCAGTTAGAATTGGAAATTAAGAAATTGGCCCTAGAGGAAAAGAGGATGCAAATGGAGCATGAGAGAAGTTTGAGGGAGTTGGAGTTGAAAGCTAGGAGCTTAGAGATTACTCCCTCTGGTGGCAGCACACCGTCCATGCCTGTTGAAGCAAGAGTGTATATACCTAAAGATGTGGTCAAAGAGTTTTATAAAAATGATGACATTGGGCAATGGTTTAAAGCCTATGAGGTAGGTATGACCTCACACCGGGTCCCGGAGAAGGATTGGGGAGTGGGGTTGTGGGGGCGGTTCCTTAGTGAGGGGCGGGATACCTTATTAGACTTGCCCTCTGATGTCCACAATTCTTATGGTCATATGAAAGAAGCATTGATGTCCAGGTATGGGTTGACAACTGAACTGTATAGGCAGAGGTTCAGGAATTGCAAAAAGTTGGAGGGCAGTAATTGGGTAGAAAATGTGACTTTTTTTGCAGAGCATTGGATGGTTGGGTGAAGGGTAGCAAAGTGAATGATTTTGAAGAGCTCTTTGATTTGATTGCATGGGAGCACTTGTCAGGAAATTGTTTTCCAGAGCTACGCCAGCACCTTATTGATAGTAGGCTGACTAACCCTAGGAAGCTTGCTGAGGAGGCGGACCGTTGGGTGAGCACCCGGGTCCACAAGGGTCACGTGGGAGACTCCGCCAAAGGTGGGCAGGGTCCCCAGCAGAGGAGTGGGGGGTACGAGGGTAAACAGAAGGAGTTCCATAAAGGGCCCCAAAGTAATCCCCAAGGGAACCAAGGGAAAGGTTCCCAGCCTCCCCCTGAAAAGAAGCCAGGGGCCCCGACAGATAAGCCTGTTCACAGGGGGCCCCAGACTTGCTTTAAGTGTGGTCAAGTGGGCCACTGCTCCTGGGAGACTAGATGCCCCTTGTATGGAAAATCAGCACCCACTGGTGCACCACCCCGGCAGGTAGCTAGTGTAGCCCTGGGGGAGGAGATGGGTGCCCAAGGTGGGAGGTTCCCGTAGCAATGTCCTTGGTCTCTTTAGGAGACAGTGAGATGGTCCCCAGGACCCAACTGCCTGATAACACTAAGAAATACAGGCAGTGGGTGACCATCAATGGCCAAAGGGTGGAGGCTCTGAGAGACACCAGAGCCAGTGTGACAGCTGTCAGTTGTCGACTGGTGTCTAAAGAGCAGGTGATCCCCAATGCATTCTGCCCAGTAGTTGCTGCGGACAACTCAGAGAGCCACTGCAGAGTGGCTCAGGTTCCCTTTGAGTGGGGGGTGTCTCAGGTACCTTTCAAGTAGCTGTGAGGCCAGCCATGCCTGTAGACTGTCTGTTGGGCAACAATTTAGAAAGTTCACCTTGGAGAGAGGTGGAGAGAACGTCTCATTTAGAGATGTTGGGTCTGCCTGAGTGGGCGTGCGCGACCACTCGGTCTATGGCAGCCAGTAGAGGTGTTCAAGAGGACCTGGAGCCTGAGAGGGTGGCCCAGGTGCCTGCCTTGAAGAGAAGAGGCAGGGGGCGCGGGAAACTGGCCCCCGTAGTTCCCACGGTTCAGGAGGAAGCAGAACCTGAGGGGGATGCTCTGGAACCTACAGGGGAGCAAGTGGCCGAACTGGGGGACGTACCTGAGCTGACCCATTGGCAGCAGGAGGGAGGACCCTCCAGGGAGGAGTTCTGTGAGGAGCAGAACAAGTACCCTTCTCTTGTGGGTTTGCGGCAACAGGCCACAAACCAGGCAGCAGGTGATCAGTCTGGATCACATTGGATCTACTGGGAGAATAGTCTCCTGTATAGCGAGCCTAAGGTTGCTGAGCCTGGGTCAGCCCATGTGCTGGTGGTACCCCAGCGCTTCAGAGCCTTCCTACTGGGTTTGGCTCATGGTGTGCCTTTAGCAGGACATCTGGGGCAGAGCAAGACCTTTGAAAGGCTTGTCACCCACTTTTATTGGCACCAGATTCGCAAGAGTTCAGACACTCACTGCAGGACATGTCAGACTTGCCAGGCAAGTGGAAAAAGTGGGAGGAAGCACAAGGCTCCCCTCCAGCCATTCCCTGTGGTCAGCACCCCCTTTGAACAGGTAGGTATTGACATTGTGGGGCCACTGGACCCCAAGACAGCCATGGGCAACAGGTTCATCCTGGTCTTGGTGGACCATGCCACCCGGTACCCGGAAGTCATCCCTCTTCGGACAGTGACGGCCCCCGTGGTGGGACGTGCACTGATGGGGATTTTCTCCCGTGTGGGGTTCCCCAAGGAGGTGGTGAGTGACCGTGGTACAAACTTCATTTCCAAGTATAATAAGTCCCTGTGGCAGGAGTGTGGTGTTACCTATAAGTTCACCAGTCCTTACCACCCCCAAGGAAATGGGCATTGTTGAGAGATTCAACCGGACCCTGAATGGCATGATTATGGGTCTGGAAGAACCCATGAGGCGTAAGTGGGACGTCCTCTTGCCATGCCTTCTCTTTGCTTACTGTGAGGTGCCACAGAAGTCCTTAGGGTTCAGTCCCTTTGAACTGCTCTATGGTCACCCGGTAAGAGGACCTCTGAGTTTGGTGAAAGAAGGCTGGGAGAAAGCTCCCAGTAAACCTCCCCAGGATGTATTTAGCTACATGCTGGCCTTTAGAAACCAAACTAAGCGATTCAGACAACTCGCTGAGGCGAATCTGGAAGCCAGCCAGGAGGAGATGAAACAATGGTATGATCAGAATGCCATTCTGATCGAGTTTCAGCCTGGACAGAAAGTGTGGGTCATGGCCCCCGTGGAGCCTTGCGCGCTCCAGGATAAGTGGACCGGACCATTTGAGGTGGTGGAGCGCAAGAGTAACGTCACCTACTTGGTGGACTTGCGATCTCCCAGGAACCCTTTGCGGTTCCTACATGTCAACCGCCTGAAGCCCCATTTTGAGAGGTCTGAAGTGGGCATGCTCCTAGCAACGGATGATGGAATGGAAGAGGAGACAGAACCTCTTCCTGACCTCCTGACCTCCTGTCTGCAACAGAGCAAGATGGGTCAGTGGAGGGTGTGAACCTCTCTAACTCCCTGACACCTGAGCAGCAGGAAGACTGTCGCCAACTGTTGGGACAGTTTCCTGACCTGTTTTCCCTGGTTCCTAGTGTCACTGATTGGTGCATCCATGATGTGGACACTGGGGACAGTCCTCCTGTCAAGCACAAGGCTTACAGAGTGACTGACAGGGTGAGAGCTTGCATAAAGGAGGAGGTCTCCAAGATCTTTGCATTGGGAGTGATTGAGTCCTCTCACAGCCCTTGGGCCAGCCCAGTGGTCTTGGTCCCAAAGGCTTCCGTGCCTGGTGCCACACCCGAACTTCGGTTCTGTGTGGTCTACCGAGGACTCAATTCAGTCACCAGGACTGACGCGCACCCCATCCCCAGAGCTGATGAGCTCATCGATCGGTTAGGAGCTGCCCGGTACCTCAGCACGTTTGACTTAACGTCTGGGTACTGGCAGATCGCCTTGACTGATGGGGCCAAAGAGAGGTCAGCATTCTCCACACCAGATGGGCACTACCAATTCCGGGTTATGCCCTTTGGGATGAAGAATGCCCCTGCCACCTTTCAGAGGTTGGTCAACCAGGTGTTGGTTGGACTGGAAGATTTCAGTGCCACCTACCTGGATTACATCGCAGTGTTCAGCGCCAGTTGGGAAGAACATCTGCGCCACCTCTGGGAAGTGTTGATGGTGCTGAGGAGGGCAGGCCTCACGATCAAGGCGAGTAAGTGCCAGATCGGGCAGGGTTCTGTGGTGTACTTGGGACACCAGATTGGGAGCAGCCAGGTGGCGCCCCTACAGCCCAAGATTGATACCATTCTGGCTTGGGAACCCCCCAAGACCCAGACAGAGGTGAGAGCCTTTTTAGGACTCACCGGGTATTACAGGAGATTTGTCAAGGGGTATGGCAGCATCGTTGCACCCTTGACAGAGCTGACTTCCAGGAAGCAGCCCAAGAGAGTGATTTGGACTGACACCTGTCAGAGAGCTTTTGACGCCTTGAAGACTGCCATGTGCACGGACCCCGTGCTTTAGGCGCCCAACTTCTCAAAAGAATTTGTTGTTCAAACAGACGCTTCAGAGCATGGTGGTAGGGGCTGTTCTGGCACAGTTAAATGAGGAGGGCCTAGACCAACCTGTAGCCTTCATTAGTAGGAGGTTACTTCCACGGGAACAGAGGTGGAGTGCTATTGAGCGTGAGGCATTTGCTGTGGTCTGGGCACTGAAGAAGTTGAGACCATACCTGTTTGGGACTCACTTCCGGGTTCAGACAGACCACAGGCCCCTCAGATGGTTGATGCAGATGAGGGGTGAGAATCAAAGCTGTTGAGGTGGTCCATTTCCATACAGGGGATGGACTTCACGGTGGAACACCGCCCTGGTACAGAACACGCCAATGCTGATGGTCTGTCCAGATTTTTCCGCCTTAGCGATGAGAACTCCCAAGGGGATGGGTAGTTCTCCCCACATTTCAGCTGGAGGGGACACGTGTTAGACCTGGTACAATTGGCGTGGGTCTCCCTTCCATTTTTTTGCACTATGCCTCCTCTGTTACTGACCTGTTTTTGCTGGATTAGATGCTTTGGGCACTTTGCCACTGCTGTTCAGTGCCAAAGTGCAAGTGCTCCCTATGATAAATTGATGTATGGATTAGTGACTCCATGTTTGGCCTATTTGATTTACTGTCAGACCCTAGTACAGTGCACTGTTTGTGCCCAGGGCCTGTGAATCAAATGCTGCTGGTGGGCTTGCAGCACTGGTTGTGCCACCCACAGGAGCAGCTTGTAAAGTGTGTCTCAGGCCTGCCATTGCAGAGCCTGTGTGCAGTCTGGTACTGCCATGTCGACTTGGTAAGTGCACCCACTTACCAGTCCCCAAACCTTCCCTTTCCTGCATATTAGTCACCCCTAAGGTAGGCCCTAGGGCAGGGTGCATTGTATGTGTAAGGTAGGACATGCCCTGGTGTGTGTGGCATGTCCTGATAGTGAATTACAGCCAATTTCGTTTTTCACTATTGCAAGGCTACCTGTCCCCATAGGCCAGAATGGGCAGTTTGATTATAACATCTTATAATCCTAACTGACCCAGGGAACATGGTAGAAAAACGAATTTAGCATGCCTGAACTCCAAATGATAAAATACATCTTTTAGTGAAGTTGGTTTTAACATTCTGTGTTTGAAAATACCACTTTTAGAAAGTAGGTGTTTTCTTGCCTAAACCATCCAGCCTGCCTCTGCTAGCTTGTGTATTGTGTGTCTGGGTTTGTGAGTGACAGGGCTGGGGGACTCCAGGAGACAGGGTGAGTCAGCACAGGGCTGAATAGACCTATCTGCATGTAGAGTGGTGGGAGGAGTGGCACCTGGGTATGAATAGGGCTGTGCCTGCCTTCCACAATGATGGCTCCACCTCCTGTGGTGTGTCTGATGACCCTGGGCCACACTGACAAAGAGAGAAGGTGTGCACTGGCAGAATGCACCCAGAACTGGTTTGGACTAGGTACAGGACCCTCTGCCTTCAGAGGACAAAGGATTTATGGGTATAAATACTGGGGCCCTAACCCCAAGACTTTAGATCACTTCTGGAACAAACAAGACGAACCTTTGCTGAGGAGAGGAACCAGAGAAGCTGAAGGAAGAGACTATCCCTATGCTGTGTGCTATTTGAGGGATTGGCCTGCAGTGGTTGCCTGATTGCCAAAGAAAGGAGAAAGGAACTTTGTGCTACTTTCATCATCTTGCAGAACATCTCCAAGGGCTTGAAGATTGAGCTTGCCTCCTGCTGGAGTCTCAGGGACACAAGGCTTCACCAACCAGCTCCCCTGAATTCCCTTGCTGGGAATTTGAAGTGCCTGCTGTTGTGTTGGGACTTCTGAGAGACTGCGTGTCGCTGGGAGCTGGAAGCGCAACTCACGAGGAAGAAGCGTGTCGCCGCCGCTGCAGTTGTCGTCGCATCGCCGAGAAAGCGTGCCGCCGCTGCCGCCATCGCATCACCGAAGCGCCTCGCATCACCGGAGAAGAGTGTCGCCGTCGTATCAGACACCGTCGCATCATCGGTGAAGCGTGTCGCAGGGCCTGTCGCGGCTCAGAAGATTCACTGTGTCGCCGCACGGCCGTCGGGAGTGCACGCATCGCCCCCCTGAGTGTCGCATCGAGAGGAAGACGCCATTTTTGTTTCATTGCACCGGGTCGTCATCGCATCGCGGTGCTGCGGGTCGCATCGCCACAGAAGCGCAGTAAGAAACCGACGCATCACCTCCCCACGCGGTTAATAACCGACGCATCACCTCTTCTCCGCTAAGGAACCGACGTATCACCGTCCCCTACGCAGCAGTAGGGAACCGATGCATCACCTCCCCCGGAGCAAGGAACCGACGCATCACCGTTCTTGCGTGTAAGGAACCGACGCATCACCTTCCCTGCAACTCTTTTGTTTGTATCGCATCCAAAGGTACATTGAACATTGAGTGTCGCATTTACCATCTTTATTGAACTGAACTATTTTCTGCCATTGACAGTCATATTGTTCATAGTGTATTGTGGATTTTTGTCGTTTTTGGTCTTGTGATAAGTCTATATAAAAATACTTATTTTTATAACACAACCTGTGTGGTGTCCATCTGTAGTGTTGTCACTGTGTTACTGTATGTGTTCACAAATGCTTTACACACTGCCTCTGAGATAAGCCTGCCTGCTCGTGCCAAGCTACCAAGGGGGTGAGCAGGGTTATTTTAGTAGTGTATCCCCCTTACCCTGACTAGAAGCAAGGGTCCCTATTTGGACAAAGGTACCTACCTCTGCCAACTAGAGACCCCCAGTTCTAACAATTAGTCTACCCTGACTTTGGGCTGGAGGGGGGATGTTCTGGACCTGGCGCTTTCTGCAGTGTCATCCAAAATGTTTTGCCTTCTTCTTCCCCTTTTTCCTGAATTCGTTTTTGTTGACTTTAGGACTCTGGGAACTTTACCACTGCTAATCAGTGCTAAAGTGCATGTGCTCCCTATTTAAAACATGGTAACATGAGCTTATCCACAATTGGCATATTTCATTTACAATCTAGTCCTGGGCTCTTGGAAGTGGGTTTTGTGGCTGTTTTCTGCAAAATCCATTCATTGCCATAGTTGCGCCGTTCGGAACCAACACATCTCCCCTCGATGCATCGCCGCTAAGGACAAAGACATCACATCACCAGCACCATGTCTCAACAATGACGCATTATCTACATCGCTAAGAAACTGCAGATGTCGCATCTCGGATTGTGACACTCAGAACCATCGCATCACCTCCTCTGCTCCACGCATCGGACCCATCGACGGCGCAGCAAAGCACTTTTTCAGTGAGACAAGGTTGGTGCCTGTATCCGACCAATGCTCCATCATGGTCAGCCTGAACTTTTGTATTTACTCCGGTCAAGAGTGACGAGATACCCACAGTTGGTGCTTTATGCGTTTAAGCACTATATTTGCGGATAGACCTTAAAAATGCATTACTCCGGTTCTACGTATTGGATTTTTGTCATTTTGGTCTTGTTATGTTCAATAAATTAGGCTCTATTTTTCTATCCAGGTATGGTATATTTTTGTTAGGTGTTTTCACTGTTTTAAGTGTTGCACAAATACCTTACACATTGCCTCCTAAATTAAGCCTGCCTGCTCTGTGCCAACTACAAAAGGGTGAGCGCAGGTTAAATTATGGTGTGTATCTGACTTACCCCAGATTAAATTCTTTTTTTCTCTACTGATGACGGATGATATCCAGAAACACATGTCTAGAGATTTACAGCACTAACCTGCACCAACTTTGGTGGAATACTCCAGGAAATATTCAAGTAAGCTTGTAACATGAACTGCATTTACCATAATGCTAAGGGGCGAACTGTGCTGGGAGGTGAAGCAGTGTGCTCCCACCCCTTCCTGTTTGAAAAGGCTCCCTTGAGCCATTGAGCTGACGAGCTTGTGGAGATGCACCTGTGCGCCTGTGAGAGGTACTGAGACCTGAAAGGATTGTGGCAGCCTACTCAGCAACCCCAGATTAAATTCGTTTTTATCTCTACTGATGACGGATAATAACCAGAAACACGTGTCTAGAGATTTACAGCACTAACCTGCACCAACTTTGGTGGAATACCCCAGGAAATATTCAAGTAAGCATGTAACATGAACTGCATTTACCATAATGCTAAGGGGCGAACTGTGCTGGGAGGTGAAGCAGTATGCTCCCACCCCTTCCTGTTTGAAAAGGCTCCCTTGAGCCATTGAGCTGACGAGCTTGCGGAGATGCACCTGTGCGCATGTGAGAGGTACTGAGACCTGAAAGGATTGTGGCAGCCTGCTCAGCAACCCCAGATTAAATTCGTTTTTATCTCTGCTGATGACGGATGATATCCAGAAACATGTGTCTAGAGATTTACAGCACTAACCTGCACCAACTTTCGTGGAATACTCCAGGAAATATTCAAGTAAGCATGTAACATGAACTGCATTTACCATAATGCTAAGGGGCGAACTGTGCTGGGAGGTGAAGCAGTGTGCTCCCACCCCTTCCTGTTTGAAAAGGCTCCCTTGAGCCATTGAGATGACGAGCTTGTGGAGATGCACTTGTGCGCCTGTGAGAGGTACTGAGACCTGAAAGGATTGTGGCAGCCTGCTCAGCAACCCCAGATTAAATTCGTTTTTATCTCTACTGATGATGGATGATATCCAGAAACACTTGTCTAGAGATTTACAGCACTAACCTGCACCAACTTTGGTGGAAAACTCCAGGAAATATTCAAGTAAGTATGTAACATGAACTGCATTTACCATAATGCTAAGGGGCGAACTGTGCTGGGAGGTGAAGCAGTGTGCTCCCACCCCTTCCTATCCACCCAGCTGAACACCATATGTTGGAAGGTGGGTTATTAGTAGTGGTAAGTAGGCACCTACCACTGGCAATAAGGCCACCAACCCAGTCTAGGGTCCAGTATAGGTCTCAATGAATTATTCCCATGCTCACCCCTTGGAAGCTTGGCTGCAAGCAGGCAGTCTTAACTTGGGAGACAGGTATGTAAAGCATTTAAAAACAGCAATTCAGTACATAAGTAATACACAACACACAATAAAAATCCCACACCAATTTATAAAAATAGGACATATTTTTATCTTTAAAATGACACCAAAATGACAAACATCTAATACAGGGAACCGGAAATATGATTTTTTCAAGAATAAACACTTTCTAGCACTTAGAAAATTTTACCTTCAGACTTAGGAACTTTTCTGTAGCTTTTCCTGCCATCTGGATTCAGTGAGGGTTCGCTGTCTTGATTTTCAGGGAGCTCCCGGTCAAACTCCGGAAGTCAGACCTCCGGAGCTCTTTAGTGGGACGAACCTGGAATCCAGGCTAGGTCTCGGTTGAAGGTGGTCAGCTTAGTCCTCGCTGTTTAATCGGTCACCTTATGGAGCTTTTTCCCAAAGTTGCTCCAAATTTCTCAAAACTTCTGGAACTTCTTCCTGAAGTTCCTCTGTAGGATCAAAAGGATTTAAAACACAATACCAGGGTCTGAAAGCTCTAAGATGGCCCTTGAAAGTTTGGGACCATAATTCTCACAATGCACCCGGACAAAACCCTTAAAAGTCCACTGGGCGCACTCCAGGCAGTGGACTCTTGGCAGTGATAGTGCAGGTGAGCTCCGTTATCCTTTAGCTTGCAGAGAGTCCCCTCTTTATTCCTTTAGAAGCAAGGTACATCCATAGGGCTGTAGTTCCAGATAGTGCAGCAGGCGCCATTAATCGGAATGCATGACCTGGTGTGCAATAAAGTTTGCAGCATGGCAATCCTTTTTCTTCTCTTAGTTTGAAGCAGCAGAGCTGAGAGGCTCTTCACCTCTCACATATTTGTTCAGTGTTCTCTGCGATCAAGCAGGAGAGCACTCCTGTCCAATGAGGTGCAAGGCAACTCCTCACAGCATGACCACTTCCTCCAAAGTGTGGCATAATCTTCTCCCAGAAAGCACTATTCCTCTAAAATTCATCATGGATTAGGATACATTCAACAATAGCATATTGCTGGATCCATCAACACCATTCTCCTAAGTCTTTGAATGATATTTATTCATTTCCTAGCAATATTTTTGCGTTCTCAAATAGTTGCAATGTTATCCTTTGGGGCTAGGCATCTACAATGGGCAAACTGAAATGTGCAATTTGTCCTTCACCAGGGCATATAAAACATCTTTTATAAGGGCCCTGCTTATTGTTACATGACCCCCCACACCTTGGGGGTCCTGAATATGCGATAAAAGTGTAGATCCTAACTCCACTGTGCTCATAGCACCAATGTCAATTTTGGGAAGCACTTTACTACAATGGGGAAAGTAAAATGTGCAATATCTCTATCCCCAGGGTATATAAAACATATTTTATAAGGTCCCTGCTTATAATTACATGACCCCCCCAGCCCTGGGCCACCTAGGGTAGACCTTGGGGGTACCTAATATGTAAATATATTACAGATTATCCACTTTTTAAGTGCCCCTACCACCAAAGTCGAATTTACAGTTAATTTACTTTTCAAAACAGTGCTGCAAGTCAGGTCTGCTTTCAAAATAACCTCAGGCGCTCAGCAGTGCACACATGCATGTGCAGAAAGGGCTGCTGGCCTCTAAACCGCCATGCCCTAATATATACTAGGGACTTATAGGTAGTTTTAATCCCCCTGCCCTATTATCTACTAGGGATTTATACAGGAGGTCATGTCAATTGTAAGTGTACCCTAATACATAGTGTACCCTTATGCATGTGGGTGTTTTCACTGTGTTTTGAACATAGCACTGGCCCTGGGAATGGTTAGACAGAGCCCAGGGACAGTCAGAGTCAATTACCACCTGTACCAGTCGGCAGAAAATGGGGGTGCACAGGGCACACCGGATGACTTTGCAACAGTATCTTTTCCCAGTAGGAAGTACTTCAGTTTTATTCGCATTCAAGCGAAGAAAAAAATTGGCATTCATCCACTCCGCAACAGCTAGCAATCCTCTTTGGAAGTTAGCCCGGTCGAGCGTAGGATTATCTGTGAAAGAGAGCATGAGCTGGATGTCATCAGCATAAGATATCAGTGAATCCCCGTAGATTTGATAACCTGTGCCAACGGTTGTATTTAAACATTGAACAAGGTAGGGCTCCTCCTGCTGCAATCAGTTTACATAGCTGCTGTAACATCCCTTGCAGACAAGGGGTCAAACAGTCCCCTGAATCAATTAAATGCATGTTTACTTTTTACTTATGGCTGCTACACCAGAGCTGTCATGCTGACATCCCTATGACATACATGTGAACTGTGTCATTGCTGTCTCCTGTACAAGTAATCAGACTCAGACTGTACACCTTTCTTGATAAGTAAAATGGCAGTTACTTAGATTTGTATCCCCTTTAGCCAGGTGTCACCATTCACTCCCTATGTTCAAGCATCATGCTCTGGGGCCTTTATCACACTTTCCTCTTTTCTCTTGCACTTCAAAGAAACTTGACCTCTCACTCATAATTCTATTTAGTCCTTTCACAACACCTCCTTTTATTTCAGAAGTTCCTATTGCTTTCTCTAACTTGGTCAGTACCAGATCACTCATAGCCTTGGTGTCACAACTGCCAATTATGCATTGAACCACGCATAACATGCTGATTAATTTATTGACTGCAATCTCAATTTCTCATGATTTCAACATCTTCATCTGGGGTACTGTGCATTCCTCCTGACAACCAGATGACCTCCTTTCACCAGGGTCCATCTGTGCATGAAAGCCTCTGGCCTTCTAATACCAATGGTACCAAAGGGCCAGAATTTGCCTAGGATACATAGGCTGTGCATTCTGTTATACCGGTGGCCTTCAAGCCTTTGAAAGTAATTATCCTTGATAAATAATGTGCCATTTATAGTTATATGCAGTCATGTGACACCATATATGTTTCTGGTGAGTTCATTGTTAAGATGGGCAAGTGGGGGATGACATTGATGAACTGATACACAAAGAGACCTTTGGCAATCCTGATGTGTTTTCAAGCTGGGCTAAAACAGGACCCAAACTTAAAAAACTTTGGGGCAAATTTGCAAGCCCCTAACACAACAGGAACATCACTTTTTTTGACCTTCTTGTGGCGATACGGGCTTCGCCTTATTCACAAGGCAGTGTTAAGCCACTTAACATGGCTTAACGCTGCCTTGTAAATAAGGCACCCTTTCACACCAGACGCAAAAATGTTGTTAATCTGGGCCTTCGTCCGAAGGTAAAAGCTTTCACTGAGGGGAGGTGGTTAATATATATCATTGGCAAAGCAAAATCAGCGGTCTTGAAATTCAGCTTCGTCCCACTCTGAGCTTTTGAACCAATGGACTCAGAGAGAGCTTGACAACAAGCTATTCATCTTTGAAGGGATGCTCGCCCACATCATCATCAGACCTTACCCCACTCAGAAACTCTTTGTCCAAAAAGCTGCAAGGTAAAAAAGTTGACTGATGCAGCCTAACTTCGCTACATCACAGTCGCTCTGGTTAATGTTTAACTGATCCTCTACCTTGGGTCTTTTCTAGGCACTTTTATCCCAGAAACATTGCAAGTTTCCAAAGCACAAGGCACATCTGAGTTATGTACAAAGACATGAACTGCACCTGCTGGATATGAATATCTCTATCCACTTTCCAGCCTTTCTCCCCATTCTGGAATTCCAAGAACCGCCCTCCCATTTGCTTCGTCACATTGATTTCTCATCTCCTGACCCAGCATAATAGCTACACCTTGATAATGCCTAAAAATCCAAGCACTGGTTGTCCCCCGCATCCTTTAATTGAGTTGCAAACCTGGCCACAAAAGATACTACACACGATAAAGGTAGACCTTGCTGGTAGATAGAACATGCTGGGCAACCAGGACTATTACTGTGCCTGCTGCCCATCACAGGCCTCATTTATGGGGTTTTCGCCTTGCTGCACTGCCCTACATCAAAGTGAAAGGGCAGAAATGCAGCGTATTTATCCAATATAGTGCATTCCTGCCCTTTCCCCCTGCGCCTGACCTGTTTCGGCCAGGTGCAAGGGTGACTGATTTGGCAGCAAGATTGTTTTTGTGGAGGAAGGGGCACCTTCCTGCACAAAAATAATCCCGAGAGTCTTTTTCCTAGGGAGGCGTAAGGCTTTGACGCATCCCCAGGTTTACATGGTTTTGTATATCTGGGGGAGCGTCAAAATCCACGGGTGTTGCATAGGAAAACCCACTGCAATGCCCATGGAATGCCTCCCTAGTGCAGAATAAGGCAAGGCAGCAGTTTGCGCTATCTTGCCTTATTCCATATCCATGAGGCCATTCAAAGCCATGCAAAGAGGCTTTGCGTGACCTCATAAAAATAATGTTGTAGTTTGCGCTGCCGGAGCATTAGAAAAAGGGTCTCTCCGGTGGCACAAGGGGCTCATAAATGTGCCCCCATGTCTTTTTATGTTAACTAATCAAAAGTAAAGAAGATTTAATTGTTCCATTTTTTGCCACTTTTCTATATTATGGGTAGAAACAAACTCATTTTTTCTATTTGTTATTATGCAAACTCACTCATCTATCCCTTAGAATACTGTGCTTCATTCTTGGCAGAGAAGTATAAAATACCATTTATAACAAATGAGCACATATAGATCAGTTATGCATTTAATAATTGTGTTTGTCATTGCCCCCGATGTGGACATATCACAACATTGGCCAGGGACATAGCTATCTATAGTACAGCAAGTGCAGTGGCACCAGGACTTTGATGTGTCGGTGCACTTTGTATCCCAATTGTGGCTGTATTTTACTACCCAACTGGTGGAAAGGGGGCCTTTTCCTTGCTTGCATTAGAGCCACTGACATTAGCAAAAATATTTAACAAAATAGTGATGCCATTTGTCTTGAAATAATAAAACATTAAGTAGGAGACTAGTAAAAATGAAAATACATGAAAGGAGAAGATTTTCTATTTCTTTAAAAAATGAGCACCTACTTGAACCTGAAATGTTAGGCAGTTATATGCAAACCACTACCCTATATCTGCCCTATTTTTTCTCAGATTTGATGAAGCATTGACTACAATGTGGAGTGCATAATTCTTAACTATTGCAGGGGTAAATGTTTCAGAAACCTACACAGGACAAGTGCAAGACAGTTGTTATTTGGAAAGCCTGGTATGTGAAAATTACTATGATTTCACCTACTTGAAGCTCAAAAAGTCAGTCAGTACTTCATCAAAGTTTTCTGGTCAAAAGACTGGAGTATTAACTATATCTAAAGGTCAAATGCTCCCCAGGTAAGGGTGTTTTATCAGCGGTTATTGTTGTGGAACTAAGTCCACAAAGTGAATGCCTCCATTCATTGGGAGGGTAAAGAGAGAGGACACAATGGAAGAGAGAGAGAAGGAGGGAGAGAAAGAGAGAGAAAGAGAGAGAGAAAGAGAGAGAGAAAAAGAGAGAGAGAGAGGGGCAGTTATGTAGCAGAATATTGTCTTGTGCACAGTCAGTCATCTCAAGGGGAAAGCGCCACCTCTGTGAAGGAGCACCTACCCCAGTGCAGACCAACTATACTTCTGTTGCGAGCTCAAAGAACCAATGTATGTCAGGAACTGCAATGACGAGAATGATTTATCTTCAAATTTAGCATGAACCCCAAAACATCCCTGCAGGGTGGGATAATTCCTTCTTTTAAATACAGAGATTTAAAAAGACCACTATAGCTACTCTGCTATAAAAAAAAACAAAATTACAGTCACATTTGCATGACAATGCCTATACCCCAACTGATTGGGGGCAAATAATTTTTGAAGACAATGGAGGTTCACAGTTGAGATACAGAGTTCCTCCTTGTAGTGTTGTGAGATTGTGCACTAGAATCCTGTGGTTCTGGGTGGACTGAACAGAGGAATTACGTAACTTGCTCGGAGGTGTTAAGGTGTGGTTATTAACGTTGATGACATAATCAGAGTACAGTGTGTGACCATATGCTGAGGAATAAAGACGGCTGTTCCAGAGCTCCGTGTGTGGCGTATTCATTTGCATGCTCCCAGGCTGGGGAGGATGCTACATCTGGAAATGAGTAGGGAATCTGTGCCCCAAAGAAACAATACTGCTGTTGAAGCAGTATGGAGTTGGTGTATGTGGATTCGAACCCCCACTCTAGCCCAGACCCAGGACCTACAGAGGAGCACCTTCAAAAAGCCCACCAGAGTTTGCTAATTATTTAAAGAACCTTACCGGTGACGGAGTGAAGGAAGTGCTGAAGAAAATCTCACAGACTGATGCAATATCATACCGTCAGATTAAAGAAGCATTGGGAACCAAGTTCAATCTGATGCCGAATGTGGACTATGAAAGGTACATTTTCAATCAAGTGAGACAGCAAGCTGGTGAAATGATGGATACGTTTGTTGAGGGTCTTGACATGTTTATCAAACACTGCAAGGTCAGTGAATTCAATTATGAAGAACCATGCACCTTAGAGTCAACTATGGTTGTCTTTCAGACTCTTTCAGACGACGCATGTTGAGAGAGGCAATCAGATTAGAGAAAGTGCTTAAGGTCACGAGGTAGAAGAACGTGCAGATAGACAGGCCATAGTTCGATGCACCCAAGTGGACATCTACAGAGAAGAAAAAGTTGTGTTTCCGATGAGGGTTTTCTTATCCCCATGAAGGTAAATGCCCAGCCATTGGACGGTCTGCAAAATGAAGGAGAAACCAAATGCATCACTGCGAGAAGAGAAAATGGGTCCCAGAAGGTTCCAGAAGCATTCTCGCCATGCCCACAAAGCCAAACAGCAATAACAGTTAGGACAAGTAGAAACCCGACAAAGTTGATCGGTGTCAATTTTATCCTACAAAGGCTCTTCAGCGTCATTATCAAGTGCCAGGGAAGAAGATGGATGTGCGATGATGATATCTGCTGAGGAACAACAGGCACGTAAAGGTTTGGCTGCTTGCAAGAAAGAACAAAAGACAAAGGCTAACCACCAAATGAAACAACTGAATTCATTTGGACACTGCCCCAAGATTACAATAAAATTTAACGGCTGCCCCATTACCTTAATCATCAACAGTGGTGCGTCGATCAACATCATGTCAGTTGAGAATTTCAATAGCCTGTCTCCTGTGCCATGCCTCAACCCGTCAAACACAAAGGTATACACGTGGGTTGCATCTAAACCGTTGCAGAGTCAAAGGTCATTCACAGCGACAATGCAACATAAAGCAGTATCATTGCAAGTGTCAATCCACGTTCTTCAAGGAACTTCATCCAGTGCATGTCTGCTAAGTTTTGCTACAGCTGCTGACATGGGACAGATATCTCTCAATTACACCCTCCACACTCAATCTGAAATTGTGAGTCAGTTTCCGTCATTGTTTCATGGCCTAAGAAGGCTCAAGGCATTGAAAGTGCAACTTCATATCAATGAAGACATTCACCCTATTGCCCAGTGGCATTGCAGAGTCGCTTTTCACCTACAAGAAGCTGTTGAGAAAGAACTAGAAACACTGTTGAAGCATGACATCATTGAGCGCTCCACCAGTCCTACGCCTTGGGTCTCGCTCATAGTGGTGATGCCAAAAAAGGACAGTGGATGTGCTGTCTGCATCTATGTTGATATGCGCAAACCCAACAAAGCAACTGAGAGAAAAAGACATCCTGGTCCTTAAATAGCATAGATGATCATGCAACTGAATGGTGCCAAAGTTTTCTCTGGTATTGACTTGAACAAGGGATAACATCAACTAGAGTAGGATGAAACCTATAGGTACAATACTACTGTTTTGTTGACTCATGTTGGTTTGTTCAGAAACAAAAGGCTGAGTTTTGGAGTGCAGTCAGCTACAGAAACATTTCAGGATGTTATATGGTGTATAATTCAACCTGTCAAGTATGCGTTATTTACAGTGATGACATACTGGTATTTGGGGTAACGCAAAAGGAGCATGACAAGGCACTTACACAAGTGTGCCAGTTACTTGCTGATGCAGGTCTAACTCTGAATGCAGAAAGTGTGAGTTTCACAAGACCAAACTCAAATTCTTGCCGCATATATTCTCTGATGGGAGAATGACTCCTGACCCAGATAAAGTGCAAGCACTGTCAGCTACTTGTCCCACACAAGATGTCACCATGCTGAGATCCGTCCTAGGCATGGCCAGTTATTGCTCAAGGTACATTCGTGACTTTGCTACTGTGAGTGCCCCACTAAGAGACTTGACAAAATGAAATGTCCCTTTCCAGTGGTCTGCTGAATGTGATCAAAGCTTCAAAAGAAAAAAAACATGTGATTGAGAATGCAAAAGAGATGGCCTATTTTGACCATAAGTTACATACTGAGATCACAGTAGATGCGAGCCCGGTGGGGCTGGGGGCAAAACTTGCTCAACATAATGGTCACCCGAATGCTCAGAGATACATTGTGGCCTATGCTAGTTGATGAAATGAAATGAATTTTTTTACTTGTAAAGCGCACTGCTACCCTGAGGCATCCTGGCGCTGAACGCATACCGCTGTGGAACCCTTCCTGGCTTTTCCCTGTGAAATGTCCACTCCTGGGCACCCCCAAGGTGAAGCCAGGCATCCCAGCGCTGGTGGGGCCGTTGTGGAGATTAAGCAAGCTATTGCCCAGAGTTGCAGAGTGGGACCCATGATTAGAATAGGCACCGAGGCGAGAATTATCAGGTCCGAGGAAGTTGAGCCCAAGACCCGCCGAGGCGGGAATTGAACCCTGGTCCCGGGCCAGATCTCTGCATCAGGGTCTGCCGCTCTAACCATTGAGCCACACTTCTCCACTTCAGTTCGACAGTTGATGCCTGTCTGACACAGAACGTGCCTATTCTCAGCCGGAGATGGAGAGTCTGGCTGTAGTGTGGGCCTGCAAACTGTTTCATGTGTTTCTATATGGAAAACGTTTCACTATCATTACAGACCACAAAGCGCTGCTCACAATTTTTGGAAACCTGAAACCCAAGATGCCTTATCACATTGAGAGGTGGGTGTTGCTACTGCAAGAGCACGGCTATGCAATTGTACACAAGCAGGGCAATGATCAAATCCCTGCTGATTACTTTTCATGAATACCACTACATCATCACAGTTCAACATCCAAAAGGGCTGAGGAGTACATTAACTACATTGTGAGGTCCAGCACGCCAGCAGCCCCATCCATTGAACAGAATATTGCTGCTACTAATGCCTATAAGAACAAACTTCTCTACAAAGACATAATCTCAACTCAATCATGGAAGAATACTCAACCTTTTGCTGACAATGTTGAATTTAAAAAAATCAAGCATGTACAGTATGAACTGTCCGTTACCAAGGAAGGTTTTGTATTGAGAGACTTGAGAATCGTCATACCTGAGAGTCTAGGACAGCAAGTCATTGAACTAGCCATGAAGGACATTGTGGCATTTTAGCCACCAAAAGAGCCCTAAGAGACCGAGTGTGGTTCCAGCGCCTAGATGAGCAAGCGGAGAGGGAACTAAAAGAGTGCCATCTTTGCAACTGCCTTTCCCCTATAGTGGCGCAGCATCCATTGACAATGTCTGACTTTCCTGCACAAACTTGGGAAAGAGTTGCAGTTGATTTCTTTGGGCCCTTAGGAAACGGACATCATCTCATAGTAGTCATTGATGAGTATTCATGCTTTCCTTTAGTGGAGGAGTTCTCATCAACAACCCATGACAAGGTCATTGAGCAGCTGGATGACATCTTTGCATCGTGGGGCATCCCTGCCATTCTCAAATCTGACCATGGTCCACTATTCAATAGCAAAGAATTCAAGGAGTTTCTAGTCAGACTAAATGTCAAGCATCAAAAGAGCACACCTCTGTAGCCCCAAGCCAATGGTGTTGTGGAACGATTCATGGGTACCCTGAAAAAGTTAACTCAATGAGCATTGATGGCGGGGATCGAGTTAAACCTGCCCCTGTGTCAATCCCTCCCTGCTTATCGTTCAACTCCTCACTCCACAACTGGTGAGAGTCCTGCCACCTTGCTACTTGGGAGAGCCATTGGTACCAAACTGCCACAGTGTATAATAGACCGATCTGTGAGTGCTTATAAGGTTCGTGTCACAGACACTTCTCAAGAGTGCCAGATGAAAACATATGCTGATCGGCATTGGCAAGCTCAGGAAACAGTCTTCAATGAAGGTGACTGGGTCCTGGTCAAGCAGAAACGAAAGCAGAAACGGGCACTCTGTTTGCTGTCAATCCTCTGAGTGTTGTGACGTGCAAAGGACACATGGTGATGGCACAACGTCCTGGAAATTCTATCACATGGGACACGTCACACTTTAAGCACCTATGTCGACGTTCGTCAGCTCCGGCAATCATGAATGAGGTAATCCCACCTAACAGTCCAGATCAAGCTCCAGAACCTGTTCCATCGGTGCACAATGAGAGTGTGTCTCAACCATCTAATACCACTTGATCTGGCCGACTAGTGTGAGCGCCTCAATGACTTACTAAGGAATTGTAATGTGATTGTTGTTTGTACTTTTTTTTATTTATCAAAGGGGCAGATGTAGTGTCATGAGACTATGCGCTAGAACCCCTGCGGTTATGGGTGGACAAAACAAAGGAATTGCATAACTTGCTGGGAGGTGTCAAGGTGTGGTTATTAACGATTATGACATAATCAGAGTGCAGTGTGTGATCGTATGCTGAGGAATAAAGTTGTCTGTTACAGAGCTCTGTGTGTGGCGTATTCATTTGCATGCTCTCGGGCTAGGGAGAACGCTACACTCCTCACACTCTGCTATAATGCTTAGTTGTATATTGCCCAATACCTATAGTTTTGTCTTCCAATTGAGTCATAATTTAGTAAAGATATTAAATGAATTTTTTTAACTCCTTTGAATAGTTTCCTTAAAAAAGCAATTGAAAATCCTGTATTACAAAGGCACAAAAAATACAATGGTAATCATTGAAATGCCACCTAAGAAAGGGAGACACTGCAAAATGAAATAGGCAAATAATAGGCCCATATCATGTCAAGTGAACACTAAAAATGATAATTTAAGGCATGGCCCTGAATCACAAAACATTTTTGACTAACACTGTTTCAGGTTTGTGGTGGTAAGTTAAGGCAGCTCTTGCTCCAAACGCATTTGCCTAGCGTCTTATGAAAACAGGCTTCTGGAGGTGGTAATATGTGAGAAGAACATTTGTACTTATTTGTTGTGTGGTATTTGGTTGTGTTAGCGATCCGTTCTGTTGTGTTGTATGCTACTATGGTTTTGTGCTGCATTATTGCAAAGTGATTTTGTTGTATTGTCCTGCAGTGGTTGTGTTGCTTTCAGTGCTTAATTTGTAACAAAATAAGTGCCATGGCCCTCATCAGGAGGCCGCTAAAGGTTGCACCACACATTGCACCTACTAGCTCTGCCAATCACATTGCCAACACAACTGCTTACCATCACAGCCTACAAGTGAGACGATTCAGACTATTCAAGGCCCCCAAGCTATAAGAATGGCTTGGGCGACAGGCTATGGTAATTTTTAGAGTATATCTCTAAATTAGACAGACAGTGCCACCATGTGGCAGACTGTCACAAGAACCTGTGTTGACAATTAAGTACAGATGCTGAGCACCGGAAATCACTGGCAAAAATAAAGTACTGGTTGCGTTGGTTTTGACTCTTTATTGTGATGTGCCATGTCATGGTAATCGAGTTGGTTATGTTACTTTGTGTATGTTATTGTGTTATTTTCTGTTGCTCACTTTAGATATGTCAACCAATGCTGCCACATTTCAAGTTAAAATCTGCAACTGCCTAGAAAGTTCCTGTGACAAGCAACCATTAGCCACTCTCTAAGGCAGTAAAATAGCGCTGTTCTCGCTCTTCGACTATTTAAGATAACAGTCAGCCCAAACTGAGGTATAGACTGATCCTAAACTTAGTGAATACAGTGCTACAGCCCATGGTCTCTGACACAGTTCTGAGTTTATTAGTGCCTTGAATAGTTGAAGACCAGGGCCAGCAGTTTTTACAACATTAGACAATGATAGATGATTGTCACTGTAACTTTAAACGAATGTCCTGCCTTTGAGTGGAAATAGGTCAGCATTATTTTTGCATTTTCAAAGTAATTACAAAGCACAATAAAACGCAGAACATTAACATAACATGATATCAAACAAAATAACAACACAAAAAATCATAACACGGCACAGCGAGACAAAACTGGCAAAACGGTATGTCACGCACATAACCACAGTAATTTAGCAACAATTACAACAGCACAAAAAGAATGATGATTTGTGATCTGACCCAGACTCTGCAATTAAGGCATGACCTCTTCTGCATAAACAGGAGGGGTAAGGTCTGATAAAAAAGATTACACGTTGCTGAGTAACCATTGGAAACTTGAAAATAAGTCAGGCATTGACTGCCATATAATGGAGCAAGAATCGGTTGCTCATTTTGCAAAAATATTTAACCCTGAAATGGCTGGGAAAAATCCATTTCGGTGGAGGAAGTACGTACAGCTTTACTCCAGACAGGGTATCAGTGGGGTCTTTTAAACACAATTTAGATATCTGGGCCCCGCTGCTCAAAAATGTCTTCAGGTCTACAATAGTTGGGTGGGGGGAGTAATTGAGTCATGGAGGCAGTCAGTTACAGTTCCTATATATAGAGAGGGTGATACAAATGTTCCATCCAACTACTACCCGATTACACTGCTTGACCCTTCGGGTAAAATCTTTGGCAGGGTCATTTTAGAGAAGTTGGAAGCTTAGGTGAGTGAAAACTCCTTTTTTACCAAAGCACAATTTGGGTTTCGCCCAGGAATGGGTACCACAGAGCAAGCTCAGAATCTCTCCCAAATTTTGGGTAAATATGTCAAGGCCAGGAGAGGGGTCATACACATGGCCTTTATGGACCTCTCCTGTGCCTTTGACTTAGTGGATAGAAATAAATTGTGGCACATCATGGGACTTGCAGGAGTTTGCATGTGTTAAAAAGTCTGCACGACAACACAAAAATGAGAGTACACTACTCCCAGTCAGGCGACCAGACTCCTCCCTATCCAAAGTAGTGGGACCATCTGATTCTTCAAAAATCCCAGTCGTTTTAGGCGGCCAGCGAATCCTTGTTTAGCTTCCCAAAAAATCTAGACTGATTTGCATATGGCTGGGTTCAAACTGGAATGGCATGGTGAGCAAAAAAACGATGGATTTAGGCCCAGATCTCTGTACTGGGGTGAATGTATGACATTGTTCTGTATTCTGTCCATCAATTGTTGTTTTTGCATTTGTCACCCTGAGTGGGACGGGTATGCCCAGACGTGGGTCCCGGGCTCACTGTGCCACTGGATTCAAGCTATCCTGGCTGATGAGGGGTGAAACAGCGAAACCGGTCCTAGGATGCTTGTTTCCGGTCCAGGGAGGACCTGGCTTGGCAGTTCGGACTGGACTGTTCCCATGAGGCACAGGGTCAAGACTGATTTGTATATGGCCAGGTCTAAACTGGGGTGGCATGGTGAGCAAAAGAATGATGGATTTAACCCAGATATTTTGACTGGGGGTGAATGTTTTGATTTGTTCTGCATTCCGTCCATCCATTGTGTGTCTTTTACTTTCTCGCCCTAAGTCCACCAGGTATGCCCAGACGTGGGTCCCGGGCTCACTGTGCCACTGGATTCAAGCTATCCTGGCTGATGAGGGGTGAAACAGCGAAACCGGTCCTAGGATGCTTGTTTCCGGTCCAGGGAGGACCTGGCTTGGCAGTTCGGACTGGACTGTTCCCATGAGGCACAGGGTCAAGACTGATTTGTATATGGCCAGGTCTAAACTGGGGTGGCATGGTGAGCAAAAGAATGATGGATTTAACCCAGATATTTTGACTGGGGGTGAATGTTTTGATTTGTTCTGCATTCCGTCCATCCATTGTGTGTCTTTTGCTTTCTCGCCCTAAGTCCACCAGGTATGCCCAGACGTGGGTCCCGGGCTCACTGTGCCACTGGATTCAAGCTATCCTGGCTGATGAGGGGTGAAACCCCGAAACCGGTCCTAGGATGCTTGTTTGCGGTCCAGGGAGGACCTGGCTTGGCAGTTCGGGCTGGACTGTTCCCATGAGGCACAGGGTCAAGACTGATTTTCATATGGCCAGGTCTAAACTGGGGTGGCATGGTGAGCAAAAGAATGATAGATTTAACCCAGATCTTTTGACTGGGGGTGAATGTTTTGATTTGTTCTGCATTCCGTCCATCCATTGTGTGTCTTTTGCTTTCTTGCCCTAAGTGCGCCGGGTATGCCCAGACGTGGGTCCCGGGCTCACTGTGCCACTGGGTTCAAGCTATCCTGGCTGATGAGGGGTGAAACCCCGAAACCGGTCCTAGGATGCTTGTTTCCGGTTCAGGGAGGACCTAGCTTGGCAGTTCGGGCTGGACTGTTCCCATGAGGCACAGGGTCAAGACTGATTTGTATATGGCCAGGTCTAAACTGGGGTGGCATGGTGAGCAAAAGAATGATGGATTTAACCCAGATCTTTTGACTGGGGGTGAATGTTTTGATTTGTTCTGCATTCCGTCCATCCATTGTGTGTCTTTTGCTTTAGTGCCAAAGCAGGCACCCTTGCACCATAGTGCACGAGTGCCTGCGTTGAGGAAATGATTGTATATGTGAAGGAAGGTGTGCCTTCCTGCACATAAACAATCCAGAATGGCGATTTGAAACTCCTATGTGTGCCACATTGTGCAGCACACATAGAAGTTGCAAATTGTCGTTTTTTTAATGATTGTTTATGTGCAGGACGGCCTTCCTGCACATAAACAGTCATTCATGGCGTTTTGCATAGAAACAGCAAAAACGAGGAGAAATGAAATATTTCTCCTCATTTCCCCATGTTAAGACCAGGTTTTCCCTGGTCTTAATTTTGGCGCTGCCTAATATTTACGCCACCCTTGTACATATAGGGCAACCTCAAAATCAATGGGTGTTGTGGCGGAACGCCCACCCCAACACCCATTGCTCCCCCTTTTCATGCGTGAAAGGGTGCCTTATTTACAAGGCGGCATTAAGCCATGTTAAGTGGCTTAATGCCGCCTTGTAAATAAGGCAAAGCCCCTATCGCCACAGAGACGTCTTTAAAAATAACGTTCCTGTGGTGATGAGGGCTTGTAAATATGCCCCACAGTCTACTGTGAAAGTTTTTTTTACAGCGTGCTAAAAGTGCAACCAATGCCCCTGCAATCTGGATGTACTATGCCTGTTATATCCCTCACCCCTTGAATCCTGTCTCTTATGATTTTTTGCCTAGGACTGACAAGCCAGCAGTTTATCAGATTTGTTTCTAGCGCTATAGAATTACTGTTTTATGCAAAGCTGTGTGTGTTCTGCTTTGCTTAAATGCAGCGCTCTCAACTGTGCCCTCAGTGTTGTGATTTCCCTCCATGTTTTTGTAATATGTGTTCTTTTCTGTTCATTTTCAAAGTCCTTTAGTTGTGATTCTAGTTTTTGGTGGGATTCAGCTCTCAACCTATTAAGTTTAGTGGTATTAGATATAATTTGGTCCCTTGTCACTGCTTTCAATGAATCGCATAGTGTGTCAGTTCCTAGCTCCTCTGTTTTCTTTTATATGGTTCCATATCAGTCTATTTATTTCCTCCTGAAGTGAATTGTCATTTAGAAAATTGATGTTTGACCTCCAATGGCTGTTTACCAAAGGTGTGTTTGGTTGTGCTCTGTTTATTGAGAATGGTGCATGGTCAGATAATTCTATCTGGCCTATCTTTGTGAAAACTACTCTAGAAGAAAGTGAGAATCCAACACAGAAGTCCAGTCTAGCCTAAGCTTTATGTGCAGATGAAAAAAGAACAAATAATATATTGAGAAATGATGTTTTTTCTCTAGATATCGATAGGACCTAAGTCATTTAACTAAACCATGGGTCTTTTTGACATTTGCATAGTTAATTAAAATCATTGCTTACCATTGCTATAAAAATAAAAGAAACCAGTTCTAAAAGTGCCCATCTGACCTTGCCTCAATGCTCATTGAAACCTATCTTTGATGCATGCCATAAATCAATTAAGGCCTTCTTCGTTTGCTAACTTTCCTTCCTTGTTCACTAATATGCCTGTGATTGTAGTTTTGGGGGTATTCTACTGGTTGTTTTTCAGCATATATACATTGAATATTTTATGGGACCCCACTTGATTTGCGTGGTTAATGACCAACCTGAATCATCTGTGATTATTTTCTAAAATGTTACAAGTGGAGAATGCAAGCTGGCTACCCTGCCCTTTTCTGTAACTATTGAGAGGAAAGACCTGTTTAGGGAATCTCCTCGATCATAGGTGGAACACATCATTTTCAAAAAGAAGGGTATCCTGAATTAGACCAATATTGCATTTTATGCTTCGAAGCATATTTAAGACATCTAATAATTAAGCTGATGAAGGGCATTTCAGCTAATTAGTGTTAACATAGTAACAGAATAGAAAAAGAATATGCCACTGTCTATAATTTGAAGGAGCTGCTCTGTGATTTTGTGCTTTGTTTGAAGAGGATTTAGGGGCATATTAGCAAGGGCTTTATCGCCGCTTTAGCTGCACTTTTTGCTGCTAAAGCGGCGATTTTTTTATCGCCCTATCAGCAAGCAGTCACTAACAGGCGTTAGCGACAGCTTTCTGGCGATAGTGGCCGGTTTTCCCATCGACTTGCATGCCAGCGATAATTATCGCTAATGACATGCAAGGTAGGCGTTCCCAACTAAAAGCGACTGGTTTTCCCATCGCCTTGCATGCCAGCGATAATTATCGCTAATGACATGCAAGGTAGGCGTTCCCAACTAAAAGCGACTGAAAACAGTCGCTAACACAACTTCCCCCTATTAGCAACGCAGGCGAAGCGATAAAAAAAGTTGCGCTAAGCGCGAATAGGGCTAGAATTTAACACCTGCTAAAAACATGACTTACCTGTTTGTTGAATGGGAGGTGGATTGTCAGAGCTAAGTCCACCATGGCGTTAATGCGTGAATATCGCTGGATTTCCAGCGATATTCACGCATTTCGCCGCTTTCGCTGGATATTTTATTGCATTGGAGATAAACGTTGCTAATAGAGTGTTATCTCCGCGATAATATCCAGCGATAGGCGGCGATAAAAAAAAACGCGCTAAGCGCGGTTTGCGATAATTATCGCAAGTTGTTGCTAATATCCCCCTGAGTTCTGCTTCATCTTCCCTGTATTGATTAATGTGCTCCATGCAAAGAGCCTAACATCAAAAAGTGAAGGGAAAACATTTTCCTACAATTAAACATTTAGAGTATCCTACCCCTCTTAGGACCGTAACATTGGAAAGTGTTTTGGTCATATAAACTATTCTTGTGGCCCCCTCGCCACATGCTCATGAACCGGCATATAACCACATAGATCTGTAGTTTTACAGTCTCTGAAGTATTTGACAGTCCAAATCTGAGGGTGATGTAGAGACCCACTCCTCCTTTGGATCTCCTGGATATTGTTACTGTCTTTCAGATGTTGAAATATACAAGTATGTCAAGCTTCAATGTCACCAGGTGAGGACTTCTTTTGATGTTTCCAAGACTTAGCTCTCTGCCACATTACAGTGCCACTCATCTGCTCTGTTTGCCAGGACAGGGATTCTCTGGTTACTGCTGTGCCATCTGGTATTTCCAAAATGTGTTTCAATGACCTAGTTGTCACTTTCTTTAATTGCAAATCAAACCTGATGCAAAAGTGGTGAGCTCCCCCATATGGAATTTTTTGGCATTAGGGGGATTCTTTACTGCTCAATTCTCTTCATCTCCTTAGAAGTAAAAATAGATTTGAAATGTTTGACCTTGAAATTACAGCTCAGGGTCTTTAAGGCCCAAAGTGATGAGTTTTTCTGTCTCCTAAAAATGCTTTTGTATAAGTATGTCTGCTGGCTCAATGGATCCTATCATTTCTTTTCCAACTTGGTGGATACGATCAATTTACAGTGGCAGATCTTCTGTCCTCCAAATGATGGTATGTAGTGAGTCATTCACCTTGGCCGGAATACCATGCCCTTCGACACTATGGGGGATTCCTCTAATGCAAATAATATTCATGTGTCATCTATTTTCCACGTCTTTATGTTGGTGTTGGAATTCACTATTCTGTTCTTGCAGCGATAATGCCCTCTCACACATTTGGTGTTGTTCTCTGAATCTATCTCAGTCATTTCCAATGTATATATTCATGCTCTCACTTAGGTAATGTCTTTCATCAGTTGTTTAAAACAGAATTTGAAGTCGCTGTTAATGGTGCTGTTTTACTGAATTTCTTTCCAGGACAAAATGATGGAGGGGGTCTTACGTGATTTCCACTTACTCAACTGTCAATTTGTGGTCTATTGCCAGTTTTTGCGATAAGCTCCTCTAGGTGTCTATGTCTTTCTTCGCCTTATTATTCTGATGTCATTCTTTACTGAAAGTTTGCATCTACTCGTACTTGCAGCCATTCCTCAAATTCAATATCTTCTTGTAGCTACTCAAGAACTGATATAGTGAATAATCTAAATAATATTCTCACATGCCCTGTTATCTGGTAATTCGCACCCCACTGCACACGTGAGGGTCTTTGCAGGGCTTTGCTCAGTCTTTTATACAAGCTTGTGTGAGCAAATTATAGATTATATTTTGTGTCTACTTTCTTGAGAGTCAAATGGCCAACTGAGACTGACAGTTTTTCTGTCTCCCAGACAACATGAAAGCCATAAGGCTGTTACAATAAAGTTTGCCTCATCTTGCTTCCTCTGACCCAGATCCATGGGTCTCACTAGTGAACCATTCCAAATAGTTCTGCACTCATCACACTCTCGCTGTATCTATTTTCTACTTTAAAAACTTAGGCTGATGTGTTGCAGGCAATTCACACTAAACACAATAGTGTTTCTGCCACATGTTAATCACTAGCCAAAGTTCCAGCAGTTCCAGTATCAGCAAGCAGTCACACCCTCTTTTTACCATTTTCCACACTGCTAAAAGCAGTATTAGCTCATCAGACCTACTCAATCCAGCTGCCATTGGCAGCACTGGCACTACACTTTGCCAGGTTAGAGTAAGCTCCCCTTTAGCCTGTCCCAACAACATTTTTAGCAGGAAGGTGCTCCCATTTCAAGTGAAACCTAGAGGACTCCATATTCCTGCACTAATTGTTGAGCATGTAGGGGTCTGAAGCGGACCACTCATACCCCCACAGTTGTTTGCTATGGGAGACTACAACTGCTCGACAAGGTGTGGTGCCTCCTTAAGGCATCACCCACTTGTATTGCTGTGCAGTTAGCAAGTGGGACACTTCAGTGTGTCAGCTCACCGGCATATGCCACAGTGCACTAAGAGACCTCCTCGCTGGCAGCTCTTCAAGACATGAACCATCTCATGGGTCTCCTAGGGACTCCAGTTTCTCCCCTCTATACAAGCAGTTTTTAATGGATGCCAAAGGGTTGGACATTTCTGCCTCTCTACTGGGGTATGGAGAAGCTCCACAAAAACACAGCTACTCCTTTCCCTTGCTGGCCGTGCCTCTGTAACTGGGACGTATTTAAAAGAAGACTTTACTGGAATATGCGCCAAAATATATATGAAACCTCCTTTGAAATTCCAGCAATATAGGTGTAGTTCCATAGATTGCATAGACCCAGAAGTCAGATATATAATTCCATTTTGAGATTTGATCTTTTTAGCATAGGTCACATAAATGCTTGCAATACTGTGTCAATAGGCACCACAAAGCTCAACTTAATATGTAGTGTTAAAGTGTAATTTTTTTAAGAGAGAGGGCTGTAGGAGGTTTGTTATCTTACTGTATGAATCATCTACTGTGTGAGACAGTTTGTGTAAAATGGTAATACAATCCTGTTTGATAGTCTTTCTCACGTAGGTAACAGGAGAAACAGTGGAGAAAGGGTCCTTTGCTACCACATTTAGTGCCTCATTTACAGGAAGGGACACATCCCTGCACTGAGCCAGCGATGCCTCAAAATGAGTTACGAAACGCTATGTCATTTTAAAGCGGAATGGATGCGCCATATTTATGGTATGGCACACCAGGCGTAAGGACCAGGCTACATGAAAAAAAGATTACGCTGATGCGGGCATAATGGCGCAGGGAAAACTGATGTTTCGGCGGGAAAAGTGTCATAAGGCAGATTCGCATCACGTAACGCAACCCAAACCACCTTAGCATCACTTTTCAGTGTGTGAAACATGAAAAAAAGTTTCAAAACTGACAATTTTGTTTTTAAATGGCACACTTCACAGAAGGCGGCTATGAAGCGGGTAGAAGAGAGCAGCAGCCGGGACAACAACCCCAACAACCCCAGCTCCAGCCATGGTTTTCCAGACGGACTCCCAGGGGAAGAGGAAGTGCAACTTCAGTGAGAAGGAGAATGAAATCCTGATCACTGAGGTGACAGGCCACCATCAACTATTTGTCACCTCAAAATGTAAATTAGGAAAGAAAGAGGCCAGTTGGCAGTCCATATTGGTCAAGGTCAACAGCGTGGAACAAGCAAAGACGAAAGTCACAGACTTGAAAAAACGCTGGCATGACATAAATCACAAGACAAATGAGAAACTGGCCAACAACCTGAAGGCAGCAATGCATACCGCAGGAGGATGCCTGGGGCAACAGGAGATCTGGATGCCTTGGAGGAGCTGGTGGCAGCTTGCATCCCAGAGGAGCTGGTGGCAGGATTTCTGGGACAAGACAGTGCAGCCCATGAGGAACAACAAGACCTACAGGGTAAGTTGCAACAACGGGCAATGTGGGCAAAAATCTCATGTCGTGCAGTGCTGCTTGCTAAGTACCAGCGTTCTACTGCGCCGTGTGCAGGGCAAAGGGCAGGGATGTGGTTCATGTACCGTTAAGCATTGCATAAATGTAAGTCACACTGCCTGTTACATGTTGCACAGCTCTTCTGCATGTCCCTTCTCAGCAGACTGCAGATTGTTCAAAATGTGGCCGCTCGCCTGGCCCTAAAAAAAACCTCCTCGTGCCTCGGTAGGACCTTTATTAAAACAGCTTCACTGGCTCCCTATCCCCCAGAGAATTAATGTCAAGCTCGGTTATCTCACCCATAAAGCTCTCTATGGCACGAGCCCCAGCTACCTGGCGGATAAATTTAAAGTCTACTGTCCGAATCGTCATCTTAGATTGGAAGGGAAAAGGCTGTTAGTGGTCCCCCGGTTTAAGAAGCTTAGAACAGGTGGCTAAACTGTTGTCCATCAGGCCTCAAAATTTTGGAACACCCTACCTGTGGACCTGCGTAAATGCTCCAATTTTTTACGCTTTAGGAAACTCCTGAAAACTGCATTATTCAGAGTTTAATTTCTATCGGCACATGTTTGTCTGACTTTCCCGTTATGATAGCGCGGAGATACCCCTCCGGGGGTGATTCCTGCACTTTATAAATCCTATACATACATACATACATACATACATACATACATACATACATACATACTCGAGCTCCGTCATGTTTCTTCCTTCCATGTGTGAAGTGCAGTACCAGTCCACAGTCACCTCTGTAAACTGGCACTTGATGCCTTTGCTGCTGGACCCTTACTTTTAATGACACTTGTGTGGTGCAGGCCTATCAATCATATCTATGAGGTGACTCAAAGCCACCCTGCATGGCTTTGAATGGCCTCATAGGTGTGGATTAAGGCAAAGCAGTGCAAAGCGCTGCCTTGCCTTACACTATGTCAGTGTGGCTTTGCATGGCCTCCTAGATATGAGTCTGCACTGTGAGCTTCCGGAAACAACAAGAAAAGTGACTTTCTGGGGCACACTGGGCTTGGAAATAAGCCCCAGGTGTGGGAGTTAATGCAAGTGATGCACACCAGAGGACTATGTGTGTTGAAACAAAAGATGGTTGTGGCCCCGGTGGGCCTCTGGTAGTGCAGTGCATTGTAGGCACTGGCTGAGCACTTTGGACTGCCACCGTGTGTGGATGGGGATACATTGCATAGGAAGGAGGTGAGAAAGTATATGTGTACAGCAAGGTAGCTTGACAAATGCACATGCACTGCTGTGTCGGACACTGTCACACTTGTGTTGTAGCTGGGAAGGGATGACATAGAGGAGCCCATTGGGACACTACATCCTACATGTGATGTGGTCCTGTGTGAAAGTGTAGCACGTGGCAGGAGGGAGTCTGGAGGCAAATTGTCTCACCATGCCACATATGTCAAATTCGGAGGATGTGAAACAGGGATCTGACAAGGTATAGGAAGAACGAGTTTACCACCACAAAGCCCATGAGTGAGGGATGGTAGGAGGCTGAGGTGGATGGGCCCAGTTATGTGGCAAACCTAGGTAGGTACATGTCACCAATTCCAGCACTACTACCATGTGGGGTTCAGGTTGACCCAGAGCCCTCATAAACAGGCTGGCATGTCAGTCTATTGGATATGATCACGCATATTGTTGGTGTTGTAGGCACATTAGAGTGAATGAAGGATCTTGGTTCCATCATTGTACGTTATGTCCCTGGTCCAAAATAAGAATTGCTAGAGAAGAGATGTACACGTACAAGTGAGGGGGCCTAAGTCAAACAATGTGTGATGCTCAGAAGATAAACTACTCTTGCAATGATGAAATGGGTTGAGCGTCAGTGCTAGCAATCTACATAGTTTGACTGGGCCCATCCCCTCAGAGTTGACTTCTTCCTTGTGAAGTTTCTACACTCTCTTTGGATATACCTTCCTTGCCTCTCCCCAGCCTCCTTTTTAGAATTTTTGTTGCACTTGTCTCCTGATGCCTTTACTGGTCCTCTGTATATTTTTTGACACTTTCCCACATTTGTGACTGAACATAGTTTCTTTCTATACTTCGACTTTTTCATTTCTCTGTGTCATGTAGCACAGAGTTTTTGCTGTGTCCAGTGATGCTTTGTAACCTTTACTCGGGTATGAGTTATTTATGTGCAGTGTATAAATGTGTTTTAAATAATAAAACTAATTTATTATCCTCTCCCGATATTATGCCAACTCTCTCAGGACATATATTTGAATGATGAATGCACACATCTTCATGAGTTTGTTATCAGTATACATTGTATAATCTGCTTTGAGATAATGTCTTATGCTTAAAGTTTGTGGTGTTTAAATGTTTTATGTAGTTACATTTTTTTTTCTTAGCAATTTTTAAACGTGTCTTTGTGCAGGTTCACATATATTGTCTTCTCATGTTTGTAGCCCTGATAAAGTCTTTTTTAAGGTGAAACGCGTTGTCTGCGCTACTTTGAAAAAGCATAATAAAGCAAGTTGAACACATCATCAGCCGAGACCTCTGACCATCTTTTGTGTTACTTGTATGTCTAAATTGACTACTGGCTATAGTTGCCTCTCCACTTACATATAATCTAATTTATGTATGGTCAATGAGCAGCTGACCATTGAGGTGGGCAACACTGTTGTAACTTACTGTCTGTGACATTATCTGGTAGGGCGGCTTTGTAATCCCTGGCTGCTTTCCTTTCTTGTTCAACTGTGTGTGTAATGAACTCATGAGTATACACCACTCGCAAAACAATAATAAGAACATGCACTCACACATTCCTGCAGTGTATCAAGATTGGAAGCTGTGTAGAGGTGTGCAGGATATGTGGGAAATACAGAACCCCTGGCCACATGATTGCACAAAGTGCATGTAAAACAGCACAACAAGGCAGAGTGCCGTGGTGTACTGTGTGAAAGGCAGACTGCAGGTTCATAACTAATTAATGTCCCAAGCCACATCACTTTCACTGGAGCGAAGGGCTGAGTACTGGTCACAGGGAATGCAGGCTCACTGGGGATTAACTGCAATGTGCATAGTAGTGGTGTCAATATGTCCAAATACATGGGGACGTATTACAAGCCCAGTGCACCACTAAAACTTCACTTTTTATTATGTTGCGGCCATGCACTGGGCTTACCCATATCTACAAGGCCACGTAAAGCTACCCTGCGTGGCTTTTCTTGGCCTTGTAGATATAGAGTGACGCAATGCCGCGCAAGTCGCTGTGTTGTCTCTCACTACGACGAGGAGGCATGCAATGGGCGTTACCGTGGGTGTTCCCACGTAACACTCATGGAATTTGACACATTCACAGATTTACATCAAGCTGGAAAGAAAATCGCCTCCATTGATTGTTTTTGTGCCCGAAGGTGCCCCTTCCTGCACAAAAACAATCATGGCAACCATGCATACACCATTGCACAATGGTGCAAGGGTGCCTGCGTTGCTGCATGGTAGACATTTCTGCCCCAGCGCTGTGGAATAGGACAGGAATGTGCCATATCCCATAGATATGACACATTCCTGTCCTTTTCTTTTGACGTAGGGACACACAGCAGGCAAGCTTGCGGCACTGCCCTACACCAAGTAATGCCCTGAATGTCAACATTTTAACTTATGTAAACAACTGACATGGATCACCATCAACATTAATCATTTCAATTCCAGAGGATGTACCACCAACTTGTGAACAGCATGTCCTGGACAAGGATGACAGACTGAGGGTGACAGACTGCCCACCCTCAACCAAGACACCCTCCAGCAAATAACCCTGGGCGGAGTTCGCGTAGGCGCGCTACGTGGAATTTCGCGAAGCTGCAAAAAAACTGTGCGAGCTACGCAAATTTCCGCGAGCGTGCGGAGTTGCTTGTTACGCCCGTTCGCGATGCGTTCTTCCTGTTCGGGAACGCATATTGCTTGTTCGGGGATGCTTTTTGTGTGCTCGGGGGGAAATATCGCGCGAACTTCACCACGCGGTCGCCAATGGGCTTGGTCATCTTGTTTTTCACTTTTTGCTATGGTTCTGGGCCTCTTTTTCTATCCTCCCTATATCTTTTCAATCCTTTGTTCCTAGAAACTTTTTTTTGATCTTTTTTATTTAGTATCTATCCCTCTGTATTCCTGATTGTATATTTTGCGTTTTTTCCTACTTTTGTGTGTTTTTACTGCGTTTTTCACTCTTTTTCTATTACTTGCTTTTTTCATTTCTTTTACTTACTTTCTTAGTTCCTACCTTTTCTTTTCCGCCCCCGCCTACCCAGAACCATGGCAAAGGGCCAGGCGAAGAATAAGAGGAGGGCTCGGAGCGTGAGCCGCGACCGCCTTCCTTGCGGAAGGTGGCGCCCACAAGGGGTGCAGGCACGGGCCTTGTTCAGTGAGGCGGAGGTAGCCGCACTGTTATTTTTTATCCAGCGCCACCTCCCCTTAACCCTGGCCGCAGGCGGCAGGCCTGGGTCCGGGTACGGGCTCCGGGAGCATCACCGGTGGTGGGCAAGGGTGCGCCGGGCAGTGTTTCGCTGTTCTGGGGTCCGGCACACCCATAACCAATTGACGCACCGGTGGTCCGATATCCTGGACCGGGAGCATGACCTGCTGGACCTGCTAGGTGTTGAGATCCCGGGGCTTGGTGAGTAGTTTATATTACTATGTTGTGTTCTTCTGTTCTGTGTACTGTTATTGTGTGATTGTTACTTCCAGACAGGTGCTCGGCGCTACTAACTAATCGTACTTGTTTGCAACTTTGCGCTCACTTGGGCTGGTTATGTAAGAGAGGTTAGAGAATTTAAGTTAGGTAGGTAATCCACATAGGTAAGACTCCAGTCCTTTCCCGTGTCCTGTCAGACTGCCCTGTCTCCTGTCACTAAGATAGTGGTAGTAGTTAGTTAGTATTATTTGGTAATTTAGCGGCCTGCGTCGTGACTCGTGACGTGTCCTCTCACATGACTTCAGTCTAGAACCTTTTGTAGTTCTTATAGTGAGTGGAATAGCAACCAACCAATTTGGTGTATGCAATATGCAAACGTCCATCTATGCATTAAGAAGAATAAATGCAGACTTAGTAATTGGCCCGTCAAAGAGGGTTGTTGGAGTTGAGACTGAGAGATGATTGGGAATGAGATCTGAACTTAGAAGCAAATATAATTTTTGTTGCAATTCATTCCAAAGTCAGGAATAGGCGGGCTAGGTATGTTTAGGATTCAGGAATCGGAATTGAACTGTGGAATAATAATGATTGGATGGTACTCGACTGCGATACATACTAGTTGACTACTACTAGTCGAATAAGTTGATCTGATTGATTTAGCATAGGTCAATGTTATTGCAATTGCTGTTTCCTGTCTAAAAATATTTTTAGAGCAATTATGTTTATATATTTAACACAAATAATTTTTTGTCTCTTTACATGATCAGCATCCAGGGGCAAGAAGAAGACTGGGGCAGCTGGCAGTGCAGCAGGTGCGGGAGCTGGAGGGGCCTCCCAGGAGCAGCAGGAAGCAGCCTCAGGCACAGATGGCTCTGCTGCTGGCTCCAGTAAGTCCTCCTGGTGTTGTAATATATTAATATTTACCTAACGTTTACCGCTCTAATATTTCCATTTCCTAATTTAAATTTTTCCAAAATCCTCTTCAATCAATCTGTTTCTAAATTCTTGTTTTTGCTCCACCATTACCTACTACTAAGTACTACTACTAACATTGTTTCTTCTAGTGTCTGTTTTTATTTTTACATCAACTCAAACTGCATCTGACTAACCTCTGCTCTGACTCTGTATTAGACAGTCTGTCTGTAGCTTGCTTTCTTCTGGGTTTCACTGAGCTTTCTCTCTCCCCTTATGTGGATTGCCTAGTAGTGGACACAGACTCAGAGAACCCATTGGTTCTAGGCTAGTACTAGTAAGTACTCCTTACTACTACTAGTAGCACTAATGTGCTGTGCAGACTGCAGATTGCATGCCCAAGACAAGTAAGGTATATCCGCAGGTTTGTGAATTGTGAGATGAGAAGGCTTTAGTTTCTTTTACTGTCTCATCATGCTCAATCAGTAATGGTGGTCACTCACATTGGACAGGAGCAGGACCCCCAAAGTGGTGTATTTGACTTTTTCTAATCCAGGCCTAATACTTTTTTTAGTAGCAGCAATTGATAGTGAACACTGAACAACTGTTACCGTGTACCATGGCTGGAAGGAAGTATATGAGAGGAGTAGGAGGACGGCACCATTTTCCAACTAAGAGAGACCTCATGTCCGCCCAGTTGGCCACTCTTTCTTCTTTTCAAAAAATGAGATGCACCATAGCTCTAGTCACTGAGTCCAGTCCAATGGGTTGCCCTCTTCTTGAGAGGCTTTTCAAAAATTGCCACCAACAAAATGCCCAACCGGATATTATTTAGTTATTTTTAATAGGACATACTGTCTACTGTACTCTAGTATCCGAATTGTAGATAGTGATGTGTGTGGTGTATATGTATTATTAATTATGTATTTTCAATCTTGCTAATGAAAAAAATAAATAGGGGAGGCGTATATGGCATCTAAAAAATGGGAATTTTGTTTTTCCAGGCGTACCGACCACCAGTGCCGGGGTCAGCGGTGAGGGCCACCATGCCACTCCAGAGGGAGCGGATGTGGCAGCCACAGGGGGTGAGCCAGCAGCAGTGGCGGGCAGTGGTAAGTCATATTCCTTACTTATTGAGAATGATGAATACACTTGCTGCAAGGGTGTACACTCAGTACTAGTAGTACACTGTACTTCTGCTGAGGCTAAGTTGTTGCTTGTGAACACTGAACAGTTGAAGAAGACACCCTGGCCTTTACTTAAACATTAGCATTAGCGGCGGGGTTTGAGTAACTAATGGCATATTCTATCTTCAACTCAGCAAAGACAGTTTTATGACGAAGACAAACAGTCAGACGACATGTATGACTGGCAGAGAAGGATGCGTGGGTGAAGGAAGGGGCCCCGGGATGCATAGGTGGCAGATGAAGATGATAGGATAGGCATAGGATGCATGGGTAGTTGAAGGATGGGTGAAAAGGTAAAAGAGAAAGCAGAAAGGATGCCTGTCTGGGTGGGTGAAACTGTATGGGTGAAAGGAATCCTCCGGGGGGGGTTTGAGGGGTCAAACTCTAAGGCAAGCAAGGACGCATGGCATGGGTGGTGGTTGGTTATATCTACATGTATGTTGTTGTCGGTGAAAGCCAGTTTATGATAGCCATATTTGGATGGATGGATGCCTGGATGGCATCATAGTAGGTGAAAACAGAGTCAGACTGGATGAAGAGAATGTAAAAGAAAATTAAACCGTGCCTGAGTACCAAAGCCAAGGGTGAAGAAGATTACGAATAAAATAATAATAATGCTAGAAGAGCAATGCACTGAATGTAAATGAAAAAACAAGCCCTGGGAAGAACAAGGACTGTTATTTGCAAGGTTTTTGATTCAAAGGTTTGAGGTTGTACTTGTATTTCAGAATGGAATACTCCCTTGACTCACAGTAGTTTGCAAGCACAACATATATATTGTGCATGACTAAATATTTACCCTACCCATAATTGCCTCCCTCCGACTCCGTCCGAGGCCCACTTCCGCTCCAGTCCCCTCCAGGGACCTATCGGCTGCATGGCAACTAGTACTTACAAATCACTCAGTATGTCATCATCATCACGTGAGTGACATGATGTTGTGCCGCCTTTTCTCATCATCCATTAGCATGTGATCATTAACCATCATCATGTGCCTTATTGCAGTAGTGCAGTCAGGGTGAAAGTGAAATTGTCTGAGCATTTGCCATTGATTTAACAGAGTATGGCCCTAATGGAAATATATAATTGTGTAGTACAGCTGCCCACATGCAGACAGTAGTAAAGTACATGAGTCTGCGACACGAGTATGTCTGTCTAGGGCACAAGCTGACTGAGCTGGCATGCCTACAAGATTAATTGTGCTAAACAAGAGAGAGAAAAAGGATACTTCTACTCTACTCCATACTTAGTGCCTGAAAGTATAATCATCACATCCAAATCTTAGGGGCAGAGGAAGGGAAGTGAGGAGGAGAGGAGGAGAGGAGGATACGACAGCTGCTAGTGCTAGTGCTACTACTGTGCCACTATAGTTTTTATGTGTGGACTGTAATTTAATTTTGTGTTACTGTTTTGCTAAGACTATTGGTTACAAAAATTCTCTTTTTTTTCCTTTCTTGATATAGCTACTACTTCCCAAACCACTAGGCAGGAGTTGGCGGCCAGGGCCCGGCAAAGGAAACTGGAGGCCATCCGGGATGAATATCGCCAGCTGGTTGTCCTGGCGGAGGACGAGGAGGAGGCGGCAGCTGCAGCTTCTTCCTCCAATGCCCCGGGGCCCAGCCAGCCCCCCGTGCCTCCGGTGGTACGGCGCCGTGTTCTGGCAGCCGCCCGCCACCCATCACCATTGCCAACATCTACTGCTGCCCACCCCTGTTGTTCCTGCAGGAACTTTCGGTGCCGCGTGCTCCTCAGGGTGGCGCACCTGGAGGCCAAGCTGGAGGAGGTCCTAAAAAGAACTAGCCGGCACCCCCGCCGCTAGACGTCAGACTCATCATTCATCATCACCGACCTCAGTCTTCTTTGACTCTTGCCCCTTTTTTAATCTTTTTTTTGGTGGGTGGGATGTTGGGACTAGTTGGGGAACCTTGAGGTTTACTTTTTCTTGAACTAACTTGGACATGGACATTTATTTAATTTACTGGACATTGGTTGGGGTTAGGCAGAGGGGTGGGTCAGGTGTTGTGGGTTTTTCTTCTAGTATATATTTGTTAAGGTAATAAATGTATTATAGTTTTCCAATACACATGATATGATGCAAATCTTTTCTGGGGAGGGGGGTTACTCTTTTACATCACCGTGTTTGTTTTTGTTTCCTCCATTTGCTGCAGGGCCGCAGCCAGTTTTTGAAATCTGCCAATAGTGTAGCACACCGACAGATAGATGCAGTACCCTCACTTGTCCTACTACTGTCAGTCTCTCCTCCTAGTCTATGCATTCTTCAACTAAAACCCCTTTGTAGTATGTACTCGGAAGGATGTGGGTGTGTGAATTAATTAATTTTCATAGTATATACATTATTGACTCCCCCACACTTCTTCTCTTACCTGTGATTGATGTTTAGGCGAAGCAATAGCTGCATGGTGATGGTTTGGTTTCCTAAGGTGCCATGGTGGGTGGTGGTAGCAGTAGTAGACAGTTGCATTTGCAAAAAAAGAAAATGAGACAAGTCAGTCACCTGAGGGAGACTAGGGAACGAGTTGTAGAAGTACTGTAACTAGTAAGTACACAAGAAGAAGACTGCCAAACAAGAAGAAAGTGATGATGAATGATATTGATATTAGTTATTTATCAATGGGGTAACCCAGATACGTGCAGAACCTGGGGATAGGTACGTTAAACGAGCAGTGGTTCTGCCACAAAAGAAAAATACAATATTCTCCTCTTAGGTCCACACAGACGGTAGGACATAAATGAATGAAAAAATAATAAAGAAAGTCTGTCAAACCACTGATTTTTACAAAATCAAACCCAAGGAGTTGACCTCTGGCTTCATGCGCTCCTCCAGGAGGACGCTTCGTCAGTATACTCTGAGCGCGTGAAGCCAGAGGGTCCAAGGAAGTAATAATACACCTGGACATTGACAGATTGCATTTTTCGGAGGCTGCGGGCCCCTGATTATCCCAAAAATTCCAACCATTGTGGAGTGCGATAAGACAATTTACCCCGAGCGCATGGCGCCGGAGATTCCTAATGAGCACATTGTGCCTTTCGTCCTGGTAATTGATTAACCAGTGGGAACTAACAGCACAGATCGTAGGAACTGTATACTCTTGCATGAGGGGGACTCCATTCGTTTAAGGCACATAAAGTTCACCCTGCACTGTCGGCAAGGTCAACTCCTTGGGTATCTCTTTGGAACAACCAACAAAGGCGATACACAAATATTGTTCTCAGTCCTGATGAAGACCCCATATTGATGTTTCATTCACACACAATCCTAAGGGGTCGAAACGTCAACGTATATATAAACCAAGCGTTGCTGCCCAATCAGACCACTATATATACAAAAGGACTAACTATAGGTCTTGTTGAGGGTGTCTCATCACGAACATCACGCTGTGCTAGATCAACTATCTGTTATATGTAATATTGGTTTTGTTTTCAGCTGTATTGTGATATATATGTAAAATACTCATTATTTTATTTTCTCACCTCCCTTGTATTTCATTTTTGTAAAAAGTGCAGTTTGTTCAATTATGTTTTTGTGTATATGTCTTGTGCTTTTTCACTTAATTCCAAAAGATTCTCTTATAAAACCTAATCATACTATTTCTGATGCTATTGGTTTGATTTTGTGAAAATCAGTGGTTTGACAGACTTTTTTTATTATTTTTTCATTCATTGATGTCCTACCGTCTGTGAGGACCTAAGAGGAGAACATGATATTGATATTAAGCAATGCTAAAGTAAAATAAAACAAAATGGTGGCAGGGATAGCCTAGTACAAGTTAAAACAAACTGAAGTGGTGGAATTGACCTATGAATGAAGTGGACAAGAGTAACCTTTAGGGCTGGAAGGATGATAAATCCATGACGGCAATTAATAATAATGGATTAATATAATTATGTTCCTCTGGAAAAAAAAGAGAATAGCGAATACTACTGAGCATGGGTGGGCAACTGGGCACTGGGCAATGTAATCTGTTGCCATTGTGGCCGACCAGATATATATATATATATATATATATATATATATATATATATATATATATATATATATATATATATATATATATATATATACTTAGAGCAGAAGAAGATCCTCGCCCTACCTTGAATTAGTGTTGCTTACTTGCTTTCACCACATCCGCCCCAGCAAGTGTGTGATCAATTATTGTTGTAAATTTAATTTAGTCATACCTCGATAAATCACACAGCCTGGGGGAAGAGGGTTAGGGTTTGATGAATGGTTGGGAAGGGGTATTTGAGGGAAAGGTTTGACAAAGACAAACACTACACATGGACAACACACAATCTTGGCAGACAACCATCATATTCATAAATCTGTTAAGGGAGAAAAAGGAAATGCATGCATGATGTGGTTAATGATAAGTAGTACTAAGTAGACTAGCAGACAGTACAGGGCAGCAGTATATTATTAATTATCATTATTATGCAATTGCCTTGCCTGTCTGCCCTCAGAGAGACCCAAATTACATACATTTTATTTATTTAGCAAACATAATAAACAACAACACACAGTCGTAATGATTGAAGAGAAAAACTGAATCAAATAAATTAAGAGATGATGAATGATACTAAGTTACTGTATGTTATTATCCTGGTCAAATTGGGAAGTTGCATCTCTGTATTCCTCTTGGTCCTCCCTTCCATGGATGCTCCATCCATCAATCTTGGGTGCCACTGCCGGCCTGGCGGATGCGTATTGGTAAGGTAAGTGTGAGTTGTTTTTCCCAGTATAGCACAGGGTAAAGGCCTGTAAGTGCAGATGGAAAAACAAAAGGGATATTGAAAAATCAAGGAGAAAAAAAATGCCTAAATTACGGATGAGTGCAACAAGTACACTTTCAAGGCAGCATGGCTAAATCATGTCTACTCTGTTTCCAGCATTAACCAGGCTACAACAACAACAGGACAGAGCAGGCCCATGGCACCCACCCAACCTCCACTTAGCTTAGATTTTGACTGAGCCAGACAGAGCACACATATACAGCAACATAGCATTTTCCAAATTAAGTAACTAAATCAATGCACCGCTGTCAGTCATACCACTACACTCAACTCCACCACTACACAGACATGTAGGTCTGCAGTGGTTGTTGACTTGTTTACCTTTTATGCCACTTCATGAAACGCCCCGAGTTATTCCATCAATCATCTCCGATCCTACTGACTGACTGCGAAGAGCATAGTATGTGGTCATCATCATCATGGTGTCCAACTCAGTCTGTAGTGTACCGAGTGAGTCCAGATTCCATATTAAAAAATGCAATGGATCGGCCTGCAGTAGAAGTACAATTTTGTTATTAAATTACAAGAAGGGAAACATTGACTTGAGTCACTTTTAGTGTGTAGATTAAATACTAGTACACTTCATGCACAACAACAACACAAACACCAATCACTCAGAGTCAGCGTCCAATGCATGCCATCATTACCTGTTCTCATCTTAAGGGGCAGTCCCTCTCGGCTCGGAAAGGAGAAGGATAGCTATAGTCATGTTCTTTTGGAGGGACTCGACGAGGCAAGCACACATTTTTTGTACTATTCTCTCCATCCAATGTCTGGCTTGAGGGAAATGGATTTAGGGCGAGTCAGGATGGATGGAGCAGGACTCGGAGGAGTGGACTTCTTTAATAATAAATGCACACAGTTGCAACTCCAATACGGTAATAAAAAGACAAGACGGTGGTGATGGATTTGTTGTGATTCGAACCAGAAAGACAGAGACACACACAAATAATAAAAGTAAATAAGGAAGAAAGAAAGTAACAAGTTGAAAGCCTAGTTGTCAGGGAAGTAGAGCTCGTCCTCAAACTCTGGTGGTTCACCCAGAAGTAGGTCATCTAACACACTACTTCCGTCACCTAAGTCACTGTCCTCCTCTTCCTGCTGTGCTTCAGGTATGGTGTAATCCGGTGGTATAAAGTGCTGATTCATTTTGATCATGGTTAACCTCTCCACGTTTTGGGGCAAGAGACTGGTCCTTTTCACTGTTACAATGGCACCAGCAGCACTGAAAACACGCTCAGAAGAGACACTTGCGACAAGGCAAGCCAGATAGTTTATCGCCAGCCTGCTGAGCACTGGCCAATGGCGACTTTTCCCATACCAATACAGCAATGGGTTTTGATCAATGTAGACCTCTGTTGGGTCATCCAGATAGGCCTGGACCATCCGCTCAATGGTCAGGGGTGCTCCGCTTTGCCCGGCCTCTTTTGCCTTTGCATTTGCATCAGCACTGGACCTAAGAAGCCCTTGATGTAGAAACCATTCCTGTGCCGATTTTACTGGGGCTGATGATCCTGTTCTTGCTGTTGTTGATGTTGCTGGTTTTGACTGCTGTGAGCCAACTGCACTGCCCTCAGGCTCTGAAGTTGAACTTGACGCCAGCTGCCCTGCAGTACTTGTTGTGGGGTGGAGTAGCGTGCCTCTAATTTCCAGCCGGTCTTTTTCAAAGAGACTGGCTACCGCAGCTATCCAAGTTTTGTACTTGGCAGCATCCACTTCTGAAAAAGGAATCAATGTGTTAGTGTTCAGTACTGCTTTGTACCGTGGATCCAGAATTGTGGCAGAAATGTAATGGTTGGATGACACAATCTCAGTTTGCACCCTTGTATTTTCAGCTAAGCGAAGGGATAAGCTCTCCACCAACTCCTATGCTTCTTTTTTTTCCTCCACACCTGCGTACATTGCAGACACCCCCTTCAGCTGTTCCTGTAGGATGTGCAACAATGGGATAGCTTGGCCCATAGTACAGTCCTCCTTGCTGACTTCACGGGTGAAGAGCTCGAAAGGAAGTAGCATCTCTGTCAGGCATTTAACTAGGCCCCATTGGTCCATCTCAACGGTCATGCCTTTCACAGTAGCATCCCCTAGTCTTCGCATTACATATTCATTGACTGGTCTGTACTGCTCAAACAGACAGTCAATCATGTAATATGTTGAGTTCCAACGTGTTGGCACCTCCTGGATGAGTGCTTTAACTGGCACTCTATACTCACATTGAATGATCCTCAGCTGCTTCCGGGCTTTAAAAGAATGGCTGAAATGTGTGCATATTCTTCTGCAGGTGGTCAGTAAGTTGCTGACTCGGTATTCTTTTTTCAGAAAGTCTTGAACAATGATGTTAATGCAGTGCGCCAAACACAGGACCGTGAAATAGCCACCATCACCCATGGCCTTAACTATATTACTGCCATTGTCCGTGGCAACAAAACCAATGTTGAGCCCTCTTGGGCGCAGCCATTCAAAGACATTGCCGTTAAACTCTTCCAAAATGTTTGCAGCAGTATGAGATTTCTCCATGGCGAACATGGCTACAGTTGCATGTTTCCGAGTGGCATTAAAAATCTCAGCAGTGTCAACACCTACAGATATCTTTTCTCTAACCCCCACAAAAGAGATCCAGTGTGCAGTGATGCACATGTAATCAGTGGCTTGGCAACTGGTCCACATGTCTGTTGCCATGTGGATACTGTGAACAGCACTCTGCCACAAATCTTGTCCAAGCAATTCCAGCACGTCGTGGTGTAGTGCTGGAACAGCAACTCTGGCAAAATAGGACCGGCTGGGAACTTTCCATTTTGGGCAGATGGCTGTCACAAATTCAAGAAAACCCACCCCTTCCACAAAAGAAAAAGGGAGAAGGTCCAGCGCTAACATTTTAGCCAGCTTCGCATTGTACAAACGTGCCATTGGGTGGTTGCGTTCAGTACTGCCCCTCCGACCTAAACATGCTGAGAATGGTAGGCTGGATTTTTTCCTTCCTGGTGCCACTGATGCAGGTGACTTCTTGACGCCAGATGTTGTTAGGCTCAACGCCGCACTTTTTTGTTGTTGCGGTACTCTGTTGCCTTGGTGTCTCACTCTCAGCCTGACTGTTATGTTATGTTAACTGGGTACTTGTAAAGCGCGCGGCTACTCCGTGGAGTGTCCCGGTGCTGGGAAAAGACCCTGTAACACAGACCAGAAAAAAACATCAGAGCTAAGACATGTCAGGCTAAGGTTGAAAAAGCCATGTTTTTAGTTTCTTTCTAAAGGGAGCAGCTCCTGAACTTGTCTCAAAGAAAGGGGCAGGCTGTTCCATAGCCGTGAAGCCACCACTTGAAAAAATCTGCCACCCACCCGGGAGAGCAGAAACTTAGGAGTAGACATCAATAACTGTGCAGAGGACCTCAAGGTCCGATGCGGGACATAATGCTGGACCCTCACTCCCAGATACGGCGCCCCTATCTTGTAGAATGCCTTAAAAACCAAGACTAATGCTTTAAACTGAATCCTTTTGTAAACCGGAAGCCAGTGCAATGAGGCCAAGAGAGGAGTTGTTCGTGTCCTGGCGCCGACCAAAAAAATTGCTCTGGCTGCCGCATTCTGGACCACTTGTAAGCGGCCAAGTAAATAGTCAGGTAAGCCTAAATACAGGGCATTCACATAGTCCAGTCTAGATACCACCAGGGCCTGGACTACTGTCCTCCTGTGTGAGACCGGAAGAAGTGGAAGAAAGTTTCTTATCATTTTCAGTAATCCAAAACAGGTTCCTGCCACAGATTGGATCTGAGGCCTCATCGACAGGTCAGCATCCATCTTAACCCCAAGATTTTTCACGATACTGACTGAGGAGGCGGGGGGGACATATCTTGTGGCCACCATTGATGCCAATCAGTACATGGGTGGGAGCCGAAGAAAATACTCTTACTCTTGTGCCACTGAGATGTTGCTGAGGCTGATGAGGATGTGGGCGGTACCACTGCACTGCTGGGGACAGGGCTAATTTGTGTTCCAGAGAAAATGTATCCTTCTTGTTCACCTTCCACCGCGATCGTATCTTCTACTTCTTCATCACCACCAACAGCAATGGGTGCAGTTTTACTTTTTTGGCCTTTAAGGTGTTCCTCCCACTGGATCAAGTAGTGTGTTTTCAGACGGGTTATTTGGCCTCCGGTACCATAGTTTGTACCAAGCTTACCCCGACTAACACCTTTTTTACAAATGGAGCATATTGTTACATTCTCCTCCTTACTGCTAACTGAAAAGAAGTCCCAAACTGGTGAGGTGAACTTTCTGGAGCTGCTGGAGGTGCCACTTGCAATGCCGGATGAACTGGAGGGTGGGCGTGGAATTTGACTCTGTGCACTGCCACTACCTACTTCTACTGAGATGGTTGTGCTGGATGTAGGTCGCTGCAGGGCCTTTGCAAATGCAAATATGGAAGCTGGAGGTGGTGTTGGTGTTACCTTTGTTGATGGTATCAGTGCCACATCCCTCACAGCAATTTGGGATGGGGTAATGTCGGTCTCCACTGGGGCAGGACTGATGTCCATGATGACTGGCTCGTCATCATCCTCCTCTTCTACATCTTCCTCCATAACTCTAAGGCTTTCTGGAACCTTCCTTTTCCCTAGCCTTGTCTTGTGGCATCTGTCACCCTCAGACTGAGGTGGTGGCTTCCAAGTAGCATCTAGATCATCAGAAGGGGGGCTTGCAGAAGAACTCGATGGACTAACCCTCCTTTTCCTTGCTGGGGATCTGGAAGACAATGGATCTTCTGAAAGAGTGGCTTGCTCTTCTTCCTCTGCAGGAAGCTCGATTTCCTGAACTGCCCCTACTTCGGGAGGAACAACTACCATTGTGGGAGGTGGTTGCAGCTGTTGTTGTCCACTTATCTGAGTTTCCTGCGTTGATTGGGTACTACTTTGCGATAAGTCAATTTCAACATCGCTGCTCGTTGGCATTGTCATGATGAGACTGGATGCCTCTACGACAGACATGGGCTTGGGCCTAGGTTGGTGGGGTGGGTCCACTGATGCGGGGTGCTGCTCCCAGCTTGATCCCCAGACACCGCTGCTGCAGGCGCAGTTTTTGGTTTCCCAAAAAAGATCTTGGTCGGCACACCAGAAGTGGTAAGTGGCACTTCCTTCTTCTTCTCACTGGCAACTTTCTTGGTACTGGAGGACCTGTTACCTTTCTTTGGGGCCATCTTCTTCAGATGTCAGCAGCACGCAGTGGAACAAGTTGAAGAGATGTCTGTGGTCACACGTCATGTGACGTCGTGTGCAGCAGGACTTCTGTCTGGCAGTACAATGTGGGATGACGACTCCTCCTCTTTTGTGCACCTAAATGCAAAAAAGCAAGAAGAACATCAGTGAAACGTGGCATTTATTGTTGTGGTTCAATTTACTAATGTACAAACAAACAAATATAATATATAACTTAGTGTGTGGTCAAACTTGTTAGTGTTATTATTAATATTATTAAATTGTATTAACTCAGTTATTAAAAAAACATAACAACAGTGTAGCCATTTGTGAGAATTTGACAACAAGGGCTTTCATGGTGTACTGTGTACACTCAGGAAGGATAGGAAAGAAGAAGAACAAAAACAGAAATATAAATGTATTGGAACCTGTTTGGCATTGTGAATGTTATTGTGCATCACGTGGGATGCAGCATCATTCAGTAAGCTGCAGCTGGCAATGGGGATGGAAGCAGTAAGCCAAGAGGAACAAAGGAAAGACTTGCAGGCCCATGGCAAAAGCAGCACACTAAATACCACCACAAAATGGCCACCAGCCACATGGTTGGTCACTCACACAACAACAAGCAGGAGACCTGTAAAACAATTAACTCAAGCAGGCCTATATGGCCATTGGCAAGACAAAGGAGGCATGCTAAACAACACAGCTTTAATGCAACAATGCAAAAACAAAACTCCACAGGGCTAAAAAAGGTTTGCAAGTTACACAACAACCACACCACACACAACCAACAAAGGCATTTATTTAACACACACGAAAAAAGTGAAATACCCCAAAAAAAACATTTTGCAATTCAATCCAATGCCATCCATGCCCTAAATGATGTTTAAATTCAACAGACACCACAGAAACAGTTGTTTCATGCACCCATGAGTAGCTCTCAGCCTACTGGCTGAAAAAAGGCCTATTGGCAGACTAGGCCACATAGTGAAGTGAATCAATTCAAATCAATAATATTGCAAATATATTAGAAAATGTAGTGAACTGTCCTGCATTTTTGTGCTGGGTAAAAAGAAAAAAAATTGCATGCAAAACAACAACAAGGGCAAGGCATGGCCACCACAAAGAAAGCTTGCAGGTGTATGGCAAAAGTACACTGGCTGCCTGTACAAAATGGCCACCAGCCACATGGCCAGGCCACCACAACAACAAGAAAGGGAAGACAGACAATGCAGGCCTATGGCAAAAGCACATTGGCTGGCTTCACAAAATTTCCGCCAGCCACATGGCCAGGCCACAACAACAAGAATCAGTAAGCCAAGAGGAACAAAGGAAAGACGTGCAGGCCTATGGCAAAAGCAGCACACTAACTACCACCACAAAATGGCCACCAGCCACATGGTTGGTCACTCACACAACAACAAGCAGGAGGCCTGTAAAACAATGAACGCAAGCAGGCCTATATGGCCAGACAAAGGAGGCATGCTAAACAACACAGCTTTAATGCAACAATGCAAAAACGAAAATCCACAGGGCTAAAAAAGGTTTGCAAGTTACAAAACAACCATACCACACACATCCAACAAAGGCATTTATTTAACACACACGAAAAAAGTGAAATACCCCCCAAAAAACACATTTTGCAATTCAATCCAATGCCATCCATGCCCTAAAGGATGTTAAATTCAACAGATACCACAGAAACAGTTGTTTCATGCACACATGAGTAGCTCTGGGCCTACTGGCTGAAAGGCCTTTTGGCAGACTACTGGGCTAGTGAATTAAATAAATGTTGCAAATTGATTGCAAAAGTTGGAGAAAATGTAGTGAACTTTGCAACATGTTTCCTTTATAAAAGAAAACTAGAAGAAAAAATACATACAAAGAAACAACTAGGCCCATACTGAAACTACAGGCCACCCACCACAATACATTGAAAAAACCCAATGAAAAGTACAAAAAGATGTAGGTGCAATGCCCCAATGAAACAAACAACACCAATTTTCCAACTTACTTGTGAAATCTCAAATCCAAAAGTCCTCAAATCCAATGATATATGATGCAGCAGACAAAAAAAGGAAAGGGATCCTTCCAGCTACAAATCCAAATGAAAAGTGAACAGGAGATGGACAAAGCACTGGGAGGAGCCTGCTGGACAGGAACAGGAAGTTGGAGACACTGGGGCACTTCCTTCCTCTTCAAAAACTAAGTAAAAAAAGAAAAAGGACTCCTTGCACAAAAAAGTATAACCAAATGTCAATCAGAGGAGTTTTTTTCATCCAAATCATCATTTTGAGAAGGTTTTATGCTGCTCGAGAGATATTCTTCTCCAGCTTGCAAGTTCTGCATGTTCGGCATCGCGATCTTCACGAAACTTCCGCTGGAAGTCCGATGGCGCGCCCGAATGACGTGTTCGCAATCGCACACTCTCGCGGGACCGTGCGGCCGGCTACCACATCTCGTGGAGCATGCGAATGGATAGGAAATCTCATCAGCGAACGCAGGCATCCCGGTAAGTCGCTACCGCGTGCGCGAAAATGCATTTTGAATGCGCGAACAAGAAAAAAACTCCGCTCCATTGCGGAGCGCAGAGTTTTCGGTAACTCTGCTTTCTACGTGGAACGCGGAGTTGCCAAACATCTGCAAACTCTGCGAGCGGAGAGGATTTTTCCGCCCAGGGTTAAGCAAATCCTGGACTTCATACAAACACCATCTCCAGTCCTGTAAAGGGCCAACAGCATTGCAGGGTCTCAAGAGGATCCGCCTATCACCCAACAAACATCCCTTGCCAGCCCACCCCAGCCCTAGATTCCGACAACCCTCAAATAGACTTCCAACATCATGTGGTAGGAGGCCAGCAGTAGCTGGTAGATGAGGTGCGGCCGGGGATTGAGAACATGGCGAGCACCCTAGAGGGAGTCCATAGGTGCTTTTGTCTCAATAAGGACACCTCAGAGGCTGTAAGGGGGGCCTAGCCTCCACTGTATGGCTTGGAACAGTCCCTGGCTGACATCGCTGGTGTCATGAGGCAGAGGCATGAGCAAATTCCCTGCCAAAGTGGCACCAGTGAGGTTGCCAACCAGCCGGGGGCAATACGCAACATCCTGGAGTCCATGGAAAGGAAGCAGGACTCCTACATATCAACAATGGGTGCCTACCACTGCGATGTTGCTGCTGTGCTGGAAAACCAGCAGGTCCTTCTCGGTGCTTTGCTGCCTTATGTGTGGGCACAGGGAAGTGCTGCTGGGAACAGGGATCCACATCTTCAGCCCCTGATGTGTGGGTGCCTCCGTCGGCTCTGGCACCATCTACACCCCCCTCATGGGAGGCAACACACACATCAAAGGACGAAGATGTGGACTGCAGCTCTTTACAATGAAAATCTGCTTGGTAGCATATCTCTGTGCCACATGGCCAGTTTCTCCAATGACCTGTGTTGATGCTCATGCCAGTGTACTTTTCAACTGGCACTGTCTTCATTTGCTTTCCCATCGGTTGATCTCATCTATGTGTGGACTGTCTATGTGGAATTTCTTTTCTAATGGCAGTGTGTTTCTCCTTCTCACTGGATCACTTGTCTCCTCAACATTTCCCATTACATGTATCCCCAATGGACTCTGTCTGGACATTCAATGGCTCACAAACTATGTTGGGGTTGTTGCCCCAAAGACTGCCACTTGCTCCTTGGTTCACGTGTCAATAAAACTACTTTACAGAATAAGCATGTTGTATTTCTGGTCATGATTGGAGTAAGTAGACCATGGTGGATGTGCTGACTCTTAAGACACTACCTAACATCTAAAGCAAAATGTGTTTCTGCGACCCAGGGGTAAATATGCGCAGTGCATGCTGAATCTTTTTTGTGATCCTTATCTGCAGCTAAACTAGCAAGTCGTTACCCAAGGCTACATGCATAAAGTGCAACAATTGTCAATCAGTCAATGGTGAGACTGAATGTTGTTTCTGCCCAGATGGGTGTTACTATCATGCATACTAGACAGCAAAGAACAGTGATGCAAATACAAAATGGTGCTAGGGAAAGTGTGTAAGTGGCTGCCATCAGTATGGCACCAAACAAAACATGTAGCATCATGTACACACACAGTGCTACATTAGGTTAATACCTGTTTTGGTCTATGTGTCCATTCACAACAAGAGTGCCACTTACAGTGACCAATCACATTTGAAGATCCCTTAAGTTACTCCATTGCTAACTTGAAATGAATGACTCCTTAGGTGCTCCACCTAGTAACACACATATACCAACACTGGCATGAGCCCGGTCCCGATAGCGACTCCGCCTGAGTGTTCGAGTGGTGGAGGAGGGGCGCCCGAGTCTCTCAACACAGCTGTCTACAATGGAAAAGAAAGGACGAAGCCCAGCACGGTGCCCATGGGGGTTTGTTGCCTCCGGAGGGCAGGGGTGTGCAGCGGACCAGTGGGGGCCCCTTAATCTACAGCGGTGAGGAGCAGCGGCCATTGGCGGCGTGGGAGGTGACGCACTTGGTGCAGTGCTGGCCTCCTGGTGTTTGACCGTGGCCCGTGCTTGCAAGAAGAGGACATTTTAACAATTATATTGGCGTTGTGCCCCGAGCATATTGGCCCACTGCAACGATCGTGGGCCTTGTGGAAACCCCTTTGAATATCGTCGAGCAGTGGAGGAGGGGCACCCGCGTTTCCAGATACGGCTGTCCATAACGGGGAAAAGAAAGGCTGAAGCCCCAGCGCAGTGCCCTTGGGAGTTTGAGGCCTCCGGGGGCAGGGGGGTGCAGCGGACTGGTGGGGGCCCCGTATTTATAGAGGTGAGGAGCAGCGGCAATTGGAGGTGTGGGGAGTGGTGCATTCGGCGCAGTGCTGACCTTCTGGTGCCTGAACGTGGCCCGTGCCTGCATGAGGTGCACATTTAATAAATATACCGGCGTTGTGCTTTGAGCCTGCTGGGCTGCCGCATCAACTGTGGACTTGTGAAGATCCTTTTGCTTACTGCCCAGAGCCTGGAAGTGGCTCCTGTAGATATCCGGGGACGTACTCTCGGCTGCTGATTCCAGGTGCGCCACACATGACAAGGACACATCAGTCCTTCTCTACAGTCCATCTGGGGCCAGGCTGACGATAATACACAGGTGCAATCCCACCAATTGTAAGCCTCGCAGCGCCTGCCTACCACGCCACCAGTAACGTGGTCCAGGGGCCTCAGTGCAACTACTAGCAGTGGCCGACTTCTGCTGCGTGGGTCGTGGCCTTGACCAGGCGCAATAACTCGTATCTCACCCTCCCACTAACTCGCATGAGATGCAGCATTGCCACAGGATTCCCCAAATTGAACAGGACTGCCGGCCCTGGTGATTACTAGCAAGCCCTCTGCCCATTCGGACACTCCGGGGCGGAGACGGATCTGGGGACATTCAGGAGGTCCTGGGACTGTATAGAGTGCCCAACTTGTCGAGGTTGGGGCGGCCCAGGGAGTGGAAAGTCCGAGTTGCGAGTTAGCTCCAAACAACGAATTACCCGAGCCGCCTTGTCCTGAAATGGCAGCCTGCCTACCTGGTAGTTGCAACATATAATCAGCGATTGGGCACCTTTGTTGCTTAACTCCTGGACTCGTGCAGATCTATAATGGCCGGCGGAAGAACTACTAGAGCCTCTACACATGCCAAGTTGGATAAATGCGCCTGGAATAAGGGTGCAGGCCCTAGGGACAAAGATGGGGATGACCTGCCGGAAAAGCAGCAAGAGGGCGACGGGTCATCTGAACTCACTCTCCAAGATATAATGACAGCCATCACAACGGTTAGAACGTCACTAGAGACCAGAATTGACTCTGTTTCTGCCAAAGTCTTCCTCATATGTGCAGACATGCATAACATGAACTCTAGAATCAGAGAAGTCGAATGTACCACAAGCTCCTTGGTCAAGGACACATCCGCCCTACAAAAAAAGGTGACTGAGCTACAGACCCGGAGCGATAGAATGGAGGACCTCCTTGACGAGTATGAAGGGCGTTCACGACGCAACAACATGAGAATTCTTGGAGTTCCAGAACGCACCAAGGGACAGGCAGCAGACCTGTTTGTGGAGGACCTGGTCATAAAGCATCTACAGCCCACAGGACTGTCAAAAATGTTCACTATCGAGCGGGCACACAGAGTGCCCGGTGGCAGACCCAAGTCCGGGGCTCCCCCACGACCTATAGTGGCAAGAGTCTTCAACTATAGGGACAGAGACACTATTTTACAAACGGCTTGAACGGCCCCACCAATAGAACTTGAAAACAGCCGGGTGACCTTCTTCCCCGACTTCACGATCAGGGTCCAGCGACAAAGGCGTAGTTTTCTTGAAATTAAAAGAGCCCTGCGAGAGAAAGACATCAAATACGCCATGCTCTTCCCTGCCAAACTGCGAATGGAAGCGGAGGGTAAGACATGGTTCTTCACTACTCCTGACGAGGCGTGGGACTGGCTCGACGGATGGCGAGTTGCGGGAAAGAAGAGCCACCAGAACTCACGGGAGAGACAAGGGCAGAATCGATTGGAGCAGAACGTGGGATCCACACCAGGTGAAAGTCTGATGACCGACGACAAAAGAAAATAACTGGTCTGTATCCTTCATGGGGGCGGTACATTGCCCACTATGACTTTTTCTTTGGGATGTTGCAGGTCTTAACCTACACGAGGGTCACAAGCTTCTTGCAAGGCAAGACGATGTAGACAATCTTTCACCAGACATTTGCCACTGTATAATGAGTAACCAAACTGGGCTTTCCGGACACTCAAACTCATGTTGCAGTATCCCACAACAATTAAAGTAGAACGGGTGCGGGGTTGGCACATGACCTACAAGTTACAGGGGTGGGCGATAGGTGCTCTGCAATGTTGGGGTGGCGGGAGGTTCCGATACTGCCATGCAGGGAGGCAGGGAGAGGGGACCAGTTATGGTTTGTTGGGTGGGAGGGAATCCGGTCATTGAGAAACAATGACAAATTTATGCACTATTGTATTGTGGCACAGTTTGTTCCACATGATGACACCATGGGGGAAGGGTTTCTTTTGATGTGTTTATTCAAAGTTTTGACAAGGTCGACAGAGCAGGTTGTCATAATGTCGCTGCAATGCCTGTGTCCGAAGGAACTACGTTCCCACTAGGCACTATAGTCTGTATGAGGGCAGCTAGCCAAAGAAATGACGCATCTCATGGGACTCCCCTGACAGGTCGAATTGACGCACCGCACAGATATGGGACTACCATCACCAATCGAACTTAAATTATTGTCCTGGAACGTCAATGGGCTAGGGGATAAGTTGAAAAGGGGTATAGTGCTTCAATACATTAAAAGACATCTACCTGACGTGATTCTGCTTCAAGAAACACACTTACTGGGGAACGCATGCAAGGCTCTGACACGTTGGGGGTTCAAACTAGTGGCACACTCTGCGTTTGGATCTGGATCTCGCGGAGTGGGGATACTGACCCGGAAAAACTTTCAGATGACGACTGACCGTATATGGACGGACAACCTGGGCAGATTTGTGGCAACCTCAGGGTGTTGGGAGGGACGTACGTTAAATCTAGTCTCTGTCTACATTCCCCCTGGCCTTCAAGCCCCGGCCTTCAAGGACCTTGGCAACCTCCTACTCTCCCTGCCTGAGGGGAGACTCATGATAGGGGGAGACTTCAACTCCATCGTCTCCGACCGGTTAGATCACTGGCCCCCTAGAGACCTACTGCCGGCCCGCACACAAATCCATAACTTTTTTAAAGCAATGGCTCTTGTAGACATCTGGAGGGCGCTCCATCCCACAGAGCAGCAATACACGTTTTATTCTGGGGCCCACCGTAGTATGTCAAGGATAGACTATGTTATAACACCGGCGGGCCAACTGGGAAACATGAGAGAGGTGAACCACCTCGCAAGGGGTATATCGGACCACTCACCTGTCTGGGTCCGGATGGAGGTGGGGGAGCTGCAAAGAGGGAGGATAGCCCCAATAAACCCCTGGTATCTTAAGATCCCTCAGATACATGACACGATTGTATGTGACACAGACCACTACTTTCTCAAAAATGAACACTCGGTTGACTCGGCACAGGTACTGTGGGAGGCCTGTAAGGTTGTAATAAGAGGATCGGCTATCTCCCGGATCGCCGGCACTAAGCGAGAGAAACAGATGGGACTAGTCTGAATAGAAACTGATATACTGGACTTAGAAGGGAAACTTCAGGATGCAAATTCTGAAGAGACACGACATGCTTTGTGACTTAAAACAAAAGAATACTTAGCGTTGGCCACTGACGCGGCTAAAGCACAGCATAGGGCAACACTCAGTAAAGTCTACGAAGTGGGCGGCAAGGCCAGGAAGCTGCTTGCATGGCTCAATCATAGAGAACAGGCCAACAGAGTGGTAGTAGAACTTACGACTGAGTCCGGTCACACAATCTTGGACCCGCAAGAAATTGCAAATGTGTTCTGAGATTACTACCGCGGGTATTCACGCCACAGACGTCATACACAGAAACGGACGCACTCTCCCTACTACGAGACATCCCTTTACCGACACTCTCTGACGACAAACAGCTAGACTTAGAAAAAGACCTAGAAAGTACGGAGGTAGAAAAAGCCATACAGGACCTGTGTGCGGGCAAGGCATCGGGCCCGAATGGCTTGCCCGTTGAACTGTATAAGCTTGCCCCAAGTAAAATCGCTCCACACCTGACCAATATGTTCTGTGAAAGCTGCGAGGTGGGATCGCTCCCAGCCGACCAGCGATTGGCCACTATAGTGGTCATTCACAAGAATGGGAAGCCCAAACACTTATGTTCCTCCTACAGACCAATCTCATTGCTCGATGCCGAAGCCAAGATTTTGGCTAAAATACTTGCTACCCGTCTATTAGGAGTCATCACTAAGCTTGTGCATCCTGAGCAGTCTGGCTTTATGCCAGCCAGAAATACCTCTCTTAACCTGCGGAGATTACACGGGGTGCTGGACCAGGCTAACACGATGCTGGAGGACGCGGTGGTGGTGTCGCTCGACACGGCCATGGCGTTCGACACAATCGAATGGCCATATCTATTTGCAGTATTGAGGAAACTGGGGTTTGGTCCGGGCTTCTTGCGATGGGTGCACCTCCTATATGCGGAACCCTTGGCTCAAATAGTGGTCAACAACCGAACATCCTCAAAATTCACGCTTGGAAGGGGTACCAGGCAGGGCTGCCCCCTTTCCCCATTACTTTTCGCCCTCATGTTAGAGCCTTTGGCAATGTGGATACGGAAAGATCCGGTTATCAGAGGGCTCAGAAGGGCGGCAGAATGGGAGGACCGCATTTCGTTGTATGCCGACGACATACTACTATACCTGGCGTCGCCGGCGGCCTCCCTAAACAGAGTGCTACATATTTTTATAGCCTTTGGTAAGTTTTCAGGATATACGATTAACTGGACCAAGTCTGTTCTTTACGTTCTTAGTGGTAAATCACCAATCTTACCTAGGGGGTTCACCATTGCTGAAGTCACGACAGGATTTAAATACCTGGGGATCCAGGTGTCCAGAAATCCAACTCTCTTTCACGAAGGTAACCTCCTCCCCCCGTTGCAAAGACTCAGGAGTGATGTCTTGCACTGGAAGTCACTTCCACTGTCCTTGTTAGGGCGTGCAGCCCTATTTAAAATGATGTCCCTTCCGCGTTTCCTATATGCTTTGCAGAACACGCCACATCCAGTGAGAGCAGACTATTTTAAATCTATTGACAGTGCCCTAAGGGAACTCCTGTGGGAGGGGAAACCACCACGGATATCGATCCAAAAGCTAACGAGAGGTTGGTATGATGGGGGAATAGCCCTCCCGGATATAAAAAGATATTACTGGGCGGCACAACTCACTGCTATCAACCACTGTTTGTACAGGCCGCAGGAAGACCCGGGATTTAATATGTATAGATGGCTACTCCCAGGGGGAGGTTTTATGGGTGCACTCTATGCTAACCCCTCTAAATTGAAATTGTCGAGGCCAACTGGACATGCTGTCCAGGTGTGGCGGACTGCCATGACGAGTTTGGGCGGGAAAGATAGAATAACATTGGCCACCCCACTTTGGGACGCTGCACTATTGGGCAATCTACAATTCACTAAAGGCTTCGACCGATGGGACTTGATAGGCATCTCTACGGTTGGGGACCTATGGAAGGCAGGGGAGACAATTTCCTTCACCCAACTGCAGGAAGAATACGACTTAGCTGATACAGAAAGATTCAGGTACCTACAGATTAAACATGCACTACAGGCGGCAATACCAAAGGGGGTGACGCCACCAGAGTCATCCCCGCTAGAGGACAGGATACTAGACGGCAACCTCCCTGAAAAGGCAATTTCGTTGATATATAAAAAGCTTGTCAACAACGTGCCTGATCCCTTACTCCGACTTAGAACTAAATGGACCATGACGTAGCGGGACTAGATGATGAGGAATGGCTTGAGGCTCTCGCCTCTCCCAGGGAAACAGCTATTTCTTCTAGGCTTAGACTCGTACAGCTTAAGATACTTCATAGAATATACCTTTCAGGGCCGACACTGGTGAAGATGGGCTATAGGACTGGCGCAGACTGCACGAAGAGGTGTGGGCATGAGGGCACTTTCATACACATGCTCTGGGAATGTCCAGTTGTCCAAGAATACTGGGCCCGGGGTGGCGAGTAGCATGGAGGAGGTAATGGGTGTCCAGATTGATTGCAACATAAAGTTGTGTCTCTTGAATATTTGGGGTCCCACTGACTTAAATACCAAGGAGAGAATATGGGTGGCATTGGGAATGATGATTGCCAAAAGGAAAATTGCAAGGTTGTGGGGGGCGCAAGAAAAGCCGTTGCTGAGACTATGGAAAAACGATATGGACCATTGTATGTTCACTGAAAAGACAGTGTATGAATCTAGAGGCTGCCCCAACAAATGGACACAAATGTGGACTAAATGGAACTGTTATAGGGGAGAGATCTGTGAACCGCCGTTCTCTAGACGAAGGAACGAATCAGGGTAGGATGGTCCCATTTTGATCGACTGTGTAATGTTCGTAAATTGACGTTTGTTTAATGTATTGGGGGGGAGATATACCAATGGCTGAGTCATTGGCATACATGCTTGTACTCTGTTTTCACCTGTGTTGCCTTGTCTTTAATAAAAAAGAAAAGTTAAAAAAAACACTGGCAAGAACTCCTATGGTATGTACTTTATCCAACCTAAGCAAATGTCACAAATGGCAAGCAGGAAATAAATAAGCAGTTGTGAAAGTGCAAAACAGAATTTATTTAACACACACTACTAATCTTAACATCTAAAAACTAAAACATATACTAATTATACTATGCCTAAATTAACCTAATCTAACTTACCTACACTATCCTAACTTAAACCTAAACTAACCTACATATCCTTAACCTATCCTACTCTACACATATACCACAACAGACAGGCTAAACATCAACTCCCCAACCCCCTTATATCACATTTGCACATGAGACTTGAGACTAACATAAAGTACTGCTAAACACAAACTACCTAAACATTTACAGCTAAACAAATATGTATTTTCTTGTATTGTTTGTATTTTTTCTTTTTTTTTAAATAAATATTAACCCCCCCACCCACTTAACAACCTACCCACCCCTATCCCCACCTAAAAACAGATAAATAGTCAAATCTATGAAAACACTAAAACTACCCTAACCTACCACTATGCTAACAACTATCCTAACCTATGCTAAATGTCTTTCCTATAAAAACAATTAGGAAGAACTGGGGAGGGCATACATTTTATACTCAATACAGTACACAGTCTGCTATAATGTCTGCACTATTTGCATGAGGTTTGACACCTGCAATTGAAGTTCTGTCAACTTCAAATTATTGTCTTGCTGGCCCTTCAGCAACAGCCTCACTATCTTAGTTGTCTGTTGTGAAGTAGTGGCGACTGCTGGTGGGGCTGTGGAGGGTCCTGGAACTGGCCGTTGATCCCCACCATGGGAATCCTCCACTTGACGCCAGCTGCTTGCCCTGTCAGTAGCTTCCTGTCCCTGAGGTGGTGACTTCCAGGTCTCTGCTGCCCTTGCATCTCAAACTTGTGCCCCATGTGGCTGAAGGCATTGGCAGCATGGCGTATGTGCCTGTATCTATCTGGGTGGATCCAATATGCCTTTTTCTGCTCTCGGGTCATGTTGTCTGTTGGAGAAGAAGGACACATGAATCTGACCAAGCTTATTTGTCACAATTGTCAACATTTACATCCATTAATTACTATTAGCAACACAAGGGGCATGGCCTGCCGACAAAAATTACATCTATGGACCATCATGAGAAGCACGTACTTCGCCTAAGATAACAATGGTAAATAACCCAGTTTGTGGCCTTGTAGGTACAGGAAATTGCAGTTCTGGGCCTCATTACTATGTACCCATGTGCATATTAAGACAGATATGGATCTATGATGTTGTGTACTCAGGGAATGGTACACATGGTCCATTCAGGTGCTCACTGGGGAATGTATGCAACGTGCAAGAGGGTAAAATCTATGGCCAATCACCTATGTGAAATGAGTGGTGTGTAGCAAGTACACGTATTGTTCCTCAGCAATGCTTCACTGTTATGGCATATACACAAGGCCACACACGTATCAGCATAGATTGGCTCAGTGTCAAATAGTTGAAACATAGACAGAGTGTGGTTAGCTGCCTCTGATTCAACAGACCTGTTGGATACTTCTCTAAGAATGACACATGGACATACCTGGAACACTATAACATAGAGCACTTAATGAAAATTAGACAAGAGCATGTGCTCCTTGACACACTCAATAGTCTGTCCCAACCTTCCTGTACAGATTGTTACCTAGAAGCACATCAACTCATACTTACTCCATGTGATGAGTGTGTACATACATGCATGCTAGAGAGCGCAGGTTTTTGAGTGTATTGAGCTTTCTTTCAGGTAATTGGCCAGAAATTGTTAAGGTAGAGAAATCCCGGGGATACAGTATGGGTAATGACAGCATTTGGTGGAATGTCGAATGGCCTGTCTGCTGACAGCACGGTGCATTCAGGTCTGTGGTGCTTAACACATTGGCCTTATGTCTCACAAAACACTACAAATGTATGGAAGCATGTTTAATACAGACCATTGGATACTTAGGGCAGGAGTCAGGCATGTAACAGCATTGCCATGTGTGGACTGGTGACATGTCCCACATCCACTCATACCTATTCGGTCTGCATTGGTGTAGTATTCATCACAGCCTGTGTGGACCTGCCACACAAAAAGTTCCTGAAATTCCCATGTGTACACTTAAAATAGCAATGTGCAGCAGACAGGAAGATAGAAGTTCATCCCTCCGATTCCATGTTCACATAAGGGGCCTGATTATGATGTTGGTCGGAAAGCCTCTGACCACAGGTTGGAGGCTTTCAGACCGACATCAACTGTTTCAATTCTAACCACTTGATTACAATCTAGGCAGTCGGAATTGAAACCATCCGGTCATTCTGGCTGGCTTCCCACGGGCTCAAGGAGCCCGTCGGCCAGTCGCAACCGGCACGTAATCCCTATATGATGGCATTTCCGCAGTCGGGATTACGATGACGGTTTCCAACAGGCTTTCCATGTCCGGCTTTCCGAAATGGAAAGCCTGTCGGGAAGCGACTTTGGGGGGCCCTAGCAGGGAACCATTCCTCCACGGCCCCCCAGTTAATCCCTGCACTGTATGGGAGGCACCTTGAGGGGCCTGCCATGCGGTACAGGGATTAACATAATCTCCAATTTCTCTATGGGAGCTGTCGGGCTCCCCAGGGCGCACTGGTTGCAGCGGCACCTTTTCCCGCACTTGAGTGCGGAGACGCGAGCCCCCCCCGCTGTTTTCTGTCAGCGGGCGAGGGCGGTGCTTGATTTGTATTTAAAGAAGGGGTCCGCGCTGGCAACGCGCTTCGCGTTCCAGCACGGATCCCGCCAGGCCTCCCACCGTTTTCCCCGTTTTACCTGCAATCCTTTGACCGCTGTTTTCACTGGTAGTCTCTCGCTTGTGTTTGCTGGGCTTCTCTTGTGTTCCTTCTTCTTCCTGGGTCCTCTGGTGTTCTTCCGGGGCTTGCTGATACGCTGCTCCTTTCCGGCCGGCAACATTGTGTCCAGGGAACTTCTGCACCTTAACCCTTCGCCTCTTGGTAACTTGGCTGTAAAGAATCGCAGTATCTTTGTTTTTCGTATATTTAGAGCTGATTTTTGAAATATAGGGAAAACACTTATCTGATGGTCATGGATTTTGATGAGTGATTCTCGAGGTCTTCTTTATTTTTGGTAAAACTCTTTTAGCTGCATAGGAGAAAGAGAAACACTATTACTAAAACCCCATGTGTGTGTTTTTTTTGTTTATTGTGACCCTGCCCTTTTTGCCATATTTTTCTGTGCTCCCTCCTGACTGGGGAAATGAGTTTTTGGGTTTTTCCCTAATGCAGGAGTAACGGATAATTATTATTTTTAATAAGGGTCCTGTATACTCCTATGGTGCTTCTAACCTAGGTTTGTATATTATTGTTCATCCCTTGGTTAAATGTCAAACTTCCGCAGTCCTTCTACATACTAAACATTGTCCTTCCTTTTAGACACTGGGAGTGTTCTATTGCCCATGGGAGTTGTTTCCTCACACGTACTTGGCATATTCTTTTACAGATATCTCATTAGAAATAGGGGGTAACATACAGCCAGCTCTTTGTACCCATGATTAGTACTTAGCTTGTGCTTTCTTCTTCAGGATTCTAGAAGACCACCCCCACAGAAGATCCAGTGGACGTCTACCCCTTCTTCCTTCCCTTGTTTTGTTTCCCTCCTTCCCCACCTTCCCTCTTTTGCTTTGACTAAGTTGGGCGAAGGAGGTAGGTAAGGAAAGTTGGGATCTAGCATTGCTTCCTTCCATTTCGTCCCTGCAATAAATCCAGGTGAGCCCTTACAGAACGCGAAGCCCACGTTTTACTTTACTGCCCGAGCGTTATGGAGGAACATCCGATAACATTAGCAGATATGGCGAGTATGATAGGGAATTTTCAGAAAGAAACCCAGGCTCTATCCCTTAGAGTTGATTCCCTACAGCAAGCCTCTCGGACTCTTCACCCTCCTGATCTGTCTTCAGGCTCTTATACTACCTCTTTTATGTCTCCTCCTTCCTCGTCTAGCACTACTTCTCCAGTGTATCACATCACGACTCCCTCTTCTATACCTTTAGCACCCCCAGAAAGATTCATGGGTGACCCAGCTAAATTCGCAACATTTATTAATCAGTGGCAATTGCACTTTATGTACAAAGCTTCCTGCTTTCCCACTGAGCAATCCAAGGTGGCTTTCGTCTTATCATATTTAGGTGGTACAGCCGCCACATGGTCAATCCCCTTAGTGGATAGAAATGATCCTCTGTTGTATGACTATAGAGCCTTTAAAGAGGAGCTAAGGCATTTATTCGACAGGCATTCATTCATTCAGTCTGTGGACACTGAGTTATTAAATCTCAAACAAGGATCTGAGGATCTTATGACTTACATCTCCTGCTTTAACAGATTGGTGGCCGAAGCCGGTTCGCCGGAAGCCAAACGAGGTGCTCTTTTGTACAAAGGTTTGAGAGAGGAATTGAAAGATATGTTAGCACAAGTGGTAGATCCTCTAGAAACCTGTGATGCATTAATCGATTTAGTAGTGAAAATGGATCACCGTTTGCATGAGAGAAAAAGGGGGAAAGGACGTATTGAAACCAAGTACCCTCCTGTTAGAGAAAGGAAACCGGAGACAAACAAACCAGTTGAGGAGCCAGAACCCATGCAAATAGGCAGCATTAAAGGGCCCCTGAGTCAGGAAGAAAGGCAGAGATGATGGGCTAATAATCTGTGTCTATACTGTGGCAAATCAGGTAACTTTCTGAGGGAATGGCGTGTCAAACCTAAACGACGCACGGAGTCGGGAAACTGACTCGCTTGAGCATGTTGGAGACAAATCGCTCAGGTGAAACAGGCTTAATTGTCTCCCACTTGGTAGGATTAAATCCCACTTCCTATCCTCTACAACATTTTTTTTTATCTCAGCCCAGCTTAGTTGGGGTGATCAAAGCATGGACGTACGAATCATGCTTGACTCGGGTGCCACTGGGAATTTTATTGATTCAGCCTGGGTAGAGAACCTGCATATTCCTACGGAACCAAAAAGTACTGTGGACATAGTTAAGACCATTTACGGAAATCATATGAAGTCTGGGCCTGTTGCTCATACCACCAAACAGTTAGACGTGCTCCTTCTAGATAAACACCATGAAGCTATCCATCATTTCGATGTCATCTCCTCGCCGCAGTTCCAAGCCTTCATCGGTCTTCCATGGTTGATGAAACACAACCCTGATATTAATTGGGAAGACCATACCATAGCTTTCACTTCTGAGTACTGCAAGAACGACTGTCTAGATCCTTCCACAACACTGCAACATGTGGCTTGTACTACTGATGTTAACTTACCCATATTACCTGCCTGTTACGAAGAGTTCAGAGAAGTGTTTGATGAAGAGAAAGCCTCTGCCTTACCACCCCATCGGCCCTATGACTGTCGTATAGACCTGGTACCCGGGGCCAAAATACTGTGTAGTCACATATATGCATTGACTGAAAAAGAGAACACGTATTTGAGGGAGTACTTAGACGACATGTTGCGTAAAGGATTCATTCGCCCGTCCAGATCTGCGGCATCTTCCCCTCTTTTTTTTTATACCAAAGCGGGAAGGGGGTCTTAGGTGCTGCATTGACTACAGAGCCCTCAATTGCGTGACAATTAAGAATCGATACCCGTTGCCTCTGATTCAAACTTTGCTCGATCAAGTAAAACGAGCCTCTATTTTTACTAAGTTGGATTTAAGAGGTACATATCACGTGGTCCGAGTACGGGTAGGGGATGAATGGAAAACCGCCTTCCGAACAAAGTTTGGATTGTATGAGTACTTAGTGATGTCCTTTGGGCTGTGTAATGCCCCGCGACTTTCCAGTTTTTTATTGATGACGTTCTAAGAGAAACTCTGGATATAAACACCATTGCTTATATCGATGATATTCTGATCTACTCTTCATCCGTGAAAGAACATGTCAGACATGTAAAGAGTGTTCTAACACATCTCAGAGATTACCACCTTTACGTGAAATTAGACAAATGTGAATTTCATGTACCTGAAGTCAATTTCTTAGGTTTTGTATTGTCAGCAAAAGGAGTGACTATGGATCCCCAAAAGGTTGCTGCCATCACTAAGTGGCCCTCTCCCCATTCAGTAAAGGAAGTGCAGAGCTTTCTGGGCTTCGCCAATTTTTACAGGCGATTCATACAAGGGTTTGCATTTCTTACAACTCCCATCACCAAACTCCTGAAAAAAGGGATGTCATTCAAATGGACACCAGAAGCTGAAAGAGCTTTTTCATGTTTAAAAGCGGCTTTTGTCACAGCTCCTGTTTTGAAACATTCTGAAAATTCCCAGCCATTCCTATTGGAGACGGATGCATCCCAAGTTGCTATAGGAGGAGTGTTGTCTCAGAGAGATAGACAGACAGGTCATCTACATCCTGTATATTACTATTCTCATAAGCTAACCCCTGCTGAAGTGAATTACTCTGAAGGGGATAGGGAGTTATTGGCAATAAAAAGGGCCTTCGAAGAATGGCGTCAGTACTTACTCTGAGCTTTGCACACTGTCACCGTCATCACTGATCACAAAAACCTGCAGTTCTTGAAGGCAGCTAGGGCCTTATCCATGAGACAGCTGAGATGGACCCATTTCCTTAGTGATTTTGACTACGTCATTCAGTTTCAGTGAGGCACTAAACAAAGCAAGGCTGATGCCCTATCTCGCTTTGGCTATGAGTTTCCTGATGAACAGGGCACACAAGACCCACCTCTCATTCTGAGTCCTGATGGTGTTTTAGGAGGAACTTTCTCAGAAGAATCCTTTCTGAAAGAAGTGGCTCATACACATTAATCAGAAGAAGTCAAGGACCTAGAAACCAAACACAATGGGGTCAGGATTAACAATTTAGGGGCATATTCTCAAGGACTTATCGCTGAGTTAGCGGCACTTTATCGCAGCCAAAGTGGCGATAGATTTATCGCCCTATTCACAAGCTGGTGCTAACAGCCAATATCGCCAGTTTTCCTGCGATAGCAGCCGCAAAAAACATCGCCATGGATGACACCGGCAACTAACGCTAATGAGATGCAGTGTAGGCGTTCCCGTGCAAAAAGCCGCGATAACACCACTTAGCAATATTCTCAACGACCAGCCAGATTGGCGATAAGATCCCAAAACAGGCGATAAGGCGCGTTAGCAGCAGGGATTTAACACCTGCTCTTACCTGGTGTTAAGTCGGACGACAACCTGCACCATAAAAGGGAGCCCAGACCAGAGCCACACCTGAAGAACAACAGATGCCATGGAGCTACTGATCATGCAGCTCGGAGCCCCAAGAGGGCCACAACACCCACCGCCACCACACCCAGGCCCGCCACCCCCACCCCGGACTCCCACCCCTCCCCCCCGAACTACCACAGAGGCAGCGCAGACAAAGACAGCGGAACTTCAGAAAACGCACCAGCCTCACAGACTTAGCACCAGAGGATGTCATTGCCCACTACAGACTCAAAAGGACAACCATCCTCCGCATCCTGACCATCATTGCCCACAGGCTGACGGTACCAACACAGCGGACAACCAACATCCCTCCACAGACAAAGCTACTGGCTGTGCTGCACCTGTTGGCCTCCGGTACCTTCCAACCAACAACTGCCAGAGTCGAAGGAGTCTCACAGCCAGCCCTATCCAAGTTCCTCACATCTGTCTTTGATGTCATCATCAGCTTGATACCCTGCTCAGCTCTTCAGGTGCCACTAACTCAGTGCACCACAACTCATGGACCCTTTCTGATTGAGTCTTGTGCTGTGGACAGCTCATGCAACAATGTCACCTCAGGCAGCGGGGAAGACCTGGGACGATGATGAGGAAGATGAGGCAGGTGTAACACACCCCACTGCAGCTGCAGCACGAATATCCCGAAGGGACACATTCCTAGACAATTTCTTCACATGAGCACGCTCAGCTCTGGTGCCCCTACCTCAGTGCACTGCAACTCATGGATCCTTCTGATTGAATATTGGGTGACCTCTGTACTTGCTCCGGCTTCCTCCATGGTGCTACGCAGTTTGAATTATTTTGTTTGGGTTTTTCTGTGCTTTTATAGTGCATTTTCCCGCATGACGCGTGGGAATTGCAGGACTGTCGCTGGTTATCGCAGATTTTTTTATCGCGGTTGGCCACATCGCAACTTTTCTCGTGTTTGTGTTTTGCGTTTTTTCGGCGCCGCGTTAATTTTAACGCGGTCATTTGGCTCATTGTCGTGAGACTATCGCATGGTGCTGCCGGGTTGAGAATACAATGTTAAAACGGTGTTATTTTCCCGCGATAGACTGCGATGTGCAAAGTTGCGTTAAGCTAATTTTGCGATAATTATCACACGTTCTTGAGAATATCCCCCTTAGTCTATATTGAAGGTGGCTTAGTTCTCCCTACACAAACCCTTCAGTTACAAGCACTGGGCTGGTGCCATACACATTCTTGGCGGGTCATCCTGGACACAAGAAAACCCTTGCCCTGCTTAAAAGGTATTTTTGGTGGCAATCAATGAATCAAGATGCCCGGTTGTATGTACAAAATTGTTATGTCTGAGCACAAAGCAAAAGTACCCACCAAGTACCAGCCGGACTCTCACACCCTGGCATTCCATTTCTATGGACTTTATTGTAGAACTGCCACCTACTAAGCAAGGGCATACTGTCATATTTGTAGTCGTTGACATGCTATCCAAAATGTCCCATTTTATACCCTTGAAGAATCTGCCAACTTCTAGAGAACTAGCTTGTGTGTTTCTCCAACAGGTAGTGCGCCTTCATGGCCTACCCTCTGTTGTTGTATCAGACAGGGGCCCTATTAAAATTGTCCAGACTCCAATAATGAATTAAAAGCAGATTTATTCAGCACGGCAAAATAGGTCCATCCAAGTCAAGCTCCAGATGCAACTGGGCAACAGAAGAGAACCTAACAGTCAGCAACCATGCAGAATGCAGAATGCCTGATGAAAGTAAATAGGTCACATGCCAAGGGAAGCATGCGGCAGGCTGATGTAATAGAGGTAAAGGAAAAGGTGAGAAGGAGAAAAGCATGTGCACAGAAGTGGAGAATGTAACACATCCCCCTCATTAAGTAAACAGAACATAGGTGAGGGAAAAACAGCTGACTATGCAAAGTCATCAAATTTTTTAGGAACTTGTCTCAGACGCTCTGAAATTTTGACTGTAGAAGCAACAGTCTCATTGTTTTCCCCAGGATGAGAATTTGTGGTGAACTGGTTTATTCCATAACCAACCTTGGTCTGGGGAATAGCCTTAGGAGGACATTTTGCTAATCTTTTAACATTCCAGACTTTTCCGTCCTGGGTAATGACACTGTTGCTGAAAACTTTCTTGATTTGGATGGCTTTTCCAAATCTGTTAGCACCTTTATTAATTAAACCAGGTTTAAGAATTCTGACCCAATCACCAATATGAAACGTGTGTGCCTTTGTCCTCCATTTATCATTGTACCATTTTGTAGTTTTGCTTTGTTTAATTTCTACCCTCTTGGCTGTGTCATGTACACACTCTTTGTTATTGAATATAACTTGACATTTATCCCTGAACCACCATGGACACACACTGGAGGTGGGGTCTCTCCCCTTGAGTAATTTAAAAGGGCTGACCTCAGAGGTAGAATGTGGTGTGATGCGATACACCCACAAACGTTCTCTTAGAGCACTTAACCAACCACCGCCCAACTTTAAAGAGTCTGTGACAAAGCCTTTGTGAATCCTATTGAATCGATCCACTTGACCATTTTCGTGTGGTTCATAAAGTGAAGTGAACCTATGTTTAATTCCACAGGTCCTAAGGAAATTCTCCATCTCCACTGACGTTAACTGTACTCCGTTATCAGAAACCAAGGTGGAGGGACAACCCTCACGAGCAAACACTTCTTTAAAGAAGTTGATGACAGCACTCGTAGTGGCTTTAAGGACAAACTTTACCTCTGGCCATTTGGAATGATAATCTATAATGACCAAAGCAAAACGTGAAGATTCAGGTAAAATGTTGAAGGGACCCGAAATATCAAAAGCAACCTTTTGCCATGGTTCCTCAGGCCACTTGACAACTTTTAATGGGGGAGTGTGTACCTTTAACATTTTCTCACTGGAAACACATTCACTGCATTCCCTAACAATGCGATCAATGAAATTATCCATACCTGGCCACCAGAAAAAACTCCTAACAAGGGGCTTCATAGAGGAGATTCCAGGGTGAGTTTTGTGGGCAATGGTAAGGATGAATTCCTGCATACCTTTGGGAGGAATACACTTTCCTGATTTGAAAATTAAATCTCCTTCCATATCTAATTCTCCTGAAACATTAAAGAAAGGTAGCAAATCTGGTCTCACCAAACTCTTTTTGGGCCAACCTCCTAGTACAAATTTCTTTAAGTCACTCCACCTGTCATCAACTTGTTCACACTCATGCCAACATTCTTCTGTAATGTCTTGAAATTGTAATGAGACAACATCCTTAATTGTCATCACAAAATCACAATCTTTTGTAGCACTCACACTGCCTTGGTCACATGGTAAACGAGAAAGGAAATCCGCTGTAACGTTCCTCTTACCTGTCACATATTCTGTTTTAAAATTATATTCCTGCAATTTAGACGCCAGCCTCGCAATTCTGGCCGTGGAGTTCCAACCCCCTTCGGTGGATAAAATGTTCACTAACGGCTTGTGATCCATTCTAAGGGTAAATTTACTGCCCCACACATATAGTCTGTAATGCTCAACAGCCCAGACGCATGCAAGTTCTTTTTCTATCACAGCATACTTACGCTCACATTCGTTTAAGGTACGGGAGGCGAATGCGACATTCCATTCCTCCTTACCTTCTCTTTGCGAAAGAACTCCCCCAAGACCATACAGACTTGCATCCACAGTGATGATGCATTCCTTCTTCATGCGGAAAGGCTTCAACGTGGGAGCATTGACAACCTCTTTTTTATGGCTTCAAAAGCTTTTTGCTGTTCCTCTGTCCATTCATACTTTACATTCTGTTATAACAACTTCCTTAATGGTTCCATTTTGGTTGCGAAATTCTCCACAAATTTACTATAATACTCACACATTCCTGCAAAGGACAACAGTTGCTCCTTCTTACCTGGTGAGGGAGCTTTAAGGATTGCATCAACATTGGCTTTTTTGGGGACTACCCCGTCCCCAGACACAGTGTGTCCTAAGTACTCAACCGAGTGTTTAAATAGTTTACACTTGTGCGCCTTAAGTGTGAGCCCATGGCTCTCTAATCTTTTACAGACTTCATTTAAGTGTGCTTCAAGCTCAGACTCGTTTCTTGAAAAAATTAGAATATTATCTTGGAAGCACTTGACATAGTTATCTATGTCCCTAAAAATTTGGAGCATAACCCTTTGGAAGACTGACGCCAGTCCAAAAGGCATCCTCATATATTGATAAAGACCTTGTGGGGTAATATTTTTTCGATTTTCGATTCTTCCGTTAGTTCTATTTGATGATAGGCGGACCGCAAGTCTAGCGTGGAAAAACTTGTGCACCCTCTAACATAGAAACTACTTCATTTATATTTGGTAGAGGATGACAGTCCACTACTATGTTGGAATTTAACGCCCTCAAGTCCACACAGACTCTCAGTTTTTGATCAGGTTTGCATACGAGAACAATGGGTGAAACCCACTCAAAGGATTCAATGGCTTCAATAATGCCCTCATCCGATAACTCTTTTAACATTTCCTTCAATTCTTCCCTAATGTTGATAGGCACACCCCTCAATTTCTGTTTGACAGGTGAAGCGTTTTCTTTTAAAACAATTTTGTGACAGAAATTCCTCAATTTTCCTAACTCATCACAGAAAACCTTGTCATATGTGTTAACTAATTTTGTTTGTCTACAACTTAATGTGACATCTGCATTAACAACTGCAATTTTTTTATCAAACGTTCATCACACAAAGACACTGGCTCACTAGACTGTGGATTCAAAACAATTCCCAACTTCCACTGTTCTCGCCAGCCTAGAACGTTCACTCCCTTTTTAGTGATGTATAATTTCACTTCCGCACATCTACTTTTGAAATGTAATTCTACTTGAAAGAACCCTTCAATTTCAATTTTCGTACAGTCAAAACTCTCTGCAACTATGTCAGAAACCTGTAGATTGTCATATTGAATAACTTGACTTAATTTTTCTTTATAGTATTGATGAGTGACGATTGTCCACTGTGAACCAGAATCTACCTTGAGCATTAATTCGACTCCCAGGATTTGAAATGAACATTTTGGAGACCTCATCTGGTTATCAGGTTCACCGTTAATGATGGATACCACAAAACCCTTGTTAATTCCTGACACTTCTCTGGATTGTGTAGTCGCGTTCCCATCAAACAAACAAGACACTGCACCACGCGCCTGGTTGGGATGATGCTTGATATCTCTACAAACAACACTAAAAGGTCCTATCCTACCACAATTTTGTCATTCTCCATTTATGGCTGGACAACCTGGAAAGGAAGAAACATGAGATCTATTACCACATCTATAACACATGTTATGGTTAGTAAAAGTATCATTTCTTTTGTGAGGATACATAGGATTGAATTTGTTAACATTGTATCTTCCTTGTTGTTGTGGAAGTTCATTCTTGAGCTCATTCTTAGGTTTAACAATACATATCTCTTCCTCCGTAACAGATTTACAAGAGTTCTGTCTGACAGTCTCCATCCACTTCTTGGATTGTTCCAAAGCCTTAGCTGTTGTTATAGATTCGGCCAAATTGGAATCTCCCATGACCCATAGTTTTTCTTGTATTTTTTTACTTTTAACATGTACAATTATTTGATCACGTATCATCTCACCTGTCATTGCGCCAAAGTTACAGTGTAAGGATAAGGATCTTAGGTCAGTTAAGAAATCATCAAAAGACTCTTCTTTCTGTTCTCTAGTATAGAATTAAAATCTGTTTAACGCGATACTCATAGTGGGCTTAAATCGTTTTTCCATTCTGGCTAATGCCTCAAGATACACATTCATAGCATCTCCTTCTCCTCCGCCTTGTGTAACAATTTGGGGTAATGCTCTAAAGTTAACTTGTCCTTCAGAACCTAAACAGGGCAATAAAATGTTCTTTTTCCTTTCTGCCCCCATGCGTTCTCCATCAATGGCTTTCATGTACGTAATGAATTCCTCTTTCCATCGTGACCATGGCATCGGTGGATCCCCTTTTGTTTGTAGAAATTTTGCTGGTGGATCAAATTGCATTTTAAATTATAATATGATTGTATCAATATGTGGAGGAATAATGAGATTGGGCTCTTGGTAGTGTTCCCCTTAAAGAAATATAAAGGATGTCATATAACACTAGTTATGCTAATCGTGTCCCTAGTTAAATTATGAAATAACGTAAATTTATTTGTTTCCCCAAACAGCAACAATATAGTCACGAGGTGAGCCAAATACCTGACTTAGTTTATGCTGAATAGGCGGAAAGCGTAGCTTTGAAACACTCGCGTCAGTTGTAGTCCACACCGTGAAATATGTGAAGCGCAAAGCGTGCGACAGCTTCACGTAGTTAATTGCAGTGTTGTACAGTTATCATGGAGATATCCAAAATGGTGGCGGGTGATGTTGCACGCTCCTTGACGCTTCGCGTTTACGTGGAGCGTAGTGCCGGGCGTGTATCTAGGAATGATGGAAAGGACAACATGACGAATATGGAACTCCGAACGTGGGGGAAACACTTTGTATGGCGCCCGCAGGTACCCACAGGTTTGAAAAATGCAGGGAACGTAACGGACCGCTGGTAAGTGTTGAATTCACAACACTTAGTAGTCCGTGTACGCCAAACCACATTTGTGCTGTTGAAATGAAATTGACGATCTTGAATGAAATCTGCTGCAGGTGCAATCTTCCACACGTCGGACGTAAAACAGCCGCAGGTGCAATCAGAGCACATAAGATAAAATGAAATCCCAAACTGATAAATCCATGCGTTGTAGATAAAAAAATATAGTTCTTGGCAAATGAAGTAAAATATTCCAGGGAGTTATAAATACAAATACAATCCTTGAATTTAAACAAAAAAAAAAATATATATAGACAAATCCGTGGGACCAAGAAACACTCTGAACCCGTGCTGGGAAAGACAGGAGTGATTCTTCAGCTTGTCGCCAGTATTAAAATTGTCCAGACTCCAATAATGAATTAAAAGCAGATTTATTCAGCACGGCAAAATAGATCCATCCAAGTCAAGCTCCAGATGCAACTGGGCAACAGTAGAGAACCTAACAGTCAGCAACCATGCAGAATGCAGAATGCCTGATGAAAGTAAACAGGTTGCATGCCAAGGGAAGCATGCAGCAGGATGATGTAATAGAGGTAAAGGAAAAGGTGAGAAGGAGAAAAGCATGTGCACAGAAGTGGAGAATGTAACAGGCCCTCAATTCGTGTCCCGCTTTTGGAAAGGTTTGAACAACTTGATGGAGATAGATGTACGGCTCTCTACTGCTCATCACCCTCAAACAGACGGTCAGACAGAAAGGGTCAAGTGTATCGAGCAATACCTACGGTGTCACCTCTTACAGGGAGATAGGGATTGGGACTCAGTTCTATGGACTGCGGAGTTTGCGTATAACAACAGTGAACATGTATCTATTGGGGTATCACCTTTTTTCTGTAACTATGGGTTTCACCCTCGCTGTGGTTTTGTATCACCTTTAGTTCCTACTGACTCTCCGGCCGCTCTGGATTTGGTGTCCCGTCTCCAGGACAATCATGTTTCCGCCAAAAAATCCTTGGACGAGGCCAAGAGCAGGTATAAGGAAGGGGTTGATCGTCATCGTCGACCACCACCTGATTATGCTATAGGAGACAGGGTATGGTTATCCACTCAGAACATCCAGATTAAGGGTACAAACAAATTTAAGCCGCGCTTTATTGGTCCTTATGTTGTTTCCAAAGTGGTGAATCCTGTCGCTCTCAAGCTCGACTTGCCTGACTGATTGCATATCCATCCTGTCTTTCATGTGTCCTTGTTGAAACCTGTCGCCCCTGGTACTGTTGTTCCTGCACAACTCCCTCCTGTTTTGGTGGATGATAATCCCAAGTATGAGGTGGCATATATTGTGGACTCCCGCAGGGTGCATCGTCGGTTGCAGTACCTGATCCACTGGAAGTGTTATGGGCCTGATGAGAGGACGTGGGAACCGGCCTCTAATGTGCATGCTCCCCGTTTGGTTCGCTTATTTCATCGGTGCTATCTGAACAAACCCAAACTCTTTGGGGAGGGGTCTTGGGGGGATGTACTGTCTGGCTCCCCATGGCGCGCCGGTTGCATCGGCGCCTTTTCCCGTGCTTGAGTGCGGAGACGTGAGCCCCGCCCGCTGTTTTCTGTCAGCGGGTGAGGGCGGCACTTGATATGTATTTAAAGGAGGGGTCCGCGCTGGCAACACGCTTCGCGATCCAGCACGGATCCTACCAGGCTTCCCACCGTTTTCCCCTGGCTTACCTGCAATCCTTTGACCGCTGTTTTCACTGGTAGTCTCTCGCTCGTGTTTGCTGGGCTTCTCTTGTGTTCCTTCTTCTTCCTGGGTCCTCTGGTGTCCTTCCGGGGCTTGCTGATACACTGCTCCTTTCCGGCCGGCAACATTGTGTCCAGGGAACTTCTGCACCTTAACCCTTCGCCTCCTGGTAACTTGTCTCTGAAACACAAGAAAATTGCAAGGGCTGTAAAGAATCGCAGTATCTTTGTTTTTCGTGTATTTAGAGCTGATTTTTGAAATATAGGGAAAGCACTTATCTGATGGTCATGTGATTTTGATGGGTGATTCTCGAGGTCTTCTTTATTTTTGGTAAAACTCTTTTAGCTGCATAGGAGAAAGAGAAACACTATTACTAAAACCCCACTTGTGTGTTTTTTTTTGTTTATTGTGACCCTGCCCTTTTTTGCTCTATTTTTCAGTGCTTCCTCCTGACTGGGGAAATGAGTTTTTTGGTTTTCCCCTAATGCAGGAGCAACGGATAATTATTATTTTTAATAAGGGTCCTGTATACTCCTATGGTGCTTCTAACCTAGGTTTGTATATTATTGTTCATCTCTTGTTTAAATGTCAAACTTCCGCAGTCCTTCTACATACTGAGCATTGTCCTTCCTTTTAGACACTGGGAGTGTTCTATCGCCCTTGGGAGTTGTTTCCTCACACATACTTGGCATATTCTTTTACAGGTATCTCATTAGAAATAGGGGGGTAACATACAGCCAGCTCTTTGTACCCATGATTAGTACTTACCTTATGCTTTCTTCTTCAGGATTCTAGAAGACCACCCCCACAGAAGATTCAGTGGACGTCTACCCCTTCTTCCTTTCCTTGTTTTAGTTCCCTCCTTCCCCACCTTCCCTCTTTTGCTTTGACTAAGTTGGGCGAAGGAGGTACGTAAGGGAAGTTGGGATCTAGCATTGTTTCCTTCCATTTCGTCCCTGCAGTAAATCCAGTTGAGCCCTTACAGGAGCTTGTGCTATGGCTGGTTTACAGCCGCAGCACAAGCTCCCATAGAGAAATGGGAGTATGCGACCACACCATGTGCGGTTGCATTGTAATACTGCAGTCTGGACTGCCGACCAGAGGTCGGTCAGACCCGAATGCGCAATGATGTTGGTCGGAGGCAACTCCAACTGACATCATAATCAGGGCCTTAGTTTAATCACAACTTCCTTTGTACCACCATGCTATTTTGCCAATCTCTCCTCTGGCACCCCATCTCACATGTCACTGATATGCAGTAGTCTGAGGGATGCTCTAATACCCATGATGCAGGATGACAATTGCCATATATCATGATCAATGTGGGCTAAAGTGTCGCTCAGAAATGAATTTACCTTGAAAAATGAAATGACAAGAGGCGTTTGGCAAAACAGGAACAAGTTGGTTTAAATAAACGCTGCAGCTGGGAGAGCATCAACAGAATCATGACTGAAGACAATCTCAATGTACAGACGTTTTGGCTGGTAATATATACAGTTCTTGAAGTACACTAAAACTATTACACATTCTTGTAAAGCATGTAGATCGAGGCCTACTCATGAACCATAAATACAACCATATAATAACGGGGATACACATGGCTCTCGACCTTGTGGAGAGCTAGTGTGGCCAAGTGTGTATGTGTCCAGATGTCCGGCATGGGGAGCGTGTGATCGCTGCGTGTGGTGAGCATGCTGGGTTCTGATTGGCTGAGTGTTCCTAAGTACATGTGGCATTTGACTTTGTGGTATTTTGGTAACGCGCGCCTTTGGCCAAATGTGTTTTATTGGGGCCAATCTCCTCGGACCAGTTTGTGGTGTAACTGCCTTTCAGGGGGATCGAGTAGGCTTTTTCCTGCTTGTGTGTTTGTCTTTGGGCTAAGTGTAACCCCACCACCGGTGACCTATCAATTGGTAGGCTTGGGTCGCAGGGCCTATCTGACCACATATATCTTGGTTGATGGGGATTTCATCTCGGGTGAATTCGACAGCAATGATACAGGTTTATTATTACGTGTACATATAACATGGCGGTCATTGATCTCATATTTACCGGCATTCTCATTATTATGCGTACATTTGTTATAGCGTACATCAGCATTGTTTTTACTGGTATTGCCATTGCTATGCATGCATTGATTATGGCGTACATTGGCATTGCATTTACTGGTACTGGCGTTGTTATGCGTGCATACATCAGGGCGTACATTGACATCACATTCACTGATATTAACAAAGGCGTGACCCCAAGTAAGTCATTGGCATGGACAATGGACTTTGCACTCACTGCAACAAATGGAGATATGTGACTTGCCCACTGGTCATATTTTCATGAACGATACATGTTAACAATACCACCTCACAATACATATGCAGCACTATACTAGGATAGAATCATGTTTTGGTATGGTGAGCCTGCTCACATGGTCATCCAAGTCCATTGGAGTCCAAACTTTGGCTAGACGCTGTACTAGAGGTACTTGTATGGAACACCAAACAATATGCTGTTTGAGTGTCATGAATGTCTGACATGCCTTCAATCATTTAAGCTGTACCAGTGTGGGTATAGTGGAGGACAGTTATCTGCAGGCATGTGCTTGGTATGATGTGAACACACAATAGGAGGACACATATACTGGTAAAATGTCCATTGTGCACATGTCAACATTAGATGTGCAGTTGACTATTGGAAGTTTGGTCTGGGATATGTTTACACCCCAGCTACACCTGTGTCCTGCTTAAATATGGACTTTGGCAAACATACTTTGTCAGGGAATTCACAGCCTATCCCTTGCAACATTTATGTCACATATTTAGGGTAACATGTTGCAAATTTCGGTCCATAGTATAGGTGAGAGACATTAGAACTAATTACAATCAGTTGGTTTTGGGGCAGGTGATGGTGCATGTGCCATAAGTATCCACACCATAGCTGCCACAACAGTAGCTCAGCATATGAAGAGGTATTCATCACGTGGGCTTGAATACATTGCTAATGATTCCACATGGCAATTTGGCCCTGTCATTTGCACTCACAGCTTTGTCCTACTTCTGTTGTAAATCCACATGTAAGGTGCAGCTCACCGTTAGCATTGGGATCTTGGAATGTCGCCACCTCACCAATGATGTATGAGTTTGGTCCACATACAAGACAAAACACATGGTGCATAGCTCTGTGAATGCTGAAAATGTACACTGTGTGCATATGAAGCACAGTACATTGACGTCACAAATACCTGGTATTGTCTGTACATTGGACTTGTAGCACAAGGCACAGTTTGAATGCTCTCATGATGGACACATGTATGCCATGTTGCAGTGTATTCAGATGATAGCTGGCACATCACATATGAGGTGCACAGAGTGCAGACAAGGTACAATACCAGCCGAGCTTGCAACATGGTGCAAGGCTGCCAAGCTTTGATACCTATGTGAACAGTCCAATTTGATTGACCACGCTCTGCATAGAATGATAATGCTGGGGCCTTCTCAAGCTAATACATGTACTTCACCATGCTACACACATCAGACAGTACACATGCTTATTTGTTTCCTTCACTTAGCTCCTTACATGTGACCAGTGCACTGTAAATTAACAATGGCCAATCAAGGACCATAAAGGCTCATAAAGGTATGATGACCTATTTTTGTAACAGAGACATATATGTGACCATTTGGGGGGAAACATACACCGTGTCCAACGTATAGCCTGATGACATGTGAGTGTGCTCCCTTGCAAAATAGTGAGTCACACAGTTCTATGTCAGGAATGACCTAGCAGGCCGGGTGACAATACTCCCTGTACAGTGAGGGATGGGTTCCACATCACCTATGGGCCTCCGCTGCACCGCATGGTCTCTTTTGGCTATTGTAATGCCCCTGTGAACAGGCCCTTGTGAACAGACCCCTGTGGCATGTTCAGTGTATGTAATAGAGTTAGCCTGTATCATGCCATAGTAACCTACATACATATCTGGGCCTTCCAGAATGAAAAGAGTTAAGAGTATTTTGCTACAGCCACACATCTACAAGCTCATGGTATATAGAAACATACTGGTAGCCCCACCATCTTCTGTCCCCAGCTGATCCATGAGATCTTGCTCCCGGCTGACGAAATCTGCCCACTGGTGCTTGTATTGGTGGACAGTCCGCTCAACACCAAATACTCAGCTGATCTGGAAAAGCACCTTCTCCCACCAGTGCTGCATCTCATGGGCTGGGTATCCTTGGCTAATCCAGCCTCCACTTCCGATCATATTGGGCATGTACTTTACCAACAGCCACAGGATGCCCCTAAACTCCGCCTCCGCCAGGTTCTTTGCCCTGCCGTACACCTCCCTACCCCCACTAGCCATCCTAAACCCAACAGAAACACTATCCTTTCCCCCTACCCCTATAACTATTAACCCCTATTTAAACAAACACCCCACAATACACCACACAAAGCAACATAACATACAATTACAAGACAAATTTGATAGTTTTAGAACATGACAGCGACAGCACAGACACCAACAAGACCAAGAAACGACACCTTTCCTACTCAAAAATCATGTTTTTTGCTACAGCGACACCTTTCCTACAAAAGTGTCACATTCAATACTGAAAAGTCACTTTTCCTGGAAAAGTGTCACCTTTCCTACTCAAGCGTCACGTTTTCTGCTACAGCACCACCTTTCCTGCAAAAGCGTCACGTTTACTACTACAAAGTCTCCTATCCTAGAAAAGTGTCACCTTTCCTACTCAAGCATCCCATTTTGTGATAAAGCATCAGTTTTCCTACAAAAGCATCACATTTACTAATGCAAAGTCACCTTACTTAGAAAAGTGTCACCTTTCCTACTCAAGCATCATGTTTTTTGCTACAGTGTCACCTCTCCTACAAAAGCGTCACGTTCACTACTGAAAAGTCACCTTTCCTAGAAAAGTGTCACCTTTCCTACTCAAGCATCACGTTTCCTGCTACAGCACCACCTTTCCTACAACAGCATCACGTTTACTACTACAAAGTCTCCTATCTTAAAAAAGTGTACCTTTTCTACTCAAGCATCACGTTTTCTGCTACAGCGTCACCTTTCCTGCAAAAGCGTCATGTTTACTAGTACAAAGTCTCCTATCCTAGAAAAGAGTCACCTTTCCTACTGAAGCATCCCGTTTTGTGATAAAGCATCCCTTTTCCTACAAAAGCGTCACGTTTACTACTACCAAGCCAACTTACCTAGAAAAGTGTCACCTTTCCTACTCAAGCATCACGTTTTCTGCTACAGCACCACCTTTCTTACAAAAGTGTCACGTTTACTACTACAAACTCTCCTATCTTAGAAAAGTGTCACCTTTTTTACTCAAGCGTCACATTTTCTGCTACAGCGTCACTTTAACTACAAATACATCACGTTTAGTACTGAAAAGTCACCTTTCCTAGAAAAGTGTCACCTTTCTGACTCAAGCATCCCGTTTTGTAATAAAGCATCACTTTTCCTACGTCACGTTTACTACTACAAAGTCACCTTACCTAGAAAAGAGCCACCTTCCCTACTCAAGCGTCATGTCACCTTTCCTACAAAAGTATCACATTCACTACTGAAAAGTCACCTTTCCTAGAAAAGTGTCACTTTTCCTACTTATGCAAAAAGAACAATTGATGGACATAATGCAGATCAATGTCATACATTCACCCAGTACAGAGATCTGGGCCTAAATCCATCATTTTTTAAATTATTTTTGCTCCCCATGCCATTTCAGTTTGAACCCAGTCATATGCAAATCAGTCTTGACCATCCACCCAATGGGAACAGTCCAGCCCGAACTGCCAGGCCAGGACCTCCCTGGACTGGAAACAAGCATCCTAGGAACCGGTTTCGGGGTTTCACCCCTCATCAGCCAGGATAGCTTGACTCCAGTGGCATGGAGAGCACGGGACCCACGTCTGGGCATACCCGTCCCACTCGGCATGACAAATGCAAAAAGAACAATTGAGGGAGGACATGGCTTGGCAGTTCAGGCTGGACTGTTCCCATGAGGCACAGGGTCAAGACTGATTTGCATATGGCCAGATCTAAACTGGGGTGGCATGGTGAGCAAAAGAATGATGGATTTAACCCAGATCTCTTGACTGGGGGTGAATGTTCTGATTTGTTCAGCATTCCGTCCATCAATTGTGTGTCTTTTGCTTCCTTGCCCTAAGTGCACCGGGTATGCCCAGCGTCTTGCTGAGTGCCTGGTTGTAGGCCTTTTCCGGTTCAGTCTGGAGGTGTGCATATGGGGTCATTACCCACGGCTGAAGCCCATATCCCTGGTCAACTGAAAGTGAAAAGAAAAGTCAGCTGTCAATATTTTGCTAACTGTTACAGATACATGCCAGGCCAAGTGTGTTAATTTTCGTTACATTGTCATACAGATTTCTAAAGTTGGTTTAACAATATGTGTTAGTCGTACAGTTGTTCATAGCTTAACACATCTCACCCATTACTCTCTGTAAAGGCAAATGCAGAGCATGGGCTAATACATTGTACATTTCCACACCCTGACTGTCATGTTGATTCTGTATTTTTCTGTGATATCTGTTTGGAGATGCTCCTGACCACTCTATGTCACGTGCTCCCACTACATGTGAAGTGGCTGATTGGGGAGCAAAAATGTGGGTAGTTGGTTCTCCCTAGATAGGTAGTGACATAGCAGACATGCCTTATTCTGACACATGCATCTGTCCATGGTAAACCACAGATGTCTTTGGTGGGATCCATGACATGCCTGATGAACCGTGGGAGTGGCATGTAGACACCCCCACAACCCCCATTGAACCCCTCTCTTGCACACAGTGATGCCACACAGCATTAGGGCCAGCAATGTATTGCTCTGGGTCCTTCTACCATCCAATGGCAGCCATAGTGGCTTTGCATGTATTGACATGTGTAACTTGGGGGTTTGCATGACACATGGACAATGATGCATGCTCCATGTATGAGACACACAACTCATACTTATGTCCCTATCTGTGTCCACAGACACAGAGAAGGGTATTATGTCATCCATTTCTAACTGTTAGTGGATTTGTTAGGAATTTACCTACACGTAGGCCATTCCCATATTGTCCTTTCTGGAAGCGCTCATTTATGATGGAGTGCCTTAATATGTATGCGTCATACACACTCCCAGGGTTTTTGGCCAGCAAGTTAGTGAACAGGCCCTGATGGCCCACGATGGTCTGGACATTAATAGAGTGTGTGTGCTTCTGGTTCCTGTAGAGATGGGATGTGGCTGCAGGGGGAACTAGTTGCACAAGTGTGAAGTCCATGGCACCCTGCACGTGTAGGAACAAAGCAATTGCATAAAACCCGTGTTTTGTCTCCAGCTGCAGTTTGTGGGTGTTGGGGAAGAGGAGATAGCGAGGTGTCAGAAGGATGATGGCATCCAGGACTGCGGAAAAAATTAGGAGAAAGATGGCTGGGAGATTCCGGCCACTCGGGCGGCTGTTATCTGGAAGGACCCCAATACTAGCATGTGTAGTACCGCCATGAACTTCACCTGTGGAGGGATATTGGTCAACCTGGCAGCTGTTGTCTGGAGCCTTGGTGCAATCAGGTGTAGCAGCTCTACAATGGACCCCCTCTTCAGCCAGTAATAGGGAATGATCTCATCCTCCCTGAGTCCTATTAGGGTAGTACGCAGGTGATAAACGCGCCTCCTTCTCCTGTGTTGCCTTTGTGGTGGTGAGGAGGGGGGTGGGTGATTTGGGTGGGGGATGGTGGTGGTCATCTCCTTGCAACTCCCAGCTGCAAAATGAGCACCTACGTGGTGTAGTTGGGGTTGCAACACTGTCCTGTCCAGCTTCTCTTTATGTGGCAATGTAAATGCGTCATTTCCTACGCATGAGTTTCACAGGCACAGGAGTTTTTACGTTATCGGACCTCTGCGCCACTCAAGCCGACGCTGTGTCACTGTGGTAAAATCTCATAAATATCCAAGAGTCTGTTTTATAGTTGAAATTACAACAGAACTCCTACCTTGCATATTTTAAGAACTTACATGATTCTGGTGATTCCGACGCAGGTTCCTTTCGATGCAAGACTCAAAAAAGTGAAGCATCCTCCAAGAGTACTGACAGCGCTGCCAATGCATCACAAATTCTGACGCATTGGTGGCGAAAGCTCCTTGTAAACGGGCCCCATAGCTTATAATTGTTAATTCATAATATTTGAGGTGTCAGCCTGGTGGCCTGGTACGGGGCAGGCTAGTCCCACAGAAACAGCGTCTTTTTTTAGAAGAACAGGCACTTCGTTTTATAAGAGAATGCGTGGTTGAGATAAGGACAGCAGGATTATCTCATAGCAGAAGGCGTATTTTCAGATGTCCCGAAAGCAAGAAGAAATCATATGCAATGATTTAGGCAAATGGAATTCATCATAAATTCCTACCAGCTTGCTAGATTAAAAAATATGAAATGAATCATGTACATGTAAAAACACCCCAACATTACTGCAACACTTCCCTTTGACACTTAACACCAATCAGCAGTGTGCATGTACTAGACTGAGGTCTCAAATGACATATTTGTACCAATTCATACACTAAACTAGGGGTGGGTGAAGAATTCATCTCCGCAGGCAGAGTTCATGGAGATTGGCCCACTCCGCGTGACGTGCAGAGCGCAGATGTCCCCAAAACTATGTAAAGTGATGCAGAGTGCAGTTTGTTCTCTCGTGCGGCTTGCCAGTGTTAAGGTGGCAAGTGTGAATGAGAAAAAACGCTGCTAGACCTCCTCCCAGCGAGATTTACCAGCGATGGTGGTCGAGGCAGGTCGCTACCACTCCCGTTGCGAAATCTGGGGCTCGCGTTGAGGAAGCTACCGCTCGAGTACAATGCCTAATGCCATTCGTTGTGATTTTACGGTGCAGGACAAGCTCCCAGTGCTAAAAATCTTTGCAAGCAGCTTACTTACCACACTCCGCCGCTCACAGAACTCCGTGGGGAGCGTCAGAGTTTTTTTGGCACTTTGCAGAGTTCCGTGGAGCAGAATTCCGTGAACTTCGCACAGGCCTTCACAAAACCTATTCCAAATGTCTATAAAATTTCTCCATGAAAGGGTCCAAAAGCTCAAGAGAGCTCAATCAAGCACCTGAAGAAGTAGGGAAGAACGCACAAAATAAAGCAGCTTGCTTGCCCCATACTCAATGCAAGAGCACTGGCACTGCCCTAGCAGGCAACAGCAGTGGCAAATATCAGACTAAACTACTGGGAGACCTACTGAACAGCCCGCAACCTACCTTGCGCTGATGAGGAAGCATACCACAACATAAACAGGCTGTGACTACCAATACAGAGGGCAACATTGGAAAATACAGCTTCAGACGTAACAAGCAACAGTCTACAATTTCCTAAAATGCACTCCAAAAAGGTAGATGGAAGCTGCTAAAATACTCGATTTCACCAAAACATTATTCTTATCCTTGTAAAAACAAGATACAAACGCATCTGAAGCTGGATGCCCAGAGAGCTCTGCAAAAGTATGTGTTATGATATACAATTACGCCTCAGTTTTTAGAAAATGTACAAGTGTGCAAAAGCTTAGGAAAAATATTTTGGGATATTAACGATTTTAACAATGCATAGAGTAGTAAAGAATGAGCTAATGAGATTGTGTTTAAAGCGAATTTGTCAAAACACTTGAAAGAGTAATTAAGATTGTAAGGAAGTTATGGCACATTTTCGTTTGAGAGATAATTTTATTGAAATGAATGTAGTTCTGATGTTTTCTGCTCATCTTGCTCCTGCTCATCGACCTCTCCCAATCAGTGCCCCACTGCAAGTCCCTTCTCCCATTCTTTCTGCGATGCTTCAAGTGAACTATATCAAAGATGTGAGAATAAACCATTGTACTATGTGGTTAGTGAGTGAGGCTTCCATCTTGTACCTAAACTATCATTTTCAAGGACTTCCATTGGAAGCTCTGCTGTAAGTGAACTAATTCTATGAACTTTTGCTGGGGAAAATGATTCATTTTGTGTTGTTCATCTCCGGCCATTAATTAAATGTGGTAACCCAACAAAAGTCCGTGGACCTGGGTATCAAATTCAGCAAAGAAAACAATGGTCCTGGACCAATACTTATTAAACCATAAATTAATTAGAAAGTACAGATACTCTCAACAGGAGCTACTATTGAGTCAGCTCACACCAACAAGAAAACAAATACATAAACAGATGTGCACCAAACACAGTCATCTCAATGCAGTTTTTTAAAAAAACAAGGGCATATATTTTATTTTACATATATATACATATAGCACAGTAAAAAATCATCGCATGATTCAAAAGAGTCAAGAAAAAGGAGAGGAGAGGGTTGCTCCAAAGAGGAACGTGAAGGAATTTAGGGGCCCATTACGATACCCGGCGTAAATAAATCCGCCAGGCATGGAAGCGGCAAAAATCCGCCCGCATACACCGTCTGAACACCGACCACGCCATTACGATTACACAAACCGAAAACCGCCATCGGCGGAAAAATCACACAAAATACCGCCCGCCATCGTCCGAGTCGGAGTCAAACCGCCCGCCACGGACGGAAACACGCCCGACAACACAAAACCGCCCGCCCTCACGGCCGACACACCGCACGTGAAATTACGATCGCACCGCCATGAGCGCGGAAAACCACAAATATACCGCCCGCCAGCGCAAACAACGCCGATGCCAATCGACACGGCAGAAACCATGGCGCCCACGTCCCTGCACAGAAACCATCCGCTCACAAAACCAATAGCACACAACATGGCCAATAAGTCCACACAGCAAGGCACGCACAAATAGACAAGCACAGTACACATCCCGAAAACACCCCCCGGACAAACAAAAACTACAAAGGCCAGAACCCCAGACACAACACACCTGAAAACAACAGACCATGAGGACACACCCACATAGGTAAGTACAAAAGCAGCACTCCCACAGACCACAACCCCTTGCAACATTGCAAACCAGAGAGGAGAGGAGAGGACACAGTGACACAGCAAGGACAGCAGCACACCACAGAAACGCACACATCACACCACCACCACCACCACCACCACCAAACACCACCAAACACCGGCACCACAAACCCCCTGCACATTACACAACACACACCGCACCAGCACCACAAACACCATGGCACCACAAAGAATGCCCAAGTTCACGCCCATGGAGCTGACGGTCATGGTCGACGAGATCATCAAGGTGCACCCACAAATCTATGGGAACATGGTCCAACACACACCACTAGCCACCAGAAACAGAATGTGGAACCGGATCGTAGACCAGGTCAATGCAGTCGGGACCCTGCCCAGGAACAGAGTCGAAATTAACAAACGGTGGAATGACGTCAAGAGCCTGGTCAAGAAGAAGGAGGGCAAAAACAGAGAGCTGGCTGCCGTCACTGGCGGAGGGAATCCCGCGCTCTTCAAGACCTTCAAAGCGTGGGAGGAGAAGGTGCGAGTCATCATACATCCCGAGATCCTCGCCGGATTAGCAGGGGGAGTGGAGGCTGGTAAGTACAAACTAATGTATACCAGCACACCGCTATGTACTCACATGCACTACCACCATGCCACAGCTCCCAGGGACAAACACCCCCATGTCCAGCACACAATACACAACACATCACACACACATGCAACAGACACCACCACACACAGCCCAAACCGAACAACTGTAAGATGCGTGGGGACATGTGTACATTCAGCCAGCCACGTAACCACCAACAGGTCCCCAAATATGCCAGAAGCGCCACAACGAGCACCCACCACACCCATGTGTCCGCCACAGCTGCACAAACCGACAAGTAACAGGTAAGTGGCAGGAACACAAAGTGCAGTGGGTGGGACGGTGGACAGCCCAAGTACAACACACACCAGGCCCCTAGTCCCACAGCACAGCAAGGAGGAGCATCCCCCACACCCCACAGCCACGTGTCAGCCACCGCAGTGCACAACGACAGCCGAAAGGCAGACATCACGGTCCACAGCAATCGGTGTCAGTGGGTGTCCAGCCACCCCCACGACCCACAACACCCCCCCACCCCCACAGACCTGCAACATGGAGCACCCCCGCTTAGAGCCATGTGGCATCCAGTACAGTGCACGCACGAACAACCTGCAGGTGGGAAACTGGACAGGGCTGGATTACTGGAGGTATGAGGACCGGCACACGACCAACACATGGGACATGTCACGTAGCAGACGAAAACGCAGCACCGCCCACCGTCACGAACAAGTGAACAATGTGCACACGGACATGAACAACAGACTCACACCCCACATGACCCATCACAGACATAGCAACACCCAAGGAGCCACGTCTGCATACACAAGCCACACTGAAAATAGTACCACACGGCAGCCACTGTGCAACTCATCACACACAACCGAAACACCATTGAAGTCCTGTCCATGTAGCCCCTACTGCCTGTCAACCACACACCCCACAACTACGCCTATGTAAGACAAACAACACTAGACGCAACAGAGCGGAACAACAGAAATGCACACGAACACCACTGAACCCATCAAACACACAGACACACCATGCACATACAACATACCATCCATCCCATCCGTCAGCCCCAGTCTCATGAAAGGCATGTCATCCGCACAGCTGCCACACATACAGCAGTCACGCTAAGATACATGCCCATGACCAACCATGTGCCAGAAGTCAATGAAGCGCACGACACACTGTGAGCAACAACACACAACATGGGCCACACCCCCCCACGAGCACTGCAGTGATGCACATGGCACAGGGCAGCACGCACACCAAGGAGATGGGACAACTGCAATACGTTGGCTTTCACACACAACCATCACTCACTCATAACGATGCGTCCAATGCCATGTCCAGTAATCACAACAGACAGCAAATATGCAGGCCATGTCAAGCATGCACACACCTCAAACCATGCACTGTCATGCTGCCACAACACATGTCACGTTCGGCACCCATGGCTCACAGCATGTACCCCAAAAGCATCTTCCCTCCCAAATGCGAATCTGGGGCATGGCCCCCATGTTGCCATATGCGTTCCTAAGCGTTCCATTTGAACCCCAAAAGCATCTTCCCTCCCAAATGCGAATCTGGGGCATGGCCCCCATGTTGCCATATGCGTTCCTAAGCGTTCCATTTGAACCCCAAAAGCATCTTCCCTCCCAAATGCGAATCTGGGGCATGGCCCCCATGTTGCCATATGCGTCCCTAAGCATTCCATATGAACCCCAAAAGCAAAGTACAAACCAGACCCAGGATGGGCCAGGAGCCCGCATACACCAGAGTCACAATGAGTAGGGGCACAGCAACACACCCATCGGCATGGCCAATCCGTCCCATGCCACATGTGCACAGCACACAGTCCCATTGCCAAGCACACACAACTACAAATGCCACAGCCACACACTCGCCTCCGGGAAACCCATGTACGAGAATGCACGAACTGCCAATGTCAGACGACAAATACATACTTCGCCAGGTGCAACACAATAACAAATCTCATTCTCTCCACAGGTGACGAACTGCCGGATGCTGGGGATGGAGACAGCAGCCAGCACAGCCAGCCTACAAGCCCCCAACGAGGACACACGGATGTGGAGGATCTGTCCTCCTCTTCGGACACGGACCACCAAGCAGGCCCATCTGGTGTGGCAGGGCCCAGCCGCTCCCCAGGACCCCTCCTACCCACCAACCCATCATCCAGGGCTGCTGAACAGTCCCAGCCCCCTGCTGCCACTGTCGTTGCGGCCACACCCACGGTCATTGCGGCCACACCCACGGTCATTGCGGCCACTACCACTGCCGCAACCGCCACCATCGCCGCACCGACCACCACCGCCGCCACCACCACCACGTCTTCGCTGGCACCAGCCCCAGCGCAGGTGGTGGCCCGGCCGACTGGATCCACCCTGGGAGCCACAGCGAGGACCGTGGTGAGCAATGTGGCTAGTGGGCAGGCCGGTGGCAGCAGGACTGGTAGGAGGAGCAGGGTCAGGGAAACGCCAGCCTCCCCTGGGAGCCATGCCCTGCCTCAAATGGCCAGAGTCCTTGGGGCCTATGAGGAGGCCCAAGAACAATGGGTCAGGTCTGCTTCAGACACGCGGGAGGTGCTGGGGGTGCTGAGGTCCATGGACGCCCGTATAGGTCAACTCGTGGACCTCATGGGCCAGCTGGTGGTGGCGGTGAGGACACGGCCAGGGATAGCAGCTCCCCTCCGCCACCACCTGCCGGGGCGCAGGGTCGAGCAGCAGTGTCCAGTTCCCCTGCGTCCACAGCCAGTGAGCACACCTCAACCACCAGCATGTCGCAAGCAGGCACCCCCTCGCAAACGTGGAAGGGGCCGTCCGAAGAGGAAACAGATCTCCCGGGAGGACTTCGCACGCTCCAGTCGCAAGTGAGGCAGCCAGCCAGCCTTCCGCCAGCCTTCCTTGACCAGCCACTGCATTGACTTGCTCTACGATCCCACTCCACACAGCCAGCTGGATGGCATGTGTGTGTTGGACTATGGACATAGAACCAGTGGGTACACCCTGAGCATCACGCAGCCATGACCGACAGCTCATTGTCACTGCACGCACCACTTTTGTCATCACCTTACACACAATCACATGTCACAGTTTGGAATAAATGCACCTTTTTCACTAACTGCTGTTTGTGCCCTGTGTTTTATTTGTACGGAATACAACGGCCACCTTGGGCGGAAAGGCACCTGATGCGTGGCATGGCAATGGAATCCGGAGGGCCTGTAGGGACCTAGGGGTGGGAGACAGAACAGGAGCACATTCAATGAGTGTGTCACACACCCATCACACAGTACATGTCAACAACTACAAGCAATGTACACACATCGCACAGAGCAATAGGGCACAATGCCACAGTCACCAACAGTGGCATACTACCCTGGCCATGGAGCGTTGACACACAGCACGTAGTGAACAAACGGCCACCCTGACACAGCACACACACACCTGCACAGATACAGCCACATCAGCCGTCGTACATGGACACTCACCGTCAAGTGAAGTAGCGGGCGATGAGCTGCTGCCGCACATTCCCAGCTTCCTCCTCTCCGCTGTCCTCCTCACTCGAGCTGTCCTGGTCTGCGGGCTGGGGCCCTGGTTGATCTCCGTCATCCACAATGAGGGGGATCTGCTTACGAATGGCCAGATTGTGCAGCATGCAGCACGCCACCACTATCTGGCACACCTTCTGTGGGGAGTACGCCAGTGCACTCTCGGTGCGGTCCAGGCACCTGAACCTGGACTTGAGGAGGCCAAAGGTACGCTCGACCACACGTCTGGTCCTCCCATGTGCCTCATTGTATCGATCGTCTGCTGGGGTGCGAGGATTCCTCAATGGACTGAGCAGCCATGCCCCATTCGGATACGCAGAGTCACCTGGGTGTGAGGGACACAGAGAACCGTTGCTATTCCAACTGGACAGGGGACAGCATCGCACAACCAGCACGCTACACCACTCCACATACTCACCGACAATACAGCCACGATCCTGTTGCAGATTGGCCATCAGTCGTGGCAAGATGCTGTTGCGCATTATGTGTGCGCCATGTGCCGAGCCTGGAAACTTGGCACACACGTGGGTGATCACCATGTCCGCAAGGCACACCACTTGCACATTCAGGGAGTGCGTGTGCTTCCTGTTGCGGTACAGGTGCTCAGTGGCCTGTGGTGGAACAAGGCCAACATGTGTGCAGTCAATGGCTCCAACGACGTGTGGGATTCTGCCAAGGGCATAGAATGCACCCTTCACTGCCGCCAACTCACGAGCCCTGGGGAAGCGGATGTACCTGTTTCGGCACAGCATCATGGCTGCCAGTACATCCCTCAGCACCTTGCTGAACATGGGCTGGGACATCCCTCCTCCACTGCCCACCGTGTGCTGGAATGACCCAGTGGCGAAGAAATGCATGGCGGCCATCACCTTAGCCGTGGGGGTGACAGCAGTCGGATACACCCTGCGGGGACGGAGATGGGGCTCTAACATGGCACACAGTCGATGCAGGGTTGGCCTGTCCAGCCGAAACTTCCTAATAACCTCTGTATCGTCCATGTCCGCCAGCAATTGGTATGGGCGGTCAATGTTCGGTCTCCGCCTGGGGAAAATGGCAGAGGACACATGTCAAAGCAACACAACACATAGCAATTTCGCATACACATCACTGACATGACTGAGCAAGCACATGAGCCACAGCCCAGCTGTCAAGCTGGGACGGCACGGCCACAATACACTTACACAGGTCTCCCAACAATGGCAATGGCAAGTGAGACATACCACTGCCATGTGCATGCACATGGGGATCTAGGCCCCAATGACTTGCGTGGCGTGCTGATGGGGACTGACTGCATATTCGTCAAGCGGCAACGCCACGGCAACATGAGTGTCTGCTGAGCATGGAACTGCTTCCGAGGCTGGATGAGTATGGCACACGACGACGACGATGTGGGCACAGGCTGAGCGGTCAATACAAGTGGGACCTGTGGCACGAGGGGATATGAGACAGTAGTAGGTGTCAGCACTGCACCCTATGTACAGCACTGTACGGATCACACCTCCCGAAACATTGACAGGTGTCCACATTGACAGCCCCATGCCAAGACGGCTGTGTGCTTGCAGTCACACGTCACAGGTGAGAGGTTACATTGCACGTGCCAGGTGGCAGACGTACATAGTGGGAGCTGGCATGTGTGTGCATGTGTCTCCTGTTCAGGATCCACCAGATGGGCGCTGACTCTGTACTGACCATTGGACACAGCATGTTCCGTGGAAGGCTTGTGTGTGTGGGATGGTGGCACTGGATGTGCCTCCGTTGGGTGGGGGCCATGCACAGGGCGGGTACGTCGATGATTGCGCATTGTTGGTCACGGTGGGTGCACCAACTAAGATGTGTTGCCCTGTGTTCAATTCCTATGTCCGCATGATGATGGACTGTGGATGTGGGCAGACTACACATTGGTCGATGTGCTGTCTATATGCATGTGCCTTCACACCAGGCACAGCTGCCCCTGCACATGTGACCCCTGCTGGACTCGCTGCTGGGTCTGTGGAGCTGATGCACCGTCTGTGCGTGGGGCGGACAGCTCTCCTCACTTCCCTCATTGCGCATGTCATGTCTTTGCCGCAGGTGACATGGATCATGGAGGGCCCACATGTACGCGTGGGTAGGCTACACATGATTGTTCACTGGTCGCCACCCCCAGTCAGTGTTTCGAATGGGAAGGTTGTCGTGCTGGTGGTATGTTCGATGTGGCGGATGGGCGAGCCTAGGTGCGGGCTTACATTCCGGACATGGGGGTAGTTGGATTGGCGACTAGTTGCAGTACACACGGAACACGTCTCTTCCTTTCCACATCTGGGTCATCCCTTGTACTAACTGACAGTGATATAGTCATCTTCGCCCCAGCCCTCATGTCCTCCCCTCGCCCCCCAATATGCATGCTCACCTGCGAGGCTAGCGCTTGCACAGGCAGCCCCAAGCTCGCACCAGAGAGGGCAAGGAGTGTATGTGTGGGTCCAGTTGCACGAGTGGGCTGTCTCAGGGTATGATGTGTGGCGGGACGCCGTCCACCTGCGTGGTGCCCCAAATGGAGACCCGGCCTGCATGGACTATGCATCACAGTCTTCGCCTTCCGGATCCGCCACCTGCGACACCCAGTGGCTGTGGCTGCCCTTGCGGCCATGCCGCATCCGTCTGTGGCTGATGGCCCACACATTCACTCTTTGGCCTCTCTGGGGAGGGCTCGGGGTGGTGGCGCACGCGCTTGCACTTAGTCGCAATGGCATGTGGCGTGGTTGGTATGATGGGCAATGGATGGGATGGTGCGAGCCACCTCCCGTGACGTCAGTGCTGCTCGTGCTGTGGTGCGTCCCCCCTACACTTCCATTTGACTTTTTGCCATGCTAGACGTTGAGGTTCTATTGCCTGCGTGATATGACCAGGAGGAGCGCGAGGAGACCTCTCACACACCATGCTCCACTGCCATCCCGTGCCCTGTATCGCCTGTGCGGATTGACTATGTTGGGGTTACACCTGGTCGACTGGGGCTGTGTGTGCCTTGTCAAGGGGCATGGCGGGCGCACAACAGGATCCAGCTTGTCCACAGAGGGTGGGCTGAGGTGCGCCTGGTACCGCTATGTACGTGTGCCCGGCTGCTGTGCACACACGTGTTCACTCCCCCCGACAGGTGTCCTCTCACAATGCCCAGGGAAGCGGTGGTGTACTGTTCATGACCCCTCCCAACACGGCGTGCTCCAACTTGGCATGTGCGCATCTACCCGTCACACCCACCCACCTGTGCACTGCGTCCATACGACTTCACACGACACATGTGTGTCTTCCACAGTTGTGCTACTCATTTGCGTTGACATCCAATACCAGTGGACTACATGGTCATGTCACGACTGCCGTGTACTTCACATACTCTCATCCTCTCTCATTCGTACATGTGAAATGAGTCAGCGGAGACAGTTTTGGTTTCAAACATTATATTGAGTCTTCTGTCCTCTGTGATGCAGTATAGTGGACACTACTGGCAGCGGAATACATGTTGAGGATATACTGAGCATGATTGCAAATGGGATAGGGTGTGGGGTTACATGTGACTGGCTGTTGCATGTGGGATGTGGGCTTCAGAGTGACATCTGCTTGGCCAAGGCTGTGCTAATGTACATTTACGTATAGCTGCGGAGCTGCGGACTTTGACACAGACGGTATACATGTAGCCTACCAGACCGCTTGGCATCATGGGCACAGTCCATCTCAGTTCCATGTGACAGGTTTGCTGCGGTTGTTCCTCAGTGCACGCGTGCATGTGAGATGACATCAGGGCATGTGCTTGCGTGCATGCAGCGGCGTGCCACTTGTTGTTGCACTGTGGTGGTTACTGGACATGTCACAGTCACTGGGGTCGTGTTGTTGTTGTATGCACTTGTCGTCCATGCATAGGTCCTGGTATGGGATTCCCGGGGCGGGGGTGGGAGGGGTGCAGCACCCACAGACTCCAGGCGACCTATTCATGTCCACTGAGCGGTGTGTGTGTCCATGTGCGCTGGATCCATGTCGTGTCCTGGTTGTTCGTGCAGTTCCGTCCATGTGGGTGCGATACACAGAGCCCATGCCACTGCCTCCCACGATGCATGCGGTGTTCCTGGATGTGATGGGGAACAGTGTGCATGTCCCGGTCATATCCGATGTCATGGCGATGTCGTTGATGGTGTGGTTACAGTTGCCGGTCGTTTGGTATGGCTGTTGTGGTGGTGACTGGCCAGTCCGTGCGGAAGCTAAGCATGGGTGCGGGGTTGGACATCATAGGTCACTCGGGGAACCTGCGTTGTGGTCCGACGTATTTACAGGTTGTCAGGTATGCGATGCCGTCCAGCAGGGCTTCCATGTCATTGGTGGTGTACATGTTTGCCAGCCAATGTAGCGGATGGTGGCTGTCAAGGTGTTGTTCGTAAGTTGTCCCTTGGAGGACCATGATGGGGCATGCTGGGTGACATTCGATGTAGCTGTTCTCGATGATCCGTCGTGTGGAGGCACAGTGGTCCCATTTCAGTGCGGGTGCGATGTTGGCCACATACGCCATGCCCCCATAGGCAGAGCAGGCCCTGTCGTGTGCGTCCAGAGGGAGGAGTAGTGGTAGCAGGTCCGCCTTCAGACATGCCGGGTTGGAGAGGCATATCTCGACGGGATGCTGGTAGGGACACCTCCGACAGTAGAAGACGGGCATGACGCAGCTGAACAATGTGATGCGGTAAGTCAGTCGGTAACTTACGTTCAGCAGGGACAGGAGATCGCATCCCAATGTATGTAACAGGTTGGTTTTGTACAGCTTGAGCTGTTCGGCGTAGTTGGGTAGGTGTGTTGCGGTTGCCATTTCGCAGCGGTGCGTTGTGGTGGCGTGCTCCGGCTGTGTGTGCAGTCTGCAATGTGCACGCTCCGAGGTTGCTGTGAGCTCTGTGTAGTCGTAGGGAGACAGGACTTGTGTTCTGTTGGCTTGTTTGGAGGACACGGGCCCTCTTCCCACATGCTTCTCAGACAGTTCAAGGTCAGTGATGTGTGACTCCTTCCAATTAACTTGCATGTGGCCGACATGGGGGAGTGTTTTCTTCTTTCTTCCCCGTCCGTTGTGTGCTTCTGTGATATGCGCTATCTGCCCTGTGGTCGGTCTCCTCGGCATGCCTGTGTTGGTCTATTCTTGGACAATGGCTGTATTCACCGGCTTCTGTCGTAGGGCTGTGGTTTCGGAGTTGGAATGGAAGGTCATTCAGTGCTGTCTGCTCTCCCTTGTGTGGGCAGCAGGCTGCCTTTCCGCTCTGCGTTGGGCCTTGTGTGTGAATGTTATTCTTGGGCCACCTGTTGTCGGTCCCCGTGCTCTTTGGTGTTCCGTTTTATATGTCTTGTTCATATGTGCAGGGTGGTATGGGTTTTTCAGTGTGGTACTGGCGTTCCTCTTCCCGAAGGGGCCCTGCTTCTCCTAGTTGGTGTTGCCGCCGCTGTGTGCTACGCCATGTTTGTTACACTGGGGTGTGTCCTGCTGTTGCGTGACTTCACTGACATGTGTGCGTCGGTTGTGTGGCGTTGGGTGTTGTCCGTGATTTGGGCGTTGGGGACATGTCTGTGGCAGGCCTGTCACGTGTCATGTGCGTTCGGGGTGGGGCTGATGTGTGTGCTGCTTGGTTGTGTCCCTGTGTCTGTGTGCGACGCATGCATGGCGCTGCGGTTGGCCTCTGCGTTGTGCGCATGTGTGGCGGCATCATCGCCGCTTTGGGGCCGTGACGGGGTGGTTGGTTCCTAGTCCCAGGTGGTGTGTACACATGTGTTCCGCGATGTTAGGATTTGGCCTGTGTGTCATATGTGGATGCAATGGTGGATGTGTAGTGTACACGCGCTGGTGGGGGGTTGTCCGCTTTTTCCGCCCTTGCACTGTGTGCGCTGTTTGCGTGCACTTGTTGTGTGTGTGCCTACCTGCGTCTCCGCGGTACGTTGCGTCCTTGGTGGTGCATCAGCAGAAGCATGGGAAGGGCCTGCAGTGCTGGATTCATGCTCGGGTGCCGCTTCTTCGTTGTCCGTGCTCTGCGTCCGTGTTACCGCCTCTTTCACGTGCGGTGTCTCTTAGCCGTGGGAGCCGTTTGTTTGCGGCATCGTAATTTATACGCCGGGCGGGACGTGTTTCGTCGGACGGTGTGTGTCAGTTGGGCTGCGCCGCTACGTGTACGGGCGCACTTTGATGGCGGACGGTGTTGCTGGCTTGCCGGCGGTGTTTGGCCTACTTTTCGCATCGTAATTGGACGGGCGTGTGGACTGCTGCGTGCCGGCGGTAACTGGTGGTTTTTGCATCCGCCAGCACGGCGGTTGTGCTTCCGCCCGCCATCGTAATGAGCCCCTTAGTGCTCAAGTGTAAGGAGATTTTAGAACAGGGAGAGATTCCCAAAAGAATAAGGAGCATATATTTACATAATTCAATGTAGGCCTGGTAGTTAATAACCAGTCCTCAGAAACCTGGCCCGGTACAATATTACATGTATTATATTTACACAATTAATTTCTAAAGGTTGGAGGGTTATGTCTCCTTTTTAGGAAAGGGCACAGGGAACGAAGGTCCAGGTTTTCAGAATGAAGCGGGTGTGGTGTCGACGTTTCGACCCGACTTGACGGCAGAAGAGGGAAATTTTGACCTCAGCCATGCGGGTCTTCCTCAGGACAGGGAGCCAGACAGGGGAGGGGCAACCCTCATAATGTCATCGGTAATGCCCAGGGTTTTCAACCCGCCTTATGGGTGCGGCATGGTGCCCAAAGAATGGGAAAAAGAACCCCGCAATAATTGCGCGGAGTTCATTTACAATGAAAAAGACCTGTGTAGTCAAAACCTACAGGACCCTCATTGAATGCACGGTAGGAATTCAATAAATGGATAATTCTAAGGAAGTCGGAATATCTCAACCTACCGGAGCTTGAGCGCCGTCAGTCGCTGACCATCTCCGCTGCGGTATCAACCCCAGAGCACTGTTTCCTAGGAGAGGACAGAAGATTTCTCTTATCTTAAGAAATGGGTTAGTGTTGAGAATTTAGAATAATATGTTCTGGGCCTGATTTGCCAATATGACCTTAATCATGATCATGCCATGCTAAATTTGTGGAATCTATTAATAGCCTATGTGAATTTGTATAAAAGCTTCTCGGTATTGAGAAACGGTTGGTGCTTTTTGGGTTGGTCTGTTTACTATAACGCTGTTTAACCAGGAGATTTATTGAGCTTATGACTTTGTATCTCTATAATCAAGCCTTTATGGTGATTCTTACATTTTTCTCTGTATTGCAAATTTAACAATTCTGTAATAAATCTATTTTTCCCTCATTATTGACTTAGAGCTAAGGTATTAGTGTATTTGAATATACATTATTTTAATTCTGCTAAGCTTTAAGATTTTTGGGGTGAGGAGTGTAGTCTCAAAGCTCGACATTCCTTTATTGTTTCAGCCAAAATAGCCATACAATAAAACCTCAGAATATAATTTATAAAGTGCAAATAGTTGTGCCACTTGTCACAATGCAAATGTATAAAATCCATTCAGTGCTACACTCAAGGCATTTATAGAAGTACAATTCCTAAAACATCAGGTAAAGCAATCTGAAAAGACACAAGTTCATGTTATGACCGCACAAAAGATAAAAACACTGTGGTGTTAAAAAAAATAATCAGAATTTAACTATGCCATTCTTAATTTTCCCAGGGAAGCCACTAAGGAAGAAAGAGTTTGTACCCTGCAGCAGCCAGGCAATCCAAGCTCATCTCAGATGCCTTCTTGTTACTCTCTATACTAAGTAAACGTATGCTGCTACTGCAAGGGGTGTAGTCTCTTGCTGCAAGATCAACTGAAGATTTGGAGTTGAAACTGAATAGGTAAAATGTGGGGTATTCAAATATTTGGGTTCAGTGATTATTGGGGTTCGGCTCCCACAGAGAAATGGCACTGCTTTTGTTCATAAATTAATTTTCTTTTACTTTTCCATTTTGAGACACCCCTTTGTCATGCACTAATTCTAATTCCAGCCAAAATTTGAATTATACTGGCAAAAATTGTGAAATTACCGAATTTTGCGGTACACAAAATATGCGAAATTTATTGACATTACATATTCTGCAGTTTTGCATAATATTCTTTACCTGAGCAAATATCTCATGTTGCAAAGTCTCGCAAGATAGCAGAAAATCCGTGGCTAAGTTACATTTTCTACTCCAACTAGTCAACTGCCAGTATATTGTGAGACTTTTTTATGAGAGGTGTGTGCTAAGGTAAACAAAGAGACATGGGATACTGGCAAATCACATTTCTGTACTAAAGCATAATTTCATTACATTTTCAAGCAGTTCTTAGAATATTCATAAGAAAAAATGATGCGCTTTTGGCTAGCCCTAAAAACGACCACTCATATTTGACAGCTTCTCAGGGGACCAACACATGAGAGCGGTGAAGTGCAAAAGATAGAAACTGGTAGACTGGTCTAGCACACAGATATAAGCAGCATACATCCAACTTCCAGCCATTCTGCTCTATTCAACATACAAGGATGTTCTTGGCTGTACAAAAATACAGAACATTAGTATAAGAATTCTCACACTACAATGTTGCTGCCAATGTATGGCCTAACATAACTGTATATGTCCTCATTGTATGCCATTTTACATAAATTCACTTTAAACTTTACTGCTCAATCCTCTTGTTTTCTATATTGAAGGTCTGCAACGAAAGTGCCCATGAACATGGTTAATTGTTAAGATATTAGTCCAATGTCTGAATTGGTGAAGATCTTTAAAAGAGTTGTTCTAATTTACAATGAGCACTACTTGTGCTTATCCAGTTAATGTTATGCACAGCAGAGAAAGTTTAAGTTCACGCAAACACTGCTGCTTCACAGCCTTTATTTGCTACTTCACAGATTGGTACTCAGGATTTAATCTGTGCCTTCAAGGTGTGGTACAGTGGTCATTGCTAACCATTACTCGTTATAGTCTTGGTGCCACATGTTCGAAGCATTTTTGCAGCTGGAAATGGCTGATCAGGCCGTTTCCGACCGCAAAAATGCTTTTTTGTATGTACAAAACACACATTGCGATGCTTTAACACGTTACTGAATCTCAATTCATTTTTGCGATTCGGTATTTGGAAAGCACGTGTTTAGTGCGTTCCTTCCAACTACCAAATCTGAATGGGATGTATGAATGTTTCGCAACCGATTTACCACCGCAAAACATTCATACTTTACCAACTCCTTGAAGCAGGTGGTAACCCATTCACAAATGGGAAGGGGTGCCCAGGGCACCCTTTCCCCTTTGAAAATGGAAAACAAATATTTTTTTAGAGCGGCAGTGGGCCCACGGACCACTGCCTACTCTAAAATAATGAAACTGCGAAATTTCATTTTTTCTTTTTAAACACATCCCGGGCTGCACTAAAAAAAACAATAGATTGCTTTATTAAAAAGCAATCATAGACATGGTGTTCTGCTGAACTCAGCAGGCCACCATTCATCCCTGTGATGGCTGCGATTCTTAATGGGTCGTAAATTACGATCTACCTCATTATTATGCATGAGGTAGGCCTATTTACCATCCACTTGGAATCAATAATGAAACTCAAAAGAGTTTCATATATTAGGAATCCCGATTTCCGAATTGCGATTCAGAGAGAATCGCAATCAGGAAATCAGTATTCCTAATGTTAGTACATCTGGCCGTTGGTCAATTTTGTAGGGTGTTAGTAGCCTTTAGTTTGTGATTAATAAGACAAGCGTTTAATCCCTCAAGTATTTGGTTGATGTTTAGTTCTCTAGAAATATTGTACCTTTACATTCTGTAGCAAATTAGATACACTAACCTTTCTTTTCCTTTCTCCGTATGTCATTCAAGATGTGCTGCTGTTGACCGAGATATTGTTCAGGTAAGAGCATCCTTGGGCATGTCTCTGGGCGTCTGGAGAACAGCCATGGTCCAAGTGCTCCATCCTCTTTCTTATTGCTTAGCAATTCTAATGTGTTGTGGCAGTCGTGGTAGTTCAGTGCCCAGCAAGAACATCAACCCCCAAGCAAAACACTGCCTGCAGAACGCTTTGCAAAATGGCAGTGCATGTGGGACCCACTTCTGCCTATCAATCCCACCATGCCCACACTTCACCAAACTAGTATGGCTTCTACTTCTGGGTGTTCTTCCCTTGCTGCTTCTATTGTATGTTTGCTTCATGGTGGGTATGCTGGCTCTCAGTGACTTAAGTGCCTATGTGGTGGGTCGCTGAATGCCTGGAGACACAAGCCATCACAGTCTTCTCAGAATTCTTTAATACCCCTGCCCGAGAAAGGAGGACATATACAACCATTGCCAACGTGTGAATGGGTCAGGGCAAAGATTGAGAATACGCACATACTCTAATATTTGTGTGTGTTCTCAAACTTTCCAGGGAGGCCCTATCCTGGAATGCTCATTCTACACCCTTTGAGTAGAATTTATTCATGGACAATATTACTTCATCAGGTGGTACATGTGCAGTAAAGAAAAAGGATTTATGAGTTAAAGATCACCTTTTGTGAATGCCATGCACTAATGAATCAAGCCATTTGCAATGGAGGTCTAACTTATATGCACAAATGCCTCTGTAATTTAGGCCCCACATCCTTATCCACTTGGATTGCATTGCAACACACATTTGAAGCACTTTGACTATGTGATAGGGAAAAGGCTGAACTGACAAATGAAGTAAGTGTGATATTTGTAGAAAGTTATTTGTGGGGTGATAGGGTAGTGTATGTTGAACATTAATAATATAGCCCGAAAAACAGCACACCTGGTGAATGTGTATCAGCACCTCGTCATACTAAGACCATGCAACAAATGTAAAATATATGTTTGTTAATTAAGAAGGTTTTCAATAAATTGCTTATTCTCACAATTAAATGAAAGATGTTTTTTAAGTAATATTCATTGTAATAAAACAAAAATTAGAATTGTCAGCAGTTCTGACGCTCTAAGGATCAGGGATGAGATAGAATCTTTTGAGCTATTTTCTAAAGGAGTGTTTTCTGTGTATTTTCCTCACTACCCTGTTAGAAAGCATTTTAATAGAAGTTCAATTGTAGTAGAAAATATTGATTCTCAGTGATAAGCAGAAGTAGTAGATCTGCAAAAATGTTCAATGAATAAATTTGGAGCTCAATAAATGACAGTTGTCGATGATTTTCCAAGTTCATGTTTCCAGATGCGCTAATCGATAAGACAGCCTAGAGTCACTGCAACCTGTAGGCTTAACTTTAGCAGCGGGTCAATACTGAAAAAAATTCGAACGGAAGCTGGAAGACAATTTCTAAACAAACCATTTCAGAAATTGTTAAAATAGCTTCAGCTTGTCTTGTTTTTTCTTTCAAAGAGGTCAGAGCAGTGCTAAAGGACGATTTTAACTGAACCTTGAATGATAAAATGTGGAGTTACTTTGTGGCTCAGATCACCTACCACCGCATTGGTATTTTACATTCATTGATATATGTTATAATGCTAATTGCTAAGTTCTTCAGCACTAGATGCACATGAAAAGCACTGTTAAATGTTTTAACCAAGTGGACAACTACTTAAATGAAATTGTTCACTAACAACAAAGTGATTCATAAAGGACAATTACTTTAGGGTGTCTAAGTTGAAGAGAGTCCTAAGACAAGGTTGTTATCAAGTGTTGAAGAGTGGTTGGACTTAAAGAAGGCATATATATTTACCGTTTGCTGCAGTGGTGTAACCCAAAATGATGGTGCCCACCTACGGAATATGATGAGGTCCCCCCCGAATCTCCCATGTTTTACAAATATTCATTGGCCTTGGGCAGAACAGGGGCCTCCTGAAGGGTTGCGCCTCCCCATCCCCCTACCTCCCGGCAGCAGGGGCCTGTATTATTCACCTGGTTCAATAGATATGCCAGTTAAGATGTTACTGGTTACTTTTACAGTATTGAGTTATGTTATGACAATTTATTTATAAAGCACACAATTACCCGGAGGTGATCTGGTGCTTGGAGAACAGTTACCAGTTGCCCTGAGGCTTAACTCAGTTGAGAGGTGGTAAAATAGGGAAAAAATATATCTGTTTTAAGTCCCTTTGCAAATGAAGAAGGTCAGATAATTGACACAATATGAGAGGAAGATTGGTCCCCAAGCGAAGTTGTAACTATGGAAAACCTCGCCCACCCGTGCGGAATTTCTTAAAACGAGGGTTATTCAATGCCAAAGAATAAGCAGAACTGAGATTGTGTGAAACTTTGTAAAAATAATGTACTGTGGTCATGCAAGAACTGGGTTGTGTTGAAAACAGTGCTTTATGTCAGATGCACAGTTATTTGAATATCATATATTTGGAGACTGATAGCCAATGTAAGGAATGCAGTAGTGTAGAAACTGAAACCACTGTAGGTACATTGTAAATCAAATGGACATCATTTGTTTTGAACCAGTTGGGACCAATGAATCAAACAATTAGAAAGGCCTGTATGCAGTAAATAGCAATAGCACAGTCTGCTTCTTAATATTAATGACTGGACTAGTATCCTGGTAGTAGAGGAGTGATCTTTCTTAGAACTTTTAATGTAAAGTAACAGGTGGATATAAGCTTTGACATTTGATTTTCGAAGGATAGCTCTGTGTCCAAGATCACACCTAGGTTATGTGCAGAAGCAACTAGTTCTGGCAGTGTATGAAAGGCACTTGGCCACCAATGTGATGACCATAGGTCTGGTTAAACTAAAGACTAACAATTTGGTCTCAGAAGACTTAATACAAAATGAATTGTCTTTCATCCAGTTTTTCAATGCAATCAAACATGATTGCAAAAGAGATTGAGATTCCAAAAGTGAGCCATTCACTTTAAGAATTATTTGGGTGTTGTCTGCGTAAACAAAGACCACTAGCCCAAAAGACAATAGTAAGTTAGCAAGAGGGGCAACATAAAGGTTAAATCAGGTGGGACTGAGAGAGGATCCCTGGAGAACTCCATATAGGACCAATTTAAAAGTTGAATGAGAGTTGTTTACGGAGAGCACTTGCGTATTTACAATAGGGGTTTTCGTCACTCCGCACTTTGTTTGGAGGGCGAAGTTTGGCAAAAATTCCACTGTGTAGCGGAGTTTACGGCACCCAAGTGGTCTCAGACTGAAGAACAGAGAACGCGGCCACTGTATCGTAGCACTGCGCATGCCAGAAGAGGAGATAATATTCACATGGGCATGCCCACACAGTGCGATTTGGAAAGGGCTTTCTGTGACAGAGCAGGGTCATTTATTGTCTTTCGCCATTTGCCTGGTAAGTAAGGAAGGACTTGCCATAGCCGCAGCTATGCCTATGTCTATGTGGGGGTAATTGTAAAGAGCAACTGCTACTCCAAGGAGTGTCCTGGCGCTGGATGCCGAAAGGTAACAGTGGGGCATGGGAAGAAACTATGGGTTGGAAAAAGCCACGTTTTCAGCTAGGAGAAGAAGCCGAGGCTGAGAAGCCGAGGAGGCAGAAGTGAAGGCCGCTGGCTCGGCTGCCGCGTCACTGTGCAAATGACTTGAGCCAGTGCAGGTGACCGGCTTGGAGTCTGAGGTATTGGGCAACGGAGGGCGTTGCAGGTGAGCTATATGACTAATTGCCTGACAATGGCTCTATGCCTCCCTGTTTGCTGTGCAGTGTTGCACAGTGGTGCAGTGGCCCTTGAGGCGGCTGCCCTCGCTGGTGCTGTCGCAGTGGCAGTCAGGAGATATATAAGTGGGCCCCACCTGGAGGACTGCAGGCAAGTTGTAACCATCACTGTCAACATATTATTATGGGCATCGCTTTTCACATTTTAAAGCATAAACTGAGTTTTTGCCGCCATCATTAAAGACGGAAAAGTGCATAATTGGGCAATAACGTTTGAGATGCACAACATAGATGGGACCTAATACTGCGTGCCATATTTAGTGTTTATACTTGGTAGAATATCACCTATAGCAGTATAATTTTGGTGCATGGAGATACACTGTCAAAACCTGAGTCACCAAAAGAGATTATCCGTCGAAACTGGGTCTTTGTAACTCAATGAGGAATCATACCCCGCCGCCATCTGAATCGCATTTCCACTCAACTGTGATAAAAAACATAACAAGAAAAAATACAGCACGCACATTCCAGTTACACTGCACTCAGAAGGATGCCATCGTTGATTGGGCCTAATCAGCAAGTTCCCACACTACTGCAGCAGTCAGGTAGTAATGAGCCTCTGGCCGTGCCGGCTACTTTATTTTGCTAATGCCACAATTACACAATAAATTATGCGTCTTGCTCTGCGCGCGCAGGCCGCACCTGCTGCTGGAGGCCTAATGACGGCCAGGAGCAGCGGCCAGGCAAGCGTGAAAATTATACACGCTCCACTCTCAAATCCTAAATCTTTCAGAGCTTGTCATCAGAGGCCCTGATGTATCAAAAGCGCAACTTAAATATGTATTTAATTTGGGCCCGGTTTAGGGTGTCGGGGGCGACTGTTATACTATAATTGGAAATTCTTTTCCTGACTGGCTTTTAATAACAATTACCACATTATTTCCCTCGTGGCATATGTTCTAGGCTGTGATCACTTTTAGTGGACCAACCTCATGCATCTGCAATAAGATAATGCCAATACGATAGCTCAGTGGGTCAAAGCACCTGGTGTAGACACTATGAAAATACAGATGCAATATTACCAGCACAGTAAATGTTATATACAACCAGTAATGTCATAAAAAAAGAAGAACAAAATGAGCAGTACTTGGGGGGGGGGCACAGGTTTCGTCTACCAGGGTGTAGTTATTATTAGTAAGTAGGGGTGAACGAGTGGAGCAACTCCGCTCGGTCAAGGAAGTCCGTGGAATTCCACAGAGTTTTTATGCAACTCCGTGGAATTCCGAGTAGTGCAACTTCGTGAGCTCCGCCCACCCCTACGTGGTGTAACCTGCCATCGCAGTATCAGTGTGCAGCCGCCCGAGCCGTTGTGAGAGTTGAAGAATAAATGTATTATACCTAAGCTTCTTTTTCAAAAAAATGTTTTGAACCACACAAAAGATGCTTGGATCACGTAGTCAACATTCCAAGCAACTACCATGGCCCACTAATATTAATGACCCCCATTTCGATGTCCTGATGAGAGCCCCCAAATAAATTGGGTTTTGAAACGCGTCGACAAGCTTTGAACCACCAGAGAGGCTTTTTGTTATTAGTGATGATCTGGCTTTAAGGGAACCTTTATGCGAGGACACTTTGATTGACTTTGTTGCAAGGTCCCTCTTAAAAGCCTAGTAAAACAAAGTGACTTATCAATACTCCTGGTTCTTCGCTTTACCATTAGCGAGCCCACCTTAATTCTGCAGGTTTTTGGGCTCTTCTGATTTTGTAAAATGTATGAACTGCGATTTGCTCTTTTATGTTTGTTTTTGATGTAAGTTATGACATATATTTGTTGTTTTGTACATACTGTTGTTTGTTAAAATTGTGCCCAGCACCTGATTGTATATTTGCATAGAAATGCATTTGAAGATGTATGTCAGGTTCTCTGTATTGTTTCCATGTTTTTGACAGGCCTCTTTACACTGATTGAATTGAGTGTTCTAATTCATACCAAACAAGAATAAAAGAAATGATATGTGATCAAGTTGATTAAGAGTCATGATCGGTCACTTAAAGAGCTCATATAAAGTTGTGTCAGTACTGGCGCTTTTTGGTGTTTTTTCAGTGCAGAGTGGCTTAGCCTTGCTGGCAATAAAGAGGCCCAATCCCTTGGTTGTTTGCTCATTTTTAGAAAGTTAGCATTTTCTAGTTATAACTATTTGATGCCTACTGCCTGTGTCCTGGGTCACATGACTGTGAATCGCTTTGCCACAGTTGGCCTTTGTGTATTCCTCCCAGACAACGAGACAAAGGGGACTAGGTGGGCCATCCTGTCAGCATGGGTGGGGCAGAGCTGTTCCCTGGCCCGCTTTTATTTAAATAACCTGCCTCCTGCACAAGCACAAAGGGAGCTGACATCAATCTTTTGTCATCCCAGACTACTTGGAGCCTTAAAAGGGGAATGGAAGACCTTTTCAGAACCCGATGAGAGTGGCACATCTGGTTCTTTAAAGGCTGGCACCATGAATACATATTTTACCTCCTGAACCATGCCTACACCCCTAGACCTGTGGACTACAGAAGAAAGACTGTCTTGTTCCCCAGAGGACAGCTCTGCTGCTACCAGAAGACTGCCCTGCTTCTACTAGAGCTCTGACCTGCTGCTTAATGCCTACCTTGCTCTCCAGGGACTGCCCTGCTCTCTGTTGAAGGAAGACTGGACCTGCCCCTTTCATTCCAGGCGAACCTGAGTCACTCCAAGGGTCAGTTGGCTCACCGCCTGTTATAAGCTACTGCAACACAACAAGCTCCAGAGGCCTCCCTGCATCTGCCCAGCTGACCTGCTGCAACTGGACTAGCCTGAGCCCTGCTGGTGCTGATAGAGTGTATGCCTAATCACAAGAGGTGCCCCCCAGGCCCTGGACCCTTGGCTGGTATCAGAGTGCACTCCTCTGTGAAGAAAGGAGAAATCCTGAAGTTTTGGGCACTATGCAACCCCGACTGTGCTTGTTCGTGCCATCCATGACGACCATCAATTCGAAGCCCCGGTGAACAAGACTCTTCCCGCTACAGTAACTGCCAGTGTTGACAGCCAATGCAAAGCTGCAGTAACGACTATCTGTCACACCTGAACAGATCACCATGCTACAACGATGACCGTCTACAATGCCAGGCCTACTTTTCATGCTACAGCGGTGACCATCCGCGATGCTCTCTCTGCACCTCCCGGCCTCGTGCACCGCAAACTGGACTCTTCATGAAGGACTTTGAGGAGGTAACCTTCTCAGTGAGACTAACCTGGTCCCTTTATCAAGCCGATGATCCATCACGGTGGGCCTGAACTTGTGACTTTCCCCTGTTTAGCATGACTAGATAACTGTGAGTGACACATCGTGTTCTTAGGCTCTATATTTACCTAAAACATTTAAAATGGATATGTACAGTTCTAATGATAGTATTTTTCTCATTTTATTTATCATTATTTTCTCTATTTTTCTAAACTTGTGTGAGATTTTTTTGGTGTTATGTTTAAATTGTATTACTGTTTGTGTGGTGCATAAATACTTTACACATTGCCTCCAAGTTAAGACTGATTGCTTTTGTGCCAAGCTACTGGAGGGTTAAGTACAGGTTAATTTATTGACAAGGATTGTGGTTGTTGCTTGAGAAGGGTTTTCACCACCTCAATCAATAACCCAATTTCTTACATTATAAATGTATATTACAAAGTAGTGGTAGCCACTTTTTGTTATAGTTAGGATTCCTAGGTATAGGAATTCCTTGGACTTTGCTCACTAATAACGTTGCCCCCGTTAGATGAATATCCACAAAACATTCCAGACAAATTGCTTTTTCTACATTGGCGGAGGATGGAATGTTTTGCCGTTATTGGTCAAGGGGGTGCAATGATAAAAGGGGGCCCCAAAACACTTTTTTTCACCAATTCATTTTCCATAAACATTTCACGTAGGGTGAAAATGGCTGAATAGATTTCCATGAAATTTGCCAGGATTCTACATTATGGTGCACAGGTGATGTTTTTGGCACTACAGGTAAGTAAGGTTAAAATATTTTTTAAGTTATAAGGCATTTTAACTTAATGATATCTGTTGTCTGTACTTTCATAAAATTTGTATGTATTGTGCGGTATTTTGTGGAAGTACCATCGTACATAGCTATGACAAGTTAATTTGTGAATGGCTAATGACTGCCTTTACAAAAGCTAATCGAAGCCATGTTGTGTTTAGGTGCACTTTGACTGTGTTCTGTGTCACGCCTTCAGATATAGGTAACCATTAGGTTCATATATTTTTCCCCTACAACTTACCACTTTATTAAAGTGGTAATATATATGGGAAAATATTTATACGTTTCTATAAAAAAAAATTCAAATGTGCGAAGTACCGCGGTTCTACCTCAGGAGTACTGCAGTACTTAAACTAAATAAAAAAAATATGTTAAAAAATTGAAAATACACTGTACTACACAATATGTTACAAATATAGTGTACTATAGTGAATTGTCTATTTGTCTGTGTGAATTTTCAATTTGTAACATACTTAATTCTGACCAAAAAAGTCTACTGAATACCAAATTACCTCAAATTACCTCACTTCTTCAAAACAAAATGTTAATTGTGCAGTCCTCACTAACCCGCTTTAAAAATATATATAAATTATAAATATATTTCTCGACCTATTACCACTTTAATAAAGTGATAATAGGAACAGAACAAAAATAAAACCTACTACTTACCTATATCTAAGAACCTAACGCAGAATGCAGTAAAACGCGGAACGCAGCCGAACTGTGTTAAAAACTATATGGCTGCCTTTTCCATCTGGGAAACACATCCATTAGCCAGTCACATACTGCCTTCTCATCTGAATGTACCACAGTATACCGCATACTTGCCCCTGTATACTGCATCACAATATATAACTAAGGGCATGATTTATGCATTGATGTTTGGGATTCTCCATCACAAGCATGGTGGATATACCATCTGCCACATTACAAATGCCATAGGATATAATGTAATTGTAATAGCGCGGCTGGGATATCTGTCATGATTTGTGACGGAGTATCCCTTGCGCCAAAGTATAAACCAGGGCTTATGTTTTTTAAACCTTTTAACTTTAATACTACTTCACTATTCACACATACTATCAAAAATTCCATTTACACATCATATTGTGTATTGCTGCCACATTACATCTACATCCGTTCACACACTTTCATGGCACATCTGTTTCAATTACCAGCTCCACTCCACTCCATGTTGCTCCACTCTATGCCACTCCACTGTGCACCACTCCACACTACGCGGTTACACTCTATGCACTCCACTCTTCTCCACTGCACTCTATGCCACGCCATTCTACACTAGTCCATTGTACACTATTACACTCTATGCCAGTGGTTCCCAAACTTTTGACTCCTGGGGATCCCCATTGAGACATTACTGGAAGCCGGGGACCCCCAAGCAATTTGTACTATTCAAACACATATTCAAATTACACATTTTTTTATTATTTTCTGTTGAAAAAATTTGCAAAAATAGAAAAATTGTAATGGGAAGGTTGGCGCTGCATCTCAGCGACTAACTTTTTAATGTTTGGTTTTATTTCACGGTATGAGGCTCTTGCTCCTGCCAGGGCCAGACTGGAAACCCAAAGCAGCCCTGGCAAATGTTGTCAGACCAGTCCCTGTGATGGAGCAAGGACTCGTAAATGAGACTTGCTCGGAAGCAATCCTTTCGTTTTAACTCACTAACGAATTACTAACGACATGTTTTAATTAATAATTCGTATTTAGAAAGAGACACGCGGGACAGTGAAGCTTGCTTATGTGTTTACTAACGGCAATGATATGAATGAAGGACTAGAACGCACTTTAACAAGGGATCTTTACTGCGCATGCGTCTACTGCATCTATGTAGTATGACGTACTAATGCTTGGAGGGAAAATCTTGCGCCTGCGCAATAGACGATAAAATGGCCGCTTGAAAGCTCACATGCATGGCACCTGCTTGGCTGAAATAGAATATAAGTTTTATACTAACGCAAATGCAGAAAGGGTAATAATAAATGAAGTGGGTTAGAGTAGAGGTTGGTGGTGTACAGTGAAACCATTTATTTTTGAAAATAACATTTCTTTTTTTGACTTTATTATTAGTGCGCATTTGGGCCCTCTACACTTGTCTGAATCAAGCTGACTGTCTTGACCCTACGCATGTGTACTAGAGAGAAAATATGAAAAGATGAGTAAGGATTTGTCACGCGTCCAAGGCCAGCGAAGATGTGCCCTGGGAACATGAGGGTGAAGAGTTCATATGAAGGAGTTTTATTCATAACGTTGCAACATTTTGTATTAATAAAGTTTGGAGATGTATGGGAAAGGAAATGATTTAATAAAGTTTGAGGGGAGGGATTTGAATACAATGGTTTAAAGAAATAAGTGAAATGTAAGCATGGTGTGACGATCATCCCTCCTCGCCTGTCCAATCAGAAGTTAGTATTTTGTGAAATTGAAACATTAATGGGTGGTACAGGGATATGGAAAGGTATAATTGAGGTAGTTTAGTTAGTTAGTTTAGCTTTACGGGAACACAGAAGCAGAGCTCGGGATGCTGTCGGTGCTGGGGGTGGTGCTGAAGCTGTGAGACGCTGATGAAGAAAATCGAATGCAGAACCATCTATTTTAATTTAATTGGGTTAGAAAGAAGATCGCGGAAGAACCACGAGGAGGAAGAGAGTGTCAGAGAGGGGTGCGACGCAGTCGTCGGTATTTAGAGAGGTGAAGTATCCTGTCCTGATTCCTGTCCTAAAGTCTTTGTCTCCTGATCTATCCCTGGGGACCCTTACCAGCCCTTTGGCCAGGGGGTTGGTCTTCACACCATACTTGGTAATTATAAATTCATCGTATTGATAAATGCTCTTCTCTCTCTGTCCTCGTCTTTCTGAGCATAGTTATTGTATGGATCTGAATTGCCAAATGCCTATTTGAAACTTGATTGAATTGACACTCTTGTGAATGAGGGTGTTTGTACTGAAAAGTTTGAGATGGTTCACACACACTAATTTAGATAAAAGTTTTAAAAACGTCCTGAGTCGGTGATTATTTCATTTTAATTGAGAAATATATAATAAGTTATGTTAATTATCACCATCAACTAGTTCCAACTAATGGTCCATTGACCAGAGGAAAGAACTAATTGATCAGTGAAAGGTTTAGTTAAGGAAAAGAAATAACTAGATCTTGAAGTATGAAAATCATAAACTAAGTTCCAGCGGTCTACTTGCTGTTTAGTGGAAGTAGTTATATGGGCCCAGGTGTGTATATGGTAGTGGAGTATCTGCTGTTAGTACACCACTGGATCAGTATTCTGGTAGCAGAGTTATGGTTGTTATTGACTAGTTTGGTGATAAGTATAGATTATTGATTATTTGATTTATGTTTAACAAATAGAGTTAGCGTCTTTGTTTTATGTCGTCTGGAAAATTCCCGGGGAATGAGTAGCGGCTGGCGATAGAAACCACACTGCAGTGAGGTTACTCGTCTGTTGGAATAACACTGAGAAGTTAGGGAGGGCTGGCAGTGTTAAAGTAGGGACTATTTTCTGTGTAAAAGTAAGAGTGATTGATAGCAAAGAGTTTGCTAGTGAAACTTTAGGCGTTATATCACCTAGAAAGGGTAACCCTGAAGGAGTAGCAGGTTCTTCTAAGCTAGATTGACAGCAAAAGGAGTTCGCTGGTGAAACTTTGGTCTCAAATTTCCCAAAACGGGTGACATCGGAGGAGTAGCAGGTTCTCTGGAGCCTATGTGAAGAGTAAGCGGAAGGTTTTACTCGCAGTAGAAAGAAATAAACTGTCCTTTGATTTAGCAGAACAGGCAGAGTAGCGAATGCTTTTATGTCGTTAATAACAAAGAATTTTTAAAGAAAATATTGAGAAATAAAGTTTTTGTAATACCCTGTGAAGGGAGGGTCAGTTGCCGGAGTGGTACTGACGTCACAGTGAGCCGCGCTGGGATTGGTAGAAACAGCGGGCGTCTGACAGGAACAGCCGTGTAAAGGAGGGGTCAGTAGTAAGGAGCAGAACTGACGTCAAGAAAAGGCCACGCTGGCATTGGTCAGATCAAGGGCGTGAGCCTGATTTGATTGGATAGCTGGTTAGAAGCCGCGCTAGGATTGGTGGAAAGAAAGATTGTATGCGGGATTTTGATTTGACTGTTAGTGCAAGAGCACAGGTAGAAGATTTCAAGGGTTTGCAGAATACAATTTCCTACATCGTTCTTCAAGGATGTATGTAGAGAAAAGAAAGATGTCATTTTTAAAGAAAATGAAGAATTTCTTTGTAAAGGATAAGCCTGTGTTGACTAGAGAGGGAATTCCTATTCCGCGACCGAAGACACCAGCATCTTTTATGATGATGGAAAGAGGATATCATACTTGCGTGTGGTTGGAAAAGTGGATAGAATATACAAAGGATGATGGTGTGCTGGCATTTCCTAAAGATGGTACGTTTAATGGGAGGATTCTTCAGAATTTGAGATTGAAAATGAATGATTTGGAACCTAGACCTAGGTTAACTCAATATGAGGCTTTGGAAGAATGGGAGACTGAGTCATATGAACGAGAGAAATGCAGAGGTGGAAGGTATAGAGGATTTTTTCCGAGACATTTGCATGAGTCACGCGAAGGGCAGATGAAACAATGGAGGAGAGCTATGGTATCAGAAGGGTTATATCCAGTGTTAATGGCTGAGGAACAGTCTGGAGGAAAGTGTAAGGAGAAAACGAAACATATGAATTTGACAGGATATGGTGAATCAGATGACGAGTTGTTAGAGGATATTTTAATTAAAAATCCACCACCGTATCAAGAAGCAGCTAGTAAGGTTACCCCAAGTGCACCAGTAATGGGAATGCCATTAACCCCACAGATTTTACATGAAACGTCATATAACAGAGTGTTGCAGGATAATGAAAGAGAAGCTTTGAATAAAACTAGAGAAGAACTAGTTCAAAAGATAAGTCAATTAAATTTGAATACTGAAGTCTTGACAGTACCAGTGACCATTGGTCCGGTAATCCCATTGTATGGAGATAATAAGATTTGCCAGAAACCACAACTTGTGACAGTTCCATTAAATAGTCCTAGAAAAGAAATAATAATTACAGATGATCAGGTTAGCGAAAGTGAGTCAATTATTTCATTAATGGATCTTCCTAATGTGGAACCTCTGACGGAAACTCCAAAGAGAGTTACGCCTATGAATTTGAGAGAAAGAAGACCTTTGGTTCCTGCTGGAACTGGAGGCGCAACAGTAGTCACCTCTGAAGAAATAGAAAAATGGGCACAAGAAAGAGATAATCAGAACCCAACACCAAGGATTTTAGATATCAGCAGATTGAAAGTGGAATTGGAAGAGATGATGACAGGATGTGTGGGTACAGAAAGATTGAACGCTTATAATGATGAGGAGTTATTATATTTGTGTAAGAGTATAACCAGGAGAGCAAGAGTATTTCATAAGAAATTGACTGAAGTTGCTTCAGAGATTGGAATAGACATAGGGAAGTCAAAGTTGTTACAAAAACCATATCGGGTGGACTTTACTGATAAAGATTTAGAAAGTGTAAATGCTTCTGGAAAGAGACTACAGATAAAGGAATTGATGAACATTTTGCAAAAATGGGGAGACATTGATAAATGGAGAATTAGATGGATAAGAAAGAAAGAGGAAGTACAAGCGAGAGAAGCAGCAGCTGCATTTCCAGTAAGAGAATCAAGCAAAGTGGAAAAATTGTGTCCAATGAGAGAGGTTCCTGGAGGTGGATATGTTCATGTTCCTTGGAGTAGACAAGACATTCTGTCATTTACAAATGATTTTCCAAAACTGAGAGAAAAACCAGTTGAAAGGTACAAACAGGTAGAGAGATTTATGAATGTTTCAAAGGTTTTATTGAAAGACTTGGATGGTCTATTTGATATAGTGGTACCTGCTGATTTATGGACAGAATGTAAAATTACAATTGACTGGCCTAATGAGGAGTATGCTAGAGATGCAAAGACAGGAGCACCCTCGGAGGAGGTGAAGAAAAAGTATCACCAAGTGATTACGTATTTGAAAGGGAAAATTCCTCCTAAAGAAACAGATTGGGTAAAGATAGATAGAACAACACAAGAACCAAATGAATCTGTACATGCATCTTATGAAAGGTTGTTGCAGGTGTTTAAGCAGGATAGTGGTTTTGAGAATATTGGTGACAAGGATATGAGACATTTTGTGTATCGGTTTGTATATGGTTTGAAACCAGAAATCAGTCAGATGATACAGCAACACAAGTTATGTTGGCAAAGCAAGACAGTGGATGAGATTTTAAAGTATGCAAAATATTGTGGAGATGACATTGAAGCCAGGCGTAGGAAGCTAAAAGAGAAAATGATGTGGGCACAAGTTAAATTGGCAGAACAGCAAGAAGAGAAAACAAATGACCAAAATAATAATCAAGTGAAAGAACAGGGTCAGAATAATCAAGGAGCGAATGGTAATAAATATAAGGGACGAATGGACAGAGAAGAAGCGAAAAAGAAGTTTCCTTGTCATGCGTGTGGAAAGCTTGGACACTGGAAGAACGAGTGTAAGAGTACTCAGAATAATAAGAGTAATAATGGGCCAAATCAAAATGTAATCCCACAGATGCAGAATGAAGTACTTATGAATCAGCAGCAGCAGGTAGTTACTCCACAATATCAGGTGCCACCAGCTCCTATGCCAAATTTTGTGAACCATCAAAGTTTCAGTGCGAACACCGGATTTCAAGGAGAAAGTGGTAAGAATAATTGAACAATTACACAATATGTTTTACAGAATGATGAAGAACATTCAGATGCCGCACAATGACGGTGCCTGAGGGGGGAGGAAGAGGAGTGCATGCTTGGCGCATCCTTGCCGGTAGATCAGTCAGGTCCATTTGTTGATGGGAGAGTAGAAGGTAAAGACATTACTGTCCTATTGGATACTGGTACTACCAGGTCTACTGTGAGAACAGCAGACATCCCAAACCTACCCCTCTCGGGAGAATCAATCCAAGTTGTAGGCGTGTCTAACCAACAGATTAGAACCCTAATCACAAAACCAATGGAGGTGCACATTGGAAACTTCAAAGAAATGCATCGGTTTGTAGTTTGCGATTCCAGTCCAGTAAATCTGTTGGGGAGAGATCTTTTGTGCAAGATGAATTGCACGATCTATTGTACACCGGATGGTGTCGCTTTCCAAACCCCTGATGAAGACGTGGTATACAAGATGATGCTGGCCAAACAGGGAACAGAAGTAGATTAAATGTTTTCACTAATAACTGAGAATGAATTACCAGAAGAGTTGAGAACCACAGTTAATCCAGAAGTGTGGGATTTTACAGGAAAAGACATTGGGCTAATGACAAATATAGACCCAGTTAAAGTGACAGTGAAAGAAGGTGCAGTGTATCCAAACACCCGACAGTACAAGATGAGTCCAGAAGTAAAAGCAGGAATTATTCCAGAAATTGAACGAATGGTTAAACAAGGTATTTTAAAAGAAGTGATGGGTAGTCCCTGCAATTCACCAATAATGGGACTGAAAAAGCCTAGCGGAAAGTACAGAATAGTGCAGGATTTACGGAAAATAAATAAAATTGTAGTACCATGTTGCCCAATAGTACCAAATCCAGCAGTGATCCTTTATCAGATATCCTAGAATGCAGAATGGTTTACAGTAATTGATTTATGCCAAGCAGTCTTTTCTATTCCTTTGCACCCAGACAGCCAGTATCTTTTTACGTTTAAGTTTGAGGATCATATTTACGGATGGTGTCGAGTTCCTCAAGGGTACACAGAGAGTCCTTCAATTTTTAATCAGATTTTGAAAAAGTGGCCAGAGTCATTGATTATGCCTGGAAAATCTGTTTTGGTCCAGTACATTGATGACCTACTGGTGGCATCAAAAACACGAGAAGATTGTGTCACAGACACAATTGCATTGCTGAAACATTTGGCTGAAGGAGGACACAAGGTTTCTCCAGAAAAATTACAATTCTGTCAACGAGAAGTTAGATATTTAGGGCATAAAATAGAAAGAGGAGTTAGAAAAGTGACACCGGAAAGAAAAAAAATAATCAAAGAAATGCAATTGCCAGAGACCCAACGAGAAATGAGAATGTTTCTAGGAGTGGTTGGATACTGTAGGCAATGGATTAATGGTTTTTCGATGTTAGCAAAACCATTAATACAGATGATCCGGAAAAGAGCAAAAGATCCGATTGATTGGAATGATGACTGCATAGAGGCATTTGTGAAACTAAGAAATTGTTTGGGTGAGGCTCCTGCCTTGGGCATGCCTGATTATTCAAAAGATTTTGCTTTGTTCTGTTGTGAGAGAGAAAATTGTGCACTTTCAGTCCTAACACAGAGACATGGATTGAGTCGACGTCCAGTGGCATATTTTTCAGCTACATTGGACCCAGTGGCTTCAGCATTGCCTGGCTGCTTAAAAGCAGAAGCTGCTACTTGTATGAGTCTGGAGCAAAGTGAGTCGATAGTGATGGGACATCCGGTAAAAGGTTTCGTTCCACACTCGGTTGAGATTCTTTTGACAAGAACAAGAACACAGCATCTCACCCCTAGTCGTTTGACAGAGTATGAAAGTGTAATTTTGGGAGCTGAGAACGTGACTGTGATAAGGTGTACGATCATGAACCTAGCTACCCTATTGCCAGACCCCTGCGATGAAGAAGTGAGAGATGAGAGTGATCATGATTGTTTGGACGTGACTGAGTTATGCACGAAGCCCCGGCCGGACATAAAAGAGACACCTTTGAAAGAGGCTGACCATGAGTTATTTGTAGATGGTTCCTGCCTTAGAACACAAGAAGGAGGACTAAGTGCTGCATATGCTGTTTGTAAAATATCTGGGGTAATTGAAGCATCCTGTTTACCTGGGGTCAAGTCTGCACAAGTAGCTGAATTGGTTGCCTTAACAATGGCATGTAAAACGGAAAAAATTGAGAGTAACCATATTTACGGACAGTCAATATGGGTTCGGGGTTGTGCATGACTTCGGCCAGCTCTGGATGCAGAGGGATTTCTGACTTCTTCAGGATCCCCTATCAGAAACAGCAAAAATGTGAAGGATTTGTTGGAAGCATTACAATTTCCAAAAGAGATAGCAGTTGTAAAATGTGCTGCACATCGGTCAGGAAATGACTATGTGACTGCTGGCAATAATTATGCTGTCACAAAATAAGGGAGAGGGGCCCCTTAACCACCAAAGGAGTAGGGCACCAAAAGACCGTAGTCAGAAATAAAATCCCCTTTGGGTGATTCAATACATCCACAAACTTACACTCTTACACTCTTACAACACTCTTGTCACCAAAAACATAACACAACCATCGAAAGCCAAGTGTCTATATTTATAAAAATATTTTATTCAATTTATCTAAAAGATATGTCAAAATCTTTTGCAATATCATGTACATACATGTACATGCCTCTGTAAATACGTAGAAAGAATTGAACCTTTCGTACCTCTTATTATGCCAATTTTGAATATGCACACTTCAAGTCCGAATGATCGATACTATTAAAACCGTCAAGGCTTTCACTCTATCTTGTTGTTCCAAGAAGAAATGGCCATTTTGTGCCTCTTTTTATGCCAATTTTAAATATAGGCACTTCAAGTCCAGATACTCGATAATAAAAACCGTCAAGCCTTTCACAGTATGTAGTTTGTCCAAGAAGAAACGTATCCTCTATTGGTTATCAGGAATCTTATCCAGATCAGGAACGCCAAAAACGGGGTCTGCACGCCTCCATTACAAAGATCATTCGGACTTGAAGTGTGCATATTCAAAATTGGCATAATAAGAGGTACGAAAGGTTCAATTCTTTCTACGTATTTACAGAGGCATAGATCTGTTTTCACCATCAAGGATATTTTTGAGGAGTTCTAAATACACAGCGGTTAGAATATTTGACATTCGTGAGTGAAACTGATATGGGAGACTAATCTATCCCGATACTGGACTATGATAAAACTTGATTGCAGCGAAAATTGGGTGTTGATTTTAATACAGAGCCATATTTTCATTTGGGAGATATTTATTCTTGTCCTGAGGAAGGTGGTGTTTTAAGCAATAATTATGCTGACCAAGTGGCCAAATACTGTGCCAAAAATACAGTGGCCATAAACCGAAAAATTGAAACGGGTGAAACCAGATGCCAACTTATGTTTTTCTCAGTACCAGAAACATGGGATGAGATTAGACAATTGCAGGAAGAAGTTGAGGAAAAGGAAAAGGAAATTTGGATAAAGGCAGCTTGTACAAAAGACCACATGATGAGGTATGGGTGTATCTAGATGGAAGACCAGTCATGCCAGATTGTTTACTTTCAAAAATGGCAAGAGTGTATCATGGAGCAACACACATAGGGAGAGATTCAATGATCAGGCTATTCAGACAGAGTTGGTACAATCCGAAGTTCAGGGTAGTCGCAGAAAGCCTTTGCCAAAGATGCTTAACCTGTCAGCAGCAAAATCCAGGAAGAAAGACAGTGGTAAGCTGGGGAAAGATTGGAAAGGCAGAAGGACCCTTCACTAGATTACAGTAAGATTTTATTGAATTGCCCCCATGCAATGGACTGAAATATATACTTGTCATAGTATGCCTTTTCTCAAGATGGGTGGAAGCCTATCCCACTCGAAGAAATGACAGTCTTACAGTTGAAAAATTGTTGTTGAGGGAGTTAGTCCCGCGATTTGGTTTTCCAGTCACTTTGGAATCAGATAGAGGCCCTCATTTTAATAATGAAATAATTTGATTAATCTGTGCTGCATTTAACATTGAACAAAAACTGCACTGTGCTTATCGTCCAGAGGCTTCTGGAATTGTTGAGCAAATGAATGGCACAATCAAGTCAAGATTGGGAAAGGTGTGTGCATCCACAAAGCTGAAATGGCCAGATGCATTACCTCTTGTATTGATGGGTCTCAGAAGTATTCCAGACAGAAAAACAGGAATGAGCCTGCATGAGATTCTCATGGGAAGAGCCATGAGGCAGGCATTTATTCCTGGAAATAAACTAATGAGTATAACTGATGATCTGGTATTGGACTATTGCAAAGGATTGGCTGCAATGATGCGTTCTATCTCTCACCAGGTTGGAGAAGACGCAGTTGAAAGACAGCCAGACCAAGCGCATGATTTGAATCCTGGAGATTGGGTGCTAGTGAAGAAACATGCAAGAAAGTCGTGCCTAGCACCAAGGTGGGACAAACCGCGGCAAGTCATACTAGTCACTACCACATCAGTGAAGTGTGCAGGTTTGCCCAATTGGATTCATGCCAGCCATACCAGAAGAGTTCCGAGCCCATCAGAACAAGAAGAGCAACCACTGACTGAACAGGCTGAAGCGTTAGGAGTTGTAAACTGTGAGATTAAAGAATCTATAGTAATAGATTCTGAAAGACAACCATATGACGAACAGCCAAGTACAAGTCAGGAAGAGTGGATACCAGTGATTGAAATAATTGATGATGTCATTGAAACCAGAAGAAGAACAGAACTGAAAAGACAGGAAAGTAGTCAGGAAGAGACAGAGGAAGAAGAACACACTCAGGTGGAAAATAAAAAAGACTCACACGAACCTGAGGAGGGAAAAATAGAAGAACACGTTCAGGCGGAAGAAGAAAAATTTGAATTAAGACCTGAACAGGAACAGATAGAGTTAGAAGAACAGGTTCAGGCAGAAGAAGAAAGGTTTGAAGTAAGACCTGAACAGGATCAGATAGAATTAGAAGAACAAGCTCAGGAAGAAGAAGAACGAAATACGGTAAGACCTGAGCAGGTGGAAGCAAAAGAAGGTACAAGCACAGAAAACAGAGAATCAGAACAGATTGTGCCTAGAATAAATGAAATAAAAAGAACTTTACAAGGAGATAAAGAAGGTGAAAACGCAGTACAAATCAAAAGAATCAGAAAGGGAGACAATTGGCCAACTGGAGTAAAGAAACTAAACTATCACTTGAGAAAATCTGTAAAGAGACCAGAACAAGTAAACGAAGTTACAAGTCAAACACAATCTAAACAAATGTTGGCAAAAATAACTCGAAGAAGTCCAAGATTGAGAAATTTAAACAGGAGATACAAGTTTCCTGAATGGACGTACGTCATACTCGAGGAATTTGAATCCCTAGATCTGACTGATGAAACAGAAGAAATTCATATTGTCCAGATTGATGAAAGCAAATTGAGGCCTCCTTAAAAACGAAAAGAAAATCAAACTGACAAAGAAAAGATAAGAGAAAATAAATTTTCTCAGGAGTAAAATGGCAGAAATTGAAGTTACGGGAAAACCAAAAGGTGGATTAAAAGATTAAAAAGAAAGTGTTTTAGATTTTGTTTCTGTAGTCTTTTATTAGCAGCATTAGTATGGGTATTCCTAACAGTAGGAGTACCTTTGCTAATGAAAATAAGTGACAAAAATAATACAAATACTAATGTTAAGGTGGATAGAATAAAAGAAACTGAAATAGAAATAGGGGTAGAAGATGAAGCAAACTATCATAACGAATCAGACTATAATACGTCTTCTAATGTGTTTATTAAATTGTTATTTCAATATGTTAGTATTATGGAGATTAATAACTGTTATGTGTGTATGAAGTTACCCTCATCAGTATCAGAAGGAATGGCGTATCACCATATACCTTTAACGTATGGTGTGTCATGTATTATTTTGTCAAGTTTATTTTATGCTACAGGGAAACTTCAATATTTTCATTCAGATATAGTTGTAGTATTTTCTGAATTACCTATTAGAAATAATATGAATCCAGTAGCTAGTAGTAAAAATGCACAGTTTATGGGTGAATTTTTCATAACAATGAGTTCAACAGATTTAGTTCAGGCATATAAAGATAATTTAACATGTACATTAAGAAAGGAAGAAAAAGATTTTTTGGATTTAGTAGAAGAAAGGAGACAGGATTTAATTAAGAAGGCAACTGAACAGAAAACCCATGTACCTCCATGGGTTGGGAAGGAGGGAATCTATGCAAGTGGCAAGGCTCATGCTGCGATGTCCCTGGATTTTGTGAAAAGGGGAAAATTCTGCCTCCATAGATTAAAGACGCAGTATAACAATAATTACATTGGTTCCAGTGAATGTGAACACAACTTCCTAATTTTAGGAGGGTGGGGACTAAAAGGGGGAACTGATCCTGTGTTTCCAGGAGTGTATTATGTTTGTGGGAGCAATGCCTATTATAGGTTACATGCAAGATGGTACGGGAGCTGTTATTTTGGAATAGTTTTTCCAAAGATCTATCATGTAGATAAAATCAGTGGAACCAATGGAAAATCTAATGGACTAACACGTAGGAGACGAGCTAGTTTTTCTGAAATTGTAGGAGATATTTTTAGTGCATTGATACTCTCAGTTGGAGTCATTCTGAATTCACAGAAAATGTGTAAGTTATCAACCATAGTTGATCGTCTTTCTACAGACACTGCAGGAGGATTCTTAATGATTAACACAGAAATGGTTGCAATCAGGTCTATGGTTTTACAGAACCGTCTTGCTCTTGATATATTGTTAGCAAAAGGAGGTGGAGTCTGTGGCATGTTGAAAGTTCAACACTGCTGCACTTATATTCCGGACAAGAGCAGAGAAATTATAGGATATATTGAAAACATTACAAGAATGCATAAAGACTTGACCCAACTGGAGGTTGACAGTGTGTGGGGAAGACTAACCAAAAGTATAACATCAATAGGGAAATGGTTTGTTGGTTTTGGGAAGGATTTTCTAGGTCAAATATTAATACCATTGGTTATGATAATAACAGTAGAGATGATAATAATGATCACATATAAGTGTTGTAGAAGAGGTAGGAAAGAGAGAATACATTTTGAAAGAAGAGGAAAGGGACAGAAACGAAAAAGAAAATATGATGAAATACAGCTGGAAGAAATGAAAGGCAGATTATATAAGAAGATGAGAGATTTAGAAGGAAACGAGTTGATTGATGAAAAATTGAAAGGAGAAATGGAGAAAACTGAGAAATGTTAAAGTTGGTATCTGGGATGGGATGGGTAATTTTGTGATGGCTTAAGATGCCATCAGAGAGGGGATTGATGGAGCAAGGACTCGTAAATGAGACTTGCTCGGAAGCAATCCTTTCATTTTAACTCACTAACGAATTACTAACGACGTGTTTGTAATTAATAATTTGTATTTAGAAAGAGACACGCGGGACAGTGAAGCTTGCTTATGTGTTTACTAACGGCAATGACATGAACGAAGGACTAGAACGCACTTTAACAAGGGATCTTTACTGCGCATGTGTCTACTGCATCTACGTAGTATGACGTACTAATGCTTGGAGGGAAAATCTTGCACCTGCGCAATAGACGATAAAATGGCCGCTTGAAAGCTCACATGCATGGCACCTGCTTGGCTGAAATAGAATATAAGTTTTATACTAACGCAAATGCAGAAAGGGTAATAATAAATGAAGTGGGTTAGAGTAGAGGTTGGTGGTGTACAGTGAAACCATTTATTTTTTAAAATAACATTTCTTCTTTTGACTTTATTATTAGTGCGCATTTGGGCCCGCTACACTTGTCTGAATCAAGCTGACTGTCTTGACCCTACGCATGCGTACTAGAGAGAAAATATGAAAAGATGAGTAAGGACTTGTCACCGTCCAAGGCCAGCGAAGATGTGCCCTGGGAACATGAGGGTGAAGAGTTCATATGAAGGAGTTTTATTCATAACGTTGCAACATTTTGTATTAATAAAGTTTGGAGATGTATGGGAAAGGAAATGATTTAATAAAGTTTGAGGGGAGGAATTTGAATACAATGGTTTAAAGAAATAAGTGAAATGTAAGCATGGTGTGACGATCATCCCCCCTTGCCTGTCCAATCAGAAGTTAGTATTTTGTGAAATTGAAACATTAATGGGTGGTACAGGGATATGGAAAGGTATAATTGAGGTAGTTTAGTTAGTTAGTTTAGTTTAACGGGAGCACATAAGCAGAGCTCGGGATGCTGTCGGTGCTGGGGGTGGTGCTGAAGCTGTGAGACGCTGATGAAGAAAATCAAATGCAGAACCATCTATTTTAATTTAATTGGGTTAGAAAGAAAATCGCGGAAGAACCATGAGGAGGAAGAGAGTGTCAGAGAGGGGTGCGACGCAGTCGTCAGTATTTAGAGAGTTGAAGTATCCTGTCCTGATTCCTGTCCTAAAGTCTTTGTCTCCTGATCTATCCCAGGGACCCTTACTAGCCCTTTGGCCAGGGGTTGGTCTTCACACCATACTTGGTAATTATAAATTCATCGTATTGATAAATGCTCTTCTCTCTCTGTCCTCTTCTTTCTGAGCATAGTTATTGTATGGATCTGAATTGCTAAATGCCTATTTGAAACTTGATTGAATTGACACTCTTGTGAATGAGGGTGTTTGTACTGAAACGTTTGAGATGGTTCACACACACTAATTTAGATAAAGGTTTTAAAAACTTCCCGAGTCTGTGATTATTTCATTTTAATCGAGAAATATATAATAAGTTATGTTAATTATCACCATCAACTAGTTCCAACTAATGGTCCATTGACCAGAGGAAAGAAGTAATTGATCAGTGAAAGGTTTAGTTAGGGAAAAGAAATAACTAGATCTTGAAGTATGAAAATCATAAACTAAGTTCCAGTGGTCTACTTGCTGTTTAGTGGAAGTAGTTATATGGGCCCAGGTGTGTATATGGTAGTGGAGTATCTGCTGTTAGTACACCGCTGGATCACCTGTATGGTTCACACCCAGTGCAGCGAGTGAGCCTGACCACTGCAAAGGGGGCTTTGGGGGGCTCACCCCCCAAAAAATTAATTAGGGAAAAAATGCTGCATTCTACAACACCTTTGTCATTATATATTGAATTAATTGTATTAGCTTTTAAAGCATAGTAAATCATGATCTTACTGTGCACCAGGATACAACAATCTTGTTGGGGCTCTTCAATAATTCCCTCACTATATCCCTCTAACTGTGCCTCTTTTCTATCCATAGCCCCTCTGTCACATGTATTTCATTTGTTTTATAACACTCCACATACCTGTGTAGGGTTTAAGACCACTTTACATCACACACATACAGAGACAATGAATCATACGTGTGTATATCAGCATATAGAAAATGTTACATAAGGCAAAGTGTACTACAAGGTGTAGGATTCACATGTCATCCATACTGGTAGGTATTTTTAAGAGTGCTTGGTCTGAAGGATCACAAACTCAGGATTCAGAACATAACACAGTGGTTAGCGTTGACTTTTTAATAATAAGAATTTATTTCTACCCAAACAAACCATTTTTAGCAGCATCAGGTTAATGAAATTCTGGGTAACAAAAAATAACTTACTAACTTGTACCATGCAGTTTACAAGCAGCTCTTTGATGGCAGTTCATAGCTCACTGTGCTAGATTACGATTGTAACTTATGAATTACACAGTAACAACAGAATCTCTGTGCCAAAAGCAGTAGCCCACTGAGCTATGCACATTAAATATAGTTTTTTTTTAATGTATGGTCCACTTTCTTTGCGGCAGGCATATCAACCCACTGCGCTACCTTAGATGAGTCAAAGCTGCCACTAGACAAAACTCCCATCTCCGGCAGGTTCATTAGTCACCGGAGTTATCTTGATACTTTTATTGTTGCCCGAAAATTGATGATTATATAAGGAACTTTGCAGTGCTTTTAAAACTGCTGCCTGTGGACCCCTTGGGAATGTGTCATTTACCCCTGGGGGTCCGCGGACCACAGTTTGGGAACCACTGCTCTATGACACTTAATTCTATGACACTCCAGTACACCACTCCACTGTACACACCTTGACTCTACGGTACTCCACTGTATGCTATTTCAATCTACGCATCTCCACTGTACAACACTACACTCTACGCTATTCTACTCTATGCCAATCCTCTGTATGCTATTTCGGTGTACACCACTGCACTGTATGCTATTCCACTGTATGCTACTCCCCTGTATGCTATTCTACTGAACACCACTCCACTGTATGCCACTACACTCTACAACACTCCACTGTACGCTGTTCCACTCTACGTGAATCCACTGTACGTCATTCCACTGAAAGCCACTCCACTCTAATCCAACTTCACTAAACACTATTCCACTGTAAGCAACTACACTGTACGAAACTTAACTCTACACTATTCGACTCTATGCCACATCACTGTGCCCCAATCCACTTTATGCCACTCCACTGTACGCTATTCCACTGTGCACAACTCCACTGTACCTCATTCTACTCTAAATCACTGCACTGTACACTACTGTACTCTATGCCACTCCACTGTAAGTTGCTCCACCGTACGCTATTCCTTTGCATGCCTCTCCACTCTACGACACTCAAATCTACACCACTCTATTCTACCCACTCCACTCCCCTCCACTCCACTCTACGCCACTCCACTCTCTGCCACTCCACTCTACGGCATTCTACTTTACGCTACTCCACTCTAGGCTACTCTACTCTATGCTATTACACTCTCCACAATTCCATTCTCACCACTCCACAGTACACTATTCCACTCTATACCACGCCACACTATGTCAATCCACTGTACATCACTCTACTATATGCTATTCCACTGTAAGCCACTCCACTCTGCGCTATTCGGCTGTATGCCCTTTATTGTACCTCACTTCACTGTAGGCTACTCCACTGTATGCCACTGCACTGTACACTACTCCAATGTATGCTATTATACTCTACCACACTCCAGTCTATGCCACTTCACTCTTTGCCACTCCACTGTACGCTATTCTACTGTACGCCACTACACTCTACAACACTCCACTGTACACTATTCCACACTATACCACCCCACTGTACACTGCTCCACTCTACGGCACTGGACTGTACCACTCTCCACTCTATGCCACTCCATTACACGTTATTCCGCTATACAGAACTTCACTCTACACCACTCAACTCTACACTATTTCATTCTATGCCACTCCATTCTACCTCACTCCACTGTACTCCACTCCACAGTATGCTATTCGGCTGTATGCTACTCCACTGTACCCCACTCCACTCTACACAACTCCACTGTATACCACTGTACTGTACGCCACTTCAGTATACGTTATTCCGATCTATGCCACACCAGTGTACGCCACTCCAGTGTACGTAACTCCACTGTACGCCACTCCATTATATGTCACTCCACTCTAAGCTACTCCACTCTATGCTATTTGAGTGTATGCTAGTCCACTATACGCTATTCTATTGTATGCTACTTCACTCTATACCACTCTCCTGTATGCCACTCCCCTGTATGCTATTCCACTGTACACCACTCCACTCTGCCCCACTCCACTCTACACCACTCATCTCTATGCCACTGCACTCTACTCCGCCCCCCTGTACCCCACTCCATTTTATGGTATTCCACGGTATGCCACTAAACTCTATGCCACTCCACACTACGCTATTCAAGATCACACCACTCCACTGTATGCCATTCCACTGTAGGCTACTACACTGTATCTTACTCCAGTGAATGCTTCTCCACTATTCCTTTGTACATCTCTTCACTCAACAGCCCTCAAGTCTATACCACTTTACTGTACCCCACTCCATTCTACGCCACTCCACTCTATACCACTCCAGTCTATGCCACTCTAGTCTACACGACTCCAGTCTACGCCACTCCAGTATACGCTACTCCACTCTACGCTACTCCACTCAATGCTATCTCACTCTATGCCACTCCACTGTATGCCACTCCACTGTATACCACTCCACTATACCCTATTCTACTCTATGCCACGCCATTCTACTCCTCTTCAGTTTATGCTATTCATTCTATGCCATTCCACTGTACGCCACTCTACTGTACGATATTCCACTACAAGCTATTCCACTCTATGCCACTGCACCTAATGCACTCCACTGTATGCCACTACACTGTACTTTTCTCCATTGTATGCCGCTGCACATTACCCCACTGCACTGCACACTACTACACTGTAAATTTACATTCTACCACACACCACTCTATGCCACTCCCCTCTTCACAATTTCACTGTATGGTATTCTACTGTATGCCACTCCACTGTACCGCACTCCACTATATGCTATTCCACTATACACATCTACATTCTACGCCACTCAACTCTACGCTGTTCAACTCTATGCCACTCCACTGTACCCCATTCCACTGTACGCTACTCCAGTGGACCCCACTCCACTCTCACCAATTCACTGTACACCACTGCACTCTATACCACTCCACTCTAAGCTATTCCAATCTATGCCACTCCAGTCTATGCCACTTCAGTGAATGCCACTCCACTTTACCCTACTTCACTGTACTCTATTTCAGAATATATTAGTCTACTGGGCGCTAATCCACTGTATACCACTTCAATCTATGCCACTCTAGTGTATGATATTCCACTCTATGCCACTCCACTCTACCCAGGTCCACTCTGTGCCACTCCATTCTATGCCATTCCACTCTGCACCACTTCCCTGTATGCCACTCCACATCATGCTATTCCACTGTACACCACTCCACTCTACTCCACTTCACTGTACTCTTCTCCACTATAGACTACTACACTCTATGCCACTTCACTGTATGCAACTCTACTATATGCCACTACACTGTACGTCAGTCCACTGTATGCTGCTTTACTCTGCTACACTCCATTGTGCAGCACTTCACTCTATGCTATACCACTGTATGCCACTCCACTCTACTCCACTGCAGTCAATGCCACTACACTGTACACTACTCCACTCTAGGACAGTGTACTCTACGTTATTCCACTGTACGCAACTCCACTCAACACCACTCCACTCTGTGCTATTCCACTCTATGCCACTTGACTATACACCACTCCACTGTGTGCTAATGCACTATAGGACCCTCCACTCTACTCCATTATACGTCACTCCACTCTGCCCAACTGCACTACACTCCATGCCACCCCACTGTGTCCTGCTCAACAATGCTAAATTCTACTTAACAACAGTCTACACCTGTCCACTGTACCACACTATACTCCACTCGATAGCACTACACTTTACAACAATGTACTCATGTCAATACCAGTTCAGCACTCTACGTTTCTCTATATTAATTTGAAGGTGTTGCGTAAATTATAGTCATTATTATAATTTGCGCACCTCCATCCACAGTGTATTAAACTCAGCAGCCATACTACATGAACTATAACTCGCCACTCTAACATGTACAGTATTCTTACATAAGATGTGATTTCTTTACTTGTTGCTGAGTATCTCCAAGGGCTTGAAATAGAGCTTACCTGCTGTTCATGAATTCTCAGGGACAGCAAAGACTTCACCTACCTCTGGGGACCGCCTGTGGAACCGCGGTTTCAGTGGCCACAGAGGGGGAAAGCAGCCAACACCATCACCGACACTGCTGCAGACTCCGTGTCCTGAAGGCACTGCAGAGAGCACCGCCGCACTTCGCACCACAACCCTGGTCTCACCAATGACAACGACTGCAGCCGCCACCAAACCGCTGCTTGCACCGTGACCTGTGGGCAAAGCACTCCGCACCGCCTCGCTTCACTTTGCCGCCCTGGCCTCACTGACGACGTCACTGACCGCAACACCCATGACAGCACCGTGGTTTGGGGGCACCACTCGTAAGTTACACGACGCACCGCCCCATCCCACACTGCCATCTGGGCCGACCAACACCAGATCCCAGCAACCGGCACTGTCGCCTGCACCGTGACTTGTCAGCACCGCAAAGAGCACTGCCTCACTCCACACCGCAGCCCTGGTCTCGACGACGATGCTGGAGGACCATTACTGAGCCACTGCCTGCATCGCGCCTTGAGGGCACCGCATGCAGCACCGCTACGCTTCACATCGCACCTGTGACGGTTGCCACGACCGGCCCGCACCAATGTGATCAGGTGCAATGAGAAGGTACCGTTTACGAGTCTGCCGACGCCACGACCGACGCGGTCAGACGGAACTGTTGGAGTCTGTTGTTTTCAGCACCATAGTAGCACTGGACAGAGCTGCCGCCTTCAAGGAACTGCATTTTTTACATTATTCTTGCGAAGTACATATTTTTAAACACTGTATGTTGGATTCTTCTTGTACTGGTCTAGTTTTGAATATAGAAAGTATTGGATATTTTTCTAAACTGGTGTGGTGTCCTTTTGTAGTGTTTTCACTGTGTTAGTGTTCGTTATGTGCAAATGCTTTACACACTGCCTCTGAGATAAGCCTGACTGCTCGTGCCAAGCTACCAAAGTGGTGAGCAGGGGTTATTTCAGTAGTGTATACCCCTTATCCTGACTGGAAGGAAGGGCCCCTATTTGGACAAAGGGGTAAACCATTGCCAACTAGAGACCCCCATTTCTAACACTGGTTGTCAGCGGTGAGGATAGGACTTGCATTTGCACTTGACCTACAGTGATTGGTGTGCAGTACTACCATGTTGCAGAGTATTACGTACCACATACTGTTTTTTTAGGTCTGTTGTTGTCTTTCCATCTTTTTGAACTTAAACTTCCTACTGCATCGTGCCTGGTAAAGCATCATCATCAACTGTATCCCTAGAAGTTGCCTTTGATGAGGAAATGTTGGAAACCTACAACATCAATGAGTTGAAGGCTATTTGTAAAAACCTAAAGGTCCAAGTCAGAGGGCTCACAAGGAAGGAGGAACTACAAAAGGTGCTGAGGGCCTGGGTAGCAGCCAGACATGCTAGTGGGCAGTCTGGAGATTTTAGTGTGGAGGCGGATGAGCCTATTCCTAGGTTAGATGTGCTGTTGGGAGAGGGGGAGTCCCTCCAGGCCGAGCAGCAGTGGTTTGTCGCCAGAGGAGCTGGAGGACAGAAGGGAAGCTAGTAGTCATCAGCTAGAGCTTGAGAGGCTCAAGATGGAATCACAGAAGATGGTTTTAGACCATGAGTGTGGGCTCAAGGAGCTGGAGTTAAAAAGTAAATCCAGCAGGGATGGTGGCAGCAATTCCACAGTGCATTCAGACAGGATTGTGCACATTCCCAAGAATATTGGCAAAGGAATTTAAAAGGGTGATGACATACAAAGGTGGTTTCTGGGCTATGAGGCAACTATACACATGAATGGGGTCCCTGAAAAGCATTGGGTGAAAGAATTGTGGCCTCATTTCTGAGAAGAGGGGAGGGACACTTTCTTCGCTTTGGGTAAGGGGTACAACCTCACCTACACTGACATGAAGGAGGTCCTTCTCACTAGGTAGGGTCTCTCTTCTGATAAATACCGGGATCAGTTTAGGTTATAAGAAAACTGATTCCCAGACATGGTTGGAATGTGTGGATTCTTTCTGCAGGGCACTGGATGGTTGGGTGAAGAGCAGCAATGTAACATATTTTCAGGGGCTGTACAATTTGATTGTGTGGGAGCACATGTCTAGTCTATGTTTTACAGAGCTCTGCGAGCACTTAACTGATAGCAAGCTGACTGACCCCAGGAAGCTTGCTATGGAGGCGGACCGCTGGGTGAGTACCATGGTCCACAAGAAAGTGTATGGGGGAGACTCAGCCAAAGGTGGGCAGGGTCCCCAGCAGAAGAGTGGAGGGGAAGGGTAAAGCACAGGAGTTCTCTAAAAGGGCCCCAAACTAACACCCAGGGTCAAGGTTCCTATCCCCCAGAAGATAAGAAACAAGGAGTCTCTTCAGGAAAGCCTGCAGAGAACGCCCCCCACAAGTGCCATGCCTGTGAGCAGGTGGGTCACTTGAAGGGGTACTGGTGGGCAGACCACCAGTGGGCAGACCAAGGTGTTGGCTAGTGTAGCGCTTGGGGAGGAGGGGTACCCACAGGAGGGTGGGGATCCTGCAGAATTGACCCTCGCTTCACTAGGGGACAGTGAGATGGTCCCAGGAAACCAGGTACCTGCTAACACTAAAAAATACAGCGCCTGGGGGACCATCAATGGGAGAAGGGTGGAGGCTCTCAGAGATACTGGAGCCAGTGTGACCTCAGTCTGGTGTCACCTGGTCTCTGAGGAGCAATTAGTCCCCGGGATATGCCACCAAGTAGGTCCCTTGAGGGTGGTTGTGAGCCCTACCATGCCTGGAGATTGTCTGCCAGGTAATGACCTGGAGCAGTCCTTGTGGAAGGATGTTAAGCTCAGGTCTCACTTGCAGATGCTTGGGTTGCCAGAGTGGGCATGCGAGACCACTCGGTCAATGGCAGCCAGAAAGGGTGATCAGAAGGACCTGAAGCCTGAAACAGTGGCCCAGGTTCCTGCCAAGAGAAAGGGCAGGGTGTGTGGGAAATCCACCCCTGAGGTTCCCACGGTCCGGGAGGAGGCTGACCTTGAGGGGGAGCAGGTAGCTGAACTGGGGGAATTATCTGAGCTGACCCATTGGCAGCAAGAAGGTGGTCCCACCAGGGAACATTCTGCAGGGAGCAGAAGGAATGCCCTTCTCTGGAGGGTTTGCGGCAGCAAGCTGCAAACCAGGCAGCTGGTGATCAGTCTGGATCACACTGGATCTACTGGGAGAATGGTCTCCTATATAGCGAGCCTAACGTCGCTGAACCTGGATCAGCCCGTGTGCTGGTGGTCCCACAGCAGTTCAGGTCCTTCCTACTGGGTCTGGATTATGACGTGCCTTTGACAGGACATTTGGGGGAGGACAAGACCTTTGACAGGATTGTCACCCACTTCTTTTGGCCCCAAATGTGAAGGCAGGCAGATGTGCACTGTAGGTCTTGCCAGACTTGCCAGGCAAGTGGTAAGAGTAGGAGGAATTGTAAGGCTCCTCTCCAACCTTTTTCAGTGGTGGGAACCCATTTTTAAAGGGTTGGGATGGATATTGTGGGACCACTGGATCCCAAGACAGCCAAGGGCAACAGGTACATCCTGGTCTTGGTGGACAATGCCACCTGGTACCAGGAGGCTATCCCTCTCAGGACAACAACAGCGCCAGTGGTGGGCCTGGCGTTAATGGGGATCTTTTCCCATGTGGGCTTCCCCAGAGAGGGGGTATCTGACCATGGGACCAATTGCATATCCAAGTATATGACATCCCTGTGGGAGGAGTGCAGGGTGACCTACAAGTTCACCACTCCTTACCAATCACAAGGTAATGGTTTGGTGGAGAGATTCAACCAAACCTTGAAGGACATGATCAAGGGTCTAACAGAACTCATGAGGAGTTTGTGGGATGTCCTCTTACCATAGTGCCATACACTGCAACAACATAATTCTCTGTAACACCTTGCAACATCCACGAACTGGTGAACCACTGGTCAAAACTGAGAGAAAACTGAAAATCAGTTTAACAGAACATAAGAGTAAAATCAGAAATAAGTAAGTCAATTCAAATCTGGCAGTACATTGGAACGAACACCGACATACCATTGCCCAATGGAAGTTCCAAATAGTTGAAGTAGTGCCAAAAACATTGGGCACAGACAACACTAAGAAGTTGCTGCAGCGTGAAGTATACTGGATTAAACGATTGGACACCTAGAACCCAAAAGGTCTTAATGACAAAATTGAGAAGGCGTGTTTCTTATAGGATCATATAGGTCTAGTGTTTTGGTCTTTAAAATACAACATGAGTCACAGAACTATGAGGGTTTTCCCAAAACTGCCCATTTACATCGAGATATTATCACCAGTACTCCCTTTTTAGAATTCAGAGACAAATGTTGGTATAGTACAGTTGATGTTTTTTTCCATAGCATGCTGTAAAATGAACATCAAAGATTTGATGCATATGTATAATCAGTATCCAAGACACCATATTAGTTACCCCTGGTGCACTACTAGTTAACACACAATTTTATTCTTTTGCACAAGAAATCACCACGTTCATCATAGTTCCTTTGGATGATATGGAAAACTAACGGGTTGTCATCTAATTTGTTTCTCTAGTCATCATTGTTTTTTTGTAGATACTGAGTCCTGGCTATTGATTTGTCGGTCCAGTGGGTGAGGTCACATGGTTGTATTAGTGATGAGCAAGCTCAGAAATGGAAACATAGACATAAGATATAGTCATGTGTGCGCATACATTTTCCGAATTGGCATATTCAGTGCATTTAAAGGGTGAATTTTATGTGGTGTTTCAGTGTATGGCAGACTTATCAGTTATTTTAGACTAGATTGAGTCTCCATGTTTTTATGTTAATAGACGAACTGAGATAAGTTGGCCAGTTTGCTTGCGCTAGAGAGCAAACATTAGTAGGCCTTTCAATATGGTGGAACCAGCCGTCTTGCATCGCAATCACTGTTTAACCTTTGAGCATCAGTATGACGTACTTCTGGTTACTGTTTAAGTCCGCGTTTCCGTGGAAGCAAATTAGAGTTTCCTCTGCTCAAGCGCCGCGAGGACTTGGATTTTCGTAAGAACGATCTAAGGTTCACGAACGGGATTATGTCAGTATGTCCTGACAATGGTTTGAAACCGATATTCTTTTTCAACAGACCTGTACTGATTACACCGAAAGAAAGATTAAACAACGCAATTTTGAAAATATCGCCAGGTATGGAAGTTCAGTTAGTTTGCGGTCATATACTTCACAGTTTGAGGAATCTTTGATTATAAATGCAGGCTCTCTTTTTTATGTTGTAGATATAAATTAAAATTTTGGACATTGACGTCGTGCATCAAGGTATTACTGTTTTTCTTTTGAGGTGTTTGGTCATTCGGTGTAGTAATTTATCAAATACACTTTGATGCGCTAATAAATTTGTTTTGCGCACTTGGTATACTCCTGCACGATAAATCACACGGCGTCCCTCGCAGTATTAATACATTGTTGTTACTCAGCACAATGACAACTAGTATGTTGCATCACAAAAGTTATACGCATGTGGGGGAGTAAAGGTCACTAGAGTTCGATCGAACTACCCTGAAACAAAACCAAGTTACATTATTATTATACATGTTCATTCCTTTCTTTTAGATTGGCCCCTGAAGAAGGGACACATGTCCCGAAATGCATTGGGCATATTGATTAACAGTAGACATGAACATGCATGGAATGCCACAACACTTAGTTAAAAAGAATGATTGAAAATTCATTATGTGTTAAACAATTCTGTTTCATTTCTGTAATGTCTATTTTATTGAAAAATATGTTATTTTGATCATTAATTGTTTTTGAAAAAAACTTAAAAGATAAATGAACTTGAAATATCATTGGTTATCTGTTGAGTAATTCACTGTTTGCACTCAGAGATTTTGATACATGATTACTATAGTTGTGCACGCCTTGTCCCAGTTTCTTCCATGTAGCCAGGCCTTCAGTTACGTCCTCTTACCATGCCTTCGCTTTGCATACAGGGAGGTACCACAGAAGTCCTTAGGGTTCAATCCCTTTGAGCTTCTGTATGGGCACCCTGTGAGAGGACCCCTCAGTTTGGTCAAGAAAGGCTGGGGCACAGCTCCCAGTAAAACTCCCCAGGACGTATTTAGCTACATGCTGGCCTTCAGGAACCAAACTTCCCACTTCAGGAAATTCGCTCAGGCGAACCTAGAAGCAAGCCAGCAGCAGATGAAATGCTGGTACAACCAGAATGCCACTCTGGTAGAGTTTCAGCCTGGCCAGAAAGTGTGGGTCATGGCCTCAGTTGAACCTTGTGCCTTGCAGGACAAGTGGACTGGGCCTTTTATGGTGGTGGAGCGCAAAAGTAATGTCACCTACCTGGTGAATTTGTAGACTCCCAGGAACCCTTTGAGGGTCCTACATGTGAACCGCCTCAAACCTTACTTTAAGAGGTTGGAAGTGAGCATGTTCTTGGCGAAAGCCTGGGCGGAGTATGCAGAGTGGTGCTCCGCGGAGTTCCACGGAGTTAAAAAAAAACTCTGTAGAACTCCGCTCCGTCCCAGCCCCACAATTATTTTTTTTTAAACCCACTAACTTTCTCTTCTGTCGTCTGCGGCCGCCCTCCTTCTCGCTGCGGTGTCTCCTTGCCGTTGTCCTCCTCCTCGCGTCCCCCTACGTATTACGTCTTGCGTGAACTGTGCATGCGCAGTTCACGCAAGACGTAATACATAAAGTGCAAGTGCTCCTATTGTAAATGCGCAGTTCACGCAAGTCGTAATACATAGGGGGACACGAGGAGGAGGGCGACGGCAAGAAGGAGACACAGCGGCGAAGAGGAGTGTGGCCCGCAGACGACAGAAGAGAAGGTAGTGAGTTTTTAAAAATATTTTTTGCAGGGGGCTGACTTGGCTGAGGGGAGTACTCCGCTCCTCCACGGAGTTGGAGTTTTGCCGCAACTTCACATTCCCAGTGGAGCACGGAGTTGGTAAAACTCCACAAACTCCGCTGGCGGAGCGGAGTACTCAGCCCGGGCTGAATGATGGGTGGAAGAGGAGAGTGAGCCTCTCCTAACCTCCTGTCTACCTAGGAGCACGATGGGTTAGTGGAAGGTGTGGTCCTCTCCCCTACACTGACCCCAGAATAGCTGAGTGACTGTCACCAATTGTTGGGGCAATTTGCCACGCTGTTCTCCCTGACCCCAGGTGTTACTCACTGGTGTACGCATGACAAGGACACTGATGACAGCCCTCCTGTGAAACACAAGATTTCTAGGTTGACTGACCGGGTCAGAAACAGCATCAAAAAGGAGGTCTCTAAGATGTTCGCGTGAGGGGTGATCGAGCCCTCCAACAGTCCTTGGGCCAGCACAGTGGTCTTGGTCCCAAAGGCTACTGCACCCGGTGCCACTTCTTAACTGCGGTCCTGTGTGGACTACCGTGGGCTCAATGATGTCACCAGGTCTGATGCGCACCCCATCCCCAGAGCTGATGAGCTCATTGATTGGTTGGGAGCTGCTAAGTTCCTCAGCACGTTTAACTGGACTTCTGGGGACTGGCAGATTGCCTTAACCGAGGGGGCCAAGGAGAGGTCAGCATTTTCAACCCCAGAGGGGCACTACTAGTTTCGGGTGATGCCCTTTGGGTTGAAGAATGCCCCTGCCACTTTTCAGAGGTTGGTCAACCAGGTGTTGGCTGGGCTGGAGGATTTCAGTGCTGCCTACCTGGACGACATTGCTATGTTCAGTTTCAGCTCGGAAGAACACTTGAAGCAACTCTGGGAAGTGTTGAAGGCTCTGCAGAAGGTAGGCCTCACGGTCAAGGCCAGTAAGTGCCAGATCGGGCAGGGTTCAGTGGTGTTCTTTGGACACCAGGTAGGAAGTAGCCAGGTGGTGCCTCTACAGCCTAAGATTGACACCATTCTGGCTTGGGAGCCCCCCAAGACCCGGGCAGAGGTGAGAGCCTTTTTAGGTCTCACTGTGTAATGTAGGAGATTTGTCAAGGGCTATGGCACCATTGTTGCCCCCTTGACAGAGCTGACTTCCAGGAAGCATCCCAGGAAGGTGATCTGGACTGATGGCTGCCAGAAAGCTTTTGATGCCCTGAAGGCAGCCATATGCACGGCGCTCACGACACCCGACTTCTCCAAGGTCGGGTGCTCTCACAACTGAACGAAGAGGGCCTAGACCAGCCTGTAGTCTTCCTTAGCAGGAGACTAGTCCCCAGGGAACAGAGGTGCCATAGAAAGAGAAGCTTTTGCTGTGGTCTGCGTACTACAGAAGCTAAGACCCTACCTGTTTGGGACTCACTTTCGAGTTCAGACAGACCACAGGCACCTCAGATGGTTGATGCAAATGAGGGGTGAGAACCCAAAACTGTTGAGGTGGTCCATCTCCCTACAGGGAATGGACTTTACGGTGGAACACTGCCCTGGCACAGAACACGCCAACGCTGTTGGGCTGTCCAGGTTCTTCTGCTTTAGTGAAGAGAACTCTAAGGACATTGGGTAGTTCTCCCTACTTTCAGCTGGAGGGGACATGTGTTAGACCTGGCTTTTTTGGCATGTTTCCCCTGTCTTTTTGCTTTCCGACCTCCCGGTTTTAACTCTGTTTTTGCTGGTTTAGTGTCTCTGCACACTTTCTAACTGCTGTTCAGTGTTAAAGTGCAAGTGCTCCTATTGTAAATTGGATTATGGATTGGTGTTTCCATGATTGGCGTATTAGATTTACTGGTAAGTCCCTAGCAAAATGCACATAGAGTGCCAAGGCCTGTAAATCAAATGCTGCTAGTGAGCCTGCAGCACTGATTGTGCCACCCACACAAGCAGCCTTTCAAAGGGTTCTCAGACCTGCCACTGCAGTGTCTGCACGCAGTTTTTACTGCCATGTCGACTTGGCAAGTGCACCCACTTGCCAAGCCCTAACCTTCCCTTTTAGTACATGTGAGTCACCCCTAAGGTTGGCCCAAGGTACCCCTATGGGCAGGGTGCAGTGTATTTGAAAGGTAGGACATGTACTGGTGTGTGTGACATGTCCTGATAGTGAACTACAATGTAATTCATTTTTCACTGTTAAAAGGCTGTCTGTCCCATAGGATGGAATGGGTAATACTCTGTAACCTTTTACAAGTATGTCTTTTCTTGAGACAAGATAGAGAAATGGAGTTTTGTATGCCTGGACTCAGAATGTAGAACTGCATCTTTTAGTAAAGATTATTTCTATATTATTGTTTGAAAGTACCACTTTTAGAAAGTAGGTATTTTCTTGCTGATCTATCCGGTGCGCCTCTGTTGGGTTGTGGATTGACAGTCTGGCTTTTGAGTGACTGGGGCTGGGGATGTGCATTGTCTTCAGACAGCCACTGGAGGGCTCGAGGTGTGTCCTGCCTTTCCTGGATGAGTCAGGGCTGGGCTGAATAGACCTGGACTGCATTTAAAGTATTGGGAGGAGATTTACTGGTCTGCCTTGGACAATGCTGTCTTCACCTCCTGATGGGAAGCTGGGCCAGAGAGGACCAAACTGGTTTGGACTAAGCACAGACGCTCTCTGCCCCAGAGAACAAAGAGAAATGCAGAATAAATATTGGGGCCCAGACCCCAGAATTTTACAACTCGCATGGATCAAGGAACCTGTCAAGAATAGGAGGTGGAAGAACTGCCAGGAGGAGTACTTCCCCTTTGCTGTGTTGTTACTTTGCTGGGTTGGCCTGCAGTTGCTGCTTCTGCCTTGGGCAGTGAAAGGACTGGAGTGAACTTTCTTTACTTGTTGCTGAGTATCTGCAAGGACTTGAAATAGAGCTTGCCTCCTGTTCACGAAGTCTCAGGGACAGCAAAGACTTCACCTACATCTGGGGACCGCTTCTGGAACCACAGTTTCAGTGGCCACAGAGGGGGAAAGCAGCCGACACCGTCACCGCTGCGGACTTCTGACACCACAGAGAGCACAGCCACACTTCGCACCGCCACCGCCACCAAGCTGCTGCGTGCACAGTGACCTGTGGGCACCGCACTCCACACTGCCTCGCTTCACTCTCTCTGCCACCCTGGTCTCACTAACGACGTCGCTGCCTGCTGACTGCGACACCCATGACCGCACCGTGGTTTGGGGGCACCACTCGTAAGTTACAAAACGCACCACCCCGTCCCACACTGCCGTCTGGGCCGACCAACAGCAGCTTCCAGCAACCGGCACTGTTGACTGCACCGTGACCTGTCAGCACTGCAACGAGCACCTCCTCACCCTGCACTGCAGCTCTGGTCTCACTGACGGTGCTGGACGACCGTCAGTCACTACACCGCGCCTTGAGGGCACTGCACGCTGCACCGCTACGCTTCACATCGCAACCGCAACAGTGGCCACGACCGGCCCACACCAACATAATCGCCCGCAATGAGAAGGTATTGTTTACGAGTCTGCCAACGCCACGACTGACGTGGTCTTACAGAACTGTTGGATTCTGTTGTTTTCAGCACCGCGGTAGCACTGGACGGAGCTGCCTCCTTTAAGAAACTGCATTTTTAAGGTTATTCTTGCGAAGTGCATATTTTTAGGTACTGTATGTTGGATTCTTATTGTTTTGGTCTTGTTTTGAATATATAAAGTATTGGACATTTTTCTAAACTGGTGTGGTGTCCTTTTGTAGTGTTTTCACTGTATTACTGTTGGTTATGTGCAAATGGTTTACACACTGCCTCTGAAATAAGCCTGACTGCTCGTGCCAAGCTACCAAGGGGGTGAGCAAGGGTTATTTCAGTAGTATATCCCCCTTATCCTGACTAGAAGGAAGGGACCCTATTTGGATAAAGGTGCAAACCATTGCCAACTAGAGACCCCCATTTCTAACAAGATTCTTCTACTTTAGCTCAGTCCTCACTTCACCATATTTGTCCTGCTTCTCTTTCACTTTCTTGCACATGTCCGGAACATTCACTTTCCAGACTCCAGTTCTACCTATCCAACCTGGAGATCTTTTGGTGCCCAGCATCCTACCCTCAAGCAAAACAAAGGTGGCTCTTCTGTTAAATAATGTGGAGTAGTCCTATAACACCAAAGCGTATTCTTGACTTGATCCTCCAGTTCAACCCAGCATGGAGAGATAGCTGCAAACGCTCACTTAATACATGATTAACACATTTCACTTGGCCACTAGCAAGAGGATGATGCAAGGCTGTTTTGAACTGTTTCATCCCTTGCTGTTTCACATAAGCTTCGAACTCCATGGAAACAAATCATGCATGGTCCAATATCTGTGACAATTTCCTTGGGATAGCCCTCTCTCTGAACTACCTTCTCACAGAAAGCCACAACATTGCTGGTTTTCATCCTACCCACAAAACACACCTCAAGTCATTTGGAAAAATAACTGAAAATCATGACAGCATTTCCCTCATGCCTGTGATGGAAAAGGGGCCACACACATCCATAGCGGTGTTCTGCCATGCATGATCAGGCAAGTTTACAGGTATTGTTGGTGTTTCTTTCCTCACATGATTTTTGTCACTAAATACACACTTCCACACAATTCCTTACAAACCTTTCCACCTGCCGGTCCATTCCAAGCCACCAAAAGTCTACCCTGGCTTTCCTTTTCATAGCAGACATACTACTGGCCCTCATGCAGCAAGGTTAATAACCTGGTCTGAAAACTGGCCAGAACCACTAATTTTTCACGTGTACCATTCCTCCAGCATCGGAAAATTCTGACCATACAGCTTTATCCTCATCCGTACCATGTATATCAGACAGACCCTTGGACCACCCATTTATTAAATGCGTCCATATGCTTCACAAAACGTCCTCTTCTGCTGTTTCAGACAACCCTCTTCTTGTGTGGCGCCGCGGCCAGGGCGACGGACGCTGGGGATCACGGTTCGATCCCTGGCTCTGGCGGCAGGGGTCTGCCCAGCACCATGCAACTCTGGGCAATAGCTCGCTTAATCTTCCCAACGGCCCCCAGCACTGAGAGACCCCTTCGGGGGTGATTCGTGCACTATACAAATACTGGACTTACTTTACTTTATCACACTTGGACATCTCTTTGTGATTTTGCCACCATCCACTCATCATCGTCATCCGAACCTTCCTGTTTTTCTATCAGTAACCGTGATAAGCAATTGACATTTACATTTTTGATACCAGGAACGTATTGAATTTCAAATGTATATTCTTATAGCCTGTACATTCACTTGGCTATCTTTGATGTAGCTTTTCCACTTCCTTTTGTGGAAAATATGCCAATCAAAGGCTTATGAGCCATCCTTAAAAGAAAAGGTGTTCTCCATTCAAGGGTCCTAAAGTGTTGGACACCCCACCACCATGCCTATGTTTCTTTTTCAATTGTTGAATACGTTTGCTCTGCACCTTTCAAAGTTCTAGAAGCAAAAGCCACAATTCTTTCATGCCACCCAACTGACTGCATTAGCACTGCCCCAGACCATGCACACTTGCATCCGTCACCACAATTGATTGGTCATGTATATTGAATGGTTTTAACTCAACAGAATTAATCATGCTCCTCTTGGTATCTAGGAAGACATTCTGGCATTCCACAGACCATGCATACACCTCTCCTTTTTTTAAATAAAGTTCTTAAAGGTTGAGATCATTCAGAAAAACGACTCACAAATTTGGCATAATATTCTGCCAACACAAGGAAAGGGAGCAATTGGTCTTTATCCGCCAGACAAGGTGCCTCCTCAATTGCCTCCAAAGGTTTGAGGTTAGGTTTAACCCCATCACAGGACAATGTATGATCCAAATAATTCCCTTCACTCATCGCAATCCTACACTTATCAATTCCAACAGTCAAGTCAGCATTTTCCACAATACTTAGCACCACAACTAACTTATCATCCTGGTCACTCTTAGAGAATCCCCATGACAACACATCATCTTGGAAGAACTTTACATTATCCATCTTGCCCAATAACATTTTCATTAATGGTTGGAAAGTAGCAGACGCTGAAACAAGTCCAAATGGCATCTGAATAAATCGATATGCGCTTTCTGGGGTAATAACGAATGTAAAATGGTTAGAATTGGGGTCCAATATGACCTGATGATACGCACTAGATAAATCTAAAACTGAAAATATCTAGCATCCTTTACAACAGACAATATATCATTAATATTTGGCAAAGGATACCTCTCCACCCAGATATTCTGATTCAAGTCCTTTAAGTCAACACACATGCAATTCAATCAGCTCTGTGACTCTTTGCTCACACAATCTATTCAATTCCATTCTTAGGGGTTCTCTCTGCACAAAAGGTATGTTTATCATTTTGTGAACCTTCAATAAACTTTTTACAACACCCTAACTTGTTACTAAGCAACTTAGGAAAGGACTGTTCCCAATTCCCTGCTTCAATCTGGATCATCACCAGCACCTGCTCAGCGGGATTCGAATCCAAAGTGATTCCCAAATAACGTTGTTCCCATAAGCTCAATAACATTTTCCCTTCTCAACCACATACTCCTTAGTCCCGGCACATCATCCTTTAAGTACTAACATGATAGTAAAATAGCCCAGCCTAGGCAACTTCACTCCAGAATAGCCCTCCGGTTCTACACCTCAACAACTGCTATCTACACACTCTTGTCAATAAGTGTATAAGGCAAATTTGAATCTGCCCAGATGGAAACCTTTATCTCACACACTTTTACAGTACCCTTAGGAGGTCCATGTGGTTCACACACTGCACTCACAAACTCCGTCAAAATGTCTCTCTCTCACACAACTAGTACCTCAATGTCACCATCATCGCTTTCAGTGTCACTTTGTTCCTTAATAACCCACATTGGAGCATAAAGCATTCACATTGAATTAGCTCCAACCCATTTCACTAGTGCACACTCTAGAAAAATGCCTTGACTTTTTAAATTTGAAACATTTAGCTTCCATTGCAGGACACATGGTGAAAGTTGCCCGATGATTGGTGCTTCAACATTTGAAACTCATCTTTCTGTCATAATCAGTCTTGGTTTTATCCTTCCTACCTACTTTAACTATATTTTTCAAGGTAACTTGTGCTTACTCCACCACAGTTTGTGCACATTTATGATTAAACTTACATACTTCTTCCTTCACCTTCAGCTCTTTAACATATCGAGAAGTCTTTTAAATACATTTGGCAAAACTAATTAACTTTTCTAAATATGGTTTCTTAAGACCTTATAATTTCTTCTGCATCTTTAAATTGGAAGTTCTGTTAATAAATTGAACTCTTATACTACTTTCACGAAGATCTTTAAATTTGCAAGTTGCTGCTAATGTGTGTAAAAGAGCTACATATTGCATAATTGATTTAGCAAGCATCTGAGCTCATGCGATGAATTTATGTCGCTCTACGAGTATGCTTGCCTTCCTACCAAAGTGCTCCTCCAATACTTTAATGACTTTCTCATATTTGTCATCAGAATCTTCTTCCATGTCAGAAGTATTATTCTGTTCAATATTTGCTCTATCCACCTCAAGAAGTTTTTTTAAACTTTCCTGCCCTCCATACCAAGGCAACGCTTCAATAGAGCCAACAAACCATATCTCAATAAAATTCTAGCTGAATACTACTGCTGTGACAATGACCGAACAAGCTAAGGACGTTGAAGAACTGATAGTTGCACTTAATATTTCAGAAAATTGCAGACAGGCAGTTACCATGAAATGATTACAACATGGCCTCCCGGCAACGGGTGGAGATGTTATCTTTGTAGTTGAGACACACGAAGCATTCAAAACAGAGGTATTATATTCTTGGGTTAAGTTCCCGCATGCAGATGCCCATACGGTTGTTTCATGAATACATTGAAGTGGAACCACCTGATGAGTATTTCCCATACGTGGACTTAGAAGTCCCATTAACTTACCAAGAGCACAATAATTGGTTTAAAGGCATCCTACCCCATACAACAGAACACTAGAGACTCGGTCCGCTCAGCGGAGAGGAATCAACTTGGCTTGTCTTAGCTTCATATACACCGCATCCAGACATTGTTGGTTTATCAGCAGCAGGGATACGTACATCATATAGAGATTTAGTAAAAATATACAGAAATCTTACACAATACATAATGAGAACATTAACAGTTTAACCTGCAGGGGCTACTCAGGCTACACAACCACACATGGTTACTACAGGTATTAGCCCACAAACACTAAATGCTGTTATGAGAAAGGCTCCCACTAGCCAGGAGTAAATCCCGTTCTGGATAGCACAAAAAACAGCACAGCATGAAACAGTTTTTCCCCATATGGGTCTGCAGAAAAAACACAGAATACTGACAATTTGCTTGCCAATGGGAATGGCTCCCCTGATAGAAGATTGAGTCACTTTGGGTACAATCTTCACTGCAGTATATACCAGAACACATGGTACCCCTTGAATAGCAGTCATATCCGATGCACTGAAAAAGATTCAGAATGAATACGGGCAGAGCCTGCCTTAGATCTGGGGATGAAGCTGATGGGCAAGTTTGCCCAGGTATCCGCCATTATGTTGAGTAACATAAAAAGGGAGGCAGCAGCAGTGGCAGCAGCAGCAGTGGCTATACGCCAACGCCTGAGGGAATTCACTCCTGCACAGCAATAGCGAGAATTGCCTATGATTACGGAAGATACATATGCTTAGCTTGGTAGAGATAATCTGTGAGCCAGACCTGGGAAACCAATAGTGAAGAGCAATTCTGAAAAGGATAATTCTAAGCAAGCACTTTATTCTTCAAAGAAGAAATGGGATATTAAACAAAAAAATAGGCAATTCAAAACACAGTCACAGGGTGGGTCTCCTCAACAGGAACATACTGAAAGAAAATACAATCTGAGAAACTGTGACAATATTAGAAAGCCTAATTCTTTGGTTCACCCACTTGGGATACAAATTTAATTTAAAAAAATCAAAAATTGCCCACTCAGTGTCCTATTTTTAGGGTACAAATTGTCAAGTGAAGGCAAAAGCCTGGTGACACAATTTTTAGAAAAATGTGCACTGCTCCAACCTCCAACAACTCTGAAAAGACTACAATCTATTTTAGGATTTTGGAATTTTGGCAGGACATACATTTTGGATTACGCAGAAAGAGTGAAACCTTTCTACGACCTAATTAGATCTGATTTTTCAGTACATCATTGGACACAGGAACATACAGATATTCTGCATTCCGTATAAACTGACATGATAGCTTCCAAACATTTACGCACGCGTGTTCACACAACCAACCTGGTGATCTGTGTCACCCAACTGGGTACACATATGTCACGTTCAATGAAGGCAATACAGTCCATATTGCATACAAATCACATTTGTACGCGAAACCTGAAATGCTTTTTGCACCAACTGAGAAGATACTCACAGGGGTACAGACTGCTGTAGTGAGAGAGAGAAAGTACTAGCACAGGGGAAACACATATTTGTCGTGACCACGGTACCGACCCTAGAGGCCGTTACAAAGGCAAGCATCCCGAATGCTAAAGGATTACATACACGATGGATTCAATGGGCTAACTCTCTTACTGCAACAGATGTAGATTACAGATTTGACTCTACATTACAAACACAAGCATTCTTACAGCACGAACAAGAATATCCTCTGCCGAATGAAATAATGCCTCTAGATAAATATGAATATATCATTTATATCGATGGATCTCCCCAGCCAGCTGTAGGAACAAAATAACAATATTCCGCGGCATGTGCATTTGTGAAAGGGTGTTTGTAGGACGGAAAGTTCCTTCCAGGAAAAACACACACTCAGTCTCTAGGGGACCGTGCAGCACAGCTGGCGGAACTAAAAGCTCTGATACTGGCACTACAAAATATGGATAGCGAATTCCCCACACTCATAGTGTGTGATTCATTTTACTGTGTCTAGTACTATAAAAAAAAATTACATTATTGGGGCCAGAATGGATTTAGGAATTCCAAAGGTTGCACAGTAAAGCACAAGATACTTTGGGAACAAGTGGCAAAGCTGAAAGAAGGTCTGCCACGGACTCATGTTATTCATACATTGAGTCACCAACGTGTTGGAGTTCACGTTGAAGGGAATTCAATGGCAGATGAAGCCACCAAGGCAACAGTTTGTACTGCTGCCATTGCTGAAATAACTCGCTCCAGTACGAGAATAGATGGAACAACTATGATAGCTGTCAATGCCACGCACAACAGCTCGGCCCTGCTAGAAGGCTTTCCACTCAAGTACTCCTACAAATTAGATGCACAAAACATTCTGTTTGCTAAGTTCCAGGAGTAGGGGATAGAGTAATACCAAACACTGATCGCAGATTGGGGTTGATACTAGCTGCACATGAGGGTCTGGGTTCAGCTCATGCAGGGATCACTGCTACAGTTTCACTGCTAAAGCAGCATTATTGATGGCCAGGTCTTAATGAACAGACCAAGGACTTTGTCCTCAAATGTGACATCTGCCAGCAGAGAAGGGCTCCACCGTAGCATTTCCACCACAAACACCTTTATTGATCTCAGACAAACCTCTTGTGTGTGTATATTTGTATCACTGCGGCCCCTTACACTCAGACGGGGCTTACAAGTACATTTTGGTGGCAGTAGATTCATGCTCCAGATTCCTGTGGGTTTGGCCCCAGCACTCGACTGACGCCCAAACTGTTATAAAGGATTTGTGAGTCTTTATCGGCATATACGCAATTGGCACACTACATTCTGAGCAGGGCCTGGCGTTTAGCTCTCGGGCTTACAAAGAAGCCATGGGAAGTTTAGGTGTGGCCTTGCGGTACTCCTCCCCGTACCATCCTGATGGAAATTTGGTTGTTGAGAGGAAAACCGGGACTTAAAGCAATCCTTGTGTGACGGGTCGGGGCCGGTGAGAGAGAGAGATGTATCTAATACAGACTGGTGGACTGCAGTGTCTCTCTCTCCCCCTCTTGTTTACACCCAACAGGACGATTGGAAACCACCAACTGAGTCCGTAACAAGTCAGATAGAGGAAAACCTAGACGGCTCCTTTAACTGGGGTTTCCCGGACGACGGGCTTCCCCCTGATGACGTCAACACGTTCGTGACGATAAGAACGGAGGACTCCCGGAAGAGTGTGTGCGACGCCACCGGAGCGGAGGAAGAAGAGTCGGGAGCAGGAGCGTATGCAGAGAGCAGAAGGAAGAGAGAGGACAACGCCGCCGGAAGAGGACCGAGACCATCCGGACCCCAGGCTGAGCCAGGAGGCCAACGACCCCACGTTTCGCCGAGTCACGTTCCAGGAGGAGCGTGGCTTACCCAGGTACGGGAAAAGTTCTCAGGGTGGGTTGGGAGGAAGGACGCCCCGAAGGATTAAACCGGGAGCTCTAGAAACCCCATGAGATCTCCCTAATAGTTGTCCTGCACTACCACCCACGAAACACGCCCTCCCCTGTCTCACCAAAGATAAGAGCACAAGTGTTTGCGGTGTCCTATCACTCCCTGGTCCCTGGTGTACTGTTATTCGGGATAAAACATACTCACACGTGTGTTTCCGTTTCTTTCACATACCATCACCACGGAGGGACAACCAAGCCTTCGCACCGGAAACTGGGAACCAGGAATAAAGACCGGAGAAGGAAGCAGACGAACCCCAGGCACAACGGATACCTCCGCCTTCGCCACAGAAAGACTAACAAGCAGGCACAAACGGACCCTTGGAAAAATAAAACCATACCTAAATTGACCTGGCCTCCGACCTGTTATTTCAACCCCGCCACAACTGGTGTCAGAAGTGGGATTACCATCCCCGTCCGTCAGTAAACCCGTGATGGACGCAGTGATACAGCAACTCATCAAAGGCCAGGAGAAATTAGAATGGGCCATAGAAAGGCAGATGACGTCCGCCCAGGCTGACCGGGAGGTGTTCCAGAACACCATCACTGCCCAGATGGGCAGCATACAGATGGTGACTCAAGACCCCGGCACCCCAGTAACGGGGGAGAGGCGCGCCCCCGTTCCGGGACCATCAGGAGTGTCCCTCCAGAAGTACGTATCAGGGGATCCAGATGCGTTCCTACTAAATTTTGAGCGGGCAGCCAGGGCGTGCGGATGGCCCGTGGAGAAGTGGCCCTTCTTTCTGGCGCCACTCCTGTCTGGAGAGGCCCAATCGGCCTACCAAGTAGCCAATGCCGACGGGACAACATCTTACCAAGAGGTCAAGGACGTGATCCTGGATCACCTGGGACTTGATGCAGAGGCCTATAGAGTGCGTTTCCGTAAGGAGAGGGGGGTACCGGGTGAAAACCCAAAGACTTTGTTTTTTAGGTTGAAAATGGCGGCAGATAAGTGGCTAAGACCTGCTACTAGCACAAAGGACGACATTATGAACCAGGTGTACCTTGAACAGTTTATGGAGGCCCTCCCCTACGGTACACAGAGATGGCTGAAACAGCACTCTAACCTCACCGCTGAACAGGCCATCGAGATGGCCACCAATTACTCACGAGCGCAACCTAGGACCCCCCACTGGGACATCGAGAAACCGAACAAAGGCACAGCACCCCTGAAGATCGAAAGGAGACCCAAGCCATGGTTGGACTTGCCCAAACCTAGAAACATCAGGCCTGAGATACTGACGTTCCGGGGTCCTCAGTGCTTTGAATGTGGCGACTGGGGCCACATCGCCCGCCTTTGTCCCAGAAAGAAACCAGCGGAGGAACCTATGGAGGTCGGGTACCTCCCGAAGGCCGTGCTGTACTCTGCCGAAATGGGGACCTCGTTTTATGTACGTGTACAGGTGAATGGGCGGCAGGTGAAGGCGTTGCTAGATTCTGGGTGTAGGCAATCTGTAGCACAGAAGAACCTAGTACTCCCCTCACAATATGTCCCTAATGAGTTAGTCCACATCCGCTGTGTACACGGCGATGTGAAACCTTACCCCCTTGCAGCGATCACCATGCTCGCGATAGCTAGACCATCCTGTACGGTGCGGGTGGGCGTGGTTGATACACTACCCGAAGACCTTATCATAGGCATTGATAACCCCAATTTCTTATCCCTGTTCCAAAGCCAAATAGAAAGACAGGTAGGGGATCAGGCAAGAACCGTCCATACTCTCACTACTACTGAGCCATGGGTCTTAGACCGGAACTTTCGTTTCGCACAATCTAACGACACCACTTTGGTTAATGCCTGGGAAACCGCTCATGTCAATCAGAGTATCTCATCACCTCCGTATCCTCGTTTTATGATCAAGGACGACCTCCTATATCGTCAAGGGAGTCCGGAGGAGCCATCCCAGCTCCTCGTCCCATTACCCTTCCGAGAACAAATACTTTTCTTTTCTCACGCACACCTCACAGCGGGACACTCAGGATCGGAGAAAACCACACAGAACATCCTACGTCATTTCTTTTGGCCAGGGATCTACAAAGACGTCAAAACGTATTGTCAGACATGTGACATATGCCAGAAGAAGAACATGCAACGTCCGCCAGCAGTGCCACTTCAACCCATGCCGATCATAGGACAGCCGTTTGAGAGAGTCGGTATGGATCTAATAGGACCCCTACCCAAGACCCCCAAAGGGAACCTATATGCCCTGGTGATCGTGGACTATGCCACAAGATTCCCTGAGGCATTTCCTCTGCGGGCACCCACAACTAAAAACATTGCCGATAAACTGCTCGAATTATTCTCAAGGGTGGGGTTCCCTAAAGAAATCCTAACTGATCAAGGAACGCCCTTCGTGTCCAGGTTGATGAAGGAGGTGTGTCGTTCACTGGATCTCCATCACTTGCGTACGTCTGTATACCATCCCCAGACTGACGGCCTCGTGGAAAGGTATAATCGGTCCCTCAAAACAACCCTGAAGAAGATGTTGAGCGTCGAGGGTAGAGACTGGGACCGACTCCTACCTTTAGCCTTATACGTCCTATCGAGCCTAAGTACAGAGCAGCCTGGGCTGCTCTGCATTCGAGATGTTATACGGACGACAACCCCGTTCTCTCTTGGAGATTACGAAGGATGCTTGGGAGTCGGAAGGAGAAAACGACAGGAGGTCCCTTCTGGAGTATACACACCAGTTAAGGTCCAAACTGGGGAAACTGAGGGACCTGGCCTACTCCAGCTTGGAGAAGAGCAGGGAGAAACAGAAGAAGTGTTACGATAAAGGAAAACGTTGGAGAAGACTGTCGGTCGGTGATTGGGTACTGGTCCTACTCCCGTCCTCGACCCGGAAGTTCCAAAGTGAATGGCTGGGACCGTATAAAGTGATCGAAACCATAGGAAACACCACGTATAGGATCCAGATCACCACCAACCGGAAGCAATGTTATCACATCAACCTTTAAAGAAATGGTTGGGGCCATTACCCGAAACCGCCCACCTAACATTACCTACTTCTTCCCAAGGCAACACCACGCTCGATCAGCTCAAAATCAACGACGAACTTACAGAAAATCAGAAGAAAGACCTCCATCATGTTCTGAAACCTTTTACAGCAATCTTCTCCGATACCCCCCGGGAAAACCTCGCTGACCGAACACAGGATTGATACCCAAGAAGGGAAAACAATAAAACAAAGACCCTATCGAGTGCCTGCGGCTAGGAGAACCGCCGTAAGAAAAGAAGTGCAAGAGATGTTACGCCTGGGGTGATACGCCCTCCAAAAGTGACTGGTCTTCACCCATCGTGATGGTCCCCAAGCCGGACGGTTCCATAAGGTTCTGCATGGACTTCCGCGCCCTGAATGCGATATCATCCTTTGATGCATACCCCATCCCGAGGGTCGACGAGCTCATTGAGAAGTTAGGCGACTCCAAGTACATTACAACCTTTGATTTAACGAAAGGGTACTGGCAGGTACCCCTCCGAGAAGAAGATCGGAAGAAGACTGCTTTCTCAACCGAAGAAGGTCTATTCGAGTTCACCGTTCTTCCGTTCGGCCTCCATGGGGCACCAGCTACCTTTCAAAGATTAATGAATTCCATCCTACATGAGTACCCTTCGTTTTGTTCGGCATACCTGGATGACATCGTCGTGTTCAGCCCAACGTGGGAAGAGCACTTACAACACCTACGGATCATCCTACAGACCTTGGAACAGGCCGGACTTCACATCAATGCAAGAAAGTCGCGAGCGGCATACCAGAGGGTGAAATACCTAGGGTACGTTCTGGGAGACGGGGCGATCGCCCCACAAACCGAGAAAGTAAGAGCAATAGCGGACGCTCCTTTTCCCTCCAACAAAAGAGAGCTAAGGGCATTTTTAGGGCTGATCGGCTATTACCGACGCTTTATTCCCCAGTTCGCAGAGGTAGCAGCCCCTTTGACGGATGTCCTCTGAAAAGAGGCCCGACAACAACAACTGTTGCGCCCCACTACAGAGATGCTCACTGCGTTTCAACGCCTGAAAAAGACCATTACCACGGGCCCTGTACTGGTCTCCCCGGACTTTGACAAGACCTTCATACTGTCCACTGACGCGTCCGACTACGGGGTGGGTGCCGTGCTGTCCCAGATCGGGGGGGGGATGGCCTAGAGCACCCTGTCTTATACATTAGTAGGAAGTTGTTTCCCCGAGAGTGCAAGTATCCCACAATCGAAAGGGAATGCCTAGCGGTTAAGTGGGCTATAGAGAAGTTACGGTACTACCTGGAAGGGCGTCCCTTCATTCTGTACACGGACCATGCCCCCTTGCAGTGGATGTGCCGGAATAAAGCCCAGAATCCCCGGGTACTTCGCTGGTTTTTGGCATTACAGCCCTTCTCCTTTGAGGTGCGCCATCGGAAAGGTACCGAGAATGGGAATGCGGACTATCTCTCCAGAGTATTCCCTCTCTCCGATCGGGAGAATCCAAGGGGGGAGGTGTGTGACGGGTCGGGGCCGGTGAGAGAGAGAGATGTATCTAATACAGACTGGTGGACTGCAGTGTCTCTCTCTCCCCCTCTTGTTTACACCCAACAGGACGATTGGAAACCACCAACTGAGTCCGTAACAAGTCAGATAGAGGAAAACCTAGACGGCTCCTTTAACTGGGGTTTCTCGGACGACGGGCTTCCCCTGATGACGTCAACACGTTCGTGACGATAAGAACGGAGGACTCCCGGAAGAGTGTGTGCGACGCCACCGGAGCGGAGGAAGAAGAGTCGGGAGCAGGAGCGTATGCAGAGAGCAGAAGGAAGAGAGAGGACAACGCCGCCGGACGAGGACCGAGACCATCCGGACCCCAGGCTGAGCCAGGAGGCCAACAACCCCACGTTTCGCCGAGTCACGTTCCAGGAGGAGCATGGCTTACCCAGGTACGGGAAAAGTTCTCAGGGTGGGGTTGGGAGGAAGGACGCCCGAAGGATTAAACCGGGAGCTCTAGAAACCCCATGAGATCTCCCTAATAGTTGTCCTGCACTACCACCCACGAAACACGCCCTCCCCTGTCTCACCAAAGATAAGAGCACAAGTGTTTGCGGTGTCCTATCACTCCTGGTCCCTGGTGTACTGTTATTCGGGATAAAACATACTCACACGTGTGTTTCCGTTTCTTTCACATACCATCACCACGGAGGGACAACCAAGACTTCGCACCGGAAACTGGGAACCAGGAATAAAGACCGGAGAAGGAAGCAGACGAACCCCAGGCACAACGGATACCTCCGCCTTCGCCACAGAAAGACTAACAAGCAGGCACAAACGGACCCTTGGAAAAATAAAACCATACCTAAATCGACCTGGCCTCCGACCTGTTATTTCAACCCCGCCACACCTTGACAGCATGGATATTAGGCTCAGGTGTCAGTTAGGTCAATCATCTATATGGGGTCCAGAGGGCACTTAACAGCATGCCAAGAAAATCCCTGGGGGGTCGTACACCTAAAGGAACTCCTGTTTGGGGTGAGGATGTGGGTACCCGACATCGATAGTGTCAGCACGGTGGAGGCTGAAACCCCATTTGACATCAATGATCGTTTGGATGTTTTAGAGGACCTTAAAGAATACAGAGGTTTACAAAGCAACGTCCAAGTAAAATGCACTGCTACTGGGGAAGTGAAAACAGTATCTGCAAGTACTGCCTAGGTCCCACAGATTAGGGACCTGGTGAGGGAGAAAATAGTGGACAAAAAATAATTTGGGCCATTTTACAGAGCACCTGTACCTGTCCTGGCTGTTGAAGGTACCAGAACTGTACTTCTTCCGCCGCTTGTCGGTCGCCGAGACAAAAGGTTTGTCTCAATTGATCTGATCAAACCACACTATGTGGCCGATTCTCAACAGTAGGCCGTGTGGGCTCCTGGGTAGGTGACGCACTCCTCACGCTACCATGCGGGAAGTTCAGATGGAAGCTTTAATAACGACGGAAGACTCCACTATCCAAAGAGAAGCAGTAAACGACAATGAAATGATAATTCTCCCTGTTGAAACAACTACAACTGTGCAATCAACAAGTACAGAAATTTCAATTCGAAAAATTGACGACGTCTATGTAAACATGCCACAGATTGAGTCATCTACCAGTGCTACAAGACCTTCTGAGCTGCCAAGAATAGACCGGATGGCGTCTGGCTACTTCGTGCATTATGATGATTTCTCATCAGATCCAAGTGAACCTGCACTGCCAACACCGCCTCTCCCTTTTAAGCTAAGGGTGTAAGCTTTCTATCTTTAGCTGAAAAAGACTTACTTCGTTGTTCCCTTGATACACCTCTGGATTACAATTGGATTACTTTTCCTGGAACTTTGGATTGATATAGTGCCTGTCTTTTTCCTACCTCTGCATGGACACTTTCTCCCAGAATGCTCTGCAGTTCAACTCGTGAACTTGGTTTTTAAACCACATGCATCATCGCACAGTGAACTGAGGGACTTGTCCCTGGTGAACATTACTGCAGTTCCAGTTCCTGAAGGAATTGTATGGGACAGGGTATCGTATGATGTGTATGGTCCTACTGAGCTTTTAAAAATTCCTAATTTGTTTAAAATTTCTTTAGATGACATCATCACCTCTAGTACTTTCTCTGATGATTGGGACATTGAAACTGTGCATAATTTGCTTTCAGATTTATGGCAATCAGCTGCATTTTCTAATGATGAATTGTATGATCGCACAAGTAATTTTGGGGACATGTTCTGTTACCAGCATTATGGTCACCATTTTTTACATGAAGCTAGTTTCCCATGTGCTGTTTATAATTACACACAATGGGAACACTTCCCAACACCGCCGAAAGGTAGTTCAAATACTTTTGCACAGAAATTTGCTTATTTTTCAGGTTTTGAAATATCAGACCCAGCCTCGTATTACTATAGGCTTGCAGCTACACCTGCAAAGAAAAATATGTTAACAAAGACCAAGGTGATATACTCTGCTTCCTGTATTTCCCAATTGTCTTTACAGTGTTTCGACTTTTGTAAAGACACCATAGATACAAAATCTATCTGGGGGACAAAAGATTGGCAGGTTCAGGGAACAGAGACCTTATTCAGAGCATGCCTCATACCACATCAAATGATTTTCCTGGCAAAAATAAAGGATTGGAACACACCGCATATTCCCGCATTCTCACGCTTCAAGAATTGGCAGCACTTTACACACTTTAGTGAGGATACACTGGATACCATGATACCTAATGGTTCTTTCAATTTATCAGACCCCAATTGGAAGGGATGGTTGGTTTGGCCTGTGGACACAAAAGGGTTTCAATCTAAAGTTCTGGGTAACATCAGAGATATGTACAAACAGAACATTCGGGGGTGGTGACATCATGTAGTATTGGGAAGTTATGCCTAGTTTGGCTACAAACCTCAACACTCTCCCATGTTAAACAACACTTGTCCCTTCTTTCTGATGACATGGATCTCAGGGATTTTTTATTAGGCCCCTGGAATCAATGTCAAAACCGCTTTTTGTACGAATATACAATGAGCTGTGGAAGATTTCTAAACAGTAAGCTGCTGAGAGATTGCACGAGATTGATAGGGTTAATTTGGAAAAGGTTTTGGCTGTGGTTGACAACTGTATGCCCACTTTATCATCCAGAATTTATTCACTGGGCAACATAGTGTCTTCCAAAATTTACATAGTACAGCACGACATGTCTATATTACAACATGGGCAGTCGCAATTACGGTCAATAGTAATACTAAGCTGGATGTTATGAACGTTACGTTTTGGCCACGTGCCATGGTGTTACATCAACAGTACTAATCTGTTTTCAGCATATGATCTAACGGAAAGTTGATAGTAATGGCATGCAGAGATGTGAAACATACCATGTTGCACATTGTAAAATTAGACCAATTACCCTTCACAGTGGCTGAAACACCATCCACTGACTGGATAATCCATGGTTTCATCACCCTACTGGTCACAACCTTGCAGTTCCAATATTGTCTCCATTACCAACAGGTAGGCAGATATGAAGCACTAGGGGAAGGATATCTGCATGATTATTGGGAATTACCTTTCAGGTTTAGATGCAGGAATGGGGACACTGAAGTTTTTCTTAGTGGCTCCGACTGTGAAGATGCCTTAAGCAGCTCCTTGGTTTGCAAGGACATTTCTCTCCATGTGGCATACAAGGCTTCAGTAGCAAACTTGTCTTCTTATCCCAGCTGCCGTGATTCATCCTGTATTCAGGCTGCTCTCAAATGGAAGCTATTTGATGCTGAATGTTCAAGGTTGCTGAGGAATGGAACCGGGCATCGCTTATCTAGTGACGGTTAATTCCATAGTCACTTGTTGCACAGAAGTACTGTTTCCACCTGCCTGCACAGTTAGGGAGGCAGCGCTATGGCCTTCAATAAATGTTTCCAACATAAAATTTGATTCCCTAAGCAAACTGAAAGCCATGCTCTTGCAAAAAGATGTGGCCTTAACTTCAGTCAAAGAGACATTTGATCTCCAGGTTTCAAGGTCCTCGTCTAAGAAACAGACGCTACTCCACACTAACTTCCCGCTGCATTTTGGGGAGCTGGTCTATCATATCGTTAACATGTCTGATACGAAAGGAATAGTGCACTTTTTAAAATGTATCAGCTCTGGTTTGGTTAGCACCTTTCAGACGATATTCAAAGTTATACCATCTTTCATACACTCTGTATTGGGAAGCGTTTTTGGAGGGCTCCCGCTTGTCCTGCTACTTGTGGCGGGAATTCTGGTTTTATTTTATCTGCTCCACAATGGACATCCCAGTTCAACTCAGAATGAAGACAGCACTCCTAGAGCTGCTCTGCCATGAGCGCATGGTACACTGCTTCGGCACACCTCGGCTTGAAGAACTAAATGAGCACTGGTTCTTATCGTTCAGGAAGGTCTGGCTTGACTGCATACACCTGTCTTCCGCTGTCTGCTTTGCTGCCATTAATGCATCCTAAATATATGTTTCGGATCAGAATTGGTTGCGCCACCTGACACTGAAGTACTGATGGACCCCTTAAAGGCCCATTCGTATTGCTGTCCCCAGCGTATTCCATTGAAGATGAATGCATTCTTAAAGCCACCCTGGGATGCTTCAGCTCCTAGTGATGTGAACAACGGTGAAGGAAGTGACCCGATTAGAGCCACCCGGGTCACTCGTGACCACCTCTCAGCCTTCCAAACAAATGAAGAGTCGGTCAGACAGTAGAGAATACAAACCAAAGTTATTTATTAGTATGCGCTCGAGCGGAGTCCGGTCTGACCAGCCTCCTTAGATTGCTGCAGAGGGATTGACTTTAGACAACATGGTAGAGCATAAAGTGCATTTCCAATACCCCTGAAGACACGCCCAGACAGGAATTTTCCAGTCTGGGAGCTGATGAACAAAGGAGGTACAGAAGGATGAGCTACGATCCTGAGACCGGGCACACATTATCTGAAACTCAAGGTTACTCTGCCTGCCCGCACCGCTCTGAGCTGTGGGAGCAGGCCTATCTAGTCATAAAGGTATGCATGAGATAGACAGTTTATTCATTAGCACAGCAAACTCAGCCTGGAAGAATTTTATGTACAGAGTGCACATTAGTAGCTGCTTTTTGATGGTCAAACAGAGCATGAGACAGACGTTAGTTTTGATCATTACCCAAAATGGCGGCTAATACAAAATGGTGCCGCAAATGCTAACTTAAACCGCACAATGCTAGAAGGAGTCAACCAGATGCATTTTCAGTCCAACAACAGCTCTGCTGAAAACTTTTGGGATACAACACCTCCCTCAGTGGCTGCTGTGGGAACTGGATGGAATCACCTGTGCTCCATAAACATGCTATGAGGTGTGCCTCTTGGAACATCTGCGGATGTGGGCAACAGCAATGTTGCATCTACCATTTGGTAGACACAACATAAACAATTGGCCTTTTCCGTGTGGGAACAAATTGGTCTCTTTTTTAAATAGGTTTTGCTTTTTCTAGGCACTATGGCTTTCTGAGTGCTTGGGATCTCAAATGATATTAAATATTTTAAATAATTTAATTGCTTTTAAGAGTAATTTTTACCGTTTTTTAAATTTGTCTGCTGGCTTGTTAGATAGCTTTTAAGATATCGACCCTTAGTATGAGGAATGGGGCTATATTCCCAAGTTATGAGAACAAAAAACAAGGGAACCCTACTCACGGGGAGCCTGGGTAAGTAAGTTAATGGGGAAACAATGGCTCCTGTGGAATAATAATACAGTATTTCTGATGCAATTCTGCACAATGGCAATATACAGGGTTAGTAGGATGTCAAAGAAAGCTGGCCACTGACACTGAGGGAATAGTCAATGTGAATTTTTTTCGCTTATATAATAAATAAATGAAATAAACAATATATACATAGGGCTTGAGAATCACAATATGATTATACAACAAACAATGATTACAAATAGTGAACGGTGTCCCAGTGAAAAACATTGGAACCTAAACTAATAGTGACATAATACGTGACATATGTACAAGGTTTCACTTGAAAACATTTGCGACCATTAAATAATTCAAAATCAATTGGACAACACTTTATACAATCATAAGTGTTTGATAATAGTTTGCCTTTGTTAATTGTCGACGACGTCTGACCTATCTGAAGCATAGGTCTCTTCAGGACCTCAAGGATGTGGGACACCTGAGGGAGAGCCTGCACTGCCTAATGTGAAAAGCAGTGTCACCGTGAAATAAGTGAAGAAAAACTCACAGGGACCCGGCCGGGCACCCTTGTAGGGTAGTGTTAGGCAGAAAGGATGGCAGGGCCTGGATATCTCAGCGTTACTTGGGGCACTTGATATTCACAAGGTTCAAGAACCATGTGGGTTTCTCTGGCTGATCAGCAGAATGGCCGATCTAAGCTGCAGGCGATTGCTTCGTATATGGGCAATGAACGCCAAGGAAATAACAAGTGGAGCTCTTGGATAAGCTGAAATAGCCGGTGTTTGTCCCACGAGTGCTGCTGGAACAGTGGAGAGTCCGTCTCCCTGTTTGGTGCGATAAGCCTGCAGCTTAGATCGGCCATTCTGCTGATCAGCCAGAGAAACCCACATGGTTCTTGTACCTTGTGAATATCAAGTGCCCCGAGTAACGCTGAGATATCCAGGCACTGCCATCCTTTCTGCCTAACACTACCCCTCACAAGGGTGCCCGGCCGGGTCCCTGTGAGTTTTTTCTTCACTTATTTCACGGTGACACTGCTTTTCACATTAGGCAGTGCAGGCCTCCCTCAGGTGTCCCTACATCCTTTAGGTCCTGAAGAGACCCTGTACTTCAGATAGGGTCTAAACGTCGTCGACAATTAACAAAGGCAAACTATTATCAAACACTTATGATTGTATAAAGTGTTGTCCAATTGATTTTGAATTATTTAATGGTCGCCAAAATGTTTTCAAGTGAAACCTTGTACATATGTCACGTATTATGTCACTATTAGTTTAGGTTCCAATGTATTTTTCACTGGGACACCGTTCACTATTTGTAATCATTGTTTGTTGTATAATCATATTGTGATTCTCAAGCCCTATGTATATATTGTTTATTTCATTTATTTATTATATAAACGAAAAAAATTCACATTGACTATTCCCTCAGTGTCAGTGGCCAGCTTTCTTTTTGACATCCTACTAACCCTGTATATTGCCATTGTGCAGAATTGCATCAGAAATACTGTATTATTATTCCACAGGAGCCATTGTTTCCCCATATTCCCAAGTTAGGCACATGTAGCAAAGCAACTTATTTCTTACATTGTCCTCACAAATAACATTTTCAGCTGTGACCTTTTGCACATACTTGTGTGCACGACAATGTTGGATTTGTTTCCCTGAAAAACTTGTTTAAATATCTAGCTTCACACAACATTATCACCATGCCCTGAACATCATGTACAAGGTCTCATTTTGCACTATGTACAAATGTCATCACTATCTTCATCCACGCGGCGACAGGGATCTATCTACATATTCATAACAACACTAATCTATATCCACATTAAAAGGCTGCTTTCTATTATAAAATATGAGCATACCGATAGATTAGCAGAGAAGGCACTTCCGCTGACACGAGGGTCCTTGCATGCTGATAAATCACCACTCAGTGGTCTGACATCTCGTGAGGGGTATCCAGTTTGTGACCAAGATGGGTTCCTTCACTCTATCCCATCAGGTAATGGGGTTGGTTCATGCCTTGGAGGGATTCTTGGCTTTACACCTACTCACTCTCTAGGTACACTTAGAGTAAGGTTTGCATAGTAGGAACCGCTAGATTACTGCATTGTGTTATATGCCTTCCTATATAGATTGTTTCAACACCATGGTAGAACTATATCTACTATTTACGCTTTTGATTTTTGTAATCATGTTTATTTGCTTCTGTCTACTAATCATTGCAGCACACATATTTTATGCAAGAATAACTTTGGTTCAATAAATATTATTGAAAATGTCCCACTGTGTATTCTCTGTATATTTCTCTAAGAATAAGTAAGAACGAGTGACTGAGCAAAAGGTTTTGTACTGTTTCCACGATCCCTAAGGGGTCAGGGTTATCATATTCAGTGGTTGCCAGGAAACCATTCGCTCCCTGGTAGGTTAGGGGGCTTGCGGTGGCACTGTGAGCTAGCTGGTCTATAGGCCAACATATCCTGTGCCGGTGTCCGGAATCAGTCTTGACACCAAGCCCATAGTTTATGTTGCCCAAACAATGTGCAGATCCTGCGGATTGGTAGGAACTACACGACAAAACCTTGAATGGTTTCTTGATAGCAATTAATAGTTGTCTCTCATCCAGTGATCTAATGTCTGTCGTCATCTCTTCAAATGCCATAATGCACCAAACTACACAAAATTTGGGTGAACCCTCAAAAGCTGGATAGGTTACTGACTTGGTAGTTTGGTCCTTCGAGAGACAGTGAAGGTAACCCCTTCCAGAATGAAAACTCTCGCTGTGATGCCTAATGCTCTGACATAAGAAACTCTCTTACAAGAGATAAGACAAAGCGACATGGCCAGTTTTGCTGAAATCTCCTTCCTGTAAAGGTATTGATTATCCTACCAGTCTGAAAGAAGACGTAATACCCGATTGACATCCCACAACCCAGAGTATATGGGTTCCCGGGGCTGAGACATTCTGATGCCATTAAGTAGTTTATAAACCTCCACCGGGATGTTATTGATGGGATGATGTCTCGCCGAAATCGCCGATCTGAAAGAATTCACTGTACAATAAGCGAGACCGAGCTAGGCAGCTCTGCTAGGAAATTCAAGATGTGTGTAATTTGCATCACCACGCAATCCAGGAGTCTCCCAAAACACCAACAAACCCATCTTCTACAGACCAATCTATATAGTTTGATTGTCCCTGTGGCCCGACCTGCTGGATGAGTCTCTTAGCTTCGTCCGAAAGTCTTCCGTCTTCCCAGCATCGCCTGAAATCTTCCAAGCCATGTGGTTGAGGTGACACTGCAAAACCAGTGGATGTGGATGGCTGCTGGGATCCAGAAGAATCTGTGGGAATGATGGAAGTTGCATCGGTGTGACCCACAACAGCTCCAACATGGTGGGAAACCATGCCTGAGACTTCCAGATCAGAGTTACAAGGACCAAAGAAGCCCTATGATGTCGGACTTGAGCCACCACTCTGGGAAGCAGAAGAAACGGTGTAAACGTATAGGCCTGAACTGTCGTCTAGTCCTGCAAGTAAGCATCCACAGCCAAGGCACCCGGATCCAGTCTCCAACTGACATACTGTGGAAGTTGAACGTTCAGCCTGGAGGCAAACAGATTCACATTGCACTGACCCCATCGGTCCATCAGCACCTGGAAGACCATTAAATCCAGTTGCCAGTCGCTGGAATTCTTCATGTAACTGAAATTCCAGTCTGCCACTGTGTTCTGAGATCCCAGAAGGTACTCGCCGTCATTGAAATTTGGCGTTGAAGGCAGTAGTGCCCAAAAACATTTGCCACCTCTGCTAGTGCCCTAGAGCGCGTACCACCGAGCGGTTGATTGTACTGCTGACTTATTGTCCATCCTCAAAAGTATGCAGCATGAGACTTTGTCTCGCTTCAGGGGTCGGATCGGATCGCTAACGATCCCCCGAGTGGTTCTAAGCAGTTGATGTGCAAATTCAACTCTTCCTCAGTCCATCTGCCTCCCATGGAGTTCGCGCCACATTGGGCACCCCAGCCCTGCTGCCTGGCATCCGATTCTATGATCAGGTCCGGGGAGGATCCAAAGATTGCCATGCCCTTCCATGCCGTCTATTCACCACTGTAATTCCGTTTAGGTTTCTGCCGTCAGAGATATAAGTTCTGAGTAGGTGAGTCCCCTCCAGAGATGAGTTGCTCTCAGTCGTAGTAATCCCCTTTAGGACAGAGGGCCAGGGAAGATGGCTTGTATCAACAATGACAATAAACCAACTATCCTGGGTAACTGCCTGAGAGAGATCCTGTACCTTCTCAGAACCTTGGTCAATCTCTTCTTCTTCTTGAGGTTCTTTCACTCCGGAAGGTGCAGTGTGGCTGACCTGGAATCTATGAGGAACGCCAGAAAGGTTATGGTCTGAGCCAGAGTCATTTCTGATTTCTGCCTGTTGATGACGAATCCCAAATCCTCGAGGATTACAACAGTTGTATTCAAATGAGAAAACAGTTGAGTATGCAATTAGTCCATCAGGAAGATTTCATCCAGGTATATGATCAACCTGATTCCCTTCATACTTAGGACCTCCACCATGGGTCTGAGGAGCTTTGTAAAGCACCATGGTGCTGAGGAAAAAACAAACAGGGGAGTTTGGAACTTGAAAACCTGGCCCCTCCACTCGAATTGCAGAAAACAGAGATGCAGGGGTAATATAGGGACCATGAGGTACGCGCCTTTGAGGTCAAGGTATACCATCCAGTCTTCCTGCAGTAAGAGGTCCCTCAGGAGGTGAATGCCCTCCATCTTGAAGCGGTGGTATACCAGCAACTTGTTAAAGCCTTGTAGGTTTATTACTGGACGAAACCCTTTGTCCTTCTTTTTCTACTAAAAAGAGACTGCTGAGGAAACCACAAACCCATAATATAAGGGTGTGAGCAACAGCATCTATATAATTTGCTCTGTGGATTTGTACAGGCAGCCCCTTCGCAGATGCCCAATAAAGAAATGTGCACAGTATAGCCATCAGCTGGTGCTCCACTGGGGGCAGCCACGATGCCAAGCCGGAGGGACCCTACTGCTGCAGCGGTGTCACCAAGGGTTGAAGGGAGTGGAAAACAGTCAAACAAGCCCCCAGTGGTCTGTTGACTGCTCACAACTGCCCTGCACGCGTCTCGGTACCTGAAATGCACAGTACGCTGCCCTGACAGGACGAGACGAGCTCAGAGTCGATGCTTAAGTGCGCCACCTAGTGGACCCATTAGGGATACAGAAATAATGCGCTTGGGCAAAAGCCTGCTGCGTGGGAGAGAGACCTCTCAACAGAATAAAGGCAAGCACAATGAATTCCTGAATCACGCCCCAATAACTCCACTAACAAAACAGCCAGCCTGATATCATCAACAGTAACACGAGTCGAAATAAAGTGAGGGACTTAACTGACAGCAGTGGAGAAAGAGGAAGGACTACAGGTGACATCAATATATATAGACATTTGAACTGTGTTGGGATTGGTTATTGGTTGTCATGGACACCTTCTCCCTTTAGTTCATAGGATATGCAGTGTTTAATGATTTGTTTTTATCTTTGGAACTGCTGTTATAAAGAGTGAAGAAAGAAGTGCATAATTCTTGCCTCCAGTCCTGACATAGAATTCAAAGGCAAACATCATGTTTGAGGCCATGAACTCACCCACACTCTCACAGGACCATTTTAGTGTGCCCCTTGACCAATGGACGAAATTGCCTTGAAACAGGTGGCCTGGGCTTAGGCTTGTGTGGCAGTAGTAGGCTTGGCTCCTCTCCACTGTTGAATCACGATACATGTGCTGTTTTTAGTAAAAACAGGACACGATGTAGAAGATGTACTTCCTTATTGGCTCCAATACACCACCAGCCAGCCTCCAACTGACTCCCATTAAAACCTCTCACTCAGCCCTCGTTCTGGATTCCAAAAGAGAATACCAGACCATACATTCTAAAATGTCTGAATACAACATTCAGGAAATGAATTGTAACTTTACCTGCCTGCAATCCTCCATGATATTGATCAGAACTTCTCTCATGGTAGAAATGGTGGGAAGCATAGCTTGAAAATAAGAAAGGGCCTTCTGCAATTGCTCAAAAAGTAAACTTAATTTATCAGTGCGCATTAAGTACACCATTGGTTTTTCATGACCATTTGTATGTGGGTGGGTAAAGAAGGATTGGTATAAATAATAATTTTAAAATTTCAGGGGGATATATATGTACCTGTGACTTGAGTGCTGCTAATCCCCATTGAAACTTGACAAAGTGTGTCCCAACTGCCTCAGTCCTCTGACCCGGCTACCAACTAAAATGCATTTATTGAGGGAAAGGCATCCGACACACCTTCAAAAGATCCACCTCTACTCACATCTCTTTTGTTTTGATTTGCATTTTTCCAGATGTCACGAAACACATTCATATTTTAGACCCTTTTCTCTTTTACTAATAATCAAAACCCCATTTTGAAGGAGGGATGAACTAAACGAGGCTCACTTATGACAGAATCGTACACGTACTCCACTCCTTTTCATTCTTGCAACAGAAAATTAGACAATTATTTCCTTTATAGAAAATATGTTTTCTGAACACTTTATCAAATGTTTTCAACACATTTTCTATTGAGTGAGCAATGTTGCCTGAATTCAAGGCATACAACATCTCTTGTCAATCACCAACGTGTGGGCTAATTAAAGTAGGCACAGGTCTGCAATGTTAGAAAAACATTTTAGCCCAAGGTTAAGAGTGATGACAGAGCAGTGAAGTGTTTATTCATGAGGGCAGAAGTAGTGTGCAAAGGTTGATATCTGTCTTCACTCTCTGGGAGCATTTACAGCCGCTTGTCAATTTAGTCAGTTTACTAAATAAGTGATTCATGAAGAGGTGGTAATGAAAACTATCAACAGCAAGAACTGAGAAAAGTCACTGACGGTATGTGATTTGTTCCCTGAATTACTTTTGACAATTGCCAGACATGCAGAGAAAGTAATTGAGAATTATCTGTCACTGATGAACAGCTCTCATGGTGATGAAACACCTCCAAGCCCTGCTTTAAGAAGAAGATGGAATTCCAGGCCCAGGTTATGAAAACAGTTGTGATTCGATAATATTGTAAATTACAACTACGTCCAATAATACCTTGCATCTGTTTGTAGTACCTTAAACCTTTCTGATTCAAATGAGTATAACTTTGAAAGACAGATGCAACAGGAAGAAGTTTATGACACAAAAATTTTTTGCTGTTTTCTACGCCCTACATGTCCAGATTATATGCATTTTCAATAATTGAACTGTTTATGGAAAGGAAAGAAGAGCATTTTTAATTGAACTATTCACAACCCCAGAATGGAAGCAGGGGTGCAAAAAAGAGACAAAATACTATTTCCACCAAGGCAACTCATGATTGAACCAGATTTACACCAGTTTTCCTTTTGCTTAATGAGAAATGCAGAAAACACTTTTCTTCACTTTTCAAATGTGAAATATCAGCCTACGTTTGATGCAAAACACTTTAGGGGGCATATTCCCAAGAGCGTGTGATAACCACCGCAAATTTAGCTTAACACAGCTTTGCATATCGCAGTCCATCACGGGAAATTAACGCCTTGTTAACCAAGTATTCACAACACGGCGGCCCCATGCGATACTCCCCAGATAACGTGCCAACTGACCGCGTTAGAATCAACGTCACGCCGCAAAAATGCGAAACACCAACGCCAAAAAAGCTGCGATGAGGCCAATCGCGATATGAAAATCAGCGAAACCCAGCTACAGGCCTGCAATCCACACGCGTCAGGCGGGAACAATCAACATAAAAGCAGAAAAAAAACAGACAAACAAATGCCAAACAACAGCGAAGCACAATGGACGTTGCCGGAGCAAGTACGGAGGAAAGCCAGAACCCCACAAGCCCCCCGGAGGACCATCCTGGGACTTCGGGGTCAGGGAAGAGCAAGGACAAGAAGAAGAGGAAGACGAAGTTCAGTCCGCAGGAAAACAGGATCCTGATAACGGAAGTGACAGAACACCCTCAACAACTGTTCGTCACCTCCACTGTGTCATTGGCAACAAAAAATACATTATGGCAGTCCATCAAGGACAAGGTGAATGCAGTCAGAGTGCTGAAGAGGACAATGGGTGAGGTCAAGAGGCGCTGGAATGATGTCAAGCGCAAAACCAAGCTGAAACTTGCCAACAACCTGAAGGCAGCAATGCAGACTTGAGGTGGGAGCCCAGCGCCACAGGAGGAGCTGGACGACATGGAGGAAATGGTGTTCACAGTCATCAGTGGGGAGACGGTGGCAGGAGTTGGGGGCCACCCAGCTGCTACGAGGAGACCCCACCCCCTGCACAGACCGCACAGCAGGCAGCCCCCACCACCACTGCTGCCTCCCAGGACCCCCACGGAGAACACATGGCCTTCCAACGGCATGTTTTGGGGTGCCAGGAGAATCTGGCTGAACAGGTGCGGGTGGGCTTCGACCGCATGGGAGACAAACTAGATGCCATATGTGGATGTCTAAGTCCCATCAGGGACCACTCACAGTCCTTAACGGATACCCACAGTCCGCTCCATGCTCTCCAACGGACCATGGCTGACATCGCTGGAGCCCTGACTCAGAGAATAGTACAACTGTCCAGTCTGAGTGGCTCTAGCGATGTCACACGGGAGTTGGGAAACATGCGGAGGTTAATGGAGACCATGGAGGGGGTGAATGCGGAACGAGCGGCTGCCACGGCTGCACACCAGCGAGAGGTAGCTGGGTTCTCAATGACCTCAGGACCCTCCTCATGGCATTGCTGCCACAAGGCCTGGTGCGGATGCATGCTGCTGCTGCCACCACTCCATCCACATCTCCGCCCCCTGAAGTGTCAGTGCCACCTTCCACCTCCGGCCACTGATGTGTCACTTCCACACAGTGCTGGAGACAGAACACCACACGTGAGGCACATGAAACAGCAGGGAACGAAGATGCGGATGATACTGCCCTCGTGGTAAGGAGGACGCAGCAGCATGCATCTCATCCATACGTCCGGCTTCAGCTTGGTACTGACCTCTGCATCATCACCTTCCACTGTCCCCCCCATGCACTCTGGGACACTCACCTTGGACTGCGACATGGACTGCCATATGCTGTTTTATCACCATTGACACAGCAATCAGACTGCGGACTGAACTCTTCCTCTTCCTTTGGACTTGTCATTCCCTGGAGGAACCTGGCTGGACCTCCACGGGACAACATCGTCATGTGGGGTTTGCATGGCCCTGTACTGCTCCAGATGCAACACTCCACTGAATGTGCATTAAACATTCATATACACACAGATGTGTCATGGCTATGGTCTTTTAAGTGTGAAAGTATGGATGAATGTGGGCTCACTGTACTCCTCTTACATCCATGTGGCTCATGTCGTAGAACAGGGGTCACAGGGTGACACATTGCCCAATGCGGTCCGGGTGGCGCTGACACAACAACAGTGGCACACGCATGAGTTACTTCCTTGTCCAGCCCAGTACTGAACCACGCCCAGGGCCCCGGGGTCATATACAGACCCTTATGCTGGACTGGCATACGCCAGGCCAGCCCACTCCACTTACGCTCACAGGGGGGGACGGCAACGCTACATGTCCCCTGTCTCTCCTGTGGTGATCTGCTGCTCACAGGTCTAGTTGTCAGCATGCCACAGCCACTCCCTCATGGCTGGTTTACACCCACACCACACCCATCCAGCACACGCATCACGGGACATGTGACCCTGCCAATGAAAAGGGACGGGTGCACGTGCTCAACGCCATTTCCACTCTCTATCTGGGTGCGTCTGTGTGGTGTTAATGTAGGCATGAGGGCCTCGGGCCCTGCAACATCACATTCCCCAGGACCGGAGGTGACATGATGGCGTCCGCAACACGATACCCAATCATACAGGGACCATGACTTTGGGACACAGACTTGGTGGCACCGGATACATTGCGGCCGGCAGAGGCACACCGCCACGGGATGGTGCCTTTTGGTGCACTGAGGTAAGGGCACCTTAAGTGCTGAGCGGGTGTGCAGCCTGCGATGATGCCCCGTCTCGGGCGTCTGGACTACTCAGGATTTGTGTGCCCTGCTGGACCGCAGTGTAGGCAAGAGCCAGCGGGCAGCGCGGGCCTACCGCCACGTGGTGTCGCATTCCGGATCACAGAGTTAGTGGCACCTCAAGGGCTGAGTGGGTGTGCAGCCTGCGATGATGCCCGGTGCACTGGTATGTCCTCTGCCATGGTGAAATCAAGACCCAGAATCATATGTGAGACCTGGTGGCCTGTGGAGCGGGGCTGCATGATGTGGAGGGTGCCATGTCCGCGGGCCCGGGCATGTGGCTTGCAGCGGCCCGTGGTGGGCCCTCATTACTACACGCCAAGGGCGGAAGGTGAGCAGTGAGGCCTGGGTACGCAGGGGCGGGCATGCAGCGCTGGGCTTTGGGAGGGGCTGGGGTACATCTGCCTGGGTGCGCAGGTATGGACAGGCGATGATGTCTTATGCAATTGTGTGTAGTTTGCCATTCATGTCTCTGGACTCTGTTTCAAATGATGGATCTGTTTCAGATGTGTGACCTGGTGAATTGCACTACATACAGGCACGTGGTTGGAGACACACCTGTGGCAGCAGGTGGGCAGTGTGGCCTGGGTGTGCATTGTAGACACTCTCTCTCCCTGTCCATCTCTTCTGTTATCTGTGTCTCACTCCCCCTCTCTGTCCGTCTTTCTCTCGCTCCCCCTCCCTGTCCGTCTTTCTCTCGCTCCCTCTCTCTGTCCGTCTTTCTCTCGCTCCCTCTCTTTCTCTCTCTCTCTCCTTTGCTCTCTCTCTCTGTCCTTTGATGTGCGCAAGACACACCTTCTCATCATGATTTTTGTCTTGCAGGCTGTGACCTACGGATTGTCCCGAGGGGAGCCGCCATGTGTCTTCATTTCTGTTCTGTGTTTCTTTGAATACATTTTCATTTGTTACATCGAAGGTGGATGTGTGATGCTCATTTTTGTGACAACACATGCATGCCACCAAATGTGATTGTGCGACATCTGGCGGATTATTTGGTACATGTTCCGTATAGTTGATGTGGCATGTCTTTGGCCGGGGAGGACCCGGGAGGGGGGGGTCCTGGGGGTGGTGGCGGTGGGTGTTGTGGCCCTGTTGTGGCCCTGTTGGGGCTCCGAGCTGCATGATCAGTGGCTCCATGGCATCTGTTGCCCTTCAGGTGTGGCTCTGGGCTGGGCTCCATTTTGTGGTGCAGGCTGTGGTCCGACCTTTGCACCAGGTCAGAGCAGGTGTTAGTTTCCTGCTGCTAGCAGGCCTTATCGCCTGTTTTGTGGTCTTATCGCCGATCTGGCTGCTCGTTGAGAATGTTGCGGAGTGGTGTTTTCGCGGCTTTTTGCACGGGTACGCCTACTCTGCATCTCATTAGCGATAGTTGCTGGGGTCATCTGTGGCGATGTTTTTTGCGGATGCTATCGCGGGTAAAATGATGTTCTGGGCTGTTAACACCAGCTTGTGAATGGTGCGATGAATTTATCGCCACTTTGACTGCGATAAAGTGCCGCTAACTCGGCGATAAGTCCTTGAGAATATGCCCCTAGGTTTCTTACCATATAACAGAAGAAGAAATTGACTGTGCAATCGTGGTTTCCCTGTTTTATTGCACCAGTGAACTACGCCTGATCTAGAATTGGGAGACCAACCATGAATCCTCCGCCATGGCAAATCTGATCAGTCTGTCAGGCCGGTGCTTATCCATCCTCTGTATTCAGGGTCAGGCCTAATGGACCGCCATCCGTGATGATGTATATGCCCATTGGCTGAACCTAAGTCATCCTTTGTCAGCCTCACTGTCCTTCGTTGTTAGATACCATTCTATCAAAGTTACTATGGCGGATATCCACTATATTTAGAGTTGTCCGCTGTTAGAGTGGTATAGAGAGACCCTCATGTCAGAGGACAGCAATGGCAGAAGGGGTTTCCATCAGCAGACTCGCCCATCAATGTTGACGAATGGGTCTGTCAACACACAGCTGCTCAAAATCTGCTCACCAACAATAGCTGCAGCTCCTACTCCAAAGAACTCTCCTCAAATCACCCAAATATTTACTGCTCACAACACCAACTGCCAGCAGCATAGGTGCTGTTTGACCTGGCATCCTTGGTGTGGGTTTCCCCTGTATTTTTGCCTTTGACTCCTGTGTTTTTACTGTGTGTTGGACTCCGTTTTTGCTGGTCTAGATGCTTTGGGCACTTTGCCACTGCTGTTCAGTGCCAAAGTGTGAGTGACCCCTCTGTAAATTGTTGTCATGGATTAGTGTTTCTATAATCAGCCCTAGTACAGTGCACTGTGGGTGCCCAGGGCCTGTAAACCAAATGCTGCTAGTGGGCTTGCAGCACTGATTGTGCCACCCACACAAGCAGCCTTGCAGAAGGGTCTCAGTCCTGCTATTGCAGTGTCTGTGTGCAGTTCAGTACTGCCATGTCGACCTGGCAGGTGCACCCTCTTGCCAAGCCCTAACCTTCCATTTTCTTACATGTGAGTCACCCCTAAGGTAGGCCCAAGGTACCCCCGGGGGGAGGGTGCAGTGAATGTGAAAGGTGGGACATATCCTGATGAGTGTGGCATGTCCTGATAGTGAAATACTGCCAAATTCGTTTTTCACTATTGAAAAGTTATCTGTCCCATAGGGTAGAATGGGGGTTTATTTATAGCATCTTATAAATATGACTTCCCATTGGGACAAGATAGGAAGGTAAAGTTTAGTTTGCCTGAACTCAGAATATAAAGATACATCTTTTAGTAAGGATGATTTTTACATTCTGTGTTTGAAAATACCACTTTTAGAAAGTAGGCATTTTCTTGCTTAGCCATCCTGTGTACCTCTGCTGGTTTGTCATTTGAATGTCTGGCTTTGGAGTGACAGGGACTTGGCATGTGCATTCTGTTCAGACAGCCACTTGGGGGGTTGAGGTGTGTCCTGCCTTTCCAGGATGAGTCAGGGCTGGGCGGAATAGACCTGGGCTGCATTCAGAATAGGGGGAGGAGATTTCTTTCACACCTGAATGGGCCTGGTCTGCCTTGGACAATGCTGTCTCCACCTCCTGCCAGGAAGCTGCACCAGAGGGGACAGAACTGGTTTTCGGTGGGCAAAGAGCTTCTCTGCCACCAGAGAACAAAGGAATTCGTGCTATAAAAAGTGGGGCCCAGACCCCAGACTTTTAGATTACTTCTGGAATTCAAGAGAACCTTTGCAAAGGAGAAGAGGTGGAGAAACTGAAGGATAAGTACTGCCCCTTTGCTGTTTGCTTTCTGGGGTTGGCTTGGAGTGGCTGTTTCTGCAAAGGAAAGGACAAGGACGTTGCTGTGTGCTGTGTCCCCTGCTTGAGGAAGATCTCCAAGGGCCTGAAGTAGAGCTTGCCTCCTGTTCTAAAGTCTCAGGAACACAAAGACTTCACCACCAGCTCCCGTGAACTTACTGCTGGGAGTTCTGACCTGCCAAGAGGTGCCTGTTGCTGTATTGGGCCTCTGGGGGTTGATCCTGCTGTTCGGGGCTGGAAAAGAAACCCAATTTCAAGAAGCACGATGCACCCGCATCTGTTTTTGACGCATCGCTGAAGAAACGGATGCAGCGCCTGCCCGCGGCTTGAGAAATAGCCGGACGCCGCATGGAGTGCACTGATCTACGAAGTCCGAGATCACCGTACCGATTCCGACGCAGGGCCTGCTGTGCGGTTGCAAGAACCAACGCATCATGGGACCATGGCTGAAGAAACCAACGCAGCACCGTTGCCAACACCACATTGAGAACCGATGCATCCCCGATCCTCATGCATCGCACCGGGGAGCCGAGTCTACAAGAATGCCGGGTCCGCAGTAAGAAACCAACACATCACCTTCCCTCACAGTGAGAAAATGACGCATCACCTCCCCTGGAGTAAGGAACCGACGCATCACCTTCCCTGCACAGTAGTAAGGAACCAACGCATCACCTTCCCTGCGGCTGTTTTTGTTTATGATTTTGACGCATCCAAGGTACTTTGTGTTGAAAGTGTCTCATCTATAGTTTGCTATAGACAGAACTGTTTCTACCTTTTAAAAGTCACATTTTGATTACTGTATTGTGGATTTCTGTTGTTTTGGTCTTGTTTGGTTTAGATAAAGATTACTTATTTATCTAAACTGGTGTGGTGCCCATTTGTAGTGTTTTCACTGTATTACTGTATGTGTGCACAAATGCTTTACACACTGCCTCTGAGATAAGCCTGTCTGCTCGTGCAAAGCTGCCAAGAAGGTGAGCAGGGGTTATTTTAGAAGTGTATCCCCCTTACCCTGACTAGGAAGAAGGGTCCCTATTTGGGCACAGGTGCAAATCATTGCCAACTAGATACCCCATTTCTAACAGATGCTTAATAATTATTTCTTACAATATCTGTATAAGGCAACCTAAATTCTTAAAAAATGAGTTAAATATATTGGTGGATGAGATAATTAGGATTTAGCCCCAGTTGTTTGGAGCACTGGCCCAGCCAACAACTATGAGCCAGAGAAGCAAAACATGGACCTGAATTGTGGATAAGGTGAATGCTATCTGAAATACCAGATGCTCACAGGTGGGCATCCACAAGCATTAAAATGACTTGCAGGGCAGAATCCTTTCCCATTATTCCATGGCACACGAAAATGCACTGGCAACTGTTGGTGGGTCTTTCAGGCTACTCGATTTCATGCCTGAGAGAAGGTGCTGTCCATACTCCACACTGAAGTCATCATAGGAATTGCAGGCTGAGTGGAGACTTGTAAGGACAAATATTAGCTCTCTCTCAATAACTAATTCACCCTCTCTGCAGTCTGCCATCCCTAATCCCTAACTTAGTTCTCTACACTAATGAGAACCTATTCACATAGGCATGCTACCTGTTGCCTGTCACAACCTACTACATTTCCTATGTAATCACAATCTACCAATTGCTCACTCTAGCACACTAGTCTCCTTAACACAACTCATATAGGAAATATAATCAAACAGATGCTACCTTAGATTTGCACCACAAAAACAGAGCCCCTCATGTAACAAAAACATCTATCAAGTTACTCAAAACACTGCAAGTAGAAATACTAACTGATTGATCTGCTACATTATCTTAAAACATTGCTGGTAGTAAAAGTTGCAACAGATGAATCCATCTCACCAGGGCAAAATGTTCCAGTTCTGGGTTTTGAAATATAATACCCCTGCATTCCGGGAGTTCTATTTTATTATATTGTTTGGACTATTGAAATAACACACATGATTCAAATGGTACGTAATGCCAAGGAGTGGAAAAGTGGTGTCATAGTGAGGTTGATACATTTCATCAAATAAGTAACACACTACTGGTACACTCATTATCCTCACACATACCATTGAGCAGGTTTGACCTTGAAAAGTGCAAAGACTACTCATTTTCATTATAAGAACGATCATACGTCTATTGGCTCATCTACGTGGTAATATAATAATGTTTAAAGTAAGTAACTCAAAAACACTACAAAGTGGCCTGTGACTGGTGACAAGAGTGCTTCAGTTGTCTCACTCAAATGTGGATTAACATGCGCCTGCGGCTTTTCAGTGGCAGGGACACCATTGCCTACGTATGCCCATGGATTGTTTGTCAGTCTCTAGGAGAAAAATACTGTCATAAATAGATAGTATGTAAGAACTTAGGAGTACTCCTGAACCCGCAATGTCCATCTAGCTAATAGACCCAACCCTACAAGAGGATGTTGGTTGAGTTACAGGGAATCAGGAACCCTACATGTCATTGACTCACACCTACATATTACCTATATGAAAATGATTTAAGTTTTAGTGATTAATAATTATTACAATATAGCACTTTTTTATTTTTAAGTCAAAATTAATCATTGTGAAGCTAAATAGTTTTAATGGACTCTAGCTTCTATATTGCATTCTGAGTGTGCTGTTAGCCACACTAACCTCCCTAAGACGTATAGGATGGTTTAGTATTATTAATACGGACAGCTAAGTGTTTGAGTGATTCTACTTCATTGACTAAGTGAGCAAATTGTTTTACAGTTAACAAAAATGAAAAACATTACAATAAAATAGAATAGAGATGTCTACATTCACCTATGTACAAAATGCATTCCTCTGAAAACCATGGGTATGGTGTAAATTAAAATTGTGTTTCTCACAAGTCAAAAGATAAGTTATCAATCACATTCACTCAATGGTGGAGTAGTAGGATGTTTCGCGCACTTTGAGCTAAGTCGCTAGGTGCTAAAAAGTAGGTGACATCCTTTTAAAGCTACATAAAAGCTCTTTCAATATAAAGAGCCAGTGCTAAGGTGCAACAGTTTACTTCCTACAGGAATAAAGTGCCAGATGTCAAAAGTCATTTAAAACCAACATCACAAAAGTGTTGTGTCAATACAATCCTTAAAACCATCATATTTAATTGATCCATCAAACTAGAGCACTTCTAATCAGCATCAATCACTATAAGAGAAAATAAAACATAAGTAAAACACTGATATGGATAGGCAAGTGATTGGTACCCCAACCACTATATAGTACTTTCATATCTAGGATGACTTTCCTTTAAAACATATGGTGTCAACACATTTATAGATAATAAAGCAATTTAAGAAAACAATCTCTAAAAATCTTACTGCCGACAATGGCTTTCATGCATGTGGCAGACTAAAAGTATTATAACATTTAAACAGAGCGACAACGATTGGTGAGTAGGCCAGCCAAATTTATAATATATTCAAGGGCTGCTAAGCTAACTCAGCTGGGAAATAGGCATTACAACGCAGTTGATAGAGCGCATAGCCTTTACCACGCAGTTCTTCCACCAGGTAGACCGTTACCACGCATAGCCTTTACCACGCGTGATTGTACAACGCATATGCCTTCACCACGCATGCCTTTACAACGAATTACAAGGTATGAATGGTAAGGGCATAAGCATGGTACTAGTGGTAAGTGCTTATGTGTGGTAATGGTGGTAAAGGCACCGACGTGGTACAGGTTCTACGCCATTAGAGAAGCGAAGAGACCCTTCCGCATCCTCTTCATGGGAAACATGACCTGCGCTGTGCGTCAGCCTTCAGGAGCTGCCTGCCTCGTTGTGAGGTAAAGGAGATTGCACAGGAGGCCGTGGGGGTTTCAGGGATAGTTTCACGGTATAGGACTCTGGGTTCGTGGTGGTTTTTAGGTCAAGCCTAGCGCAGCGCGCATGCGCTGCTCTTAGAAAACGACCTCTTGGAATCACTCTGGACTTTTCACACGCTCGTGCGTGTGTTTTTTTTTTTAGCATTTTTTCTATTGGGCTTTGCGTGCGTCTTTATAAAAAGACAGCACGCAATTGGGCAAAGGCGGTGCATGTCCCACCTTTCCCAGGGAATGTAACCGCCCACGGCCTACGGCTTGCGGTTACGAGCACGGGCGCCATCTGTTCGGGGTCATGTCACCATCTGTTTTTAATTAGCGCGTTCGCCGCGCTGCCGTGCTCACTCGCCCCTGCTTCTCTCTTGCGCCATTCTTTGCTTTTCGGGAAATGTTTACTCCCAGAACGTTTTTCTCTCGGGAGCCAGCAGCAGTGGTGCGCAGGCTGCCATCTGTTTTGGGTCAGGTTTCATTTCCAGACCTTGCTGCTTTCATTAGAAGGCGCGTCCCCTCCACCTCACCTCCACAAGAGTGCGCTTTCATTTTCTCTAAAACACAAAGGAACAGAAACTAAATCAATTACGGTGACATCTTACTTTTCAGTGGAATCGTCAGCACCGTCTAATGAGCGGGCCTTGGCCAGAGCCTCACGGAAAATTACAAATAAGCTTATTATGTCCATACACACTACTTTCAAATGACTCCAGACTGCAGTGTCCGGTTGAACGTGAAAACCTTGCATTTCAGCCGCTGCTTCTCTAGAAATAAACCACGGACAGAAGGAGGCTTGAATTCCAGATCACGAAACACATCGGACTGGCACAAAATCGACTCCAACCGACGGGTGGAAGTCTAATACAGTTTATCTCTGAGGCTCCAAACCGGCTGGTGGAGATCCTTATGAATTAATTTCCTACCTATACCTGACTAAGAAATTATTAATCGCAGGGCCACCTAGGAATCTACTTTTGGGCTGCCATTTCTCCCTCCTGCCCTGAGGAAGACCCGCCTGGACGCACTTTCACTTCTTGCGCGATATACAGGGTCGAAACGTCGGCGTATTGTATATGTCCACACAACGCTTATGATCACAGTTCCATTCGTCATTGGATCATTAAGCATATGTGCTAATAATAAGGACATTTATGAAATCTTTCTCTCTCCCCTCCCCATTTTTTGCACAATTGTTTCTGTATATAGTGGATTATATTTATCACCATTCACCACATGTCACTGTTGCACCACAGTCACGTATTGCAATTGAAATTATAAATTGCGACAGCCTTTATTATTTGTTTTTCTTTTAATACATTATTGATTCAAAAATCTTTGGTGTGTGTTATATCTTTATTTATTTTTCTTTGTAAATTATTCATATTGGTTATAAGTAAGCTGTTGCTACTTGTCCTAAGTAATTGATACCCCGACAGAACCATTTTTCCTTTAGAATCTCTAGAAACACCAGCAGCATGAAAATACCGACAATAAGCCAGACTCAGTTAGCCTGCCTGGCCCGCTCTGGTCCAAGCCGATTCTGTTGGCGCAGTGGGCTGACGCTTCCACCCTATTAATCTTATGTTTGACCTCACAACCGCAGGTTCGAACCCCAGCGCGTCTGCTCAGCCTTTCATCCTACTAGAGGCCGACTAACTAATTAACATTATTTTGGTTGGCAATAAACATCTGTTACTCGGCACCAAGATGCAGCATACTCCAGCCCCGCCTTCACTTGCACACTGGGATAACTCACTTTCGCCTCCTTTCAATTCGGCTCCTGATTTTCTCTACTGTGCTCGCTTTCTGATTTGGTACTGGCATTATATAATGCAATCTTAACTTTAAGGCAAGCACCCTATTAATCTTATGTTTCACCTCACAACTGCAGGTTCGAACCCCAGCGCGTCTGCTCAGCCTTTCATCCTACTAGAGGCCGACAAACTAATTAACATTCATTTGGTTGGCAATAAACATCTGTTACTTGGCACCATGATGCAGCATACTCCAGCCCCGCCTTCACTTGCACACTGGGATAACTCACTTTCGCCTCCTTTCAATTCGGCTCCTGGTTTTCTCTACTGTGCTCGCTTTCTGATTTGGTGCTGGCATTATATAATGCAATCTTAACTTATCTTTTCGCTCCCCCACCTCAGAAATCTGCAAGCACTTCTCCTTTCATTCCTTTTTATTTTTTGCATTATGTAGCGCGAATGAAGGTATCAAAGCACTTTACATAAGTACTAGTTCCATTACAGAAATCTGCCCGGTGGGTGATAATGTGCTGCATGGCTAAACACTTATAAGGTCCCAAAGGCGAGACCTATTGGCTATGCCAATGCTTGTTTTTTAGGGCAGGGAGCCAGGGGGTAGTGCATGGGGCCGGTTTCAGGATTTAGGGATGGGGCCTGTTTTTGTTTAGGGCTGGGAGCCGGAGGGGGGGGGGGGTTGTGCCGGGGTCAAGTCATAAGAAGCAAACCACCTATTTTGGTAGAAGATCTAACGAGAAGCATGACCCAAAGCATAATTGCATAAGCCTTATTTTAGAATATCATCTATAGCTTTCATCTAGGTAGCTTTGGTTCTGCAGCCACTTCCAAGAATTAATTGCCATCTAAATGTGGCTTCTTTTCCTGATTTTTTCTTTATCTCCCAGGAATGAAAGCCACTTCAATTACTTTTTCAGTGCTAATTTTAAGCTATTGTACGGTAGGTTTTATTTCCTGAAGGTCCCTAAGGACAGAAGTCAATGCTGACCTCCATGCATTCTGTATTGCACCCATCTACATCTCCTTTCAAATGTATGCTTTTGATGTGCCTGCATCCACATGACTCAGAGATGATGAATGCTTAATCGCTATCATCATCATAAATCTTTATTCGGATTAGCAAGAATCCATAAAAGAAGAACAGAAAAAATACAATACTTTTATCATGAGACACTGTCACAATATGAGTTTATAGATCAACATCATATCTTAATCGATACGACGAGGTACTTTGCCGATCTGGAATACATATAAAACATCAAATAGTAGACAATGATGTGTGCAAAATCCCCAGCGGTAAAAACAAATATAGATAGTAATTATCCAACATCATCATCTTATCAACTTCGTATCATAATCAATTGAAAAATATATTAACGATCTAAATTTACATAAAATACATGTAAAGTTAAACTATCACATGTGCCAAAATCACAAAAGTAAACATTGTCTCTATATAAAAATATAAATCGTAATCATGTCATAATCAGTGAAACAAGAGACACTATGGGGCATATTCTCAAGGACTTATCGCCGAGTTAGCGGCACTTTATCGCAGCCAAAGTGGCGATAGATTTATTGCCCTATTCACAAGCTGGTGCTAACAGCCGATATTGCCAGTTTTCCTGCGATAGCAGCCGCAAAAAACATCACCACGGCTGACACCGGCAACTAACGCTAATGAGATGCAGAGTAGGCGTTCCTGTGCAAAAAGCCGCGATAACACCACTTCGCAATATTCTCAACGACCAGCCAGATCGGCGATAAGATCCCAAAACAGGCGATAAGGCGTGTTAGCAGCAGGGATTTAACACCTGCTCTTACCTGGTGTTAAGTCGGACGACAACCTGCACCACAAAAGGGAGCCCAGACCAGAGTCACACCTGAAGAACAACAGATGCCATGGAGCTACTGATCATGCAGCTCGGAGCCCCAAGTGGGCCACAACACCCACCGCCACCACACCCAGGCCCGCCACCCCCCGGACCCCCCGCCCTCCCTCGGACTACCACAGAGGCAGCGCAGACAAAGACGGCGGACCTTCAGAAAACGCACCAGCCTCACAGACTTAACACCATAGGATGTCTTTGCCCACTACAGGCTCAAAAGGACAACCATCCTCCGCATCCTGACCATCATTGCCCACAGGCTGACAGTACCAACACAGCGGACAACCAACATCCCTCCGCAGACAAAGCTGCTGGCTGTGCCGCTGGACCCCCACCTCCAATCTGCGTTGCTGCTTTCATGTTGGCATCGAGTTTCTTCTTGGTTTTGCCCTTCACATCATTCCAGCGCCTCTTGACCTCTTCCATTGTCCTCCTCAACTCTGCAACTGCATTCACATGGTTCAAGATAGTCTGCCATGTTTGCGTCTTTGTTGCCAATGACAAGTTGGAGGTGACGAACAGTTGTTGGTAGTGTTCTATCACCTCCGTAACGATGATCCTGTTTTCCTGCGGACTGAACCGCGTCTTCCTCTTCCTCTTCTCCTTGGCCTTCCCCGACCCCGAGGTTCCTTGCTGGTCATCTGTGGGGCTTGTGGGGTTCGCGTTGTCCTCTGCACTCAGTCCGGGTGCATCCATGGTGCTACGCAGTTTATTATTTTTTTTCTGCTTTTATTGTGCATTTTCCCACATGACGCGTGGGAATTGCAGGCCTGTCGCTGGTTATCGCTGATTTTTGTATCGCAATTTGGGGCATCACAACATTTTTCGCGTTCGTGTTTCGCATTTTTTCGGCATCGCGTTAATTTTAACTAACCCTGGGCAAAGCACTACGCTACGCTCGCGTAGTTTGCGAAGTTTGCGCTACTTCGCACAACGCGAATTGCACGTAGAACAGTGCAAACACGTGTAGCGTAGCGTAGTGCAGCGGTCATTTTTTGCTTACTCGCGGTCCTCAACGTCAAGTTGGCGACCGCGAGCAAGCAAAATGACATCCCGGCGAGACTTTTTCCTCGTTCGCGATCAGGAACATCAAGTTGCCGATCGCAAGCGTGGAAAATAAACCTGCCGGCGAGATTCTCAACGCGGGGAGGTCAGGTTTCTCATTGCGAGTGGTCGCGTATGTTCGCGACCGCTCGCGATGAGAAACTACCAGTCCGCGTTGAGAAAGCTGCCGCTCGAGTAAAAATCTACTCGAGCGGCAGTAAAAGACAGCTCGCACTGTGCAAGATGCCCTTTTCAATGATTGCACAGTGAGGACAAGCATCCGGCACTGTGCAATCATCGCGAACAGCGCACTACGCAGTTCGCGTAGTGCTACGCGTAGCTCGCGTAGTGCGAACTGCACTTCATGTAGCTTCGCGAACTACGCCCAGCCTTAATTTTAACGCAGTCATTTGGCGTTTTATCGTGAGACTATCGCATGGTGCCGCCGGGTTGAGAATACAACGTTAACACAGTGTTATTTTCCCGCAATGGACTGCGATGTGCAAAGTTGCGTTAAGCTAATTTTGCGATAATTATCACATGTTCTTGAGAATATCCCCCTATCAGTCTATGATGCATAGCAAACATGTCATGCACGAAAACCATGTGTGCAAAATCCGTAAAATAAAAAGAATATTACAAACTTTTTCACGATCATCGTCTTGTCAGCGTCATATAATGACCTTGTCAATGACCTTGTCAGACTCAGATATACAGAAAGGGAATAAACTGTCAGGAATAGAAAGTAACCAAAGTTAACTATACACTATAGGGTGCAAAGTGCGTTTAGAAATAAGAAGATATAAAATAATCATATGGTTAATATGGTAAAAAGCGTAGGAGATATAGAACACACTAGGACTGTCATCATTTTTCAGCCTCATATGTTAAACGTTCTAGATGTGAATAGGATTTCCTTGTCTTAATGGCAAATTAAATGTATAAGGAGACTGTATTGCATATACTGGCATTATCCAATTGACATAAAAAATTTAAAACATCCTGATAGTACAATAATTTTGATGGCAAAAATAATGGCTGTAAGAAACGTTTCCTTATATCTTTGTAGAACTTACAGAATAAAATCAAATGTAATGTAGATTGTGAGAATTTCCCATCGATGGGCATTGAGGTAATTTTTCACACTATGCCCCCATTTTGGGGAAAGCTACCATAAAGTGCAAAGTGCCTAGCCATACTCTACTGAGATAAAAATGTATTCTGTATATTAGTTACGACTATCAAATATCCTTGGATGCCTTGTTGCACGTATACTGAGCAGTATCCACAAACAGTAGATTTAGATTTCTCTCTAATTTCCCATTAAGCTTCTCTATTCCCTATGAGGACCATTTTTAATTCCTTTTTGCTATACTATAGAATACTTGTTGGGTCCTCTACACTTATATTTTCATCCATCTCCCACATTAGGTTTTTCCCATATGCCAACCATGGGATTTTATCAATCTACTCGTGTTAGATAATCTTCAATAATTTCCTTGGTAAACTTGGTACCTGCCTTACTCCAAGTGCTATGCCAAATTATGATCGGATTTATCTGAATTGTATCTTCTAGATAGGATCCATCTAGTTCATTATGGACAATGTGGGTCTATGTTGAGTGTAGCACTGCCAGGAGTCCACACAAAAGCAGGTTCTCCTGCGTCTGTAGGATTGAACTATTTGCCATGCCTCACAATGGAGCGCTGTGAGTAGCACCTGTAGCATTTGCTTTTATATAATTGCAACGTTTCTCTTATCAACTTATTACCAATTTTTGAAGCGAATCTAAAACGGGCTGCAGATAACCTTAAAAATGTCAATTTCCCAATTTTTAACTGGGGTTCTGATGTCCACTGTGTGAGAAGCGTATACCCAGAGAAGTAAAGTTTTGTATTTCTGATAATTCATGTCCTTTAACATGACAGGTTCTCATTTTTTAGTTTTCCCTTCCCGCATACCATTATAAGAGTTTTTGTTAAATTGAGTTTCAAGTCTTTCTCCTCCATATAAGCAACAAAGTTATCTATCAGGTGCTGAAAACTATTAGTGCTTCTAGATAGCAGCACCGCATCGTCTGCATATAGGAAGACAGGGGTTGGTCGCTTTCTGACTTTTGGAGCATCGACATTTACTTTTGCAGTATCTTATCCACCACATTGATGTAAAGGGAAAACAAGAAAGGGGCACAACGCACCCTTGTCTGGTGCCTCTTGTAACCCTGAAACTTGATATACATTCCGTGTTTGTTCAGCACCACACTCGGGCAGTCAAGGGGTCGTACAGCTATGACAGATGTGAAATAATGTCTACAGGGGCACCCATTTTTGCTAGGGTCTGCCACAACTTGCCATGATTTAGAAGATGGAATGCACTACTCAAGTCTGCTAAACAAAGGTGGATATGTCCTTCCTTGGCTATGGTGTATTTACTGATAAGGAGGTTTATTGTGATGCACTGTTCCGCCAAGCCAGTATCCCTCCTGAACCCATACTGTGAATCAGAAAGCATCTGCTTATTGGTTTGACCAGGTTTTCAACCTCTGTAGAATAATTCTGCCCATTAGTTCAGCAGAAGAGTCCAGAAGGGATATTGGGCTGTGGCACGTTGGATCCCCTCTCTCCCCCTTTTTAAAAATCTGACTATTATACTACCAGTTCAGGTTGCAGGAAAACAACCTTGAGCTGCAGCGCTACATACCTGGGTCAGGATATGTGCGCAAAGTGTAATGTCTGATTTAAATGAATCTATGGGACCCCATTGGGGCCAGGTGCCTTCCCTCTAGCACATATTTCAATTGCAATATTTACTTCTTCTATGTTCATTGGTTTTAGGTGTAATAACCCTTAGGAATATGTATCGTCTATGGGAGGCTCTACACCTTCTTTATTGGGATTGTAGATCCCACCAAAGTGTCTGATCCAGTCTTCTTGTGGGACACATGCCTCAGCCCTAGGAGCTGAGATATCCTTAAGGAATGGCACTTTTTTAATTGATTTCCAAAACAATGTGGTATCTCTAGTTTCGGCTACCTGCTCCAAGCTATCCCAGGCCTGCTCTTGTAGATCTTTTTACTCCTACCACGTGCTTGCTTGTAAATAAGTCTCAAAGTTTTCCCCTACTCCCTATTTCTAGGGATGGTCTGCAGGGCTCTCTGAAGGTTCTGGTTCGCACATGAGCAGAGATGATCAAACCAACTAGTGCTCTTTATGTTGAAGCCATTACTGGTAATTATTAAGTTATCAGCAATTGCAGAAGTTTTTTTTACCAAAAACGGCTAAAGTCTAACCTTGGGTGGAGTCCTATTCTGTACAGATGATAAATTCATATTCTAGAAAGGCAGATTTATGTATCCCTGCCCACTTGAGACTTACACCATTAATACCCTCTGTTTCGATGTGTGCTGCTAGCTGCAACCTTTCCTTGTGTTTAGTTTAAATATTAAGGATAAGTATTAATGGGAAGTGATCAATAATGAGGCTTGGTTCGACCTCAAACGATTCAAGCAGCCTCAATCCATTTTCTGATAACAAAATATGATCAGCTGATAACGGAGCCTTTTCGCTATCAAATCTCTGCTCCAACAGTTCTAGGTTATATTTAAAAAACATCTAATTTATAGTCTCAGCATATTGGTCATGTAAGAAGTGTGGTTGGCCATTTCCAGTTTAGTCCATATACCTGCAGGCTTCTTTAGCTGTGAGCTGGCATTTATTTATATTAAAATCCCCTACACAGATATAGACACATTCAGCCTCAGAACCACTCACAAACCTTGCCAGCTCATTCTCAAGGTCTTCTATCACCCTACTTCTTGTGTTGTTAAATACATTATTGTAGAAATTTACCAACACAATATTTAATTTCTCGTCAGTCAGAAGGTGTAAGATCTGAAAAAGGGTGATCTGGTATGGGATTTCTTTAAGGTTAGTGGTGCTATAGTACGGCTAGTCCTCCCTTTGCTGGCCCACTATTTGAGGGTGTGGCAGGTATAATTACAGAGTTATACTCTTCAATGTAAAAATCTCCAACTTGTCAAGAGTCCTGCAAACATATCAGCCGTGAGGGTTTTATGGTGTCCAACTATTCTTTATTCTCTATTTTATTTTTAATACCGGTGATGTTCCATGGCCTAATAACTAGTGTTTTACCGATATTACTAACATGTGGTATCTCCCCTTTTGCTGCTTGTCAGGCTTTCATAACCTCTAACCCCATTTGATTGATCTCAGGTACAAGGGTCCCCTGTTGTCAATCCTGTTCATTACAACTGCTAAGTGGTGCAAGTTGTCAGGGGCATACCCATTCTGAGCTTGCATAGATGGTGCAGAGGCAAAAGCCCATAATGAAATGAATTATTGAAAGGGGGTTTATAAAAAAAAAAACAAGTGGTACAGCTTTAATCCTCCCATTAGGGTTATTTCTAAGTTGTTACCTGCAATGGAGATCTGAAAGGAGGGACTTTACCAAAAGTTCGAGTCGAAAATTAACTACAATGTAATCATCATGACCTAGTTGTCTAGAGTGACCGACCAAGTTCACCTTTCCCACCATTCTTATTTCATGTTATAGGTAGTTAGTATCACAAATCTGGTCTGACATCCAATGTACAACTTTGGGGCATATTATCAAGGAATAGCGATATTTATCGCTAACCGCGCTTAGCGCAAATTTTTTTAACGCCGCCTATCGCTGGAAAATATCGCTGAGATAACACCCTATTAACAAGGTTTATCTCCATAGCAATAACATTTCCAGCAATAGCGGCAAAATGTGAGAATATCGCTGGAAAAGCAGAGATGTTCTCGCATTAACGCAAGGATGGATTCAGCCTGACAATCCACCTCCTATACTTTAAACAGGTAAGTCATCCTCAGTAGCAGGTGTTAAAATCTAGCGATAAACGCGCTTAGCGCGATTTATTTTATCGCTTCGCCTGCCTTGTTAATAGGGGTTAGTTGTGTTAGCGACTGTTTTCAGTCGCTTTTAGTGGGGAACGCCTACCTTGCATGTCATTAGCGATAATTATCGCTGGCATGCAAGGCGCTGGTATAACCGGCCGCTAACGCCTGAAAGCTGTCGCTAACACCTGTTAGCGACAGCTTGCTGATAGGGCGATGAAATTATCGCCGCTTTAGCGGCAAAAAGTTGCCGCTAAAGCGGCGATAAAGCCCTTGATAATATGCCCCTTTGTTTTTTAAGTCTCTCCAAGTCTCTGGTGTATACATATCTAGTTTGGGAACATCCCTCAAGATAATTACATAGAGGGTGACATCCGGTAAAAAATGCAGAGTGTCTGGTGCGATCTCCAAAGAACCTGAATTAGCCTCATCATATTGTCGAGCAGTTACCGCTTCCTGGGATATAGATGGAATAGGGCGCCCTTCTTGTAGGCTTTCATAGGGTGGATACTAATTGTCCTGGTGGATGATGGCCTGTTGACTGGGCCCTTTAATACTGGATGCCCAGGTTCAGGAACAACTTTAGTTGGAGCAGCCGTGGATTTAATTTGAGGATAGTCATCATTCTGGTGTAGGACTGCAAGATTTTTAACAGCCTGGTCGAGTGTGATACATCTTTCCTTTACTTGTCTTTTTTGAAGTAGGAGCTTCCTTTCAATGTTGTCCAGCTTTGCATAAACTCTTTTAATCCCCACCTTCAGATTCTTAGATAAAGACAGTTTCTGCTCTGAGTCAGGACATTGAGAGTTACTACCTTTTACGCTGGTCTCTGTTGACCTAGTAGGTTTCTTGAACCTAGAGCCCATAGTTTATATCCGCTGTCTACTTTTTTTTGCTTGGGTGGGATTGACTCATTGCTGAAAGAAAGTTCTGTTATTTCAAGTGGCATATTTGAGATACAGGGTGGCTGTTCAGAATTTGATGGAGTTGTTGCTGCTTGAGTAAAATCAGATAGTTTGGGAGTCCCTAAAGTTGGCAAAGTTATCTCGCTGTTGACTTCCTCAATAGCACTACATGAAGCCACTTTTGCTGCATTCTTTGTCGCAGCCTTTCTTTCTTCTGCACTGACAATTTTGTTATTTATTAAACTGATTGCATCGGTAAGATAGTTGGTTATAGCATTGGTAGTTTTTACACTCTTAGAGCATTTCCGAACAGGCCCTTGGGCTAGTTTCTGCTTACCCACAGTAAGTTTTCCCCTGGAGGTAAGTCCACTTTTGCCTTGGATGTTAATGAATAAAGGGAGAGCTCTTACCAGTGTTGATTTAATTCGATAGAAAGTTGAAAGCCAAGAGGTGGGGCTTGGCCTAGCCTCCTTCGGCCACGGACAGGAGCAGATGGGTCCACTTTTGGCACGGGTTTCGCCTGGGCACACACAACAGGGCTTATGAAGCGCATCTGGGTGAGCAAATGGCAGGAGCGGCCTCCCTGCTGCACGTTTCTCTGGGGCCTGTAGTCTACAGCCCCTGTCTGGTGCAAGCTCTGTCTCCTCTCTACTTAATCAATGAGGCCCCTCTGGTCTGTCTGTTGATCAATAGGCCCAAGTTCGAGCTTCACCTGGGCTTGTGATGCATTGTTGGGGAGATTAACAAGCTATACACTTTTACTTTGGGAAACATTTGAAAAGTACCCTCATTTTCCAGGGAATGCTAAGGAGCCAAAGGGTGGCGCTGGGATTAATTTTGCCTTAATAACCCGCAAAAATGGAATTAGTGATGGGATCAACAGCTTGCGAAAAAGCACATGGAAAGCATGGATTAGTGCAGCCAGATTGGGTTTCAATGTGTTAAACTCTAAAAGATGCAGTCTGCGATCCTGCAGCCACACTCCCAGGAATGTGTAGCTATGGCTGCGAGGCTCCTTTCTTGTTCACCTTCCTATCAAAAATTGAAATGTTTGTTTTATCAAAGTTAACTGACGTATAGTTTCCATTACAATATGTTTGTGTAAGATTTAAAATACTTAAAAGACTCTGAAGACCCACACCAGTCTGCATTGTCTGTATATTGTAAGAATGTCAAAAGCTGACCACAAATGGATGGTGCATGGGATATTACTTTAATTTAACCAAGTGCTCAGATCTTATGCAAACAAATTTAAAAAAGTAGGAGCAAGCACAAAGCCTTGCTTTAATCCTATATTCATCTGCACTTTTGAAGAGAGTGCATGGTTATCTCCCAACTTTATTTGTATCCAGGTATTGGAATACAATAATTGAATGGCACGCAACAGAGTAAATGGAATATTCCAGGCAACAAGCTTCCGCCATAACAGGTTCCTATTAATGTGAACACAAGCTTTAGAGAAACCGTTGAAGCAGAAATAGAATAGCTGCTTTCTCTGAATTGACTTGTTTATTAACATTCTCAAACAGGGCAAATTGTCCATTGTGCTTGATTTTGCCCCAAAGTCCATTTGATTAAAATGTATTCATTTTTCTTTTGTTGGCCAGTGTAGGAAAGTAGGATCTGCTTTTTATGGTTACCCCCACTTTTTGCTTGATGTGTTGCTGTTTTTGACTGCTCTGACTGGGATCCTGCTAATCAGGACCCCAGTCTATCTGCTTTCTCCCTAAACTGTTATGTTATGTACTTAGGTACACTCCAGATTGGATACTGGGGTACCCTTGTCAGTCCCTAGTATATGGTACCCAGGTAACCAGGGCATAGGTACCGCAGAGGTCTCCCATGGGCTGCAGCATGTATTATGCCACCCATGAAAGACCATGCAAAATGGAACTACAGGCCTGCCATTGCAGCCTGTGTAAGTTGGTGCATGCACCACTTACTAAAGATATAGGTATACTATATCTAAGGGTCACTGCACTTAAAACCTATAAGTCACTCCTATAGCAGGCCTTTACAATCCTGAGGGCAGGGTGCTTGGTTCTAAGTGAGAGGGTGCCGCTGCATGAGCAGGACATCCCTGCAGCCTATGGAGTCCATTCTCCTGGGTTGCCAGTGAAGCAGCCATATACTAATATAGAGGGGCATTACATGACCACACGATGACCATCTCGAAAACGACTGCAATGAGCCTTATCGTGTTTGGTGTCAAACATGTTGGAATCATACCCCCACACCGTTACCAATGTGGGAGGTATGATTCCACCCACTGGGAGAGCCTTCCGTTAGGCTCTCGGTGTTCCTGGTACCAGCCTTCTAGTCCCGGACAGCACAAAATGGTTGCTGCCAACCAGAGACACATTTCTGCCCTCCTGCTGCGGAGCCAAGCGCGAGCAGGGTAAGGCAGAACAATAGGCATCCTGTCACAGGGAGGTGTGACCACCTCCCAGACAGGATTCAGTGTATTAGAGCTGAGTGGGTGCGCTTGCCAGCGCCTGAAAGTCTGCATGAGGGGCACATTTGGTGTCCCTGTGCATAGTCCAGTTCAAACCTGTCCTGGGAGCGGTTGGCTCCCACTCTGGTGCGAAACTGGACAAAGGACATGGGAGTAACCTCTGAAGGTGCCCTGAATCTTCCCAACCCTTTTCCTAGGGTACCTAGGGGCTTACCTGGGTGAAGGTCCCTAGATTTGTCAAGGACAAGATTCAGAACTGAAACCACTGCACTTCTAACGTCTGGGCACTCTGAACTTTGCTGGACTTCGTTTGGGCCTGACTTCATCTCCCTTTCAGTCTGCTGCCTCGTCTGTGCCTGTGCACCATACAGGATCCGTGCAGGACCTGTGGAGCATCCAAGACACTTGAAGATAGTCTCCCTTGAAGTGAAGGAGTCACTTCCCTGCATTCGTAGGCACCGCAACACTGCTGACCAGTCTGCTGATCCCAAGCTCTTGAGGACTCCGAAGGGTTCGACAACACAGGTGGTGGTTATCTACGGCTCCCAAGGCCCGAGCTGCCCTCTCACCAAGCTGGAGGTCAGAATCTCTCGGGGGCTGCATTAACTGAATCCCTGTGCACCGAGTACTTTTACAAGTGCATATGCTTATTGGCGACTCAGTGACAAGTGCATTGAGCTCCAAGTAGCCCCAGTCTCTGGCAACTTCATGCACCAAGATCTTCAGCCACATTGCCTCGTGGGCACCGTGGCATGCTCCTTTTGGTGAGCTGCTTGAGGTCCTCTCGCGACTCCTGTGCCTCCAGCCTGTGGGTCCAATTGAGGGTCATTTCTGTTTTCCTTGGGCTCCCCTGATTGCTCGGGGCCTGGCCTGACTCCCCAGCTTGTGGTGAGTATTCTGGACCTTGCTGGTCCGAACTGTGGGGCTTATTTACAAGCCCCTTGCGCCACCCGTACATCACTTTTCCCATGTCAAAAATGACGCAAAAGTGGCACAAGGGGCTTGTAAATCTGCCCCCGTGTATCTTCTTGACTTCCTGCATGGGTTGCATTTGCCAAGGCTTGTTGGTGCTCCAGCCGGACACCGACCCCTCAGCTCTCGACATCCTTCATTGGACAGCTCATATCCGGGTCCTGGTCTTCCTCAGCATCGCCTTGTCCACACAGCTGCAGAGTCATCGTCACCGTCAACTATCCTGAAGCACCCGACATCGGAGGGCATTCGTCTTCCAAGTCTCCTGGTCACTTCCAAGTGACATAGACACTGTCCCCTCTGCTTTCAGGTACTCCTCTTCAAGAATCCACATTTGGATTCTCACAGACACTTTCTCCTCTTCCAGCAGCAGCACTTTCCTGAAGTCCTCCATTGGGTTGGACTGCAGTTTCCGACACCACTTCACACCGATGCACCCGGCCTCCCTGGGATACGTAACTTGGGTACTTCAGTTTCCACGGGTGGAGTGGCTCTCCAAGCTTCTGTCTTCCACTGGGTTTTTTCAGAGTCCACTGGGAAGGGTCCCTAAACTTAAAAATTCCAACCGTCACTTGCACATAGACTTGTACAGAGCCCGCGGTCGTGTTCACACACTGCACACGCTCTCCGTGGGGTCCCTATCTACTTACCTTGGGTGGGTCTTTGGGTCCCCATCAATTCTACATACTCTCGACAATGTCCTGACTCGAGTCGTGGTTCTTATACCACTTTCTTAGTATATGGTTTGGTCCCCCCTGGGGCCCACTGTGTATTAGTGCTATTTAATGTGATTTCTTTGCTAAAGTATTGTGTGCTTTGTGTCTATCTCCATGTGGGAGATACTGTAACGTACTAGGTAGTATTATGTAAAAAATACATATTTGTTATAATTACTGTGTGGTTCTCTTTTCATTTAATCTATACTATAAGATTGCATTCTGGTAAAACAAGCTGCCTTACACTCCTTCAAGACTAAGCCTGAAGGCTGCTCTTCACAGCTACCACTTGGATAATTTTCTAAGGTTGTCTGAGACCTCTTAAATCACCATAAGTGTTGTCTGGACCGGTGCAAGATGCCCACTTACATTAGTGGACATCATATACCAGGCCAGCTTCTGACAGCCAGGTTTCCAGGTCAGACGAAAGTAGACTCACAAAATACTTTGATTCAATGTCTACTAAGGGTATCAAGTGATTACTATTTGGGCTTGAATAAGCTCTTTTTCCATGCATGGCATGTAATACTGACCCTTTCTAAGAGTCTGGTATGGAGTAAGCCACCAGACAATGACTAATATGTTCTAAAAGCGGCTGACCAGTACTCTGGATCATGTTTGTAGATCGTGGCAGGCAGAACATTCAGGTCAGGGGCGGCATCACCCTGGATTTAATGATCCGTCCTAAAATTTGGTCGGTGAGCGGTCAACACGTGACCAGTCAGGCGTTTCATCTTTTACGTAATACAATTCTTTTATATGTGCTAACCATGAAGTTTGATCAACAGTGTTTCCGTCTATAAAATTCTGATGTCTTCCAAGATGATTAATGTAACGCCAAAAGACTTGCTGTTTCTTGCTCTGGCAAGCAAAGAAGTGATTCCACCATTGTTGTTTTTACGCACTCCTCCTGGAGTCTCACAAAGATTTTTGTGTACGTCTTTCTAAGTTCTTTTAGTTTCTTTGCATAGTCACTATAAACCTATAGCTTTTAAATGTTTCATCTTCCTAGTCCAAGGCCCTTAGCTCCTTAGAATACCATTTTTTGTTTTGTGGTCTTCTTGCTAGATGGAGGCATTGTGTTGGCCACGGAGATGCCATGGAGATGGTTTCCAAACTCACTTGTTGCAGTTTCCTAATGGGGAATGAGATCTTCTATTGCCTGATGGGCACTCCCGCAGACTGCTTCCAGTCGGTGTACTTCACCAGGGATCCACCATTCCATGTTTTTCTGTTCCATTTATGTATACTTGAAGTCGAGCCAACCACCAGCGTGGGTCCTGCCCTCTTGTCGATATTTCCAATAGTTATAATTTGAGGGTAGTTGTTGCTTTCACATCTTTGAACTATTGCAAACTCCAGGATTTTGTTGAACAGCCCAATGTAAATTAAGGTATAATCCAATACTGAGTGACTCTTGTTTGTCCTTTGGGTAAAAGCCATAGGGACATCAAGTGAAATACGATCATTTAGTGCTCTTAGGCCCAGAGCTCTAAAGTTGTACGCAGGGAATGATTTATTTTATCCAGATTGCTGTGCCTGGAGCACTGGATTGGAATTCTGCTGGGAGCATCTGTTCTGCTGAAGACTCCTTTTCTCCTGGAATGATTGGCCAAATTCAGATTGAAATCCCCTGTAAGAATTCAGGGGATATTTCTGTGTGTAACTGACAATGCTAATAACTTTGTTTGACTGAATTAATGATTTGTTTCTTTTCTGTGTAGAATAGCTACGTTTATTATGAGCAAAGGACCAGGGTTTTCCCAAAATATCCAATTTTCAATTTGAATACCTAGCATGTTTAAACAGTCATATTTAGTTTTGTGACTACAAAAGAATGCTCAACTGAGATGTAAATGGACAAGCCCCCTTCAGATGACATATCTTTTTTGCTGTACCAGCTGGTGTACTAACGACAGTTGGTTTTCCACGAGACTACAATCTTTTCTAGTTCCTCAAGATCATGGTTGACACCAGGTTCCTGTGCCTCTTTTATGATCATACCCATACTCGGTTATGTAAGTTGTCCCATACCAATCTTTAATTTGGGTATTGCTTTACACAGTGATACTAAGAGAAAGTATGATAGACTCTGGGACAGGAGAGCCAAACAACCCTAGGTTCCATGGCTGATATTCACTAGGCCAGCCCTGCACTATAAACCCCCAAATTGTTTCAGTTCATTCTCTATACCACAATATTTTTTGTTATGTTACGTACAGTGCTTAATTTGAACTGGTGTTTTCCGGTGCTTGGCACCGGCACTTAATTGTCAACACCAACACTTATGATAGTCTCCCCCATGGTGGCTGCTGTTCGACTAATTTAGAGGCGTTCACAACACCAGTTGTTTGTTAATTCATTATATCTTAAAAATGACTAATACATACCTCCCAAAGTGTTCTTATAGCTTTGGCGACTGGAACAGTGTGACTTGTCACACTTGGAGGAGTGCGGCGGTTGGTCATTGTGTAGGTACTGATATTGGCAGCGCTGGCAGTGGCAATGGGTGGTGTAAACTGGAATGGCCTCCTAACAAGAGTCCGGCACTCATTTTTCTCACAAATTAAGCAGTGGGTACTTACAGTTAAATCCAACCTCTCAATTCATTCAGTCGAATGAGAGAAATCATTGATAAAGAGTTTGACATTGTAAATGTTCAATAGCATAAAAATGAAATTTATATAGTAACTACTAACATTTTAAATTAAAGTATATTTCTTTCCAGTTTTCTTCAAGGTAACACAGCAAGATGATAGTCATCAGCGTTAACTATGTTGTCCAGTCAGCCTGAGGAAACAAGATCAAAAACCCTTAGTGGGAGCACCACTTCTACCGGTGAGGATAATCTTGACGACTAGTCTGGCCCATCAGGTTAGTGTTGCCAGTGCCCTGGGCCTCTCCCTCTCCCTAAGGACACAAAACCATCAGCATCCAGTAGAGCCATGTCCCTATTACCTGGATCAGTGCCCTCATGAGTCTCATGTGGCCCCACACCCCCTACTACTGTATCCAGTCCAGTCCTGGCTCCTGTCACAACCACAGCCATAACATCATCTATGCAACTAGGACACACTACACCTGTGGTCATCCAAGCAAGGTCAGAGAGTGGTTTCAAAAGTACTGGAGTAGGACCTGCTGTGTGGAGGGAGGCTCAGGGTGCAGTTACTATTGCCAACATCATGAATAGAGACTTGATGGGTGCAGCTACATGGCAGACAGATCAGCTGAACCTGAATATAGGCATCTTAAGGGCCAAGTGAAAGTATATAATTATCACACGTATTGTGAAGATCTAGCTATAGTGTTACATATTGGTGCAAACTGGTCCCACAAATATAGTAGAAACACAAATGATGGTCTACAGCCACACATTGGGCTGCCATCATATTTTACACAGATATTACACTTAGACATATTCATAAACGACACCAAATTTCCACAGAACGACTGCAGTGGATAACATTAGTTTTGAGTACTAGCCTTTGACACACACAGCACATGTGCAAGGTACTGTTGATGAAACTCATGTGCATTGGCATCACTCGATGACTTAGAGGAAGTGTAGTGCTATTTATTTTGCTGCGGTTGGCGGAGCTGGCAGAATTTTGGCCACTCCACGTTACGCTTGTAATGTGGAGTTCTGGCCAAATTCCACCAACCGCTGCGTGGCAGAGTACTCCAATGGTAAGTTGGCAAGCGTGAGCAAGATTTTGCATCCCCTCGCGCAATTTGCGGTTGCTAGCAGGGCACCCGGCGAGATTTCCCCAACATGGGTGGTCGCGGATAGTTGCAACTGTTCGCGGTCAAGAAAGCTGCCATTCAACTACAAAATCTACTCGAGTTGCAGCACCCCCTGGGGTGCTGTGTGGTGCCATCAGTGCTGATTTTTCAGCATGGAATGAGCTCCCGGCACAAAAAATCAGCAAGAGCTTCGTGACTTGCCTATTTTTACCCATTTGCAGAACTCTGCAGAATCTGGGCAGAATTTCGATGATGCCACAGTGTTGCAGGGATTCTGCTCAGGAACAGAACTATGTTTGGCACCATGAAACATCAGCATGTAGGGACTGGGTCACCATACGACCTCAGTATCTATGACCCCGAGTCCGACTAGCTATAGTGCCTCACTTGCTCTCCTAACATTTCCAGAGAGACATGTGATTTGGCACCCCAGAACACAACACTCTCGAGCCTCTGAGGGATCGCGGTAACAGGACACATCCTTTCACTCTCTCACTTGTACTTGTCCACAATAAAGGGAGTTTACAACGTTTCTTAAAACTATCATGCTCTAAGATGCAATAATTGCGCCACAATTAGAAAACAAATACATATCAATGAGATCATCAGCATGGTTAATAAACTGTATACCATGAAAAGCCCTATGTTATCTGACAGATCTGCCTAACCCTCCCGTACTATTAAAGCAAATTGGTTATATGGTATAGATCCCTGGGTTTAGTTGTGGACCTCATACCTTAGCATACATAGGTGGATGTTCTAAATCCCAGCTGACACTGCACTCTCGTCTCAGGGCCTTCGCTGTGTGTGTGTTTTTCCAGAACCTCTGCCCTCAGTTATATGACAAGATATGTGTATTCAAAAACAGCAGCTGCATTCCTTTATTATGTCTAAGTTCTAGTGTCTGACCAGAGAGAATAACAAGGGGCAATGTTATTTGACCTTGCCTAGGCTGTTGAGACTAGATGCCAGGAAAAGAATAAAATACAAAAACATGTGCTGATTCCATGTGAAAATACAATGTGGCACAAAGGCAAGCGTGATATTTAGTAACGTGTAGAAAGCCAAAGTGGCCTACAACATGCATGATTAGGCTAACATAGGGAAAATGGCAATGGGCCATGTGAGAAACACATGACAAGAGTAATCAGTGTAATTTCCATAATTCTGCATTATTCTTTGATGTAGAATTGGCAATAATTATGCAATTTCTCATCCTCATAAAATTAAGAGTAATTTGGGGGGGAAATCCGACCACAAGAGCTCATTTAACAAGCACAGTGGCTGCTCATGATCGCTGTTTGTGTTCTGCTGCAATTAGCACCGCTTCTTAGCACAAAATGCATCCTCAGGTCAATTTTGGATGCAAGGGTGCATTTTGTGGTAAGAAAATAGCGCCAAATGCTTGTAGCAAGTTGGGGAAAAAGCCCCCCCCAAGAGTATATTTAGCGAACATGAGTCTGTGCTCATGCTTTTTATCTGTGTTCTGCTGCATTTAGCACTGTTTCTTAGCGTGAAATGCATACTCCCATCCATTTTGGATGCAAGGGTGCATTTTGCTATAAGAAAATAGAGCTAAATGGCAGTAGCAAGTTAGGGAAAAAATACTATCCTCAAAAGCACATTGAGCGAATGCGAGCACTTGCACTCACTCGCTATTTGTGGTCTTATCCATTTAGCGCTATTTCTTGTTCATATTTTGAATGTGAGAGGGAACTTTTGTGCTAAGAAGTATAGCTAAATGCAGAATTTCTTTTTTTGTGTAATTTATGCAAAGTCTTGCGGAATTCTTAGGTAATTACACTTGATTATGCTTAATGGAATTTTGCGAGTTACTCCTACCCCTAGTATTCAGGCTCCATAGCATCCACTGCTGCAAATGATGGAGGGCCTTCAGCGGTAGTCCCACCCCACCTTTTTAACCCAACTGGGAATGTCCATCCAGCAGAAAACGTGGGTGCAGTGGTTGCTGACCCCGATGATGTGGTAGTTGCTGACCCCTATAATGCAATGCATCCTGGCAGTGGCCTACCCTCATATGGATGGGAGCGCTGAAGGCCATGGACTAGTGACAATGTGGTATGTTAATTCACTTGAAAACAATATGTATGCTGCTCTTAACCCTTTTTTACAATTTTCAGGTTGGAATAGTACATCACAAACTGCCACTGATATACCTATATTCTTATTATATGTGCCATAGGATAAAATGTAATTTTGTTTCTGAGGATGGTAAATGTATCGCATTAGTCACTGAGTAAGCATAAAAAAGCCTGTAAATCAAGCCCTATTTGTTTCCAGAATGATCTTCGTGACTTTATTAACGATGTTTCACTAAATATGTGCCTGTTGCTTTGTATTCTTGCATGTATGGGCATGAATATGTGTACTAACATATATATGTGTAGCCTACATAAAAAGCATATAAAAAAAAATTACCAGGTTTGATTTATAGTTAGGCGAACAGATACCCTGTCATGAAATGTGACATATCCCATCTTCCTTAAAACAAATGTAGTAGGATATAATTGACTTGTAATAAGGTGGACAGGCTATGTGTCACTCTTGTGACGGAGTACCCATCCTTCAAACTATAAATCAGTCAATAAATAGTACTTGATATTTTGTTGAAGATGTGATTATCTTCACAAAATAGAAAAATATCACATCTGCTGTCCTATTAGTAACATAGGCAACAATGTCAATGTGACATTGCAGATAAGATATATGCAGCATTGTTGATGTGTATCCCCTTAAAAAAAATCAGGCCCTTCATCAAGTGGTTTATGAGACCTACACTTCTGTAATGCAGGTAAAAACTGTTGATCTTGCTCAGATCTCTATTACACATGATGTGTTGTCACAACTGTGCTATTAAACAAAATCTGTAAGGTGGATAGTATCTCTTGGCCATTACTTGAGGATGAAGTTGTATTGGACACCCAGGTCCTGAGCACGAGTATGAGCATGCTATTTCCACAAAGGTGGCCAAAGCCTTCGTCCATACATTGGTTTTGTTTGAAGTTAGGTCCATATAGTCCTGAAAGTGTAATAGCAGATAAATCTATATGTGTTGGCCAAAATGTATGACACATTTCTGACAGAAGGTTCTAGCCGTCAAACTTCATTGATGTGACACTTGGTTTACTGAACGGTAAACAGTTTTGCATACATAGGAAATATTTGTTTTCTATGAAACTAGTACATTCACAGATATTGTACATGATATAAACATTTGCAGAGGAGTCAGTTACTAAAGGGATGAATATCTCATCAACCTCACTCCAAGTGCTATATAATATGATGCACTTGTAATAAGGTAGACTGTATATCCATGACGCTTGCAATAGGCCAGACTCTAAATCAGGAGTCTCCAACCTTTTCTGTAGTGAGAGCTGCTTCTGCTCAAGGAAAGTGTTCCCGAGCTACTAGCAAATGTTATAACTGTAAAATAGTGACTACACTATGACCACACAAAGCAAGATTTTCAGTAGTTACCACCCAAGTATACCAAGTGCGGTTACCAGTAGAAATGCTGGGAAAAAGTTATTCAATATTAAATGACTCCCCTTGACTTATGAAGTAACATTCGATTCTTGACATGGCCTGTGACACAAAGGACATAAGCACAGCAGTACGTCTCCCCAGCTCAGCTTGAATTATCATTCACCAGTTTCTGAAAATGCAAATTTTCCATCTAATTATTCTAATACCACTTTCCACTGTGGGAAAACAAACTCAAGTTTCCAGAAGAAAACCCATTTTTGAAAACTAAAACTGCCTTTAAAATATCCGTTTTCAGTTTTTAGGAAATGCACAGTCCCAAAACATCAGGTTGTCTCAATCAATCAATCAGGGGTTTGTAAAGCGCACTACTCACCTGTTAGGGTCTCAAGGCGCTGGGGGGGGTGGAGGGGTGCAGCTCCGTTGGGGGGTTATCTGAAGAGCCAGGTCTTGAGGTCTTTCCTGAACTCGAGCAGTGTAGGGCTTTGCTGTAGGTGGAGGGGGAGGTCGTTCCAGGTCTTGGCTGTGATGTAGGAGAAGGACCTTCCACCCGCTCTGATCTTGTAGAAGCATGGGACTGTGGCCAGGGAGAGGTCGGCTGAACGGAGGCTCCTCTTGGGGGTGTGGAAGGAGAGACGATTGTTGAGGTATTGTGGTCCGATGTTGTGGAGGGCCTTGTAGGGGTGCGTGAGCAGTTTGACAGTTATCCTTCTTTTGACGGGGAGCCAGTGGAGATCGCAGAGGTGTTGGGTGATGTGGCTGTGCTGGGGGATGTCGAGGATTAGTCTGGCTGCGGCGTTCTGGATGGTCTGGAGCTTGCGGAGGAGTTTTTTGCTGATTCCAGCATAGAGGGCGTTGCCATAGTCCAGTCTGCTGGTGATGAGGGCGTGTGTTTCTCTGGATTCAGAGGGGATCCATTTGAAGGTTTTGCAGAGTATGCAGAGGGTGTTGAAGCATGCTGAGGAGACAGCGTTGATCTGGCGATTCATAGTGAGCGATGAGTCCAGTATGATGCCGAGGTTATGTGCATGGTCTGTCGGGGTGGGTGCTCCCATGTACAAATGCCTCATATGGACAGACTACTTTGAATTCCAGGTATTACAGTCATATGCCATGGATGCTCAACATAGCACATCGGATGTCTGTATTATGCCAATAATGCCCACCATTATACTAGGGCCACAGTTGTGCCAAGGCTGGAAATCATAAGGATCAGGGATTAGACTGTATGGAAAGTGGCAGACAAGTTCAGAAGCTCCAATAAGGATGCTTCCAATAGCCTCTTTTAAGCTTCCATTAGAGTGGTTTTGGTTACTCTTCCAGGCCTAATACTTGACCGCAGGTCTCACAAGATTCTTCAGGAAGCTTGACAGTTGCAGTATAATCACTTTTCCAACACCTTGGCCAGGAAAGGGATCCCATGATGAGGTGATAGCTGACTGGATTGTTAGCATCCAACGAGGATACAATAAGTGCTGTTATTATATGAACTTGACAATATGACATGGTGGCTCATCCAAACATAGAGATATGCTGCTGAAGTAGAGTTAGGATGTAGCTCCAGTCAGTCCATGTGGCATGGCAGAGAGGAAGGAACCTTATGGAAATCGGTCAAGAGCCTCACCCAAAAGCTCCAGTTCATCCTAAACTGCCAGACCGTACCCATCTGTACTGGAACACAACCTACTTCAGCAGGCTTTCAGCCTTATTGATGAAGTACATCTTGAGTCCCTGTAGAGCCAGGGGCTGTGGGACTCAAGAATTGGTATGTTCATCTCTCCTAGAATCTCACCTGGGACAAATCCCAAAGTACTAAATAAAAACATGATGGAATGTTTGAACAGTTAATACCCACTGGTATTGCACTAAATAAGAGTTCACTGTATCAATTTCCTGCTCGCTGTGTTGTTACAGCAAGGGACTATTAGGATTCAAATCACCCCAAAAGTCGCAGTCCATTCCAAACTGCCAAGTCACATCAACTCAGAATAAGAATACAAGCAATTTGATATAGAGTTGTGACTCATGTGTGAGATACAACCTCTGTTCCTAGAGCGTAGAGATCTACGAAATTGGCATTTGGGTATACTCATGTCTCATTAGAAAATGACGCACAGAGCAAAATAGAAATGCTAGGGATGGAATACTTAAATTAATTATCACAAATGGTATTGCTCTGGGTAGAATTCTATGCCTTTTTTTTCAGAGGGACTATACATCAGCAAATTAATACATTTTCCCTCGGCATCGTCCCTCGAAATCCCTCCCACCCGGCCCCACTGCTATTACCTGCACGGACGGCGGCTGGTGCCACACCACTGAAACTGGCAACAAGCACAAGGGTGGCCCCAACCTACACATCCTGTTTGGCAGTACGATTGGACAGGCTGCATTATTCTCGCGTTCAGATGCCAACAAAAATAAAGGCATTACCTGGAATGAAAATACACTGGTGGAATGCTAGGAAATTACCAAGAAATACATTGCAGAAAATAAAATGGTGCTAACTTGCACAAAGAATGAAAACAAGAGGCTTATCTTGATAGTTTACCCGAAGCCGGCGACATCAAACTGACAGATCTGCATGTTTGTGTCACAGCACTTTTTAAGATTGTTCGTTTGATACCTGAGACATTTATTATTCGTAGACTAAACATTGTCAATTTTATACCAGAGCCATTTATCATCCATAGAGTAAAGATTGTTCATTTTATACCTGAGCCATTTATTATTCGTAGCGTAAGAGACAGATTTATCACCATTTGATGCAGCGCAATGCAGCAGGACAACTTGCTGCCCTGCACTGCGTCAAATGGAGAGGGCTATAATGCAGCATATTTATCAAGATTTGGCACATTCCTGCTCTCTCTCTGCACTGGTGCACTCCGTACAGCCTAGCGCCAATGCAGGCACCCTTGCGTCAATGTTGCAAGAGTGCATGCGTTGTAGGCAAGATTGTTTTTCTGCACGAAGAGACACCTTTCTGCAGAAAAAGAATCCTTAGGGATGTTTTCCTCTTTCTAAGTGTGCTGCAGAATGCAGCACAGTTAGAAAGAGGAAACTATGAGGGGAAATAAAGATATTTCTCATGATTTCACCTTAATGGGAAGACACTCCTGCTCCACCAATGGAACACCTTGCCAGGGCATAGCAGCGCAAGGCAGCGACTTGCACTGCCTTGCGTTACTTCAGATTTACCAAGCAACGCAGGGCCATCAAAGGTGGCCTTGCGTTGCTTGGTAAATCTGACTGAATGATTGCATTGCCCTTGCAACACCATGCATGGCGCAAGGGCAACACAATCCATTGATAAATCTGGGTCTTTATTACCAGGGTCTGACTGGACTATAGAGCAATCAGGCAGTGCCAGATGGGCTGGACAGACTGGCTGTTTTTTTTACTATTTGTGACCCGGTTTTTACTGTTGGTTTCCCTTATATTAAAACAAACATTGCCTACAGCAAGCTCAAATCCATGCAGTCTTTAATACCTTGCAAAACACTTATACAGCGTATCTTTACAAGGTCAAACCTACCCCAGTTTGCAAACATGGGTCATTTTTATAGCTATCTAATTCACCAATTGGGCCACTTTTATTTTGGTGCTCGGGCCTATTTTCTGCCCCAGTCCGATCCTGTAAATTTCTGTTGGGTATTTCGAGATTAGATGTGAGAATGTCACAGTGACTCTGCCAGTTCACTAGTGCACGGCATTATGTATGTCACAATTCTGCTGATGCTTTTGCGTAACAAAAGCTCAACACAGGGACCAAAAACCACTTTAATTTCTTCAGTGAGAGACCTTGTGAGTTATCATGGCACAGCATGCTCCAGTTTCCATATCTGTGCAATCAGTGTTTCCAAGGGTGTCAGTTTGGAAATGATGCACAGAGCAAAACAAATTTGTGATGGATGGAAACATTGAAATAATCATAACTGCTAGCATTACTCTAAGCAACTCTCATGGTCATTTTTCTACTCCGTGCCCGATTAGAAACCCAAACCAGGTTTGATTATACCCCAAAAGAGTCACTATTGCCTGAATTACCAGGTTGTATTCCAACTTTCTCGGAAACTGTGTAACCTCAGGCTGATTTAAACTTTGTGTGTGTGAGTGTGAAGTCATCCGCGTCACTATGGCACAGGGAACTATGTGACCCGCGTCAGCAAACTTGTGTCTCTTAGGATGTCACCTAGGAAAAACTCCCAGCTCAAAATAAAAAAGCGATTGATGGAATTCTTAAATTCCTCATAAATATTTCCATTGCTCTGGGTAATATTCCACTCCATTGTTTTATGCTCATTGTGCCATTAAGAAGAGGGACCACGCATTCAAATGAGTGTGGGCCCACCCCAAAAGGAGCCAGGTTCACCAGGCTGCTCTCCCCCCTTTCCGGAATAGGAACACAAGGAATCCCAGACCAGTGGTGGCCCCTTTGGGACCTATCAGTGAGGTGCAGGTTGAGTCATTTTGCTACAGCAAGCCACAGGACCCATGGTGGAATATGACCTGTGTTTACTTTTAATGGGGTTTCGCCAAGGAAGAAACGCACAGAGCACAATGGGCAAAATAATGCTGGCTTGGAATGCCACCTAGAGCAATGCCACTGATTAATTCAAATAAAGTTTCCATCCATCACATTATATTGTTCTCACTCTAGGGATGGAAAAAATTCCAAACGTTTGTTAAAATGTGGTGCTTTTCTTATCCTTACCAAGGTGACTCTTGTGCAAAAGGAATATCAGAGGTGACATTTGCAATTTCACAAGGGGCTATAAAAGAATATCTAGGTAATCTAACCATATGGTAACATGATATAAGTACTAACTCAAACCTGTGGGTGGAATGAAACTCAACCCTTTTCCAAATTTAGATCGGAATTTTGTGGTTCAGAGCCAGGCAGAGAGGATTGGCTGCACACTTTGGTTCTGAGCCGGAGAGATCTTTAGCTTAAATGTTAAGAGGGTTTAGAGAAGAGGTAAAATCATGGTTCCCTTGGGTTCCCTTTAAAGGATAGGGATTACCATGTGTACCCAGAACAGAGACAATTTTGTGTTTCCAACACAAATTTCACTAATAAAATTCTACTAAATTGTGGCATACTAGTTCATATGGCCATCCACATAAATCAATGTGGTTTCGAAGGAAAATTCTTATCCTACAGACCAATTTTGTCTGATATATAGGAGAACAACCTTGTGTTAGGACGGGGCTGTCCCTTGCACAGCAGATATAAATATACCCTTGCTTTTAGCTACCTAACTAGGAATGATTCTGGTGTCTTGACTTCTTAATGGCCCCAGTGCTGCCCACGCAATCCTGCATGCTTAGCCCTGTGTCGCCTACTGCTTTGCCAACACAAGAGTGTTGGTGGCAGTATTTTTAAATCATTAACATGGGACAGGCGTTTATCCTTCTCCCAGAACTGAGTGAAATGCCTACTAACCCTCTAGCAGGGAAATATATAACGGCAAAAAAGGGGTCCCTCCATTTGGCGTTCATTGATTCATCCAGTGTTTTCGACCTGGTAAATCGCTCAAAACTTTGGACGCTGATGGAGTCAATGGGGGGTAGAAATAGAACTGCTCACTTTAATTGAACGTCTCCACCACAAGTTGGCAGTGAGGGCCCACACGGCAAATGGTCTTCAAATCCTATTGGATTCCTTCTCCTCATATATGGAAAACCTGGACCTTAGGGTTAATTACTTAGGGGCAGATTTACAAGCCCCTTGCAACACATTTGCACCGCCGTTGCGTCACTTCTGTGACGCAGCGGTGGCGTAAACCATGCGCCACGTTGCGACTGATTTACAACGTGACGCATCTAGGCAGATGCGTCACGTTGTAAAGCACTGCGCCACATGAAACCTGCATCAGGTTTCATGTGGGCGTTCCGTCGCAGGGTGGGCATTCCGTCGCAGGAAAGCCTCGCAAAAGTGACGCAGTGAAATCTACAAGATTTCACTGAGTCAGTTTTACGACGCTGCTGCGTCACACCCTTATGCCTGCTTGAAGCAGGCATAAGGAGTGACGCACCACGTTAAGTATAGGCGGCCCTTGAGCATTGCTGGAGTTGCGTCGCGATGGCGACACGACTCCAGCAATGCGCCGCCCTTACCCCACAAGATGCGACACGCATCTGCCTATCCTTGCGCCATGGTGCGCCGCATTGTAAATGCAATGCATCCGTGGCGGCGCAAGGGGAGAATTGCGTGTCACATATATTCTGGCGCATCCCTGCTGATTTGCAGAGATGCGCCAGTCCTTGTAAATCTGCTGCTTAAAAGTCCTTTCTTATGACATGTGGTCCTTGTAGCACAAAATCAAAAACTTTTTTTATGGGGAAATCATCACTGGAGAAAGTGAATGATTTTAACTATTTAGGAATCCTCTTCAGCTCCTCTTTGAAATGGAAACCTTTTTTAACTGCCAGAGTACAACAATTCAAGAGAAATATATAGGCAATTTTTTGATTTTCCCACAGGTTGGGCCAGAAACTCATTAAAGAAATGATTAATTTGTACATTAGCAAATGTATTTCTGCAGGGTCATATGCAGCAGGCTTTTGGGGTTACACAAATACGACACAAATTCAATGGGCATAAAAACGCTTTATATGTAGATTACTCGTGGTCCCCTCCCCACCCCCGTACTGCTACCTTGATCTGCCACGAAGAGCTAGGTCTTACCTACCTGGAAGACAAGTTGGGTCTTGCCACTCTTTTATTGTGGAACAAGTCCTGGATAAACCCAGAGGCAGCTTTGGTTTGTTTATCCCTGGACGGGGTTGCCCAGATTCCTTGGGTCACATATTTGAACCTTTGAAGCAATTGGTATGAAAGAGTTGTTTGACAATCCGCTTTTGATTACCCCTAAAAGGAAAGAGGAAGTCAAATCTCGTTTCCTTAATTACCGTTCTGACCTAAAACTCCAGAAGGCGCAGTCTATAGTATCACTCACAAGATATGTAATGACTTCCACTACAGCCAATCTTGAACCATATCTTATTTGGGTTGTAAATCCTAACTTTCACTGCTTCCTCTCTCTTTTAGGTTCTGTATGATACATTTTAAAGTTGCCTTCCCACTACAATGTGTATGGTCACATGACTTACCTCCATGTAGGTGTGACCAGGTATCAAAACAAAGCATGTTACTTTCTATTGTTCTACCCATTATATACAGATCCTAGGTGTCTTTTTAATGCCTTTTCTACAGAATTCTAAATTGAGAACTCACATGAAAGGCTTGAAATTCCTACAGAACCTTTCTATTGCAGAAAAAGGTTATGCTGTACTTAATTTTATTAGGAAGGCACTAGCAATTATAAAAAGAGATGAGACTGTTCCTCTGTTATTATAGGAACTGGCCCGACCTGTACTGGTAGATGTTTTATGCCCTCCATGTTTCTAAGATGCCTTAACTGATAACGTCGACCTTAAAATGAAGTGTGGACTTTGTTACCATATTGTTTTATATCATAGAATTTTTATGAATGATGCATTGAGTTTTTAACAACATTTAACTTCCTGCAGAAATTGTATTTTGTATTTGCCTTGCCTCGTGTCGTGTACAAATTGTATTGATATATGATGTCAGTAATTTAAATGTATTACTGAAATCCTGGTTCGTTTTATATTATACTGTGTCTTTTTTTACTTTTATGGCTTATGCTGAATAATGATTTAATGACTACTGACTGAATTTGCTGATTTGCTCGGTCGTACTTTCCAATAATATTTCAACCCACATTAGTTGAGCTGGCTAGTCAAGAGTATGTACTGACCTACTGGTCAATCTGCAGTGAAGCTGCTCCATTTAGCCACAGTAATCCTGCATCTATGCTTCAAAGAAGCTCTTCCACTTTCCTAGTTGGTAAACCCTGTCGATGTCATGGTGATCCTGGTAGTGGTATACCCTTACTTACGCATTCTATTAAGTTTTTGTGTGAGTAACATATCCACTGGGCTGGGCATTCACTAACTGGTTGTGTTGTGTGAGTGTAGAGTTCTGAGTCTCCATCCACCACATCTCCCATGCTACCTCCCTGAGATGCCTTTGACAGCTCGCTCTCACTACCCTGAAAGGCACACACGTTTGTGGGTCTACTTGGCTCAATTTGCAATGTCATGGTAGGACAGGCCCCAGGACATCAACGGAAAATGATCCTAACCCAGACGGCTGGGGCCTGATAACTCCCTGTGCCCTATGGTCCCCATAGGGATTCTAATATCTTCTAGATATGCCTCCTAACCTAGTAACTTGCCACATGGACTCTGTTACATTGACAATGGGGGCAATACGAGTGTGATGCCTTGATTCACCTTTGCTGTCTTTACCAGATATTGCTTCATCATGAGTCTTATTAGAAGGTGGATCTATACTGAATAATTGTCATAGTAGGAAATGTGAACCAGAACAGTAAGGAGAGAAATTTAGCATGTAGTGTGGCATTAACAGAAGGGACCCATAGGAGAAATCATGGGAATGTAGATTACTGTTACGCTGGCATATTACTCTTCATCCTCCTTGTGTGCTTCACAGATTCTCCAAAAGACTTTTATATTTCTTTTGCAGTCCTCCTTGGATACACATTAAATAAACTTTCTATTGCTCCTGAGATTGGTTTGTTGTTGGAGTTCATTTGACTGATACATTTTCAAACATTTTGTACTGTTAGGAAGAATGCTTCCTGCATAGCGTGAAAAAACTGTCCGACGATGCCTTTTTTGCTTTTATTCGAAACCCTGTGTGCTTTCTCCAATGAAATCCACAATCACGGAACTCCACTGTAGGAACTCTATCTACATACCACACTCATTGTTCTCAGATCTGTGCTCTAGTGATTGGGAACATCAAATATGTAACCACATTCTAAGAGAGCATTGCTAATTTCCTCTCAGTTCAGGTTTTGTAGTGACTGTCAGCTTGTGTGTACGAGACACACATGCAGTGCAAAGCTGCACTGATGTTTTTGCATCATGAGTGGTAATTCTTATACCACATGGACAAGCATTTCATTTTAGACAAGTCACACAGGTATGTCTGCGCCGTAAGTGATGACCCCGTGCCATTGATTGTTCAATTGTTCCTATGAAGTTATGTTATGAAAATAGAGATATATGAATATTACCTTGAGGTTATAAAAAAATATATATTAAACCATTCTCCTTGAGTGATTCTGAAGGGATCAGTGTTTCCTTTCAACTTGTGGCTGGCAGAGAGGGCAGCAAATCAATAGTTCAAGAGAACTTTTAATTTTTTATACTGCTTGTGGCTGATCATTGCGAACCCCACTTCTGTCTGTTCCACACCTTGTAGTCAAGCCTGATCAGCCAGATCAACCATTATGCATTTCTGTAATCACACAGTTATCTTTATTGTACAGATAGGTTTACACTCTGTGGGACATGATAAAAAAAAATCCTAAGGCTGAGAAACAATTTCCCTCCCACATTAGCATGAAATTTAAGAATTTTCAGTGGTACAGCTGGAATCATGTCAATTCTCTTATTTTTGTTCTTGTAAAAATGGACCAACCCCTTTATACCTTAAACACATTTCCTGTAAGATTCATTTAAAGGGTGACATAAAATGATTGTCTCTGCGTGAGTAAATTGCTCGTTCTTTTAGTATAAACCACATTCAGTAAATCAATAAATGCAAGTAAGGCCACACTCTTCAAGAGGTGCTTATTGCATTCATATAGGTCAATAAACAAATGATCAAAGTGCAGACAGCGCAGGTGGTAAAAATATTTACAAATTTTACAAACAGAGGTAACATAACATATGCAGGAGGTAAGTTATATTAAATACTCTCAATACAAATGCCTAATAATGAGGCTCAGTAAGTAATTAAGAAATAAGGGCCCTCTTTTGTTCTTTTTTTGAATATAAAGTCAGATGGCATAGTCTTGAAGAGACCCATAGAGTTGAAAGAGGGTTGAAACGTCAGATACATCTGTGATTGTGTTTTGATCAAACTCACATTTGGATTTCTCGCAACAATTTTGAAGGATTTCCCTGGATATACAACCTATGATGTTCTTGTGATTTTATCTCGATTTATGAATAAATAAACAAAGACCTCACCAATTGCCACTTAAAAACTCTGTAAGAGCAAGTTTTGAAAAGAGACAGAATATAAATCACTTGGTGTGAAGGGACATAATAGCAAAATTTAGCAGTTATTTAAAAATATGAAAAAATTAAACAGATAACAGCTCATTTTGAAAAATCTTTGGGGGATATTCTCAAGAACGTGTGTTAACTATCGCCAAATTCGCTTAATGCAACATCTCACATCGCAGTCTATCGCGGGAAAATAACACCGTGTTAACGCAGTATTCCCAACCCGGCGGCACCATGCGATAGTCACACGTTAACGCGACAAATGCCCGCATCAAAATTAACGCGACGCCGAAAAAATGCAAAACACGAACGCCCAAAAAGTTGCGAAGTCCCAAATCGCAAAACAAAAAGCAGCAATAACCAGCGACAGGCCTGCGATTCCCACGTGACATGCGAGAAAATGCACTATAAAAGCAGAGAAAATAAAAAGATTAAAAAATGCATCTGCGTAGCACCATGGACGCACTCGGACCGAGTGCAGAGGACAACGCGAACCCCACAAGCCCCACAGACGACCAGCCAGGACCCCCGGGGCCGGGGAAGGGCATGGAGAAGAGGAAGAGGAAGACGGGGCAGTCCGCAGGAAAACCGGATCATCGTCACGGAGGCGACAGGACACTACCAACAACTGTCCGTCACATCCACTGTGTCATCAGCCACACAAACGGAAATATGGCAACACATCGTGAACAACGTGAATGCAGTCGGAGTGTCGAGGAGGACAATGGAAAAGATCAAGAGGTGCTGGAATGATGTGAAGGGCAAAACCAAGAAGAAACCCGATGCCAACATGAAAGCAGCAACGCAGATTGGAGGTGGGGGACAAGCGGCACACCAGGAGCTGGATGACATTGAGAAAATGGTGGCCACAGTCATCAGTCGGGATACGGTGCCAGGAGTCGGGGATCGGGACACTGCTCAACATGACCTGACACAACATCAACAGGGTGAGTACCGACCAGGGACTGAGGGGACAGGGGGAGATGGGCACAATGGCACACATGCACAATTGAGTAGAGCACACTGCACACCCACAATGACTCTGGATCATGTCCCTGATCCCCGTGCCACACTGCAGCACACATACAGAAACTCAGGGAATGTGTGTTGAAAAGAATTTATTTGCACATGCTGTGCTTGTGGTCATTTTGTACTGTCTCATGATTGCTAAGGACTGCCACAATGTGACGTCCTCATGTGAAGAAATTGTCAATGATGGTGTTCCTACGGGCTATTCCTGCTGCAGCTGGAGTGGGGTGTGGTCCACCTGCCTCATCTTCCTCAACATCGTCCGGTGCATCTGGCACTCGTAACCATGGGGCATTGGTGCGTACACATATGTTGTGCAACACACAACATGCAACAATCATCTTGCACACGATGCCTGGGCTGCACAGGAGCCTCCCACCTGTGATGTCCAGGCACCTGAAACGTGACTTCAACACGCCAAATGTGCGTTCCACGATGGCCCTGGTGCGTTTGTGGGCCTCATTGTACTGCCTCTGGGCCTGTGTGTTCGTGGCTCGGAGGGGTGTCATCATCCAAGGGCAGAGTGCATAGCCTTGATCACCTGTGACAGTGCAGAGAGACATGAGTCAACAGTTGGTCCTGCATGATGTGTAGGCAGGCTCACTAGTTCATTGGCGTGTGATATGTGTGTCATAGTGATTACTGTTTGACATGTACTGCTTGTAGCAAATGAGCGCCATCAATGTGTACAAAGTAGCCTCACTGCTGCTCCTCCCTCCCCCGAGCCCATTTACTTGTGGGCGCTGCGCGGTTGCATCACTTGCACTCCTACGGCACACCATCGTCATGCCTGTCTGCGCATGACCACAAGTCTGACAACGACACTGTGATGTTGTGCGTTGAAGGTGGGCGGCCACGTGTGTGTAGGCCTATGGTAAGGATAGGGCGGACACAGATGTAGAGTTCATGGCTGGCTGAACTCGCGATGCGGTCGAGGCAATACCTTTGGCCTATGCTGCAGTAACAGCGACACACACACAACAGTTGGCATGTATGATCCCGGACCTCGAGCGGGCCTGCGCTCATTCATTTATCCCTTCGGCCGAGCCCGCACTCCGGGGGCATGCTGCATCGCAACATTGTCCATTGCGGGACGGGTGGCGCCGACACTACAACAGAGACACACGCCTTAGGTACTTCATTGGCAAGCCCAACACTTAACCACGCCCAGAGCCCCGGGGTGATTATCCACACCCCTACGCTGGACTGTCGTACGCCAGCCCACTCCGGCAACGCCTACAGGGGTTTGCGACACAGCTACATGTCCCAGGTCTCCCCCAATGCCTGAGGTGACATGGTTGCGTCCGCTGTACACAGCCCAATGAAATGTGGTAGGGCCCGGGGCCCTCATGCATACACAATGACCACACGGACACACTCAGATAGTTTGTGGAACAGGCCACGGGTACTTGCGCCCGGCCCCTTTTATTGCCAGGGTCACATGTCCAGTGACGCCTGTGCTGGATGGGTGTGGGGTGAGTGTGAGCCAGTCCTCAACGGGGTTGGTGCTGGCAACAACTACAACAGTGATCAGACAATCAGAAGTTCACAGTTCAAACAGCAAGGGTCCATGACTTGAGCTGCATGGAGTCAGTGGCCCGATGCACAGCGGCCGGCACATGGAACACCGCCACGGGACTGTGACTACCGGTGCACTGAGGTAGGGGCACGAGAGCTGAGTGGGTCCCCATCGATGTCCAAGGTGAATGTCGCGGGGGGTTTTGGGGGACAGTGGAAGGTGTTCTTCCAGGGCATGATACAGAGGGCAGTACCAAGCAGACACAGGCAATATGGAGGAGATGAATGCTACAGACTCATTTTTGTCACCAAGTCAGTATCAGCTACATGATGATGAAGACAACCCCCAGGCCATAGACTCAGACGCCACCACAGTTCAACCAGAGGGTGTCCATGAATTTCGGGCACAGAGTTAGTGGCACCAGAGCTGAAAGGGGATGCAGTCTGCGATGAGGCCTGTACAATGGTATAAACTCTGCCATAAATAAATCAAGGCTCAGTTCCAAATGTGTAAGCTACTTGACCATAGTGTGGGCCGGAGCGGTCAGCAGGGGCCCCCAGCCACGTGTCCTTGACTTGCGATGCACAGAGTTAGTGGCACCAGGGCAGTTGTTGGCGGTGTTCGGTCACCTCCGTAATGAGGATCCTGTTTTTCATCCGGACTGAATCGCGTCTTCCTCTTACTCCTCTCCTAGCGTGCAATGATACAGACTCTGCCATTGTAAAATCAAGACTCAGTTCCAAATGTGTTACCTACTTGACCGCAGTGTAAGCCGGAGGCAGCGGTCAGCGCGAGCCAACCGCTGTTCAGGCTTCTCCTCCTGGTACTCTCACACACGACGTTGGAATGCCATGTGGCGATGATTTGTGGTTGATGGAGGTAGTAGCACCAGAGCTGAGTGTGTGTGCAGCCTGCGACGATGCCGTGTCCTGCCTGGTACGGATTGGATTTGGTTGGTGTGAGGCCTGCTGGACCGCAGTGTAGGCAGTACACAGGTGACCCCGTGGTGCTGGGCCGCAGTGTAGGCCGAAGGCAGTAGTCAGCAAGGGCCCACAGACATGTGTCGTTGGAATGCTATGCACATAGTCGGTGGCACCACATCGTAGGGAGTATGGTGATATAAAATCTGCAATAAACGTATGTACTCTGCATTGTATAATCAAGACTCAGTTCCAAATGTGTGACCTACTGGACCGCAGTGTAGGCCGGAGGCAGCGGTGGAGTACGTCAATAAGAAAGGAGTAATTGGGGCCTGTGTCGCGGAGGCCGTGATGGTCTGAGGAGGCTCCCATGGTCGCGGGCCTCAGGCTTGGAGCTTGCACCGGCACGTGGTGGGCCCTCTTTGACACACGCCGGTGCCGGCAGGTGAGCAGTGAGGCCTGGGTGCAGTGGGGCGGGCAAGACGGGTCCTGGGACAGCGGCCTGGGGTGCAGCAGGCGCACAAGATCGCAGGCACCGCCGCTCACGGCGTCGGCCTCGTGGCGGGATGAGAGGTGCCGCCCTGACAGACACGTTGGCCATTCCGGAAGAGAACCACGCCCAGAGTAACGGTCTTTTTATTCACACCCCTACGCTGGCCTGGCGTACGCCGGGCCAGCCCACTCCGCTCACGCTTACAGGGGGGGATGTAACAAGCTACATTTCCGCATTCTTCCCCACTGGCTGCGGTTACATGGTTGCGTCCACTGTCCAGTACACTGCAGACACCAGCAGTGTATGTCAACATGGAAGTGTCTGTGGTCTGCATACTGCAGTCTGTCCAGCACATCCACGCCACACTTGGAATTGTGTACATTCACATTCAGGGGTCACTTGCCTCCTTCGCACATGTCGGGTTCCCACCTCTCCCCACATTCTGCTATTGTGTGGCTGAGGTGCCATGCCGTTGATGGCTTGTGTAGATGGCTAGCCCAGGTTGCCACAGTAAGTTGTGTTGTCGTGTTTGGAATGTGGGGATGTTGGTTGTCATGTTGTATGTGATTTTGTGACATGTGCATTCCCAGAGTTGTGAGTTGTCTGATTGTGGTATTGAGGTGTGTGCTGTGTTCCGTTGGTACTTACCGACGAGCAGTGCATTTCCATAGGTGCCATCCTGGAAGCGCTGGTTGATGATGGACTGTCGGAAGATGAAGGAATCATGCACACTGCCTGGGTAGTTGGCGACGACATTGGTGAAGAGTCCCCGGTGGTCCACTATTGCCTGAACATTGATGGAATGCGTGTGTTTCCTGTTGCGGTAATTGTGTGCAGTGGCGGCAGGGGGCACGAGGAGTACATGTGTGCAGTCAATTGCCCCCAACACGTGCGGGAAGCAAGCTATGGCGTAGAAGCTTTGCTTGATCTCCAGCTGTTTCTGCGCAGTGTGTGGGAAGTAAAGTTGCTGGGGTACCAGGCTGATGATGGCAACCAAGACAGGTGTGAGGAACTTTGACAGGGCTGGCTATGAGACTCCTCCGACTCTGGCAGTTGTTGGTTGGAAGGTCCCAGAGGCCAACAGGTGCAGCACGGCCAGCAACTTTGTCTGCGGAGGGATATTGGTTCTCCGCTGTGTTGGTACCGTCAGCTTGTGGGCAATGAGGGTCAGGATGTGGAGGATGGTTGTCCCTTTGAGCCTGTAGTGGGCAATGACTTCCTCTGGCGTTAAGTCTCCGAGGCTGGTGCGTTTTTGGAAGGGCCAGTGTCTTTGTCTGCGCTGCCTCTGTGGTAGGCTGGGGGGGGGTCCTGGGGGTGGGGTGTCCTGGCAGTGGTGGCGGTGGGTGTTGTGGCCCTCTTGGGGCTCCGAGCTGCATGATCAGTAGCTCCATGGCATCTGTTGTTCTTCTGGTGTGGCTGTGGGCTGGGCTCCCTTTTATGGTGCAGGTTGTCGTCCGACTTAGCACCAGGTAGGAGCAGGTGTTAAATCCCTGCTGCTAACGCGCCTTATCACATGTTTTTGAATCTTATCGCCGATCTGGATGGTCGGATTAAAATGTTGCGGAGTGGTGTTTTCGTGTGTTTTTGCACGGGTACGCCTACTCTGCATCTCATTAGCGTTAGTTGCCGGTGTCATCCGTGGCGATGTTTTTTGCGGCTGCTATCTCAGGAAAACTGGTGATATCGGCTGTTAGCACCAGCTTGTGAATGGTGCAATGAATTTATCACCACTTTGGCTGCGATAAAGTGCATCTAACTCGGTGATAAGTCCTTGAGAATATGCCCCTAAGTCATTGAAGAGAAAGGAACCATCTTAGGTGGATGTTGAGAATGTGCACAGGTTTTGAGCAGTCACTCAAAATGAAGAATGCCAATGTGTAAATGCGGCTGGCCTGTTGTCACATCCTGTATGCTGTGCTGGGGGAAAGACAAATGCGAATGATAATTTAAAAGAGCAAAACGACCAATAGAGGAATATCTCTCACCAAAAGCTCGTTTATGTATGTATATGATGTAAGATTTGTTGGAGAAAAACGATAGTCTGGTGAAACTGCTAATGCTATTTCAAAAGATAAACCTAGAATGTGTGTGAAATAGAGAACGTAGTCAAAGCCAAAGCTGTGGAAAGTGGCAAAGGATTGTATTTGAAAACTGAACCATTAGAACAACAACATATTCTAATGGTGTAATTTATCTGCAGAGGCAGCAGATAAGAGGCCGAGTTAGACAGAGACAACTCGTTTGCATAACATTGCTTTTTAAATTGAGTTGTTTTCCTTGTTGACCTGTTCTAGTGATAAGCAGGCAGTTAAACATTTTCCTATTTCTTATAGGCGACAAGCCATAAATATTCCTTCTTTATTGACAAAGAAAGAGGCCAACATGAAGGACAACATTTTCTACCAAAGTCAACAAAATTAAGTGCAGTGCAAGCTATGCTGCATAACGAGCAAGCGCGTTTCAGAAAATGTGCCAAGAGCAATTGCTTTTTTCATGTCACCCTTCATTAGAGTAATCATACCTTTAGCCATTTACTGAACTGTAAGTGATACAAAGTAAAAAATGAAATGACTTTAATGTAGTAAGATGTATTCTATATATTTTTGCTATTGATTTTCTGTGCAGATGTGTTTAACAATTTGAAGTGGAGGTTTTACACTTGTGCCAATCTGCTTGTTACTTACTCTGCGTGTTGTTTCGCCGTTAATTTAAATAAGGTCGCATTCATTAATTAGCCAGGACTAATCTAACCATCTTTATTGCTGGGGTTTAACAGAACTGTGCTTGAAATAAAGAAAACACTAGGGGGCATTTGTACAAGGACTGGCGAAAACTACTGCTAACGCTAGTTAGCGGCAGTTTTCTTAACGCTGTGAACCGCTGAAAACTATCTCCTTGTTAGCGACGTATGTACAAGACGTCGCTACATGGCGATAGCTTCAGGGATCAGCGGTGAAAACTGCCGCTAACATTAGCATGATGGCGATAGGAATTCCGGCGTTAGCGGGCGAAAACCAACGAAATGCCCATTAGAGGCAAAAAACACACGATAGTCAGCCCAACGTGAGTTTTTTTTGTCTCTAATGGAAAAAAATAGTCTATCAGTCGACCTGCAATAGAAAATAGGCAAAAAAAACAATGAAATCCAGAATGGAGCAGCCAGGGCCAAGTGCAGCACATATCAACAACCCCCTCAAGCCACCTAACATCCAGGATGACCAGGATGAGAGCCTGGATGCGTCGCTGGACCTGCGCCTGGAGCCTGAATGCCTCGCTGGACCTGCGTCTGGAGCCTGGATGCCTCGCTGGACCTGCGTCTGGAGCCTCGATGCCTCGCTGGACCTGCGTCTGGAGCCTGGATGCGTCGCTGGACCTGCGTCTGGAGCCTGGATCCCTCACTGGACCTGCGTCTGGAGCCTGAATGCCTCACTGGACCTGCATCTGGAGCCTGGATGCCTCGCTAAACCTGCATCTGGAGCCTGGATGCCTCGCTGGTCCTGCGTCTGGAGCCTGGAGTGGGATGCGGAGGAGCTGTGGAGTCCATGAGCCGTGGTGGTAGACATTGAGGCGCGGCGATTGCCCGTACCTGGTGGTGAAGTCTGGCCGGTCGCATGGAGACACGCTGCTGACCTGTGTGAGAAGACCGCCTTGCGCCCCTTGGAGCTGTGAATGGTAGAGGTGCTCATGCGCACCAACGTAGGGAGGTCTGCATCGCATACTACGATCCACCACTACATCGGGGTGCACAGAGAGGATTACCAACGGTGGGCGGCACCTCTCTGCATCACAGGCCGGATGAGGTTGCGCTGGCCGGACGCTGTGGAGGTTGAGACCCCTGAGCTGCGCCAAACTTGTGTTGCGGGAGCGCTGCAAGTTCACGCCTAAGGGAGCCCTGCTGCATCAACTGCATCAGGAGGTTCACCAGCGGACTTGGCGGCGACTGCTGTACCCACGCTTGTGAAATCCCACCTGGCTGAGGGTCCTGCTGGGTGAGTCATAGATTTGGAGAGAGTTTAGCGGATTGCGCCACGGTGTCAATGTCCAAGTAAGGAGAAGGTGGGACACGTAGCGGAGGAGGACCAGGGGTCGGGTCGCCCAGGCCTAGCATCAGTAGATGACGCACCCCCAGTGTCGGCTCATCTGCTATGGCGGAAGAGCGTCGCCCCACTGCTTCCAAGCAGTGCAAGAAGAGGAACAATCATCACATGATGATAACTTCCTGTGTTATCCTGCCATGTTTCCTTTGCGGGAGGGAGGGTAGGTAGGGATGCCCCACTCACGGAGCAGGGCAGGGGCGGAGTGGCATACCCACTCAACTGCGCAGTGACTGTTTCATTAGCCCGCTCAGGCCGCACAAAGCAGTCATGCGCACTGTCCTGTTAGCAATGCAGGCTGCATTACAGCCTGCATGGAGAACATGCCCACACCTCCAGCCCCTGGCTGAACACCTCGTCCCGGCGCCAATGACCAATCCCAACGCCGCATTGCAGCATTGTGATTGGCTTAGGGGAGGAAGCCTGGCTGCCTACTTCCTCTTCCTGGAAGCAGACTCAGGAGAGCAGGAGCAACGAAGACACGGGACCCGGCGTCGAGGTAAGATTTCTCTAATTTCAATATTACAACACCCGCTCACACACACACCCCGTAAGTATTTAGGAAGACAAGGGTGCCCCAATATGTGAACCTGGGGTAATATGTAGTTTAAAGGAACAATGGTTCTAGAGTGGCCTAAAGGGTCCAAGGGAAGTAACCCTGTAGAGGGCACTGAGGTAAGTAAAGGAAAAGGAACTTAATTCATAAAAGAGAGCAGTAGGAAATATAACGAGGACATATAGGTCAATGTATGACAAGTGTTTATTACACAATGAAGGTATTCAGGTGCTCACACAGTAAGTGACAATAAGCGTGACGTGAGAAGTGAGGGTGAACTTAAAATAATGACATTGCATTGACAACAATAATAGAAGCTCCTTTAAAGATTTTTACAGAGTATAAGGAGTTCATGTTGTAGGGGGTCGACGACGTTTCGAACTCAATTATTCGAGTTCATCTTCAGGACAAAAAGTGTGAGCAACTTGAATTGAGCTGAAGAAAGAATTGTAATTAATATCCTTGGTAGAGGCGTCTGCGTAGCGCTGTGCTTCTTAAGGTGACCGGGATAGCCTGCGAACTAATGCGCGTTTTGGTGGGGCCCGGTAGGGGGGAAAACAAACTTGGTTTGCTGGGAGCGATTGTTTAAACCACTTCGCCACTAAATGGCAATGTGCTGTGCCGGGGAATTAATTAAATTGGCCGTTCACAGTTCAGTAAATGGAGGCCTGGGAGATGAAAGGAGCGTGTCCTGCTCAAGGGAAAGTCCGCGCTGAGTGCGAGGAATTTTCCCTTGAGCAGGACACGCTCCTTTCATTGGTTCGCAAGCTATCCCGGTCACCTTAAGAAGCACAGCGCTACGCAGACGCCTCTACCAAGGATATTAATTACAATTCTTTCTTCAGCTCAATTCAAGTTGCTCACACTTTTTGTCCTGAAGATGAACTCGAATAATTGAGTTCGAAACGTCGTCGACCCCCTACAACATGAACTCCTTATACTCTGTAAAAATCTTTAAAGGAGCTTCTATTATTGTTGTCAATGCGATGTCATTATTTTAAGTTCACCCTCACTTCTCACGTCACGCTTATTGTCACTTACTGTGTGAGCACCTGAATACCTTCATTGTGTAATAAACACTTGTCAAACATTGACCTATATGTCCCTCGTTATATTTCCTACTGCTCTCTTTTATGAATTAAGTTCCTATTCCTTTACTTACCTCAGTGCCCTCTACAGGGTTACTTCCCCTTGGACCCTTTAGGCCACTCTAGAACCATTGTTCCTTTAAACCACACACACACCCCGGCGTCCACGACCCATCCAGTGTTCTTTCCGGCGTTTCCCACCTCCCAGCTGTCCAGTCCCCCCTGCAGCACTTCTCAATGGCGGCCGCAGTGCGGCCATGCGCAGCGGGCGTACCACTGGTCTGCCAAAGGTATATATGGAGTTACGACGCATACCATTATATCGCATTCCATTACAATGCATACTAATACTAGGCATATTGCAACAGTAGGGAAGGTGTTGGATTGCGGAGATGTAAACATTACTATTCCCACTTCAGTGGGTGCAACCCTAAAACTGACCCTTGCAAACCCTGAACCCTAAAATTCATCTTTGAGCCCCCAAAACACACCCTAAAAATCATATTTGACCCAAATGCACACCCCAAATTTCGTATTTGACCCAAATGCACACCCCAATTTTCATGATTGACCCCAAAACACACCCCAAATTTCAAAATTTACCCCATAATACACCCCACATTTCATCTCCGACACCCGAAACCCATACCACCCTAAAAATTAAACATACCCCATTACCGACCTCACAATGCGTTGTAATGGAATGCGATGTAAAGGCACCTGCGTTGTTGGGATTGCGTTCTAAAGGCATTACAATGTAATGCTTGCGTTGTAATGGTCGTCTCCCATGCCAAAGACAAGCCATAGGCAAGCCCGTCTGCGTCCGTCTGCCCCTGGACCGCGCTCAGCACCAAGAACCCTTCCTCTCGGACACTCCACCCCTACGGCGCCAGCACCCACCTCACCATCAACCCTGGATGCCACATCGCCTGCCAGGACCAAAATCTGCTCCGGACCGGACATCGCCATCGCCATCATTGATGGCTACTAAATCCACCGCAAGGACACCCCGACCGTCCAGGAGGAGGCATTGCCATCACCTACAGAAGCACACTCCGACTGACCACGCACTCTAATGACCCAACGTTGACCATGGAACACCTCAACCTACAGATCCGGACCAACCCCAACCCCATCCTCTGCGGCACCCTCATCTGCAGGCCCCCCGGGCCATGGACACCCATTCTCCGATACCATTGTCAACCTCATTGCACACCAGGCTCTCCCATCCACTGACGACATCCTACTCGGCGAACTCAAGTTCCACCTGGACAACCCCAGTGACCAGAACACTACCCCCTCCTGGGGTAGCTCCCCAACATCAGACTCAAGCAGCTAGTCACCGCAGCAAGCCACATAGCAGGACACACGGTTGAGCATGTCTCCTCGGCCATTGGGACCTTCAACTACAGCCACACCACCGGACTCTCCTGGACCAACCATCATTGTATACATCACGGCTTCACCATGCCCACTGTACACAACTGCCATCATCGCCCCCCTCGCAGCTGGATCAAGGCCACCGAAGTACGTCTCGTCAACTCCCTTAGCACCACCACTCCGCCAACGCTTACAGACGATGACACCGCAGCGCGCAACCGCCACCGATGGATCTCCAACTGCGCCGACACCCGGGCACCCCTCAAGAACGGCACTGCATCAGACCTTACGCCTGCATGATGTCAGGCGTAAGGGTGACACAGTGCCACAGGGATAGGCTGGCCCCATGCATTGCTGGAGTTGCGTCATGGTTGTGACGCGACTGCAGCAATGGGTGACTTTAGCGCAGACAGATACGTCAGGATTCCAGACGTATTTGTCATTACTTGCGTCATGGAGCGCTGTCCAGTAAATACAGCGCATCCGTGGTGTCGCAAGAATGGGGTAGTGAAAAGTGTTGCAACGCTGTCTTGTCGCAGCGCTGCAACACTTTTCCTGAGTGAGGCCCAGGAATGCGCACTATCTTATTGATAGTGCGCAGTCCTGCCCTGAAGTTTTGTCGCAGGGCAGCGCAGCAACATTACTTGCAGCGCGGTCCAGCAACAAAACCTGCTGAAATGAGGCCCCAAGGGTTATCTCCATTTTTAAGACCAGCTATTTTCTGGTCTTAAAAATTGAGTTTTTTTGGTCCTCCAGACTTAAGGAATCCCCTTGTAAATATCGCTAAGTGGGGTTAGCGGCCGTTTTTGCACGGGAACGCCTCCCTTGCATGTCATTATCGCTAACAGAAGTGGCGATCTTTATAATGGATTTTTTCGCCGGAAAACTGCCGCTAACAGAGGTTAGCGACAGCTTGTACATACGGCGATAAAAATATCGCCGCAAAACCGTCGGAAAAGTGCCGTTAAAGCGGCGTTAACTCCTTGTACATATGCCCCTAAGGGCTGATTACAAGTCGAACAGAGTGCTATCCCCTGGGAATACAACTCCTGTCGATAACATCTGGTAAGGTGTTCCCGCTCCCGGGATTATCAGGTGCAGGAACACCAAGCCCAGTTTCACCCTGCAGGGGATTATTTTAAAGGCGATCTGTCAGGGTCTCCATTATAGAACAAGAAACTTATATTCAGAGTTGAGTCATCACCAGGAATGATCATGACAGACCCACAGGTTTAAAAAAATAAAATAAAAAAATCTCCTAACAACTACCAACAGGACCCTGCAATGGTGTTCTCTAAAGGCAGTGCTTGATTTCTAAAAACAAAACATAAGTGCCAGGGTCCTCATCAGGAGACCACTACAGCGTGCACAACCTATTGCCGTTGCTACCAATGACTGGACCAACTGAACTAATAACCATCACGCTACCACAAGTGGGACATTTCAAACAATTCCAGGCCCCAAAGCTATAACATTGGCATGGGCGGCAGGATGCATATTTTTCAACATTACTGAATTAGTAAAAAACAGTTTTTGTGCTCGTCACAAAATTAGGCAAACAGTGCCACCATGTGGGAGACTGTCATAAGTTGAAAATATCTTTACGCCTGCACTCGGGTCAGAATCTTAGAGGATGTAGACACCCTAAAGGTAGGTAGCCCATTGACTAGTACCTGTCTCCTCATTTAACACCCCTAAATTTAGTATTTAGCTGGTATCCCTGGACCCTGAACTCAGATTCGACAGACAGAGAGAAGGAAAGGACAAAGATGAGCTGCCGACCTGAGGACTGAAGCCCTGCTGCAGAAGATTGGTACCAAACCCTGCCTGCTGCCAAATTGCCGAGAACCTCCCTTGGAGTAGAGGAGCTACTACACTGCAGCCTGCAGGCACTGAAGCCCAAGGCCGGTTTACCGATCTGCTGCTCCCCAGGGGCTACGATGCAGCACCCAATCAAGAACAGGCACATCTGCTTCAAAGGGTCAGATCTGTCACCCTCCTAGTGAGAGGACACGTTGCACTTACCAGAGCCTTCCCGCACCGGGCCCCCTGTACCAAAGGCCGAGAAGAAAGAGTCCAATCCGGACTCCAATGGCACAGGACACAGACACCCATCAAGAGACTTCGTGACCCCTGAGACCATGCAGTGAGAGGCCCAGCTGTCCCAGAATTGCCTCTGCAACCTGCCAGCCCCTGGATGCTAGGACCGTTTTGATGCATGGCGCTTGGCTGCCGCATCTGCACCCAGCCCACCCTGCCTGAGTAACAACCAACCAACTGTGCCCCAGTGGTCCTGAGGCCCTTGCGACCTGCTCCCTTGGGTGGGACCCCCAGACTTACCTTTAAGTCTAGCTGTGCCATTGTGTTTTTAGGTGCTTTTGTGCAGTAATAAATTTGTTAAAAATCAAAGCAATGACTGCCCCTTAAGAGTTAGTAACTCTATCTTGCTAAAGAACTGTAGAGTTGAAAACCAAGACCTCTGCTACTACTGGGCCACATGTCTCTGAGAGGCAGCTGTCTTTAACATTTTTGGCACCTCCTCTGTGCTCATAATTCTTGCTCTTTGAAGAGGACTCCTTGCCCAATAGGATTCTGTATTTGCAGGGCACAGTTGAAGTCGATTGGTGATATATCCTTGTGTGCTCTGAATTAGCTGCTAATATTGGTGTGACTATCAAGTCTCAGGTTCATGACAAGATAGAATCTTATCACTATTTATGCTTTCTGCTGGTTTGGGTTGAGGTGTTTTCAGCTGTTGGGCTGGATGGTTAAAGTAGTTGTGAGTTAGCCTCAAACATTTGAGTGATTTGCAGATTGCGCACTGGATGTAGCTCAGGTCGAGTTTAGCCTTTCATTATTCTGGGTTTGATAGATTGAGTACATTACATTTTATTTTAATTTCTCCTGTTACTGCATTTGGAATAACTGACGGTTCTTTGTTCAAGTATTTAAATGGCTTGGGCATTTCACAAAGCACTTTATAAGCATGGTGTTGGACCTGGCCATGTCTCTAGGGTCACCACCAAACCTTTTCCCTTTTACCCTCCACTTTTTTGCTGAAATCGTTTTGCTGGCTTTAGGACTCTGTGCAATTTACCAGTGTTAACCTCTGATCTCTCCCCTAAAACAGTGTTACATTGGCTTAGACCCAATTGGCATATGTAATTTACCTGTGAATTCCTTGTAGAATGGTATACCATATACACAGGGCCTGTAAATTAAATGCTACTAGGGGGCCTGCAGCACTTATTGTGCCACCCACTTACGTAGCACCCTAAAACATGTCCAGCCCTGACATTTAAGCCTGAATGTAGTTTTAAACTGCCATGTCGACTTAGCATCTAAACTCTCTTGCCAAGCCTTAAACTCTTCTTTTATTACATATAATTCACCCCTAAGGTAGGCCCTAGCTAGCCCTTAGGACAGGGGCTTGTGTAATTCAAAGTTCAGACATGTGCTTTTAAGCTTTTCATGTCCTCCCAGTGAAAAAATCCTAAATGAATTTAGACCTTTGTGCCTGCAGCCTGTCTTAGGTCATATCACTGGGTGTAGTTGACAGTTAGACTTTGTGAATTCCTCCCAGACAGTCACACAATAGAGGAATTTGGGTGTGCCTCAATTGGCTACTTGCAGGCAGAATGAGGTCCGTGGAGCTGAGCACATCCCCATTTACACCTGAATATCCTTTGCTCTGCCTTCACATAAAGGGGCCAAATGACCCTCCATTTTTACTACAGTCAACTTGGAGCAAGGGCAGAGTAGTCAGGAAATCCCATGCACTTCAAATAACCTTATCAGAAGCTTCTTCCACCTTGCTGACGTTGCAGGGTGGATGACTGCTAACTGTCTCCAGCTTAATGCCAGCAAGTCTGAGGTCTTGCTGGTAGGGAAAGATCTTGAGCTATGGAGCGAACAGTGGTGGCCCGCTACCTTGGGCTGTGCACCCGCCACCAAACAGGTGGTGAAAAACCTTGGTTTTGGGTCCATTCGGCTCTTAGTTTCCAAACCCAAACTAAGAAGGTGGCAGCAACATGCTTTGGTATTCTTCGCGGGCTCAAACCTTTCCTGGGCTTTTTTGACCCTTCCATCCGACAGATGATCGTCCAAGCATCTGTGCTGTCGAGACTGGATTATGCCAGCTTGCTTTACTTGGGGGCCAACAAGAAGGAGATTTTGAGACTGCAAAGAGTCCAAAATGTAGCCGCCAGAATTCTTCTCGGCATGCCTAGACGCTGCTCCACCTCCAGTGCCATTCGCCAGCTACATTGGCTACCGGTGGCGAGACGTGTGGAGTTCAAGTCCCTCTGTTTTGCTTTTAGGATCCTGAATTCCCCTGCCCCTGGCATTCTAGCGGGCCTGCTTTCCTCCTACACTCCCACTCGCCATCTTCGTTCGGTTGGTCAATACCTGGTAGTTGTCCCCCGGGTCAGGAGGGCTCGCGCCGGGGGGCGCTCCTTTTGCTCACTGGCAGCTAAACTTTGGAATGCACTCCCTGTACATATCCGGAGTATGGATAATTATCTGGCATTTCGTTAAGCGCTGAAGACACATCTTTTTCCTTCACTTTAGTCCTTTTTTGCAGTCCACACCTTTCTGTCTGCCTCTGTGGCTTGTTATAGCCCATTGGCCTTTTTTTCTTTTGTCATGACAGGTTTCCTTTGCTTAATTACAAAGAAGGAAACGGAACACTCCGATCCTGTGCGCAGCGCACCGCAGGTAGCCCCGAGGGTTTCAAAGCACGCCTTATCAATTTAAGGAAATTTCAGTGCAAAAATAAAACAATTAAAGCCAAGAGTTTTTAAGAGATTGCTTATTCAATCTGTCATTTACAATTTTTCACATGTATATAACTGTTCTAAACGGAACAGAAAATATGAGAGTGTAACATCCATTAACTTAAGGAGTACACTTTCTGTACAATACGTAATGCGAAACAAACCGTACACAAAACATTTTCGAATTCAAAAACCCAATGCATTTCGGGTTAGAAAACCCTTCATCAGGGAAACGTTTGTGTAGATCGGTCATACAATTTTCATTTTCCTCCTGCCGGAACTGGGTATAACCAAGTGCGGTCTTGGGTAAAAGATCATCAATGGTTACAGCGAGCTGTTTTCAGAGCCGGGCATTTGTAAGGAAACTGTCAAGTTCGGTAAGTTAGATCCAAGTCATCTGACTTCACGTAACTCCGTAGTTACACTAGTATATTTTCTGTTCCTTTTAGAACAATTATATACATGTGAAAAATTGTAAATGACTGATTGAATAAGCAATCTCTTAAAAACTCTTGGCTTTAATTGTTTTATTTTTGCACTGAAATTTCCTTAAATTGATAAGGCGTGCTTTGAAACCCTCGGGGCTACCTGCGGTGTGCTGCGCACAGGATCGGAGTGTTCCGTTTCCTTTTTTGTAATTAAGTAGTACACAGGGTCCCAGGCAGAACCCCTCAATGCAGCAGCACGCACTGTTAAGAATTTATTACACTGTTTAATTTTCACAAAAAACACTAACAATAGGTGTGCAGGTTGGAAACACATTTGTTCGGTTTCCTTTGCTGTCAGCTGCCTTTATTGCTATTAGCGCCGGGACGCCCCTTTGCTGGGGCAGCTGCGCGCTCTACAAGACATCCTAACATAACATAACATATAAGAAGGGAACAAGGGTATAGAAATAGGATTGGCAGACCCACTCTTCAGATCACTACTGGAGTTGTGGAAGGACTCTCAGAGGACAGACTGCTGCTGTGACCTGCTTTGCACTCTGCCAGACTGTTTCTGTACCTGGAAGGAGTGATTTGCTTGCAGTCTGAAGTCTGCTTTTTACCCACAGAGGCCAGCCCTGCTGTTGAGCCCTGACTCTTCATCTGCACCCAGGACTACCAGAAGTGATTCCAAGGGCTAGTTTGCTGTCCTCCTATTCATAGCCACAGTGGCGTAAATGCTCCCACCATCTTTAACCCGCACCTGGACATAGCCTGAGTGATCCTGAACTCCCAAGAGGTGTTCCACTAGCCCTGGACCCTTGGTTTTGGTGCTAAAGATGCCTAGATGGGCAATTTCCCAAACTGAGAATGTAGACAAAATTTGACCGAAATATGCTCCGAGAACCAGGAGGATACCAGCATAAACCAGTTATCCTATCTTCCGGAGGTGCATCGCTGGTTGGATTGACCTTGCGGCTTCCCCCGCTACGTTCTTCTCCGCAGACGCAAATCTGTTTCAGAAAATCTTCGCCTAAGGGGTATCCAACCTCATGGAACTGTCTTTGTCTACAGCCATCTGCTTCGTCCCACTGGAGTTTTTCAACTTCTATTTTGGCGACTGAGTCTTAACATAGAAATCTTCACTGCAGTTTCGACCCAAGGTTATCCTATGATGACGTTCCCTCCTGCAGCCTGGCCTAGCTGAACTTTACCTTCTCAGACAGTTTTCATCAAGAATTCTTTTAAGTCTGAAGGTAAGCACTGACTAAAGCCAATGCACTTCTTGTATCCAAACCACGCTCCATCGTGGTCGGCCTTAACTTTCAACTTTGCTTTGGTGTCAAATAATTTATTAAAATGTATTCTATTTTTTTAAGTTGGTTTGGGAGTTTTCAATGTATTACTGTTTATGTGCTGCATACATACTTTGCACGCTGCCACTAAGGTAAGGCTGACTGCATTTTGTGCCAAGCTACCCAGGGTTAAGCACAGGATAATTTGGTGACTTTTTGTGGTTTACCCTGCAAGGAACTGTGGCTGCTGCTGGACCAGGATTCAAACCCAGTCAACCAACAACCCAATTTCTCACACATGGGCCTTTGCCTGTGTTTGCCATGGTTTGGAGCATGTGATTGGTTTCTCTGGTGTTTGAGGAACTACTACAAGGGCCTATAGACTCCAGCAGTCTGATTGTTGATCTTTGGCTCGGTAGGGTGTGGGCTATGATCATTTTCTTAATTTGGGCATGGCTGGTTAGCTGGGCGTTTGTCTTGAATGATGAGTATAATGTTATTTCTTCCATTTTTTGGACACTCATCTCAACTTTTTTGTTCCTGTGATATGCCTTTTGAAAGAATGTTCTTGTGATCTGACTACTGCAGTGGTCTGGAGACCTTTCCATCCCTAATGCTTGTTTTTGTGATTCACTGGGCTTTAGGTCTCACACAGCACCACTCTAGATGTCTGATTTAGCTAATTCCTGTCCTACATGGCTTGGTTTCCTAGGCAGGTTCCCTCAGGTGTTGATCTGATATGGTCCTGGCCAGGTTTCTACTTAAGCTTTGCCTGTAGGTTAACACTTGCTGTGTTAGTGGGTTGTACCACTGCTCATACAACAAGTGCTACAGATGGCTCTAAACTCTCTTTCTGTAATTCTAAGTGAATATTTATTAAACCATCTATTCTCTCCTGGAGGTGCATAGTCAGTACCTACCCCACATGTTGATGGCTTGGCCCATGGCCGGCCTCCAACCTTGTACTCGGCAGGAGGTGGTAGTTGCAATTCAATGGTTGTTGCTCCTCTCGCTTGATGAGTCAGACCTTCCATGTTCAGCTTCAACCATATTTGGCTCTTACGACTTTAAAAACATGGACAGTATTGATCATGCAGCATGGCAGAGATGCATTTCTCCGGGATGCTGGGTATTTCTGTGGGGTGCGGGATCATTGGTCTGTGTCTAAAGACACACAGGGGTCTCAAGAATATTGGCCATCACTTTAATGGCTAATATACAGTTTTATCTAGGTGGACTCATGCTGTGCTTCTCGCCAGGAAACACCACTATTTCCAGATTTAGGCCTGGTCACCGGACTGCCATTTGAAGAGTGGTAGTGGGTTTCTGAGTCTAAAAGGCCCCCTGCGTTAGTTAGTTCAATTTGTATATTTTATTACTTCTTGGTTCTTGGCTTCTGGCTGATAGATTGCAAAGGTTATTCCGAGGATGCTGAGTTTTGCCATTCTATTCTATGTGTGGGCACATAGGCCTATGATGCTTGGATGTTCCATTCTGCACGTCCTTTAGCATTAACCAGGTATACAGGTAGCTACATTGCTCAGTATAATTCATCACTGTGTAGTTCAAAGTCTGTGACATTCATATGGTGCATAAATCCTTGCTGAGGATCTTTATGCTATGTCTGGTGGAGGACCATGGTGGTGCTTGGTGTATCTTAATCTAGTAAGGACTGTGACAAATAACACTGGTGTAATGGTAACGGACTAATTATTTACCAGTAAACTTTATTATTCGTAGTCTTCCTTTTCAAACTATTACATGCCAGACAACCTTTCTCTGCACTTGCTCCTCTAGTCAAAATTTGGTATGGCTCAGGAACTGGGAGGGGCATGAGGTCTTTTTTATGGCCTAAGGGACCTTGCTTAAAGTTTTCAAAAATGTCAAACTAAGATATTTATGTTCTTTGGCAATAATTATATTTTGTTTTGGATGACAAGCACGTTATCTGTCTCCAGAGTGAAGGATCATAGCGAGTTTGGGATGCAGGTACAGAAGATTGCAAAAAGTGTTCGGGTATTAAATTGAAGAGGAAGAGTCAATCAGAACTTTTGCTTTGTTAATAAACAAGCATTAATCAAAAATTCTTAAAATTAGTTCTGCCGCTGAAGCTGCAGGTGTTTTTTTCATTCCGTAATCACAGGCAAAGAATCGTTTAATTTCGACAGGTGGTGTATGTAGGAAGGTAGGATCTGCTTCTTATGGTTACCCCCACTTTTTGCTTGATGTTACACTGTTTTGACTAGTCTGACTGGGATCCTGCTAATCAGGACCCCAGTCTATCTGCTTTCTCCTTAAACTGTTATGCCATGTACTTTGGTACACTCCAGATTGGATACTGGGGTACCCTTATAAGTCCCTAGTATATGGTACACATATACCCAGGGCATAGGCTGAAGCATGTATTATGCCACCCATGAGAGGCCATGCAAAATGGAACTACAGGTCTGCTATTGCAGCCGGTGTAAGCTGGTGCTTGCACCACTTACTTTAGATATAGGTTCACTATATCTACAGGTCACTACACTTAAAACTTATAAGTCACCCCTATAGCAGGCCTTAACAATCCTGAAGGCAGGGTGCTGGGTGTTATGTGAGAGGGTGCCCCTGTATGAGCAGAGCCCCTCTGCAGCATTCGGAGACCATTCTCCCAGGTTGTCTGTGACTCAGCCAGACATATAGGTAGAGGTGCATTATATCCACATGGTAAATGCTATCTCGAAAACGGCTGAAACAAAACATGTTGTGTTTGGTATCAAACACCTTGGAATCATACCTCCACACCGGTAACCAGTGTGGGAGGTGTGATTCCACCCTTCTGAAGCAAGCTTCGTGGGGTCACTGGTCTTTCCGGTGCCAGCCTTCTCGACCCGGACAACACAAAATGGATGCTGCCGACCAGAGACACATTCCTGCCCTCCTGCTGCTGAGCCAAGCTCGAGCAGAGGAAGGCAGCACAATAGGCATCCTGTCACAGGGAGGTGTGACCACCTCCCAGACAGGATTTAGTGTATTGGGGCTGGGTGGGTGCACTTCCAAACTGCCTGAAAGTCTACATCTGGGGCACACTTGGGGTCCCTGTGCATAGTCCAGCCCAAACCAGTTCTGGGAGCGTTGGCTCCTGCTCCGGCGTGAAACTGGACAAAGGACATAGGAGTAACCTACCCTCTGTCCTGACCCTCCCCTAAGAGGGTCCCCTGAATCTGTCCAACCCTCTCCCATGGGTACATAACAGCTTACCTGGCTGTAGGACTTTAGATTTTAAGTGGGCAAGATTCTGAAACAAGAAACCACTGACCTTCGACCGTCTGGACACTCTGGACTTCGCTGGACTTCGACTGGGCCCGACTTTGTCTCTCTCTCCGTCCAAAGCATTGCTTGTGCCTTTGCACCATACAGGCTCCATGCAGGACCAGTGGAGCACTAAGAACAACCGAAGAATCTCCCTTGGGGTGAAGGAGTCACTCCCTGCATTCGCAGGCACCGTAACGCAACTGACTGGTCTGCTGATCCTGAGCTCCTGCGGACTCCAAAGGCTCCAGCAACACAGGAGGAGGGTTCCGAAGTTCCTTGAGGTTGAGATGCCCTCTCACTGAGTTTGAGGGCAGTATCCCTCGTGGGGAGCGCATAACCCAAACCCCTGTGTACCGCGCACTTTTGTAAGTGCATATGCTTGTTGGTGATTCCTGAGCTTGTGCATTGGATTTCATGTAGTCCTGACCCTGAGCAGTATTTTCACCAAAGAATTCTGGCCTCCTTGCACCGAGTGCTCCGTGGGCTGGTACTTTGTGATCTTGCTCGAGGTCCCCTCGCGACTCCTGGTCATTCAACCTGTGGGTCCTCTTGAGGGTCATCTTGATTTCTATTGGGCTTCCCTGGTTTCCACACCGTAACCTGCTTGACCTTCCTGCATCGGTTGCTGTTGCCAAGACTTGTGGTGCTCCAGCCAGACACTGACCCCTCAGCACTTGACATCCTTCATGGGACAGCTCAAATCCAGCTCCTGATTGTCCTCAATGTTTCCTGGACCTCGTGGCTGCAGAGTCAAGCATCCCTTCTTCGCACCTGAAGCACCCGACAACAGTGGGCATTTGTCTACCGAGCCCCTGGTCACCCTGAAGTGACCCAGACTCTGTCCCCTCTGCTTCTAGGTTCCTTCCATCATAAATCCACCCTTGGATTCCAATGGACACTTTCTTCCTTCCCGGCAGCAGCTCTTCTTTGAAGCCCTCCATTGAAAACGACGGCGGTTTCCGACACCACTCCAGACCTATGCACCCGGCTCCTCTGGGATAGGTAACTCGGGTACTCCGGTATCCACGTGTGGGGTGGCTCTCCAACCTCCTAAGTTCCAAAGGGTTTCCTTGAAGGCCACTGAGAAGGGTCCTTAAACTTTAAAATTGTAACCGCGACTTCCCCATAGGATTGTACGGAGCCCGCGGTCGTGTTAGCACATTGCACCCGTCCTCCGTGGGGTCCCTTTCTACTCACCTTGGGTGGTTCCTTGGGGTCTAAGCGATTCTATGTGTTCTAGACACTGTCTCGACTCCAGTCGTGGTTCTTATACCACTATTTTAGTATATGGTTTGGTCTCCCCCCAGAGCCCACTGTGTATTGTGCTACTTACAACTGTTTCTTTGATAAAGTATTGTGTGCTTTGTGTTGTCCTCGTGTAAAGGATACTAGAGAGTGTTATATAAATAAATACCTATTTTTATAACTATTGTGTGGATCTCCTTTCATTTGATTAATACTAAAGGTGATATTCTGCTAAAACAAGCTGCTTTACATTCCTTCAAGATTAAGCCTGAAGGCTTCTCTCCACAGCTACCACTAGGATAGCTTTCTAAAGGTTATCTTTGACCACATATATCATAAGGGTCGTTTGGACTGGTGCAATGTGCCCACTGTAATTAGTGGACAGCATATACCAGGCCAACTTCTCACATTGGTGTGCAGCGGTTGGGCTTCAAGCTTGCAATTGTTTTACCAGATAAATCTTTGTATTGATTAACTGAAAACCACGAAAGTACTAGGTACATATAATACCAGCTTAGAATAAGTACGTTCTACTGAACTTGTGGTTGGGTAGTCAAGGGTCTAGCACACCCTTTCTCCAACCTAAGAGAGTTTAGTTTCCCACTAAATTAGGTAGGTGCATAGACCACACCACACTTAGTATGTCTTCTAAAGGAGAAGCCACCAGTGGCTCTCTGCCTTCTAGATACAATGAGTTTATATTCCAGGAATTGAAAGCCATGTGTGTCTCTAGAAAGTTGAAGACAGGGAGAAATGACAACACTCAACGCCTCATTGAGTTGTTACTGTTAGATGACCTTGGAAGCCCCCCGGGTCAGATGAACAGGAAAGAGTGGGTGGGGCAGGGAATGAAGACAGGTCAGGAGGTGACAACTTCTATGACCCAGAATCAAACCCTGGCCAGGAGGATCAAGATGATTCCCTCCTGGACAACACAGATCTTCAGGGAGATGGTGGAGAAGGCCAAAGTGGCCCTCTCTTCACTCCTCCTGGAAGAGTGCAGAGTTTAGATCTCCCTCTGCAGAGTCACATCACTCAGGACAGTCTGTAGGGACCTCTGTATCAAGCAAGAGGGCCCATTCCTTAGACAAGGAGTATCAACTGCTTGAACTTGAGAAAGCTAGTTTTAGGCTCAGGCAAGAGCAGTTGACCCTAGACAATGAATCCCTAGAAGTTCAGAGAGCTAGAAAGAAATTGGGACTAGAGTCCCATGGTGGCAGCAACAGTGTCCCTAGAGTAAAGGAACATTCTTTTGACAATAGGAACCTGAGCAAGATTGTCCCTCCCTACCATGTTGGGGATGACATCCATAAATGCATAACTGCTTTAGAGAGGCCCTGTAAAGTTCAGAGGGTCCCTCAAGAGCAGTGGGCTGCTATCCTGCGGCTCTTCTTTGCTGACAAAGGTAGAGATAAGCTCCTCACTGTTAGAGAAGAAGATGCTGACAATTACTCAGTACTGAAGAGTGCTCTCATTGATGGGTTTGGCTGAACCACTGAACAGTATAGGATTAAGTTCAGAGACAACCAGAAGGCACAGAATCAGGACTGGGTAGACTTTGTGGATAGTGTTATTAAGGCTCTGGAAGGCTGGTTACTTGGCAGCAAAGTGAATGATTTCAAGGGAGTGTACAATTTGATTATGAGGGAGCAGATCCTTAATAATTGCCAAAATCAGTTGTTGCATCAATACCTGGTTGACTCTGATCTGACTTCTCCCCAAGAATTGGGAAAGAAGGCAGATAAGTGGGTCAGAACCAGGGTGAAGCAGAAAAAACAGAACTCTGGTGGTGACCAGAAGAAGCAAGATTCTAAAACTCCAGATAAGGGTGGGGACAAGGGTAAAGATCAAAAGCCTTCATCAGGGCCCCAAAAACCTGCATCTGGGGTGGTCACAATCCAACAAAGGAAAAGGCAAGAGAAAACCTTGGTGTTACTTTTGTAAGGTAAAGACCCATTGGACAACAGATGCTGATTGTCCAAAAGCCAAGGAAAATCCTCATACCACCACTGCCCCTAAGGCAACTGCGCCCCCTAGCACAAGTACAGGTGGTGGTACAGGGAACAAGGGATTAGTAGGGTTAACCTTGGGCTCTGAGATGGGTTCTGGCCTAGTCAGAACTCCAGCTCAGGCTGTACTAGTCTGTGATGGTGGCATGGATATTGCCACCTTAATTGTCAGTCCCAGTAACCTGGGCAAATACAGACAACAGCCTTTGATTAATGGCAAGGAGGCCATGGCCTACAGGGACAGAGGTGCAAGTCTCACTATGGTGACAAAAGATCTTGTGGACCTTGAACAGATCATACTTGGTGAGATGTATCAAGTGACCAATGCTAACAATGTCAGGACAGATCATTCCTTAGCAGTTGTTAATTTCATCTAGGATGGGGTAACTGGCCCAAAGAAGGTTGTGGTTAGCTCAGACCTCCCTGTGGAATGCTTGTTGGGCAATGATTTGGAGACTTCAGCCTGGGCTGAAGTGGAACTCAGGACACATGCAGCAATGTTGGGCATCTCTGCAGATGTGTTTGCTAAGACTAGGTCACAGGCCAAACAAATGTCTACTGAACAGGCCCTGGATTCTGAAAAGATGGACCAGGTGCCTTCCAAGAGAAGGATCAGGAGGGGTAAGGCTGTGTCTTCCCCCCAGGCTCAGAAAGAGGATCAGTCTCTTGAGGGAGATGACCCCAGTCCCTGTGAAGGAACTGTCCCAGATGAACTGGAACCTGATCAGGTTGAGTTCTTGGGGACAGGGGGACCTTCCAGGGCAGATCTGAGTCAGGAGCAACAAACCTGCCCCTCTCTTGACCCCAAGCCTGGTGCCACCAGGAGGTTGGTTATACCTCTGAAGTTTAGGGGCTTCCTACTCACCCTAGCACATGATATTCCCTTGGCAGGTCACCTAGGCCAAAGTAAGACTTGGGATAGGCTTGTCCCTCACTTTCACGGGCCTCACATGTCAGAGGACACTAAGGAGTTTTTCCGCTCCTGTACCACCTGTCAAGCCAGTGGTAAGTCAGGTGGTACCACAAAGGCCCCCCTAATACCACTACCTGTGATGGGGGTTCCCTTTGAGAGAGTTGCGATTGACATAATTGGTCCCATGAACCCTCCAACTGCATCTGGGCACAGTTATATTCTAGTGGTGGTGGACCATGCCACTAGGTATCCAGAGGCTATACCCCTTGGAACCACCACAGCCCCTGTGGTGGCCAGGGCCCTCCTGGGAATTTTTTCCAGAGTGGGTTTCCCTAAGGAGGTCTTAACTGACAGAGATGCAAACTTCATGTCTAGTTACAGCACTGCAATGGGGAAGGAGTGTGGAGTGAATTGCAAATTCACCACACCCTATCACCCACAATTCAATGGGTTGGTTGAAAGGTTCAACAAAACCCTAAAGGGCATGATCATGGGCCTCCCAGAAAAGCTTAGGCGAAAATGGGATGTCCTGTTGCCCTGCCTTCTCTTTGCCTACAGAGAGGTCCCACAAAAGGGGGTTGGCTACAGCCCTTTTGAACTTTTGTTCGGGCATCTAGTTAGGGGTCCCTTGTGTTTGGTGAAGGAGGGATGAGAGTTACCTCTCAAACCTCCCAAACAAGACATAGTGGACTATGTTCTTGGTCTCCGCTCCAGGATGGCTGAGTACATGAAAAAGGCCAGCAAAAACCTTGAGGCAAGTCAAGAATTGCAAAAAGCTTGGCTATCAGCCAGAGCAGAAAGTATGGATGTTGGAGCCTGTGGCCCCAGCAGCTCTCCAGGACAAGTGGAGTGGACCCCATACTATTATTGAGCAAACGGAGAGGTCACCTACTTGGTGGACCTTTGAACTCCTAGGAGCCCCCACACGGTGCTCCATGTAAACAGGCTCAAACCCTATGTGGACAGGGGAGACATGGGCTTGCTCAAGGCTACTGATGAGGGACAGGAGGAAGAGAGTGACCCACTCCCTGACCTCCTCTCACAGAACCCTGATGATGGCTCAGTTGATGGTGTAGCCTTGGCAGGCAGCCTCACTAAGCAACAGCAGATTGATTGTAGGAAGGTCCTCAATCAATTCAGGCATATGTTCTCTTTGACTCCTAGTCAGACCAACTGGTGTACCCATGAAGTGGACACAGGTGAGAGCTTACCTGTTAAAAATAAGATTTACAGGCAGCCTGACCATGTTAGAGATTGCATCAGGACTGAGGTCCAAAAGATGCTGGAATTTGGAGTAATTGAATCCTCAGATAGCCCTTGGGCTAGTCCAGTGGTCCTGGTACCCAAACCTCATACCCAGGGTGGTAAGAGAGAAATGAGGTTTTGTGTGGACTACAGGGGGCTCAATGCAGTCACTGGGACTGATGCTCACCCTATTCCTAGGGCAGATGAACTCATAGACACTTTGGCCTCAGCCAAGTTCTTGAGCACATTTAACCTCACTGCTGGATATTGGCAAATCAGACTAGCTGAGAGTGCCAACCCAAAAACAGCATTTCAACCCCTAGTAGGCATTATCAATTTATTGTTATGCCCTTTGGTTTGAAAAATGCACCTGCCACATTCCAAAGGTTGGTGAACAAAGTCCTTACAGGCCTGGAAGCCTATAGTGCAGCATATCTTGATGATATAGCTGTCTTTATCTCCACCTGGGAGGATCACCTGGTCCACCTGAAGAATGTTTTGGAGGCTCTGCAGAAAGCAGGCCTCACTATCAAGGCCACCAAGTGCCAGATAGGGCAGAGTAAGGTTGTAGACCTGGGCCACCTTGTGGGTGGAGGCCAGGTTCAACCATTGCAGATCAAAATCCAGACCATAATGGACTGTTTTGCTCCCACTACCCAGACTCAGGTCAGAGTTTTTTTGGGCCTGACTGGGTACTACAGGACATTTGTTAAGAGTTATGGGTCCATAGTGACTCCCTTACATGATCTCACATCAAAGAGAATGCCCAAGAAAGTTCAGTGGACAGTTAGCTGTCAGAAGGCATTTGATGATCTCAAGCAGGCCATTTGCACTGCTCCCATTCTGCAAAGTCCTGACTATTTCAAACAATTCATTGTCCAAACAGATGCATCTGAGTTGGGGGTAGGGGCTGTGTTGTCACAACTTAATGCAGAGGGTCAGGATCAACCAGTAGCTTTTATCAGCAGAAGGTTGACCCCCAGAGAGAAACGTTGTTCAGCCATTGAGAGGGAAGCCTTTGCTGTGGTTTGGGCTCTGAAGAAGCTGAGGCCATACTTGTTTGGCACTCACTTCATTGTTCAGACAGACCATAAGCCCCTCTTATGGCTGAAACAGATGAAGGGTGAAAACCCCAAACTTTTGAGGTGGTCCATTTCCCTACAGGGGATGGACCATACAGTGGAACATAGACCTGGGAGTAACGATGCCAATGCAGATGAACTCTCCAGATATTTCCACTTAGAAAATGAAGACTCAAATGCACAAGGTTAGTCTCATCTCCTTACGTTTGGGGGGAGTTGTGTAGGAAAGTAGGATCTGCTTCTTATGGTTACCCCCACTTTATGCTTGATGTTACACTGTTTTGACTAGTCTGACTGAGATCCTGCTAATCAGGACCCCAGTATATCTGCTTTCTCCTTAAACTGTTATGCCATGTACTTTGGTACACTCCAGATTGGATACTGGGGTACCCTTAATAGTCCCTAGTATATGGTACACATGTACACAGGGCATAGGTACCCCAGAGGCCTCCCCTGGGCTGAAGCATGTGTTATGCCACCCATGAGAGGCCATGCAAAATGGAACAACAGGTCTGCCATTCCAGCCTGTGTAAGCTGGTGATTGCACCACTTACTTTAGATATAGGTTCACTATATCTATAGGCCACTACACTAAAACTTATAAGTCTCCCCTATAGCAGGCCTTAACAATCCTGAAGGCAGGGTGCTGGGTGTTATGTGAGAGGGTGCCCCTGCATGAGCAGAGCCCCTCTGCAGCATTCGGAGACCATTCTGCCAGGTTGTCTGTGACTCAGCCAGACATATAGGTAGAGGTGCATTATAACCTCACGGTAAAAGCTATCTCGAAAACGGCTGAAACAAAACATGTTGTGTTTGGTATCAAACACCTTGGAATCATACCTCCACACCGAGGTATGATTCCACCCTCCTGAAGCGAGCTTCGTGGGGTCACTGGTCTTTCCGGTGCCAGCCTTCTCGACCCAAACAGCACAAAATGGATGCTGCCGACCAGAGACACATTTCTGCCCTCCTGCTGCTGAGCCAAGCTCGAGCAGAGAAAGGCAGCACAAGAGACATCCTGTCACAGGGAGGTGTGACCACCTCCCAGACAGGATTTAGTGTATTGGGGCTCGGTGGGTGCACTTCCAAAGTGCCTGAAAGACTGCATCTGGGGCACACTTGATGTCCTTGTGCATAGCCCAGCCCAAACCAGTTCTGGGAGCCGTTGGCTCCTGATCTGGCACGAAACTGGACTAAGGACATGGGAGTAACCTCCCCTCTGTCCTGCCCTCCCCTAGGAGGGTGCCCTGAATCTGTCCAAACCTCTACCGTGGGTACATAACAGCTTCCCTGGCTGTAGGACTTTAGATTTTAAGTGGGCAAGATTCTGAAACAAGAAACCACTGACCTTCGACCGTCTGGACACTCTGGACTTCGCTGGACTTCGACTGGGCCCGACTTTGTCTCCCTCTCTGTCCAAACCATCGTCTGTGCCCTTGCACCATACACACTCCATGCAGGACCTGTGGAGCACTAAGGACAACCGAAGAATCTCCCTTGCGGTGAAGGAGTCACTCCCCTGCATTCGCAGGCACCGTAACGCAACTGATTGGTCTTCTGATCCTGAGCTCCTGCAGACTCCAAAGGCTCCAGCAACACAGGAGATGGGTTTCAAAGTTCTTTGAGGTCGAGCTGCCCTCTCACTGAGTTTGAGGCCAGTATCCCTTGTGGGGATCACATAACCCGAACCCCTGTGCACTGCGAACATTTGCAAGTGCATATGCTTGTTGGCAATTCCTGAGCTTGTGCATTGGACTCCCTGTAGTCCTGACCCTGAGCAGTATTTTCACCAAAGAACTCTGGCCTCCTCACACCAAGTGCTCCGTGGGCTGGTACTTTGTGATCTTGCTCGAGGTCCCCTTGCGACTCCTGGTCATTCGACCTCTGGGTCCTCTTGAGGGTCATCTTGATTTCTATTGGGCTTCTCTGGTTGCTCCAGACGTGCCCCGACTCCCCATTACTTGGTGAGTCTCCTGGACCTTGATGGTCCACACCGGAACCTGGTTGACCTTCCTGCATGGGTTGCTGTTGCCCTGGCTTGTTGGTGCTCCAGCCAGACACTGACCCCTCAGCACTCGACATCCTTCATGGGACAGCTTGCATCCGGCTCCAGATCATCCTCGACATTTCCTGGACCTAGTGGCTGCAGAGTCAAGCATCCCTTCTTCGCACCTGAAGCACCCAACATCGGTGGGCATTCGTCTACCGAGCCCCTGGTCACCCTGAAGTGACCCAGACTCTGTCCTCTCTGCTTTCAGGTTCCTTCCATCATGAATCCACCCTTGGATTCCAACTGACACTTTCTTCCTTCCCAGCAGCAGCTCTTCTTTGAAGCCCTCCATTGAAAAAGACGGCTGTTTCCGACACCACTCCAGACCTATGCACCAGGCTCCTCTGGGATAGGTAACTCGGGTACTCAGGTATCCACGGGTGGGGTGGCTCTCCAACCTTCTAAGTTCCAAAGGGTTTCCTCGAAGTCCACCGAGAAGGGTCCTTAAACTTTAAAATTGTAACCGCGACTTCCCCATAGGATTGCACAGAGCCCGCGGTACTGTTAGCACACTGCACCCTTCCTCCGTGTGCTAGCTATACATTAAAGAAACATGAAAGAAATCATGAGAAGACTTAGGGGCATATTCACAAGGACCTATTGCCGAGTTATCGCCACCTTAGAGCATCAAAAGTGGAGACAGATTTATCGCCCCATTCACAAGCGGGTGCAAACTGCAGACATCGCCAGTATACCCGCGATAACTGCCGCAAATGTTATCCCCACGGGTGACACCACCAACAAACCCTAATGAGATGCAGAGTAGGTGTTCCTGTGCAAAAACCCACAAAAACACCACTACACCACTTTCACAACGAACTGCCAGATCTACGATGCGAGTCAAAACCACGCGATAAGCCACGGTAGCAGCAGGTATTTAACACCTGCCTCTTGCTGGTGTTAAGCAGGACGACTACCTGCAGTAGGCAACGGAGCCCGGCACACAGCCACACCCGAAGAATAACCAACGCCATGGAGCTACTCATCATGCAGCTTGGAGCCCCAACAGGGCCACAACACCCACCGCCACCACCCCCAGGACCGCCACCACCCCCAGGACCCGGACCGGCACCCCCCCGGACCACCACAGAGGCAGCGCAGAGTAAGAAAGCGGACCTACCGAAACGCACTAGTCTCACAGACCTAAAGCCCGAGGAAGTCATTGCCCACTACAGGCTCAAAAGGACAACCATCCTCCGCATCATGACCCACATCGGCCACAGGCTGACGGTCCCAACACAGCGGACAACCAACATCCCTCCGCACACAAAGCTGCTGGCTGTGCTGCATATATTGGCCTCTTGTACCTTCCAACCAACAACGGCGAGAGTCGGAGGAGTCTCACAGCCAGCCCTATCAAAGTTCCTGACACCTGTCCTGGATGCCATCATCAGCTTCATACCCCAGTACCTTCACTTCCCCCACACTGCGCAGGAACAGCTAGAGACCAAGCAAGGCTTCTACGCCAATGCTAGATTCCCACACGTGTTGGGGGCCATTGACTGCACACATGTCCTACTTGTGCCGCCTGCGGACACTGCACACATCTACCGCAACAGAAAGCACATGCATTCCATCAATGTGCAGGCAATAGTGGACCACTGGGGAATGTTCACCAATGTCATCGCAAACTACGCAGGCAGTGTGCACGATTCCTACATCTTTCGACAGTCCATCATCAACTAGCGCTTCCAGGATGGCACCTATGGAACTGGACTGCTCGTTGGTAAGTACCAAATCAACACACCACACACCTCAAAGCCACCATCACACAACGCACAACATGCCCACCTACCAGACACGACAACGCAACTCCATTGGGATCCTGGGCTTCCCATGTACACAAGCCAGCTATATCATGGCACCACAGCCACACAACAGCTGAACCTGTGGAGAGGCGGAAAGCAGGCATGTGCGAAGGATGCAAGTGACCCATGAATGGGAATGTACACAACAAGTGTGGTGTGAATGTGCTGGACAGACCTGGGTATGCAAACCACAGATATGTCCATGCAGACATTAACTTCTGGTGTCTGGATAGTAGTGAACAGTGGACGTAACCATGTCACCCCAGGCGTAGGTTAGATCGCGGAAATGTCGCTCGCTGCGTCCCCCCCTGTGTGCATGAGCATAGTGGGTTGGCCCGGCTTACTCCAGGCCTGCGCAGGGGTGTGAATAAAAACACTGTGACGCTGAGCGTGGTGCTCTCCCGGAATGGACAATGTCACTGCCAGGGTGGCGCCTCTCAGCCCGCCACGAGGCCGACACTGTGAGCAGCGGGGCCTGCAAGCCTGTGTGCCTGCTGCACCCCAGGCCGCTGATACCCAGACCCGGCTTGCCCGCCCCAGCGCACCAAGGCCGCACTGCTCACCTGCCGACACTGTCGTGTGTCAAAGAGGGCCCACCACATGCCGATGCTAGCTCCAAGACCCATGCCCGCGACCGTGGCAGCCTTCTCATACCATCGCTGTCCTCCATGACACAGGCCCCCAGGAGTCCTCATTCATTGGCATACTCCATCGCTGCAGCCGGCCTACACTGCAGTCCAGTATGTCCCACATCTAGAACTGAGTCTTCATTAATCAATGGCAGAGTTCATGCCAGTGAACGCAGGGAGAGGATTGAGAGAAAGATGCGTTTCAGTCCGGTGGAAACACGGATCACCGTTACGGAGGAGGTCGACCACTAGCAAGGACTGACCTGGTGCCACTAACCCTGTGCGCCGTGAGTCACCGTCAGCCTCTGGCAGAACAGTGTTGGTGTCTGAGCCTGTGGCCTGGGGGTTGTCATCAGCAACTGGCAGGACCGGACTTGGTGTTTGGCATGAGTCTGTGGCATTCATATCCGCCATGTTGCCGGACACAGCTAGTATTTGCCCTCTGCATCATGCCCTGGGGGTACACCTCCCACTCTCCCCCGAGACACTCCGCAAAAACCACCTTTGATACATACGAGACCCTGCTCTGCCCTCATGACCCTACCCCAGTGTCCCACAAGTCAGCGTCCCGTGGCGGTAGGCCCGTGTCGGCCGCTGTGCATCCGGGGCCACTAACTCTGTGCAACTCAAGTCATGCTCCCTTGCTGTTCGAACATTGCATTCCTGAGTGCCTGATGACTGTTGAAGTTGTTGCCAGCACCAGCTACTCCCTGAGGGCTGGCTTACACTCACCCCACACACAGCCAGCACAGGCGTCACTGAACTAGTGGGCCTGCCAACATATCATGCCGAACCAAGTATTGACTCTTTTCTCTCTGCACTGTCACAGGTGATCAAGGATATGCACTCTGCCCTTGGATGATGACACCCCTCCGAGACCCGAACACACCCGCCCAGAGGCAGTACAATGCGGCGCACATACTCACCAGGGGCATCGTGGAACGCACATTTGGCGTGTTGAAGTCACATTTCAGGTGCCTGGACGTCACAGGGGGAAGGCTCCTGTACAGCTCAGACATCGTGTGCAAGATGATCGTTGCATGTTGTGTGTTGCACAACATCTGTGTACGCACCAATGCCCCATGGATCCAAGTTCCAGAAGTACCGGACGATGATGAGGACGATGGGGCAGGTGGCCCACATCCCACTGCAGCTGCGGCAGGAATAGCCCGTAGGAACACCCTCATCGCCAATTTCTTCACATGAGCACGTCACATTGTGGCCGTCCCTGGCAATCATCGGACAGTACAAAATGTCCACAAGCACAGCATGTGTGAATAAAAAATATTCACAGGTTACAGGTTGTACTTGTACATTGTCATGTCACAGTTTCCTGCTATGCCAGATGTGATTGGCCATGTTGTGCACATATGCGGCACCAGTTGTGCCCTGTGTTCTGTTGTGGAGGTGTTGCTGTTTGTACCAGGATGTTGTCAATCGAGGTGCACTTATTCTTATGTGCGTATGCTGCACGGTGGGTGAGTCGCACCTGCGGCTCTGATTTGGCTACCACTTATCCCTTTCATGCGGTGTGCCTTTCAGTTCTGTGCTTCCACAGTGCTGAGATGTTGCAGACTCTTAGGCATGGTTTGTCCGCAGATGTGTCTTTGACATCAGGGGTTGTTTGTGCAGGTGGTTTTGTCCGAGTGTAACCTGCTCCTTTCCGGTTGTGGTCCGCACTCAGCCACCTCAGTGTCATGCCGTGAACATTGTCATGATGATTGGACTGCAGCCATGCTACTCGTCATGTGGTGCCTCTTGCATTGTCAGTGTGGCTGACGTATATGCATGTTTGCTGTGTTTCGCACGTGTGCATGTGTTGGTTGTGTGATTGTTGATGTGTTGGGTGGGTGCCCCTTTGGGCACATGGTGTACGTGGGACTACTTGGTGTTTGTGTGTGTGCTGAAGTGTTCCCATGGGATCAGGGACATGATCCTGAGTCATTGTGGGTGTGCAGTGTGCTCTGCTTAATTGTGCATGTGTGCCATTGTGCCCATCTCCCCCGTCCCCCCACTCCCTGGTCGGTACGCACCCTGTTGATGTAGTGTCAGGTCATGTTGGGCAGTGTCCGGATACCCAACTCCTGTCACCGTCTCCCGACTGATGACTGTGGCCACCATCTTCTCCATGTCATTCAGCTCCTGGTGTTCTGCTGGCCCCCCTCCTCCAAAGTGCATTGCTGCTTTCGTGTTGGCAGCGAGTTTCTGCTTGGTTTTGCCATTCACATCAATCCAGCTCCTCTTGTCCTTTTTCATTGTCCTCCTCGGCGCTGCGACGGCATTCACATGGTCCGAGATGGTGTGCCATCTTTGCCTCTTTGTTGCCAATGACACGTTGGAGGTGACGTACAGTTGGTGGTGGTGTTCTATCTCATCTGTGATGATAATCGTGTTTTCCTGCAGACTGTACCCCGTCATCCTCTTCCTCTTCTCATTGCCCTTCCACGACCCCTGGATTCCTGGGTGTTCCTCCTTGGGGATTGTGGGGTTCATGTTGTCCTCTGCAGTCGGTCAGGGTGCATCCGTGGTACTCCGCAGTTCATTTCCTTTTTAGTGGCATTTTCCGTATCCTCTTCTTGTGCTTTTTCCCGCATTACGCGTGGGTATTGCCGGCCTCTCGCTGGTTATCACTGTTTTCTTATCGCGTTTGGGCCCATTGCGTCTTTTTATGCGTTGGGGTTTGTGTTTTTATCGCCGTCGCAGTGGTTGTATCGCGGACATTGGCCGCGGTTTCGGGAGGCTATCGCATGGTGCCGCCGTGTTGTGAATTCCACGTTAACACAGGGTTATTTTCCCGCGATAGACTGCGATGTGTGAAGTTTCGTTAACATTTTTTGGAGATGTTTAGCGCACGTTCTTGTGAATATACCCCTTAGTTACTGCACCGTGAATGTATGCAGATGAATTGTAGGATAGATGGATACATATACATTCATTAACATAGGTTCATAGTTTAATAGGTTTCAATTGCTAATTCAATGTGTATAAATCAAAAGGTAAATGTGATGTTATTTAGGTGCAGTAGCGGTCGGTGGTGGGAGTGCCGCCGGGCGCTGACGTGGGGCGGGGGAGGGGCAGGGTGGGGGGTAGTAAACTACGGATTACAGGCGATTACAGGTAAGTACACATATAAATAAATAAAACGAATTTCGTTTCTCTCGCTGCATCACATTTGGCGATGCAGCGCGAGAAACGAAATTCGTTTTCTTTATTTATATGTGTACTTACCTGTAATCGCCCTTAATCCGTAGTTTACTGCCCCTCCCCCGCCCCACGTCAGCGCCCGGCGGCACTCCCACCACCGACCGCTACTGTTTAGGTGTTATAATATTTCTAACCATTCTCATCAAAATAATGATGTGTGTGGAGAATTCAATGAAATCTAACCTGTTTTATAGATATATACGTGTGATATTGAAAGGTTTCATTCTAAAACTCCATATTTTACACATGCAAATTATGTACAAAGTGAGAAAGGGGAAACTAAAATGCTTTGTGAGTGGAAATAAAGTAGAAAGAAATATATAAGTTCTCAAAAGGTTATCAATGAAATGTATTTTCTATTTTGTATATTCTGTATTTAATTAACCTAAATCAATTTGGCCTGCATTTTCTTCACTTTGCTTGAATCTGTTCTCATGGAAAGGCTTCATAAGCTTGCACTGTGAAGAGAAACTATGTCTCAAAGACAGAGTTTCCATTCGCATACTAGGACTGCTTGCAACAATTTTGTTACTTTGGGAACATCTGTCATGGGAAACTGTCCTCTTGAACTCACCCACTCACCCATGTGCTTCTTGAAAAAGGACTATTGTTTGAAAGTTATATACGCTGGATGGTTCGACAACTTACATGATGATCACCAACTTTTTGTTATAATATTTCTTCTTTACGCTGCATGACAATCACCCAATACGAACTGACCAATGGATTGAGTGGTCTGACCAGATGAGGTGACCCAAGAGGTGTTACCCCTAAACTTGAGGAATATATTATATATTAATTTGGAGGCACACATCTCTGGTCCTTACTTTTGGAACTTCCTTGAGCACTCTATTGGCTCTTTTCGACTGACGCATACGCTATTTCCAGGACTTCTTCCCCTCTCATGGTAGAGTACCTTGGAGCAGTCGTGCCTGTCCCTTTCTGAACTTTCCAAGAGCTTTGGGAATTAATGGCAAATCAGATTTGAATTGATTATCTTGTACTCTTAGGCCTTAAATGCCTGATATTGATGTATTTACTCTTCTTAAAAATCCTGATAATAATCTAACTTTAACTAAATCCTGTTTCTGCCTCTCCATGATTTGTCTCCAATAATTGATTGTGCATTCCATTTGAGTTACTGATGGTTGGAGGGAATTCTAAACAAGAAATCTCTGGACCGCAGTTATTAATGTTATTATTCTTGCATTGCTTTAAATGAATTATTGGTTTGTATGATCTTGGTTCGACTGAATTTCTTCAGGAGATTTGGTCAAGCCATGATAATACTTTGTTACCTGTATAGCTTAGTTCTAAGAGTTATATACATGAATCTAACTATGAATTTGTAGGTCAGTTACCCAATTCCTGGTCTTTCATTGCATAACTGGAGTTGGATCCCCTTTGTCCGACCCCTCTCGGCACGAAGCAAGATCCATCGGAATACCATGTGAGTGAGAAATAAGGCGAGTGGTAAGAGAAAAGAGTTAAGATACAGTAAAGGGCTCAGTGATCCTACAACAATAAGTTATCCTTGGGCACAACATTGGGGTGCTGTTAGAAGGCCATACATGCCGGAAGGGATGGGTGAAGTGAGCATTAGTGAGCGTTATCAGGTGCTGTCTCCTAGCGCCAAAAGTAAAGAATGAAAAGAAAGAAAGACTGCAAAACAAATTTAATCATAGCATTCCAGCTGTGAAAAAAAATTAAACAGAAGAATCTGAAATGAAGTCAAAAGACAAACCAGAATCAGAATACAAATTAAAATGTCAACTAACTGATAGATACTTAGGGACAGATTCACAAAGGACTTGCATTGTCCTTGCATGACACAAGTCGTCGCAAGGCAATGCAAGCTCTTAACTGGGATTTACTAAGTCACGCAAAGCAACGCAGTGTATAGCGCTGCCTTGCCTTACTTTGCGTTGGGTGGACTTTACGTGGGTGAGCATGGACTTTCCCATGCATCAGCCCATGTATTTTGACACAAACCCAGATTTACAAAGAATTGTACACCTGGATTTGCGCCAAAATAATTTACCTACTTGACAGAGGTGTAACAAGCAGAAATATCTTTATTTCTCCTCGTTAATTCTTCTTTCCATGTGTGCTGCATTCTGCATAGAAAGAGGAATATGCCTCTAAGGATTGTTTTTGTGTAAGAAGGTTTCCCTTCTTGCGTAGAAAACAATATTGCCAGTAACACAGGCACTCTTGCACTATGTGTTGGCACTAGGCAGCACACAGTCAGCGCAAGGAGGAAGCATAAATGCTCAATATCTTTGTAAATTGGAAGAATTTCTGTCTGCTCTCTTTCAGGAATTGCAGCACAGCAAGTTGCCTTGCTGAGTTGTGTTGCGTTGTGTGGAAGAATGGTAAATCTGCCCCAGAACAACTAAGGAAACTACATAGTGCCTGCTTGAAAGCCAAGCTACGTGTAAAATCAATGGTATAATCCAAAAGTGAATTAAAAAACTCACCATAAGATTGGTGTGACCGATTTCATAGCCAGGATGAAAAATAGGGAGAAGTTGATCGAGAGGTATGAGGTACAATTTCCCCATCACCAAATGGGAAGAAGACTGCACACCTCATACATTCACTGATTTTCTGTGCCCTTTGGTTGAACAATAAACTGAAAAATACGAAATAAGCCATGTCACAAAGAAAATCATAAACAGAATCTGAACTGAAATGATATATTAGTTGAAATATAGAGCATGCCAGAGATTACTGTGAGCTAAAGTTGAACATTAATTTGGTAAAGTCAAGGATTATGGTTAGTGGTTAGTCACCTCAGAGGTGTCAAGATGCTTCAGAGTGTGAGATGTGCACCGCCTATGTATTTTGGCGTGAACTTACATTTTTAGGCCTTGAAAGATTGCAGTGATCCAAGGCGTTAAGCAGAGGACTTACATGGCTGAAGAGGTAATGGTTCTCAGGTGTTTACTAATCAGTGTGTCAAAAGATAAGTTAATCTTTGCATAGGCATGAATCAAGATGTATTTGAATGAGTTAGCCAGATAGCTGAGGATTGATGCAGGCTGAGTTTTCAGTTTGGAAATGGTGGTCAGAGTGGTCAGAGTGAGATGTTTTGGCACATTAATGGACACGTGTACTTAGGAGCAGTAAGGCTGAGAGGGATCAATGCTGAAACTGAATTGGCAAATGAAATGGAAACTACAATAATATGAATAGATTGCCATCTCAGCAATGCTCATCAGCAATTGGTGAGATAGATGGCGCTGAAAAGAGTGGCCTGATGGTAATTGATGCAACCAAGGTTTACGTAGCACCAATCATCACAAGAATGCAGACTGGAAGGCATCGAGCAATGTGAAGTGGCCAATATTTCAAACACATATTGAATGAAAGTAAAGATTACACATCTTAAAAAGTGGCATTCTTTTTACATGTAAATAGACACCCTTGCATATATCTTCTAGAAAGATAGGAGGCTACCACGCCTGGATGGCAGCACATCAAATTTTTATTGTAATCAAAGGGCTATCCTTTCGGGTTGTTTTCTTTCTTCTCATCTGTGTAAACAATTCATTAAGATTTGTCAGCTGGAGCCTGGACTGAATAAGATAGGTAACATTTGCCTTTAGGTTGGATTGTTTCTCCTTTAGGGAATATGATTCTCCGCCCTCAGATTGCTTGTCAGTCTGATTAACAAAATCAACCTGGTACGCCACTACTGCTGCCTGTTAGCCACCTTAGGCATGGAACCATACAATTGCTTTCAATAATTTTTTACCATCTTCCATTGTTTAAGGGCCACCTTTGGAATCTTGAGAGGCTTTACTGTGACCCTAGTCTTCAGAATCTGATCATGCAAGCAGTTTTTGTTGATTTCTTGACATTCCACTGAAAGATTTCCTGAATGCAGACCAGCTAGATCAGTGGTTCTTAAACTTTTGACCTCCGTGGACCCCCACTGAATCATCACTGGAAACCAATGACCCCCCCCCCCCCACTGAGTTATTATTAGAAGCTGAGGACCCCTGGCCTCAGCAATTTCTAAGATTTGAACCTCAAAACAATACACTAAAATATAGAAACAAGTATACACAAAACAAATGCTCAAATATATATATTTTTTAACTCTAAATCAAATACAGAAAAAGTGTTTCCATTTTCCATTTTGCTTCATTATTTTTATTTAATTTAAATTTTAATTTATCAAATTGTTTAATTTTGTAAAACGGTTGTGGCCCCCCTGGGTAGGTCTTGCGGACCCCACGTATCCTTGGACCACAGTTAAGAACCAGTGAGCTAGATGATAATTCCTTGGCCTCAAACCTGCAGGCATATATATATGCTGTCCATAGTGGGTTCACCGGTTTCGGGAAAGGATGACATTGCTTCCTTTTCCTCAGTGTTGTGATTCCGTTCTCAGAACCCCACATTCTAGATTGGAAGCCATCAATTAGTAAAGACATTCCAGTTTACAGGGCCAAAAAAAGTGTTGCCTCTTTAGTTTACCCTTCAGCCTCACTATGACTTTCCTTTGGATGCCCTAGTTGCCCTGTATGTTTAATCCAATAATTATAATGTATTCAATACTGGTGAATTAAAAGGTGTTCTCTTAATGTGTGCTATTTTGATTAGCGTATGTTCTGATATCAGTAGTAAGGCGCAGGTTTTGGGAAATGTCATAACCGCAGTGATTTAACAGACTGAAATAAATGGAGAAAGCAGTAAAAAGGAGGCCAAAAAGAGACAGCTATACTAGTAAGCCCTTTAAGGCGGTGCCTTCCAATAGCGTGAAAGAATTGGACAATAAATAATTGTTCACACACTGCGGTGGTTCATAACTTGACAATCACAGATGCACTATTCTTATTTTTTATTAAACAAGGACAACAGCTGAATAACCTTAAAAATGTGTTTTCTAACCTTCTGACACAAATGACTACACAATAGAGGCATGTGATTTGTGGACCATCTTTTGTAGTGCACGAAAGAGCTTTCAAATATGAGAGCAGGATGGGCTTGGTACTCATCTGTAACTAGTGCTCTTAAATGTATATTTGAAATGGTCAGCCCAATGCAATTTACACCCTGCAGGCTAAGCAGAGATCCGAAATCATTACCAGCACTTCAAAGTGGTTTTTTGCTTCTTAATATGTGTGGGGTGACTGATGTAAATATATTTGATGGTGTAATGGGAGTCTAAATTTAGTGTCTACATAGGATTGGAATACATCCATTGAAAAGCGTTAATTAAAATGATCAGAGCAATGTTTATTTCCCCTGAAGGAAAAGGCATATTAAGCATTTGTGTAAAGCCATTCGTCTACTTCTGCAATTCAGCTGTTATTAGGGCCTAGCATACAAATCGAATTACAACCCCCTGCCTATAATTCACACGCATCCTCAGAGGAGCAATGTGTGTAAAGTGCAGGCCTGGAAGCATTTTTTTTCTAATTCATGAAACATTACAGACCCATTTCCTTTCATTCAATTATGTTTAGCTGTTCAAATAACAACTTTCGTCTTATATGGGGCACAGCTACTTTGAAAAGGCTGCTGCGTGGAAAGAGCTTTTTCAATCGACATAGGCTTTTAAGTTGGGTAGCTAAAAGAAGACACAATGGGGCATATGTACAAGGAGTTAACGCCGCGTTAGCGCCACTTTTCCGCCGCTAATGTGGCAATATTTTTATCGCCGTATTCACAAGCTGTCGCTAAACTCTGTTAGCGGCAGTTTTCCGGCGAAAACGTCCATTATAAAGATCGCCACTTCTGTTAGCGATAATGACATGCAAAGGAGGCATTCCTGTGCAAAAACGGCCGCTAACCCCACTTCGCGATATTTACAAGGGGATTCCTAAAGTTTGGAGGACCAAAAGAACTGCCTCTAACTGCAGTTAGAGGCAGTTTTTTAAGACCAGAAAATGGCTGGTCTTAAAAATAGAGATAACCCTTGGGGCCCATTTCAGCAGGTTTTGTTGCTGGACCGCGCTGCAAGCAATGTAGCTGCACTGCCCTGCGACAAAACTACAGGGCAGGACTGCGCACCATCAATAAGATAGTGCGCATTTTTGGGCCTCACTCATGAAAAGTGTTGCAGCGCTGCGACAAGACAGCGTTGCAATACTTTTCACTACCTCCTTCTTGCGTCACCACGGATGCGCTGTATTTACTGGACAGCGCTCCATGACGCAAGTAATGACAGATACGTCTGGAATCCTGATGTATCTGTCTGCGCTAAAGCCACCCATTGCTGAAGTCGCGTCACAACCATGACGCAACTCCAGCAATGCATGGGGCCAGCCTATCCCTGTGGCACTGTGTCACCCTTACGCCTGCCATCATGCAGGCGTAAGGTACTGACGCAGTGCCGTTCTTGAGGGGTGCCCGGGTGTCGGCGCAGTTGGAGATCCATCGGTGGCAGTTGCGCGCTGCGGTGTCATCGTCTGTATGAGTTGGCGGAGTGGTGGTGCTGAGGGAGTTGACGAGACGTACTTCGGTGGCCTGGATCCAGCTGCGAGGGGGGCGATGATAGTGGGTGTGTACGGTGGGCATGGTGAAGCTGTGATGTATACAATGATGGTCGGTCCAGGAGAGTCCGGTGATGTGGCTGTAGTTGAAGGTCCCGATGGCGGAGGAGACGTGCTCGACCGTGTGTCCTGCTATGTGGCTTGCTGCGGTGACTAGCTGCTTGAGTCTGATGTTGGGGAGCTACCCCAGCAGGGGGTAGTGTTCTGGTCACTGGGGTTGTCCAGGTGGAACTTGAGTTCGCCGAGTAGGATGTCGTCAGTGGATGGGAGAGCCTGGTGTGCAATGAGTTCTACTATGCAATTGTAGAATGGGTGTCCATGGCCCGGGGGGCCTGCAGATGAGGGTGCCGCAGAGGATGGGGTTGGGGTTGGTCCGGATCTGGAAGTTGAGGTGTTCCATGGTCACCGTTGGGTCATTAGAGTGCGTGGTAAGTCGGAGTGTGCTTCTGTAGGTGATGGCAATGCCTCCTCCTGGACGGTCGGGGTGGTCCTTCTGGGTGATTTAGTCGCCGTCGGCGATGGTGGTGTCCGGTCCGGAGCAGATGTTGGTCCTGGCAGGCGATGTGGCGTCCAGGGTTGGTGGCGAGGCGGGTGCTGGCGCCGTAGGGGTGGAGTGTCCGAGGGCAAGGGTCCTTGGTGCTGAGCATGGTCCAAGGGCAGACGGGCTTGCCTATGGCTTGTCTTTGGCACGAGAGACGTCCATTACAACGCAGGCCTTACATCGTAATGCCTTTACAACGCAAATCCAACAACGCAGGTGCTTTTACATCGCATTCCATTCCAACGCATTGTGAGGTCAGTAATGGGGTATTTTTATTTTTTAGGGTGGGTATGTGTTTTGGGTGTCGGAGATGAAATGTGGGGTGTATTATGGGGTAAAATTTGAAATTTGGGATGTGTTTTAGGGTCAAATATGAAATTTGGGGTGTGTTTTGGGGTCAAATATGAAAATTGGGATGTGCATTTGGGTCAAATATGAAAATTGGGGTGTGCATCTGGGTCAAATATGAAAATTGGCGTGTGCATTTGGGTCAAATATGATTTTTAGGGTGTCTTTTGGGGGCTCAAAGATAATTTTTAGGGGTCCAAGTTTGCTTTGGGGTACAAGGGTCAGTTTTAGGGTTGCACTCACTGAAGTGGGAATAGTAATGTTTACATCTCCGCAATCCAACACCTTCCCTACTGTTGCAATATGCCTCGTATTAGTATGCGTTGGAATGGAATGCGATATAATGGTATGCGTCGTAACTCCATATATACCTTTGGCACACCAGTGGTAAGCCCGCTGCGCCTGGCCGCACAGCGTCCGCCATTGAGAAGTGCTGCGGGGGGACTGGACAGCTGGGAGGTGGGAAACGCCGGAAAGAACACTGGATGGGGCGTGGACCCGGGGGTGTGTGTGAGAGCGGGTGTTGTAAATATTTAAATGAGAGAAATCTTACCTCGAGGCCGGGTCCTGTGTCTTCGTTGCTCCTGCTCTCCTGAGTCTGCTTCCAGCAACAGGAAGTAGGCAGCCAGGCTCCCTCCCCTAAGCCAATCACAACGCTGCAATGCGGCATTGGAGTTTGGTCATTGGCGCCGGATCGAGGCGTTCAGCCAGGGGCTGGAGGTGTGGGCATGTTCTCCATGCAGGCTGTAATGTAGCCTGCATTGCGAACAGGACAGTGCGCATGACTGCTTTGTGCGGCCTGAGCGGGCTGACCGACCAGTCACTGCGCTTGAGTGGGCATGCCAATCCGCCCATGCCCTGCTCCGTGCTTGGAGCAGTCCTACCCACCCTCTCACCCGCAAAGGAAACATTGCACGATTACATCAGTAAGTTATCAGCATGTGATGATTGTTCCTCTTCTGCACTGCTTGAAAGCGGTGGGGCAACGCTCTTCCGCCATAGCGGATGAGCCGCCACTGGAGGTGCGTCATCTACGGGGCTAGGGCCTGGGCGACTCGACCCCCGGGCCTCCTGCGCTACGCGTCCCACCTTCTCCTTACCTGGACATTGACACCGTGGCGCAATCCGCTGCACTCTCCCCAAATCTGTGACTCAGCCAGCAGGAGCCTCAGCCAGGTGTGATTTCACAAGTCTGGGTACAGCAGTCGCCGCCAAGTCCGCTGGTGAACCTCCCGATGCAGCTGATGCAGCAGGGCCCCCTTAGGCGTGAAGTTGCAGCGCTCCTGCCACACAAGTTCGGCGCAGCTCAGGGGCCTTACCCTCAATAGCATCCGGCCAGCCCAACATCATCCGGCCTGTGATGCAGAGAGGCGGCACCCACAGTTGGTAATCCCCTCCGTGCACCCCGGTGTAGTGGTGGATCGTAGTATGTGATGCAGACCTCCCTAAGTTGGTGCGCAGGAGCGCCTCTACCATTAACAGCTGCAAGGGGCGCAAGCCGGTCTTCTCACACAAGTCAGCAACGTGTCTCCATGCGACCTGCCAGACTTCACCACCAGGTACGGGCGATCGTCACGCCTCAATGTCTACCGCCACGGCTCATTGACTCCACAGCTCCTCCGCATCCCACTCCAGGTCCCAGACGCAGGTCCAGCGAGGCATCCAGGCTCCAGATGCAGGTCCAGCAAGGCATCCAGGCTCCAGACGCAGGTCCAGCGAGGCATCCAGGCTCCAGACGCAGGTCCAGTGAGGCATCCAGGCTCCAGACACAGGTCCAGCGAGGCATCCAGGCTCCAGACACAGGTCCAGCAAGGCATCCAGGCTCTCATCCTGGTCATCATGGATGTTGGGTGGCTTGCAGGGGTTGTTGATGTGTGCTGCACTTGGCCCTATCTGCTACATTCTGCATTTTTTTGGTTTTTATGCCTATTTTCTATTGGAGGTTGCAGATAGGCTATTTTTTGCATTAGAGGCAAAAAAACCTCACGTTGGTCTGACTAACGTGAGTTTTTTTGCCGCTAATGGGCCTATCGGTAGTTTTCGCCTGCTAACTCCGGAATTCCTATTGCCATCGCGCTAATGTTAGCGGCAGTTTTCACCGCCGATCCCTGATACTATCGCCATGTAGCGACGGCTTGTAAATACGCCACTAACATGGCGATAGTTTTCAGCGGTAAGCGGCGATACAAATACTGCCGCTAACTAGCGTTAGAGATAGTTATCGCCAGTCCTTGTACATATGCCCCAATATATGAAGATGGAAAAAAACTGAAAGGCATCTTTTTAAAAGTTTTCATTTTGAGGGTTATGTTTCATCCGTGAAGATAACCCCGGGAATCTTTAATTACAGTTTTAGGGGTTGTCTGATAAAATATTTATAAGCTGATCAATTTTCATTTAGTTGTATCCATTTTTTCCAATAAAAAACGATCTAAATTTTACAATGATACACCGCGAAATTCAAAAATAAACATGCACTGGCAAAGGCAATAGGTTTTTACTCGTGAATCATAATGGCGTAGCCAATGTTTGTTTTTTCCCAGATGGCCGATGCATGTATATATCGAGAGAAGGTACTTATTTATGAATTATTTTTTAAAGGAAAAGAAAGATCATTCCAAGAAGGCTTCTGTGTCTGTGTTGGAATGACCAGCTGCCGTTTTTGGAATGATTTTTCTTTGTTTAACAATTCTTTATTGAATTTTCAAATCGTTCTATACTACAATTTCAATATTACAGTAGCCATCGAAGTGAAATATAATTTTGGTACCTCATAACCATAGAAGTAGATTAACTCAGTAGGGCATCGTCTGTATCTGTGATAGAGCGAAATGTTCTTGTGAATTGTAGGGGTGCATCATAATCACTGATAGGCCGCACCCACATGTATTCAGACATATATTCGTTTATATCCATTGTATACTCATGCATGTTTAGTAAAGAATGAATAGTTCATTGAGACAAAGTGAACTCAGCAGTATAATGGTGTTAGGATAATGATGTAATGCAATGCTTATTGAATTGTGTGAACATAATGCATAGAGAAATTAGTTTGTGGATGTAATGTAATTGCAGTAGTTTAAACGTGCACCATATTAAAGTTGCACATGTAATTCATTGTTTGCATAAAGAATCGTAATGAATATGCTTAAAGGGAAAAGTAAGATGTGTGTTTAAAAGTTATATGTAAGGGCCTGACTACATATATGCTTAAGGAAGGCCTGGTATATTCTTATGTTAGCTTATAATGTAGGCCGAAAAGGGTTTCTCTTGGTAAGGCTCTCTGGGCATAAACGGTAGATTTAATTTGCACAGTAGACAGTTTCTGTGAAAGTATCTTTTGTTGCAGGTGCAAGGACACATGTCTCGTTAGTAAGACTAACTCTTTGTTTTCACAAGCTAGAGAGAGGGGAGGCATGGTACGGGGAGTTAGATGTAATGTAGGGATGATACTTTCAGCGGAGAAGGTGCCTGAGACTCAAGGTCAACGAAACCGTCCAGGATGAAGTCACCGTTTCAATGGAAAAGCACAAGAAAGAAGACCTGGCCAAGAAGGCGTGAACAAGGCGTGTACTTTTGTAGTATAGTTTTGTATTAGGGATAGTGCCCTGAGGGAGGAGGCCAGAGAAGCGGTAGGGGAGACCTGAGAGAAGGACAGAGCTGAGCTTAGGTATATGGTGATTGCACTTCTTAGGAAGTCTTCACAGCTGACACCTTTTATTCCTTCTTGCCTGGGAAATCGTTATGTAGGGATGTCACTTAGCATTAGTGTAGGGACAGCAATTGATTTTAAGCTTGCTTAGGCCAATGAAGAGCAACTTAGAAATTGGAGCAATCATAGTCTGGTTGATCCTGCTAGAACTTTCTATTCTTCTTGTCCTAAGTCGGATGAGATTTCTGCGTAGATTATTATTTGTATTAGTGCCCATCTATTTCTTTAACCTCGTGTTGAGGTGCTTGCACGTTCAGTTATTTTTGGCGATAATAAATTCTTAAACTTGAATTCGGAGTCAGTGGTCCTTTCAGACAAAATGAATGCTGATATCTAACCAGATGAGATTCTCTCCTTTACACTATTCAACAGGTAAAAAGATCTTGGCGGCCAGAAGGTTCTTATAGATAATTAGATAAGAATCGGCGTTATCAGTTGGTAGCAGAGTAGGATGGTTACCTTTGATGGTAAGGGGAGATCTAGAGCAGGATAGGAGATTAAGTTGCCCCATAGAGCCCGAGTGAAACAGATCCAGAGGACCGCGAGAGACGGATGTCGGAGGTCGTGGAAAACTGACGGAGAGTGCCGGTGCGGCGGAAGTAGCAGTTCATAGTAGAGTGAGTATGAAAAGAGTGATGTTTGGTAGATTGCGGTGTTATATTGTTGTGTGATGTCTTGCGGAGTTGGAACGAAAGTTGAGTGATTGAGAAACGGACCGTGAGCGCGCGCGGGACCGGGAGATTTATTGTGGTGTAGAATACACCCAGAGTTGAGAACGTTGACCAGAGTTGTGGGGGTCACGAGACGTCATTGACAGACCCACAGAAGATAGGGACACATGTGTGAGTGTGTGAATAACCAACGCAGGTCGTAGGTTATTGTGTGCAGAACATCGAGTGATTGAATCCTATCGAGTGTATTAGAGGCGATTGTCCGGTCGTTCGTGGACAGACGGTTGCCAGATTGAGGTCAACAAGCTCAAGAGGCTGATCGGTCATTGGTAAGACTGACGGTCAGAGAGGTAATTGTTCGGTAGGACGGACATTATTTCAGAGTATGATTGGGACGGATGCGAGTGAGAACAAGTGAAATAGAAAGGAGGGGAACTGCTGCGAGCGGAGGAAACGTGACGTCAGACTAGTGCCGCGCTGCGATAGGCCGGTTGGTGTGAGTCGCGCTGGTATTGGTGGATTGAAATCAGGAAGTAAAAGCGGACATTTTGAGTGCGAATAACAAAGTTGATTCATCATGAAATGTTTTAAAGTTTTACGAGAACTTTGTAGAGGTGATAGACGTGTGGTTGTTCGGGAGGGAGAGGAAGCTCCTCCTGAGGACACACCAGCACATTATATGGCAAAGAATGTAGGATTGCATACTATAATTTGGCTCGAGAATTGGCATAAAATGACAGAAACAGAAGGAGATTTGTCGTTCCCTCGATATGGTACTTTCAGGTTAGAGGTGCTGTACCAGCTAAAGAGTGTAATGGCTTCATTACGACCACTACCTAGACCGACACAGTTTGAGGCACTACATGCGTGGATAAGAGCAGCGTATGACAGAAAGAAGGAAAGGTGTCAAGAAAGGGTGAAGAAATCGGTCAGGGCATTCCAAGATGCAAGGTGGGATGCATTGGAGAAAAAGTGGAGAGCGGATACGATCGACGGAGATAAGTTGTACCCATTGTTAATACAAAATGGGAAGATAACAAGAGTCGATGAGGACGACAGTGATTTAGATGACAGTCTGTTGGATAGGATGTTGGCGGAGAGGCCACCACCATTTAATCCAGATTCAGAAGAGGGAAAGACGACCCCAGCAGTGGCAATAGTTGACGAGAGCCAGAACCAGACTAGCATGAGAGTAGTGGGAAGGATTTCCACGGGAACAGAGGGGGCAACAGCGTCTATGATAACACAGCCTCCTGTGGGGAACACAAGATTACCGGACTCCTTGACAGTACCGGTTACCATTGGCCCTATAGTATCGGTATATGACCCAGACCGAGTGAGAGAAGGGAGTTCCGTACCGATGAGAAGGGAAGAAGGAAACAGTGAGAGTGGGAATGGGTTTGGAGTAAGAGTGGTTCATTTCCCAAGACCAATGGAGACAAGTACGCCGTTACCGGCTACTGCGGACTCTTCCTTAAGGCGAGAAGAGGAGAGACCGGAAAGACCGAGGTCTTTGCGGGAATCTAAGTCAGCTTTGAGGGAGTGGACACCAACAGTAATGAACCAAGAGGATAGGATGCATAGAGATAGGCCACAAAATGTTTCAGAAGACAGATCAGGTTCCAGGAATATGGAAGGGAATAGGTCACAAGGACAGAATAGTGACTGTGATGAGCGAGATGGCTCGGGTTGTCGAGACGTACTGAGGAGTGCAGTACAGGCAAGAATGTTAGATGTAGTGAGGTTGAAAGCAGAGGTAGACGAAATGATCAGTGGGGGTCTGCCTTTGGAAAGGATAGAAATCTATGGATCAGATGAGCTGCTGTTTGTAGCAAAAGATGTGACTCGAAAAGCTAGAATGGCACATGATAGATTGAAGGAATTGGCCAAAAGATATGAAGTGGACCTGAACAAAACTAAAGCGTTGCAGGGACCACATAGACTACAGTACAGTGACCAGGAGTTGGAGGAGAAAAGAATCACAGGATTAAGGACGCACACCAGAGACCTGATCATAGGAATGAGAATATGGATTTTGTTGGACAAATGGGAAGAAAGGTGGTCCAAGAAGAAACTAACAAAGAGAGCAGAAGGGGAAACGCCGCCGCCAGGAGGGGGGCGACAGGTGTTGGAAATTTTCCTTTACGGGAAGTACAGAATGGAGGGTACGTGCATGTGCCGTGGAATAGAGGTGATTTGGCTGCATTTACAAATGATTTTCCTCGGCTGAGGGAAAAACCAGTAGAGTGGTACAAACAGGTTGAGCGGTTTGTGAAAATTTCAAAAGTATTGTGGATTGATTTGAACACGTTGTTTGACATAGTGGTACCAGGAGATTTGTGGACAGCATGTAAAATCGCTATTGAATGGCCGACTTCGGAACCGAAAAGAGAGGCGGTTACAAATGGTCCATCACCTGATGTCATGAAGAAATACGAGCAAGTGATTACATGGTTAAAGTCAAAGATTTCACCTCAGGATATAGATTGGGTTAAGATAGATCGGACTGTACAGGAACCCAAGGAAACTGTGCATGAATATTATGAACGACTTCTGCAAGTTTTTAAACAGTATAGTGGGTTAGATGTTTTGGACCCTAAGGATATGGGACAGTTTGTCTCAAAGTTTGTAACGGGTCTGAGAGTGGAAATCAGCCTCATGATACAGCATCATTTGATCTGCTGGCAGAACAAGCCACTAGATGAAATTCTGCGGTACGCGAGATACTGTAGTGATGAGGTGGATTCGAAACACCGAAAGCTAAAAGACAAACTAATGCTTGTCCAGATGCAGACAGCACAGAGTCAGCCTAGTGGAGGGACCTTAGGGAGAAAGCAAGGAAATTTCCAGGGAAACCAGAATGGGCAGGGACAGGGTAAGGGAAAACCAGTAGACCCCAAGACAGGAGTGGACGTGGCTACACTAAAGAAGACCACTGCGTGTCATCTTTGTCGCCAGGTCGGACATTGGAAACGCGAGTGTCCTTTGAACCCAGCAAATCAGGCACAGGAAGAGGAAGAGGGGGCTCAGGCACCCGCGCAGGAGGTAGTTAACACAATAACGAGACCTAGGACGATGAAAGGGGGGTTTACAATTCTCACGCTCAGATTCCCCAAGCTCCAAGGATTTCACAAGGAACACGAACGTACCAACAGATGCCCCTGTTCGAAGGTTATGATGAGGATAGCTCAGACCCTTTATCCTGACGGTGCCTGAGAGGGGAGGAAGACTGCACACTTGGAGCGGTCTTGGAGGTAGACCAGAGAGGACCTTTTGTGGAGGCAGAGATTGAGGGTAATCCTGCGACACTTTTGGTTGATACTGGAGCTACCCGATCTACTGTAAGATCAGCAGTAGTCCCTAACCTACCCCTCTCGGGACAATCAATCCAGGTTGTTGGAGTAGCGAACAAGAGAATAAGTAGCCCATTGACAGAACCGATCCTAGTAAAGATAGGTACTTTCCAAACTAGACATCAGTTTGTAGTGTGTGATACGAGTCCAGTTTGTCTTTTGGGAAGAGATCTGTTGTGCAAGTTGAACTGCACAATTTATTGTACGCCCAATGGAGTAGAGGTCCAGACGAGAGATGATGATGCTGACTTTAAGATTGCAAATCAGCATCTGTGTATAGATCTGTACCCAATGGTGACGGTGGAAGAACTTCCACCTGATCTGAGAGACGCAGTGTCGCCTGTGGTGTGGGATTTTGCAGGAGACGAAATAGGTCTAATCAGAGGGGTTGAACCAGTGCGGATTGAGGTGAAACAGAATGTTGATTTCCCAAGAACACCTCAATATAATTTATCGACAGAAACGATTGCAGGAATAAAACCTGTTATCGAGACTTTCATTGAGAAGGGTATTCTAAAAGAGATCAGAGGTAGTCCCTGTAATTCGCCCATAATGGGACTACAGAAACCGAGCGGAAAGTATAGGATTGTGCAAGATCTGCGAAAGGTCAACATGATAGTTGTCCCTTGTTGTCCAGTGGTACCGAATCCTTCAGTAATACTGTTCCAGATCCCATGTGAAGCCGAGTGGTTTACGGTTATCGATTTGTGTCAAGCCTTCTTTTCGATACCGCTCCACGAGGAAAGCCAATTTCTTTTTGCGTTTAGGCTAGAAAATCGCGTGTTAACATGGTGTCGTATCCCTCAAGGGTATACGGAAAGTCCATCGATCTTTAACCAGATCCTGAAGAAGAACCTTGAGAGTCTTGTGTTGCCGCAGAACTCAGTTCTCGTGCAATACATAGATGACTTGCTCATTGCCTCAGAAACAGAAGATGCTTGCAGAATTGATACTGTAGCACTGTTGAACCACTTAGGAGAGAACGGACATAAGGTGTCCCCGAACAAGCTGCAATACTGTTTGCAGGAAGTACAGTATTTGGGACACAGATTGGAAAAAGGCAAGAGGAAGGTGTCACCAGATCGAATTGAGGCAATAATGAGCATGGCAGTACCCACGACACAGAGGGAAGTTAGGATGTTTCTGGGAATGGTTGGCTATTGTCGACAGTGGATTCCTAGTTTCTCCTTGAGAGCAAAGCCTCTGCAAAGGCTTACGCACAAGGACGTGAGTGATCCGGTACCATGGGACGAGGAGTGCTTAATAGCATTCCTGAAACTGAGAGAGGATTTGTGCAGGGCTCCGGCATTGGGAATGCCTGATTACAACAAGGCTTTTTCATTGTTTTGTTACGAGAGGGAAGGATGTGCATTAGCAGTGTTAGCTCAGAACCATGGAGGTGTCCGTAGACCAGTTGCCTACTTTTCAGCTACTCTAGATCCAGTAGCTTCTGCGTTGCCCGGATGTCTAAGATCCGTTGCTGCAACAGGTGTCAGCATTGAAAGATGTGAAAGCATTGTAATGGGACATCCATTGACTGTACATGTGCCACATTCGGTTGAGTTATTGATGACCAGGACCAAGACCCAGCACCTAACGAACAATAGGTTAACAAGGTACGAGCAAGTCATACTTGCCGCAGAGAATGTGACTCTGAAAAGGTGCTCTGTCTTGAACCCTGCGACATTGATGCCTACACCGAATACAGATGATGAAGATTGTGCGGACCATGATTGTCTCGATGTGACCGAACTTTGCACCAAACCGAGACCTGACATTGTCGATGAACCACTGACTGACCCAGATGAAATTTTCTTTGTCGATGGTTCATGCTTAAGAGACAGTGTGGGGCAATTGAGAGCAGCGTTTGCTGTATGTACCATTTCAGGAGTGGTCGACGCTGCTTGCCTAGAAGGAGTACGCTCCGCGCAGGTAGCTGAGATCATTGCCTTGACCCGTGCCTGTTTGGCCGCTGATCGAATTCGAATCACGATTTACACAGACAGCCAATACGGCTTTGGCGTGGTGCATGACTTCGGGCAGTTATGGTCTCAGAGGGGATTTTTGACATCATCTGGCTCACCCATTCGTAATGGAGAATATGTAAGACAATTGTTAGAAGCATTACAGCATCCGAAAGAAATTACTGTGGTAAAGTGTTCAGCCCATGGGAAGGGGGAGGACTTTGTATCCTTGGGTAATAACTATGCGGATGAAGTCGCCCGCTTCTGTGCAGAACAAGGATGCATATTCACAGGAAGGGAGATAGAAGAGAGCCAAGAGGGAACCGATCTCAGCATAATGTTGACCATGGCAGACACTTGGGAAGAGCTTAAGCGATTGCAGGATGAAGTTTCAAACCAGGAGAGAGAGGGATGGATCAAAGCTGGGTGTGAGAAAGGAGACGTGGATGTGTGGGTATCCAACGATGGGAGAGCTGTGTTGCCGGAAGAATTGTTGAGTCCGATGGCTAGATTGATACATGGACAGGCACACCTGGGTAGAGACGCAATGATGAGAGTGTTCAGACAGACGTGGTATAACCCACGGTTCCGAGCAATGGCTGAGACGGTATGTCAGAGGTGTGTTACATGTCAACAGATGAATGCTGGAAAGAAAACTGTAGTTACACTGAGTCATATTGGAAGGTCAGGAGGGCCCTTCAATAGACTACAGCTGGACTTCGTGGAGATGCCTAGGTGCAATGGCTTGAGGTACATTCTAGTGATAGTATGTATATTCTCACGGTGGGTGGAGGCTTACCCCACACGCAGGTGTGACACTCTGACAGTGGCTAAATTACTGTTGAGGGAGCTCATCCCTAGATTCGGGATCCCGACCTCTTTGGAATCAGATAGAGGTGGGCACTTCCATAGCGAAATCATGAAGTTACTTTGTGCAGCATTGAACATTGACCAGAGACTCCACTGTAGCTACAGACCAGAGGCTTCTGGGATGGTGGAACAAGTTAATGGAACTTTGAAGGCCCGGATGGCAAAAATGTGTTCTTCAACATCCCTGAAATGGCCCGACGCCTTGCCACTGGTGCTCATGAGCATGCGAAGTGTCCCAGACAGAAAGACTGGGTTGTCCCCCCATGAAATATTAATGGGGAGGGCAATGAGACTGCCAGCAGTACCAGCTACAGCCTTGATAAGCATCACTGATGATTTGATTCTCGATTATTGTAAAGGACTCTCTGATGTGGTCCGTTCTGTATCCCAGCAGGTGCAAGCAGCTGTGGTTCCAGCCTCGAGTGATCTGTGCCACGACTTGTGTCCCGGTGACTGGGTGCTCGTCCGGAAGCACGTGAGGAAGAGTTGCTTGGATGCCCGTTGGCGTGGCCCGTACCAGGTGATACTTATCACGAACACAGCAGTAAAGTGTGGAGGATTGCCGAACTGGGTGCATGCTTCCCATACCCGCAGAGTTCCAGCACCCTTGGAAGAAACAGCTCCTCTCGTAAATGAAAACCCAGCGGATGTGGCAGGGCCACATGAGAGGACAAGTCAAGCTGTAAGGGTCGCTGACACAGCTGGTGGTGCACTAGAGCAAGCAGAAGGGGGTTTCCACAACTCGAACCCTGACTCAGACACCGAAGAAAGAGAAGGTGCAGTGGGCGGAGAAGAGTCAAATGCAGCAGAAAGAGGAAGTAGTGCACTGGGTATAGAAGGGGAAGGCAGACGAACGAACAGAAGTGCTGAAAGTTGGCCTGAGAGACAGAGGCGACTGAACCTGAGGTTGGCACCTGAAAGAGATCTTGCTCCAGTGTCCGAAGTATCTGAAACCGAAGCAAGCGACGAAGACCAAGCACAAGACAGTCGGCGAAGGTCCAAGAGAACAAGAGTGCCTTGTCGCAGATACTCTACCCCTGAGTGGACTTACACTGTGTTTGATGCAGGGGGTGGTGAGTACAGGGAGACTGAGGTCAGTGGAAGTGTTCAGTCGGAGCCCGAGACTGGTGGTGAAGGTGGTGCTGCGGATGCCAGGGTTCGAGATAGACGGAACACTGACACTCACGATTCCGAATCCCCCGCTTCTGAGTGAAGTCCGAAACTTGCTTTTGCATCGGCTCGAATTCCCGCCTTTTGGAGCTGAGCCGTTTTCACACGAAGTGCTGGTTTTGCGTCTTGAACTTTTGTATCACGTTCTGGTCGTGCTCAATGAGGATCTCATTGTGGATCAGTGAAAAAAACTGTAAATAAAAGTCTAAAAGAAGAAGATAACCTAGGCCCGAGTGGAAGAAGAACAAACTTAGGGACTTTCCACAAGAAGAGGAACGAAAACTAGGGAAGTCTTTTTCTGGACTGTGTAAATAAGTTGTGATCGGAAAGGGAAAGCCCGGAGATTTCATGGTTGCTTGAGCTGGTTGAGCAAGTCACAAATAAAGAACAGAGACTTTTCAGAGTTCTTTGCGATAACCAAGACTTTTGAGAACTTTCGAAATCATGGAGCCGGGAGATCCCAATCGTAGATCAAAGTGGATTGTAGGCATTCTTATAAGTAGTGTGATAATTTCTATAATCATAGTAGTTGTAGTCTCATATACTGGTTCGCATGAGCCAGAAGTAGAGGCAGTGACAGGGACACCGACACCTATCACACCTAGCCAGAAGGGGGTAGACAGGGCAGCTGATAGAGCTATGATATTAGAAGAAAGCCGTAGATTACATGTAGATTTGTCGAAAGGTGATTTTAAGCTTAATGCGTATGCTAAGTTGTTGTATGAATATGTTGACGTGATGGATGCGAAAGATTGTTATGTGTGTATGCAGTTGCCTACTTCAGTGGATGAGGGTATTAGGTATCATCATCTTCCACTGACTTATGGTATTTCATGTAGTCTTTTGCTTAGTTTGTTTTATGAGAGAGAGCAGTTCGAGTATTTCTTTTCCAATTTCGATGCAGTGCTTCCTGAAGTCCCAGCTTACAAGCATTTGAATAAGTATGACTATTATAAGACCGAAGACAGACTGAGGAAGTACTTCATACCGAGTTTGGCATTGGATACAGCATTCGCACACAGAAACAATCTGACTTGTTTGATGTCGGATGTAGAGAGAAAGTTTGTAGATCAGGTTGAAGATAGGTATAGAAAGCTGACTGAATCTCGAGATATGGGACATCACAGGACTGATTGGACAGATGAAGAACGGTTGCATAAGACCAGGGGAAGCTATGGTCCTATAGCGTTAGATAAGGAGCAGAGGGGTAAGTTGTGTATAAGGCGTTATCAGACTTACTACGAAAAGGTTCCAGTGGGACAGAGTACCTGTGATCATGTTTTCACCATGGCAGATGTGGCAAAAGATTTTCTCCAAGGTCCTGTACAAGTGATACCAACGGTGTATTATGTATGTGGGAAGAATGCTTATGTGAGGTTGCCTGCAAATTGGTATGGAACATGTTATTTGTCAATAATATTTCCAAAGATTTACCATACAGAAGACTTAAATCTTCTGGAGGGTGGAGAGCATTCAAGAACGAGAAGAGCTGCAAGTGCAGGAATCGTTGTGGGGGATATCTTTGGAGCTATGATACCTAGTCTAGGAGTAGTCTTGAATGATGTGAAGATCCGGAGGTTAGCGACTGTGGTGGATGAATTTTCGATGAACACAGCAAAGTCGTTGGTGTTGGTGGAAGGAGAGATGTTGTCGATAAGGGGAATGGTTTTGCAGAATCGCCTTGCTTTGGATGTCCTATTGGCAAAAGAGGGCGGAGTCTGTAAAATGCTGAAGGTTCAAGAGTGCTGCACTTATATACCAGACCGTAGCAAGGATCTGGAGAAATATATAAGTAACATCACTATGGTCCACACAAAGATAGCGGATTTGACCGAAGAAGGGGCCTGGGAAAAGGTCGGGAAGGGTTTTGGTCAAGTGGGAGGTTGGTTTGCAAACCTAGGAAAGGGATTCCTTGGGTACTTCCTGAGACCACTCCTTATCTTGGTGGTTTGTGTGGCTGGCTTGTGGATTCTGATCAAGGCCTACAAGTGGTATCGAGCAGGCAGAGTCAAGCGAGCTTTGAGGGAAAATGACATGAGATTGGCAAGATTGCAGGACAATCAGTATCAAAGGCTCAAGAGCATGGAGAAATTCAGATCAGGGAAGATGGGAACAAGTTCTGTTTAGGTCGGTTCCTTCTCCGAGGGAGTAGAATGAGATGTGATGACAGGAGTCATCAAAGGGGGAACTGATAGAGCGAAATGTTCTTGTGAATTGTAGGGGTGCATCATAATCACTGATAGGCCGCACCCACATGTATTCAGACATATATTCGTTTATATCCATTGTATACTCATGCATGTTTAGTAAAGAATGAATAGTTCATTGAGACAAAGTGAACTCAGCAGTATAATGGTGTTAGGATAATGATGTAATGTAATGCTTATTGAATTGTGTGAACATAATGCATAGAGAAATTAGTTCGTGGATGTAATGTAATTGCAGTAGTTTAAACGTGCACCATATTAAAGTTGCACATGTAATTCATTGTTTGCATAAAGAATCGTAATGAATATGCTTATAGGGAAAAGTAAGATGTGTGTTTAAAAGTTATATGTAAGGGCCTGACTACATATATGCTTAAGGAAGGCCTGGTATATTCTTATGTTAGCTTATAATGTAGGCCGAAAAGGGTTTCTCTTGGTAAGGCTCTCTGGGCATAAACGGTAGATTTAATTTGCACAGTAGACAGTTTCTGTGAAAGTATCTTTTGTTGCAGGTGCAAGGACACATGTCTCGTTAGTAAGACTAACTCTTTGTTTTCACAAGCTAGAGAGAGGGGAGGCATGGTACGGGGAGTTAGATGGAATGTAGGGATGATACTTTCAGCGGAGAAGGTGCCTGGGACTCAAGGTCAACGAAACCGTCCAGGATGAAGTCACCGTTTCAATGGAAAAGCACAAGAAAGAAGACCTGGCCAAGAAGGCGTAAACAAGGCGTGTACTTTTGTAGTATGGTTTTGTATTAGGGATAGTGCCCTGAGGGAGGAGGCCAGAGAAGCGGTAGGGGAGACCTGAGAGAAGGACAGAGCTGAGCTTAGGTATATGGTGATTGCACTTCTTAGGAAGTCTTCACAGCTGACACCTTTTATTCCTTCTTGCCTGGGAAATCGTTATGCAGGGATGTCACTTAGCATTAGTGTAGGGACAGCAATTGATTTTAAGCTTGCTTAGGCCAATGAAGAGCAAATTAGAAATTGGAGCAATCATAGTCTGGTTGATCCTGCTAGAACTTTCTATTCTTCTTGTCCTAAGTCGGATGAGATTTCTGCGTAGATTATTATTTGTATTAGTGCCCATCTATTTCTTTAACCTCGTGTTGAGGTGCTTGCACGTTCAGTTATTTTTGGCGATAATAAATTCTTAAACTTGAATTCGGAGTCAGTGGTCCTTTCAGACAAAATGAATGCTGATATCTAACCAGATGAGATTCTCTCCTTTACACTATTCAACAGGTAAAAAGATCTTGGCGGCCAGAAGGTTCTTATAGATAATTAGATAAGAATCGGCGTTATCATCTGTTTGGAACATAGTTGATAAAATGCTTACATATAAAAGAGAAAGAAAACAGAGATCACTTAAAAAGGAGGAGAGAACAAGGCAAAAACAGGAATAACATACGGCGAAAAGTCATTCAAAAAATTGACATCTAGAAAAATATATAAATAAGTGAAGCCCAACCCCACCAGTTCACATTCTATCCCATATTCTTGTGCCCCTAATACAATTGTTGCCTATCACCAATCAACTTCTTCCAATACAATATATTGAATTAACTTGTACAAAACCTCCCCAGATCTCTTCAAACCTGTGTAAGGGGTCATTCAACTGGTAAATAATATTTTTCATATGATTCAATGGTAAACATATCTTGTTAACAGGGTTTAATATAAGACATTTTATTTGACCACCTACAGCCGAAGTATCCCTAGCTTAGCTACAGTCAGAGTGGTTGAGAACCATTTCTTAGGTTGATATGCAATTTCTGGCAACATTGAAGTATTGTGTAGCAGCACCGTCTGTCCCAACATTGAGCCCCTATCCTCAGTGATTCATTGAGATGACCGTAAACCTGAGACCAGTAATGATGGAGGTGTGAGCAACTCTATAACAAGTGCGTACAATCACTGGCTGGTTGTTTACATCTCCAACTGTTCACAGATGGACACAGGCAGGTTGCTTTCAATCTCATGGGTGACCAGTGCTTTCTATCTCATACTTTACTGTACTTTATTGGAACACATTTTCACTCAAGCTTCCCAGAGGTGCTTGTTGTCTTCCTGCATCAGCTCCCCCATTCCACAACTGTGAATTCTACCTGCAACCATGACAGACTGAGGTCGTTGGATACTGCGGTTGCAAACGTATGTTCACCAAAGATCCATTACAGGACAGGTACTGTACTCTTATCTGTCACCTAAAGTGTAAGAGATATTTGAAAGCAGCTAAGTGTTATAGATCAGCAGGCTGCCACACTGGAATCTCATGGAGGCAATGCGTCAGTTAGGAATATTCTAAAAAGTGGTGATCCGGTAAACCAAACTTCTGTCGTACTTCGGCAAAGGATTTAAGACGCTCATTAACAACTATCTGAATAATGAACGTAACTCCCACATTCACCAAACTCACCCACTGTACTTTCCTGCCTCTGATCCTTATGTCACCATTACCTCACAAAGGAGCCCCTATATAAATTCTACTGTATGTGTTTAGTCAGACATGGGATTTATGCCAGGCATAGGCGAGTGGGTTTATCTATGTATTACAGGGTTCACATTTTCTGATACCTGACTGCTTGCAATGTGAAACCTCATGCCAATCCAAATAGGCTTTTCTTATATATACCGACTTTGGTATTTGAATGTTTTCATAAAGTACGTATATCATTTGTCAAATCTGAAACGTAAGCCAGTAAGATGCCCTATAAGGTATTCTCAGACCTCCCAGCTCCCTGCCATATAATTTGTTCATCATTTGGCTTGTTTTTGTACCACATTAATATGAAAAGCTTAATTCATTTACTCAGTTTACCAGGAAGGGTGGCAAGAATTCGTGAGGCATCATAGCAAATATATGATTAAAATTTAGTGCTATGTTAATTTTGATGACCTAAATCCGCCCCTAAATAGACATTTTCTGTTTTGAGAAATTGGTAAAGTCTATCAACATTTCTCACGAAGAGGCTACATATTGTCTTCGACCATATCTGCTAACCCTCAATTCACCAATATACCCAGATATTTTAAACACAAGGCTTTCCACGTAAAGTTGCTGTTTTCACTTAAACAGGTTGTTATTCCACTGATACTTAAAGGAATTGCCTCTTTTTTTGCATGATTACCCCCAATTTTTGATCTAATGTTTCTGTTTTTTCAGCTCTGCTGCATTTGGGTACTGCTAACAAGATCCCAGTGCATGTGCTATGACCCCTAAAACATGCGTACAATTGGCTAACTCCTAATTACCACCTTTAACTTGCCTGTAAGTCTCCAGTATATGGTACCCAGTGTACCTATTGCCTGTAAGTTAAATGCCACTTATTGTGCCACCACTAAAGTGACCATGTAAACCATTACTCTAGGCCCATCCCAGCAGCCAAGCATGACAGTTTTAAAACTGCCATTTTGACCTCTTACAACCATTCTTTTCAGGCCTAAACATTCTGTCTAATACTTATAAGCCACCCCCAAACTAGGCCCCAAAGCGCATAGGGCAGGGTGCATGGCATTTGAAAAGTGGAACATGTGTACATGTTTACATGTCCTGGCAGTGAAAAATCTGCAAAGTCGTTATTCACAGTTGCAAGGCTGGCTCTCCAACAGAAAAGCACTGGGTTACATTACAACACACTATAATCCAAACCTTCAGTTTGGGAATAGCTTGACCCATGGTTCAAGGACTCACATTAATATAATGATAGAATAATACATATACAAATTAATACAACAGAATATTATTTTAAATTACTATTTTTAAAATGCCACTTTTAGAAAGGTTGTATTTTCCTGCCTAAAGTCTATAGTAGCCTTTTCAGAGTTAATCTCCAACTGTCACCTGGTATCCTCCTGGGAGGTGTGAATGACTCCCAGGAAAGGAAACAAAAAGGTCTCTGCGGGCAGGAGGTGTGATCTCCTCCTTACAAGATGGCCAGGGGGATGTGCCCACCAACTGCACAAGCTTCAAAGTGGCATCCCCTGCCCCAGGCAGATGTTCCTCACACCTAGGCCTACTCCTGTCACGGTCCAAGTAACCAGAGTGGCACCCATCCCAAAGAAGAAAAACCTTTTCTAGAATGGGTTTGCAGTGGGAGGTCCTCATTTCCCGAGGCACAACTCAGGGATGCGCCAATAGTCCTGACCAGGAGAAGAAAAGTTCTGCCATGTTGGATTTTGGCAGAGAAGGGCACAGTAGGATTGTTTAGGGCAAACCCCTAGGAAAATATTTCAAAGTGGGTAGGTTTTCTCCTGGGAACTTTTTTCCCAACTGGCCAGGGAGATTTCCCCATTGAGAAGCTTGTGCCAAGCCTAAATGTTGCACCCACTGGGTACTTTCTTTAGAACACTGCTGGACATGAGGAAGACAGAAGAAGGACTGCACCTGCTGAACCCTTTGAACGGAAAGAGGACTGCAGCCTACTCTAACCTGTGGAAAGAGACCCCAAGGACTAGACCTGCTCTCGCTTAACCCAGGACAAAAGAGTTGACTCCAAGGGTAAGTTGGCTAGCCTCCTTTTTAAACTCCAGGAGCCTGCAACTTCATGATCACAGCTGACAATTTCCAAATATAAATGCGCTGGACCCTGCAGGTGGCTTTTGGAACTTGAGTCCGGACCCTCCAAGCGGTGCTCACAAAGTTGTGGGTCCTTGGCTGGTGCTAAAGTCTACTCTTCTTCTGCAAGAACTGCAAAACTGCACACTTAGAAATTTTTCCAAACTTTTCCCAAAAAGAACCAGAGGCTATAACTGAACCACTGCTGAGCCACAGTCGCTGACGTTTTGTCACCGGTCAGATCTAATTTGCTGGTTTGCCCCAGTGAAAGAAGTTTGACTTCCAGAAAAGTTTCCAAGTCCAACCGTACAGAATTTCACCAAGGCTGATGTTGAGGAGCATCCAACCGTCTGTCATACGTCCCTGGGGACAAACACCAGACTTTGCCCTCTCAAAACGTTCCCGCCCTGAACGCAGGGAATCTCGTACTATCCACCAAAGCCAAGTCTCCCACAATGGGCCTGCACTCCATCCAGCCGATGGCGACAAGACCTTCTTTGTATCTAGTCTGCAGCCCGATCCACTGATGACCTCGTCTCCAAGTTTTTGCACACAGAAAAAAGACTAATCAAAAAGTAAACTTTCCAGCGGCAGAAACTTAGGGCCATATTATCAAGAACGGGCGATAACATTATCGCCACTTTATCGGCAGGAAACTGCCTCTGAAGCTGCAATAAGGGGCTTGATAATATGCCCTATAGAATTCCAATAGAAGCCCAGGTTCTGGTGTGAAGGACATCAAACCTGGGCTTCTATTGGAATTCTATAGGGCATATTATCAAACCCCTTATCGCCGCTTTAGCGGCAGTTTCCTGCCGCTAAAGCGGCAATATGTTATTGCCCGCTCTTGATAATATGTCCCTTAGTCCCTATATCTGGACTGAGCTTCATTACGGTCGACTTTAACTGTAGACTTTGACCTGGTCTGGTGTGTCCAGATACTCAAAGTTGGTGCTATGCTTTTTTTGATTAAGTTTTTTGATTAAGTTTAAATTTGCCTCTGTTTTTATAAATTTGATTGGGATTTTTATTGTGTAGCATGTTTTGCTTATTAACTATATTGGTACCAATAAATGCTTTACTCTTGTTTCTCCGAAGTTAATAAAGCCTTTCTGTTCTGTTTTTGCACCTACCACGAGTTGAGCTCAGTTTTAAATTATTGAGACCTAACTGTACCCCATAAGAAATAATGCCATTATTACTTGAAGAAGACTACCATCCCCTTCAACTAATAATCCACTTTCTCACAAAACTATAGCCTTAAAATGTGGAAAACTGTTCTATCTTTTATATTAAAACCTATATCAAGGAAGTTGGTTTTAGATAATGTGACCAAGATATCAGCATAAAAACATACTTTATATTCTCCTGCTGGTGTGATTATTCCTTGGAGCTCTCATAATGCTGAGGTCAACCTGAATATGGATAGTGTCATGTTATGGACACCATTTGTACGATGTAGATGTCTTTCATTCTTTTCATTATAGGAGGTGTTTTCAGAAAGTGATCAATACATGTATGTATGCCATGTGTACAAGATGTAAATGCATAATTCCTACCCATCGGGTACAACGGCCTCCAGGACTCCAGTAATGAGTGATATCTCATTAAGTCAACTACCAGGTGTCTATCTCTAGAATGTCTCATGCAGTGGTGTTACGATTTGTCAATGCCCTCTTTCAGGCCATAACTCAGTCTCTCCCCAGAAGTATCTTGTCTCGACATATTGTCAATAATTTCTTGGAAATGTCGCCAAGGAATTCACTCTTGTCCTCTGTGGGGGTGTAAATGGATCCTACTACTAATGCTGATCTTGGATGGTTATTTTTATCAAGATGTAATGACCACTGGGATCAGACCATGTTTTGTGAACTCGAAACAGGAGGCCCTTCCTGCTCAAAATATATATAATTTTTTTCAGTAAATGCCCCTTGGGGTTTGACTCTTTGCTTATGCACTCTCATCTAAGCTTGGCTCTTTCTTCTGGGCACAGACGTAATTCCCGGAGCAATGCTACCTCTGGGCAGTGAGCGTAAAGCAAGGATAGACCTTTTAACCATTTAATGAAGTGGGTAAGTTCTTTTGCATTAAGAGATAAAATCACAAGCCCCTCTTTCTGGGGCTTAGTGATGTGATAATGCACCTTGTTTGGCTACACAGTAAGTGTGGGTTGAGTGCAGGGGGGCAGGATCAGATTCTCTTCAATTAATGAGAAAAGTGCACAGTAGATGTTATACTTATATGGATCTCCATTTACCGAATGCGGAGCTAGGTTATTTACAAAAACACAATATTCTTGAAACTTTCCCATAGTACCTAAAGGTTCTAAATCCGAAAACAACAACAAAAATGGAAATATGATGAGATCATTTCTATGTCTTCGGGAGTGTCCCAGCGGGAATTATAGGTAGCTCTTCTGTAATCTGATGAGTTAACAGCAATCGTGTCTCCGGTCCGCACATCATGAGCCCCGGTGGTGTCTATAGTAAAACCTATTTAAAGACTAGACCTCTGAGGGGTATAGGTATCTAAAGGGAAAGAAGGTGAGGGATAGAGGCATACATTGAAGGTTATTAAGGGAGTACCACCAGACATCATCTACAAGGTACATCGTCTAACCCATGATGACCAATGGCTATAAAGTTGAGATATTGCCAGGAATTACAGCACAATGTAAGCCTACCTAGCAACCTAAAATCTCTCCAACAAGAGTGTGTGCCACGCACCATGTGGACCTGTTCATTCCATGTCCTTCCCATCTACAGCAATCATGTTTCTTTGAGGGGTGAACAAGACTTATCACTAGGCAACATCTGTCCCATGTTTACAATTATGTCTCTTTGACAATTGGCATGTGACCTCCTCAAGTCTCTTCTATTCACCCAACTAGTGTGCCTGTTGGTCTGACTCTAGCAACAAGGTGGGCCTTTGGGGGCAGTTTTAACTGTGAAGTGTCCATTGCTGGTGGATCTAGCATATTCAGAAAATGTTCAAGAGATCCTGGGTCATTTCCATGGTTTTACAATCATTACCAACAACATTGCTGATTCAATCAACCCATGTCTAATGTTTAAATCTTTTCATCCTCATTTGAAGGGCCAGATTTTTCGTCTTCTTAAGTTTAGTTTCAGTAGAAATGTCCTTAGAAATGTATATTTTCTGTTCTTCATACACAAATGACCTTGTTTCTTTGCTGCTTGGATGATTTGTCATGATTGTTGATGCTTTAGGAAACAAGCAATTAATTGCCATAGGCCTTCCTTTTTGCTATCATTGCGTGACCTGATTCTAAGGGAACTTTGAAGTTTCAGAGGTGGCTCAAATTAAATCTTAGAGATATCTGTGCTAAAGCATACAAGGAAGTGCCCCATGTTACCCTTCTGTAAGTTCTCTGGGATCCCACAAAAATAGAGATTGCATTTTCTGTTTCGATTTTCTAACTGTTATTGTTCATTGAACAGTCCATTGATCCTGTTCTCTGTCTCTGGCTTCTGCCATTTTTGATCAATGGATGTCAGTATATTGTTTGTGACTAAGATGAATGTGTTCAAGCAAGCTATATCACTCTATATGGAAAGGTTTCAGATTAATGTTTTTGTTGTGTTTGTTCCATGCTGTATATTCTTTTTTTTGTTGTGGTCAGTTGAGTATGGCATCTCACATGGTGTCTTGTGCCATGGTTCCTGATTCTGGAATTGTTTTTGCCCTTCACCCATGACTGCCTCCCTGAACAATAGCTGTTGCACTGGTCTCAACATTGAGCCGGTTCTATGTGATCCCAGTGGGTCTCCGCGAATTGTACCTGGGGTCCTTTGAAGTCTAATGCCTGCCGTGATGTTGCCTAGAAATTGCTCAAATGTGTGTATAACAAGCATGGCAGGTAGGTCTTGCTCTTCTTAGCAAGCTCTTTTCCAACGAACAAATAATTATATCCAGTAAATCATCTCAAATTAATAGTCTACAGTAAAGTGGTGCATTGAACTAGTGATACGGGGAGGTAGCCACATGGCTGTCTACCACGACCACCACATACTATAAGCAGCAAATACCGGAGGTAGTTGGGTTCTCATGTGGTGATATTGCATATGTATGCCAATGGTGTAGTCTTTCACAATGTTCGAAAAGAAATGTATGTAAGGTAAAAAACCAGCAGTACACCCACCCCAATTGGACAGACCCCCAGTGTAAAGCTGACACGGCCTTCCAGTGTTGCTGGACATCATCTGACCTTGCAGCCTGGCCAGAATTCTAATTCACTAGTGAGTGCACGGAGGGCCCATCAATCAAAATCTACTAATTTCCAGCTGTCAAATGGCAGGTCCATCTGAGAACATAGTGGTTTGTTCTGCAAAAGGTTGGTATCTGCATGCTTGGGATATCGCTAAAGGCAATCAGTCATTTGCACTCCCTGTCTTAGGATGACCTGGGACTTCAGTGATCACGATGCCTCAGCGGAGCTCCAGGGAAATGCCGCCATCTTCCTCAAAGCTTGACCCCACCCCTGCGATGTATTTTTTATGCTTTTAAAAAATCATTACAAGATTGCCGCCGTGCGTTTGTGTGCAAACATGTTGGCCATTTTGGGATGCACCTTTTTACCTTTATTCTTATTTTACAAATTCAAGATGGCAGCCTGTTGCGCAATAGGGAAGATGAGAGTGGCCTGGTAGTAGTGTGCAACTGTGGGTCCTCACAAAAAAAAAAGAAACGAAACAAACAATCAGTGGTGGTGAAAGTGGATGGTGTATGGTGCAAATGCACCCGCCAGTGGACCAGTTTAAGTGCACAGCTGCTGACCCTTGAAATAAAGAAAAAAATTGTTTTAAAAAGTTAATAAATAGATTGGAAATAAAACAGGTGGGAAAGGGGATGGGGAAGATAATGAGAAAAACCATGATCTGACATGGAATGCTGAAAGCCAAAAAAATAGTCCCCGCACATCATCAGTGAAAGGATACAAGTGGAATAATCACAAGCAACATAAAGCAGAAATTCTCCAAGAGTAGGACAAACAAAACAACAGGGAGGAAAACCATCAAATAAAGAGTGCAAAACTGATTTAATAAAGCAATTAATCTAATCATAAGCAAAGGGATGCTCCAACGCCCACTCGATTTGTATTGTGTTTTAGGCAATAGGTTTCCAATAACAGACTGCTAACCCTGTGTGTAGCTCGATACCTAAAAGTATAGTCATCACAATCTAACTGAACCCTGAACAACAACACATACGGTATTCGTACTGGTCGCACGTTTGAGAGGCAAAAGCTGCCCTTTACAGAAATGCTGCCTCAGTTCGAAATCCTAAAAACCAAGGAGACTTATTTACAAGCCCCATGCGCCGCTGGTGTGCCACTTTTACTATGGGAAAAAGTGATATACCAGCTGTGCAAGGGGTTTGTAAATTAGCCCCCAAGAGTCACAATTGGAGCCTGAATGCAAGATAGCGCCAAGTTACAAGATCAGAGTGTGATGTTGCAGTTTCCGGTCTGTCCTCCAAGTGAAACAGAGCATTAAATGAGTACTTGCTGTTCTGTAATGTATTGGCTCCCAGGAGCCTCGTGTGCATGGCGAAAATGTCATTATGTACTTCACTGCTCATGTGTTTTATAAGCAATGGAGGATGAGGTCTGCAATGCCGGTAGGGTTTTTTTGTTACCGAACCTGACGGCATAGATCAGGAAAAGTGATTGCCTGGGAGCGATTTCCAAAAATGGAATCATCAAAATGGGCAGGTGGAAAGGTAGACAAGTATTTATTATCGGGATATGGCCAAGTAGCAACTGACAAAAATAATTGCGATTTAAGGCAAAGGTCACCGCACATCACCGCACTTAATCACTCTATGCACATCACAATGCAGGCATTGATTATTGGTCAAGGCATATAAAAGAGCCTGGCAGCCTCCATATTGTTCACAGGTGTCCCTTAGTAACGGTTAGAAATGTAGTAATCAAGCCTGTCAATGCACAGTAAGGATAGACGACAATATGCCCTATATCAACTTAACTGTCTAAAGTTCATGCTAACCGCATAATCATGCTATTTTGAGTTTTGCAAACACAATGAACAAGTCGGAAGTTCTAAACTTGATGCCAGCGGACGTTTGGAACAAATGTGAAAGTTTGTGTAAACATGTAGAAAGTTTATAACAGCTCTAGCCAAGACGTATTTACAGGAAGAAGCTTCAGTGTGAGAAAGGGAACAAAAGTAACTGTTGTAAGCAGTGCAGCTACCCACATTTTTTACTATGAGCCCATTGCTGCTGAATGCTGGGGTTGGCAATTTCGACGTTGCCTAGCCTTGATTGCCCCCTTGAATCTTTCTTTCACCAGCCTTTACACATTTTCTCTATCGCATTTCTCTAGGTTTTTCCAACCCTGCTTTAAATCGCTGTCACTTTTTTACTATTTGTCTCTTCCTCCCTCTTTTTTTCCCCCTCGCAGTCTTTCTTTCTCTCTTTTGTTCTGGGTCAAAGTCTGATAGTTAAAACCAAGTGCTGGTCCCCAAAATAAGTGCCAGTGCCCACCACCTTACAAAGATTGCCACCTCAGGTCTTCAGTTTACCTGAAGGATCTCTACAGTCAGTGCATTAGCCCATAAATATAGCTGGTAATAATCGGAATCTGCCCCCAGAAGGTTACACACAGCCCTCTGCAGACATATTTTAACCAGCCTAGCTATATTAATGGGCCTGAAGCACAACCTAAAATAATTTAAAACACAACATTCACACACCAATTTACATGCAAATAGCAAAATTCCAGAAAGATTGAAGCAAATTCAGCAACTTTAAATTCTTCTAAACACCTCTTTATGGGAAAACCCATTACGATAAAGCAGCTGAGACTGAGGGGCTTATTACGAATTGGTCGGAGTTGCCTCCGACCGACACCATCTCGGACTCAACACTGACGGACCTCTGGTCGGCGGTTCCGACTGCCTGATTACGATGCAACCGAACACTGTTAGTCGCATACTCACTTTTCTCTATTGGAGCTTGTGTTACAGCCGTAAACTGGCCGTAATACAGGCTCCTATAGAGAAATGGGGGTGTGTGTAAAACGCAGCACCCTGTGACAGGTACCCATGGTGCCTGCCACAAAGTGCAGGGTTTTAGACCACCAACCGGAGACCGCGGAGGCAAGGGGGCCCTGGTAGGGGCCCCCAAAGTCACTTTCCGACAGCATTTCTGTGTCGGAAAGGCCGGCACGGAAAGGCTGTGGTTAACCAACATCGTAATCCCGACAGCGGAAACTCCATCCATACGGGATTACAGTGCGATTCCGATCGGCTGGAAGACTCCAATAGCCGGTCGGAACTGTAACGGAATGGCCGGCCGCTTTACGTTCTGACCGCCGTCATCATAATTGGGCAGTCAGACTGCAAACTGACCGCATCGGTCGGAAAGCCTTCGACTGTGGTCAGAAAGCTTCCCACTAGCGGTCGGAGGCTTTCCAACTGACTTCGTAATCGGCCCCCCGAGTCCTTTTCAGGTGGACCAAGAGATAAAACATTTCTAAGTTGCATAACTTTGGTTACATGATGCAAGTGACTTCAAATCTCCTTCACTTGTTCCCCAGCAGTCGATGGGTTCCAGTTGCTGCTGTGCTTCCCACAGCACAAATACAGCCCGCAGCAAAATGTCTACTTCACTGGCACTCAGGGCAAGATGGGGACGTTCTTAACAGCTTGAATTCTTTAGCCCAGCAAAGAGGGGAGTCTTCTTTTGTGCTTCCGGTCCAGGCATTTCTCTGCTGGAGGCTGGATAAAGCATGGCATTTTAAACAGTGAACCTAGTCAGCAACTGGCAATGACCCCTAAGCAAACAGAACAAAACTTTCCATGCTTCATATTTCATCTTATGCACTAGTGTGAGGTTCACTTCATGTGTTTCAGGTAAAAAATATCTAATTATCCTTTTTTCCATATAAACCCAAAAGAGAGCTCTAAAACCTCCAAGACTCAATCGTTACTAGCCCTGTGTGGTATTTGGCTTCTGGAGTCTTTTGCTGGTCCCCAAATGCAACAGAGTAAAGTTTTAGAAAGGTAATCAGATCCAGAAAGCAAGCCAGTATTCCATTCCTACCTGAAATATTGCTAGTTCACTGACCTCAAGCTGTTAAAACAGGTATAAATGAGAGGAAATATCAGTTGTTAACACACGTGGATTTACAACGCATTACCTTTGCACTACGGGGCATATTCTCAAGGAGCTATCGCCTAGTTAGCGGCACTTTATCGCAGCCAAATTCGCGATAAATTTATCACCCCATTCACAAGCTGGTGCTAACAGCCGATACCACCAGTTAACGTGCGAAAGCATCCGCAAAAAACATCGCCACAGATTACCCCGGCAACTATCGCTAATGAGATGCAGAGTAGGCGTTCCCGAGCAAAAATCGGTGACAACACCACACCTCAACATTCTCAACGACCAGCCACATCGGCGGTAGGACCACAAAACAGGCGATAAGGCGCGTTAACAGCAGGAAATTAACGCCTGCTCCGACCTGGTGTAAAGTCGGAAGACAACCTGCACCATCAAAGGGAGCCCAGCCCAGAGCCACACATGAAGAACAACAGATGCCATGGAGCCACTCACCATGCATCCCGGAGCCCCGAGAGGGCAACAACACCCACCGCCACCACCCCCAGGACCGCCACCCCCCCCCAGACCACCACAGAGGCAGCGCAGACAAAGACAGCGGACCTTCAGGAAATGCACCAGCCTCACAGACCTAACACCAGACAACGTCAATGCCCACTACAGGCTCAAAAGGACAACCATCCTCCGCATCCTGAACATCATCGCCCACAGGCTGACGGTACCAACACAGTGGACAACCAACATCCCTCCACAGACAAAGCTGCTGGCTGTGCTGCACCTGTTGGCCTCTGGTACCTCCCAACCAACAACCGCCAGAGTCGGAGGAGTCGCACAGCCAGCCCCATCCAAGTTCCTCACACCTGTCCTGGATGCCATCATCAGCTAGGTACCCCAGTACCTATACGTCCCCCACAATGCGCAGGAACAGCTGGAGACCAAGCAAGGACTATACGCCATAGCTGGATTCCCACACGTGTTGGGGGCAATCGACTGCACACATGTCCTACTTGTGCCCCCTGCCGACACCGCACACAAGTACCGCAACAGAAAGCACACGCATCCCATCAACGTGCAGGCAATAGTGGACCACAGGGGTCTCTTCACCAATGTCGTAGCCAACTACCCAGACAGTGTGCATGATCCCTTTATCTTCCGACAGTCCAACATCAACCAGCGCTTCCAGGATGGCACCTATGGAAATGCACTGCACGTTGGCAAGTACCAAATGAACACACCACACCCCTCAACTCCACAATCATGCAACTCACAACTCTGGCACTGCACACGTCACAAAATCACATACAACAAGCCAAACAACATGCCCACCCACCAGACACGACAGCACAACTTACTGTGGCAACCTTGGTTAGCCATGTACATGAGCCAGCAACGGCATGGCACCTCAGCCACACAATACCGGAATGTGGGGAGAGGTGGGAACCAGGCATGTGCGAAGGAGGCAAGTGACCCATGAATGATAATGTACACAATGCCAAGTGTGGCGGAGATGTGCTGGACAGACTGCAGTATGCAGACCACAGACATATCCATGTCTACATGCACTGCTGGTGTCTGGAGTGTAGTGGACAGTGGACGCAACCATGTCACCCCAGCCAGTGGGGAAGCCCGCGGAAATGTAGCTTGTGACGTCCCCCCCTGTAAGCGTGTTTGGAGTGGGCTGGCCCGGCATACGCCAGGCCAGCGTAGGGGTGTGAATAAAAAGCACGTAGCTCTGGGCGTGGTTCTCTTCCGGAATGCTCAACGTGTCTGCCAGGGCGGCGCCTCCCACCCCGCCATGAGGCCGACACCGTCGCCGTGAGCAGTGTGGCCTGCGATCCTGTGCGCCTGCTGCACCCCGGGCCGCTGGTCCCCGAACCCGTCATGCCCGCCCCAGCACAGCCAGGCTTCACTGCTCACCTGCCGACACCGGAGTGTGTCAAAGAGGGCCCACCAAGTGCCGGCCCAAGCTCCAAGCCCGAAGCCTGTGACCTTGGCAGCCTCCTCAGACCATCACGGCCTCTGCGACACAGGCCCGCTTTACTCCTTTTTCGTTGACGTACTCCACCGCTGCCTCGGGCCTACACTATGGTCAAGTAGGTCACACATTTGGAACTGAGTCTTGATTACACAATGGCCGAGTACACATATCAATTCAGAGTTTATATCACTATACTCCCTTCGATGTGGTGACACAAAGTATGTGCACGGCATCCCAACCACACGTGTCTCTGGGCCCTTGATGACTACGCATTCGGCCTACACTGCGGTCGAGTAGGTCACACATTTGGAACTGAGTCTTGATTACACAATGGCCGAGTACACATATCAAATCAGAGTTTATATCACTATACTCCCTTCGATGTGGTGACACAAAGTATGTGCATGGCATCCCAACCACACGTGTCTGTGGGCCCTTGATGACTACGCATTCGGCCTACACTGCGGTCGAGTAGGTCACACATTGGGAATTCAGTCATGAATCATTTATGGCAGACTTGACATCATTGTTCTGGCCTCATCGCAGACTGCATCCCCTTTCAGCTCCGGTGCCACTAAGTCTGTTCCCCGACATCCATGGACACTTTCTGGTTGAACTTTGGTGGCGACTGAGTCTATGGACTGGGGCTTGTCTTCATCATCATGTCGGTGATAGTGACTTTTGTGGCAAAAACGAGGCTGTAGCATTCCACTCCTCCATTTGCCGCTTCCGGCCAGCTTCTGCCCTCTGCATCATGCCCTGGAGGACACCTTCCACTGTCCCCCGCAAACCTCCGCTACATTCACCTTCGACATCGATGAGGATCCGCTCACCTCGCGTGGCCCTATCTCACTGCACCGCAAGTCACCATCCCGTGGCCGTGGGCCTGTGCCGGCCGCAGTGCATCCGGGGCCACTAACTCTGTGCAGCTCGTCATGGCCCCTGTCTGATAGCATATTGGATGGCCTCAGGGTCAATGGACTGGGGGTCATCAAGGCCATGTGTCTGTGGCCCTGCGCTGTCCACTGCCTCCGGCCTCAACTGCGGCCCACCTGGGCTCACACATCAAATCGAGTCCTGGCCTGCCCGGACGTCGCATCACCACAGGATGCACACGCCACCACCGCCAGGACCAACTCCAAACAACAGGTGCCAGAGTCGTAAGTGTCTTACTGCCAGACTATCAGAGTTGCTCACACCAGTCGTGGGTGCCATCATCAGCTTGTTCCCTGCTCAGCTCTTCAGGTGCCACTAACTCAGTGCACCACAAATCATGGACCATTCTGCTTGCATGTTGGGTGAACACTGTACTTTCTCCGGCTACCACCATGATGCTTCACAGTTGTTTCTGTTATGCTGGTGTTTTCTGTTTCCGCTTTAGTTGTGATCACTGTTCAAGTTGTTGCCAGCACCAACGACTCCATGAGGGCTGGCTTACACTCACCCCACACACATCCAGCACATGGGTCACTGTATATGTGACCATGCCAATAAAGGTGTTGAGCGCACGTGCCCGTAGCCAGTTCAACGAACAATCTGAGTGTGTCCATGTGCTCATGATATATACATTTGTGCCCCGGGCCCTACAACATTACATTGCGCCATGTACAGAGGACGCAGCCATGTCACCACAGGCAGCGGGTGGGACATTGCACATGTAGCTTTGTCGTCCCCCACTCAATACGTAAGAGGAGTGAACTGGGCCGGCGTACGCCAGTCCACCGTGGGGGTGTGGATGATTATCCTGTGGCTCTGGATGTGGTTCAGTACTGGAAATGTGCAAAGGCATGTGTCTCTGTCGCAGTGTGGGTCTCCGTTGGGGAGTGTAGGTGGTCCCTGATGGGACTTAGACACCCACGTATGTGATCTAGTTCGGCTTCCATGAGGTAGTACCCCACCCGCACATGTTCAGCCACCCCCTTCTGGCAGTCTGACACCTGGCCTTGGAATGCGATGTGTGCTTCGCTGGGCTGCTGGGAGCCAGCCGGGGTGGTGGGTGCGTCCAGCTGTGTTGTCTGTGCAGGGGATGGGGTATCCTCGATGCAGCTGTGCTGCCCTGCTCCTGGAGGTCGATTGCCTAAGATGTCCATGGACTGTTGTGGGGCGTCGGTGTCGGAAGTGTGGAGGTCCTCTTCAGCATCACTGTAGAGTTGTCTGGTCTGCTCTGCTGGAGGTGTTGTTAGTCCCTCTGCAATGTGAAGGGGAGATGCTTGTTGACATTGTGTTGGCATGTATGTTGCCGCATTGTTCAGGTTTACATACAGACTGCATGACAATGTACATTGTGACTGTTTGGGAGGGGCGGACTATTTGATGCGGGACAGTGGACATTTGGACTACATGACGTAGGTGAGGTTGTACACGTACATTTGCATCTCACAGTTTCCTGCTATATCAGATGTGATTGGCCATTTTCTACGCACAGGCGGACCCAGTTGTGTCCTCTGTTCTGCAGTGTAGGTGTTGGACTGTGTACCACATTGTCGTCCATGTGGGTGTGCTGTCATTGCTATGTGTGTGTGCTGCATTGTGTGGGAGTCGCACCTGCAGCTGTGATTGTGCTGCCCCTTATCCCTTGGAGGCGGTGTGCCTTTGGCCTTTGTGCTTTTGAGGTTCTGTGATGTTGGCGACTTGGGTCATTTGTGCTCTTGGACGGTTTTTGTACTCTTGTGCATTGTTTGTCTGCAGATGTGTTGTTGACATCAGTGGTTGTTTGTGCAGGTGGATGTGTCAGAGTGTGACCTGCTCCTTTCCAGATGTGGTCCACACTCAGCCACCTCAGTCTCGTGGTGTGCACAGTGTCATGGTGATTGTACTCCAGCCATGCTGCTGGTCATGTGGCGTCACTTTCATTGTCAGTGTGGCTCTCACATACACATCTTTGCTGTGTTTTGCATGGGTGCATGTGTGTGTTGTGTAATTGGTGATGTGTGGGGTGGGACCCCTTTGGGCACATGGTGGACGGGGGGGCCTACTTGATGTTTGTATGTGTGCTGCAGTGTGCCATGGGGATGAGGGACATGACCCAGGGTCATTGTGGGTGTGCGGTGTGCTACACGTCGTTGTGCATGTGTGCCATTGTGCCCGTCCCCCCCGTCCCCATAGTCCCTGTTCGTTACTCACCCTGTTGCTGTTGTGTCAGGTCATGTCGAGCAGTGTCCGGACTCCCGACTCCTTGCACCGCCTCCACACTGATGACTGTGGCCGCCATTTGCTCCAGCTCCTCCTGTGGCGCAGGACTCCCACCTCCATTTGCCGTTGCTGCCTTCCTGTTGGCAGCGGGTTTCTGCTTGGTTTGGCTTTTCACATCGTGCCAGCGCAACTTGGCCTCCTCGACACTCCGGCTGCATTCACGATGGAATGCCATTTTACCGTCTGTGTTGCCAATGACACGGTGGAGGTGACGGACAGTTGTTGTTGGTGCTCTGTCACCTCCGTGACGATGATCCGGTTGTCATGCGGACTGTACCCCGTCTTCCTCTTCCTCTTCTCCTCGGCCTTCCCCGACCCCGAAGTTCCTTGCTGGTGGTCTGTGGGGCTTGTGGGGTTCGCGTTGACCTGGGCACTCGTTCCGGGTGCCTCCATGTTGCTACGCAGTTTATTTTGTTTATGGTGTGTTTTTCTTGTTCAGCTTTTATAGTGCATTTTCCCACATGACGCGTGGGGATTGCAGGCCTGTCGCTGGTTATGGCTGATTTTTGTATCACGGTTGGCCTCATCGCAACTTTATTCGCGTTCGGGTTTTGCATTTTTGCGGCGTCGCGTTAATTTTAACGCGGTCATTTGACGCGTTATCGTGGGGCTATCGCATGGTGCCGCCAGGTTGGGAATACTACGTTAACACAGCGTTGTTTTCCCGCGATAGACTGCGATGTGCAAAGTTGCATTAAGCTAAACTTGCGGTGGTTATCACACGTTCTTGAGAATATGCCCCTACGTTTTTACTATGCTAGATTTTACCACGCATTTTAATGTAACTCTATGTAGATTATATTTACCACGTTCGTTTTTAAGATGCTATTTTTTAACCATACATAACTATAAATTGATGTTATTTATCCATTTTCAGTTTTTAGTTATAGATTTTTACATTCTAAAAACATAATACATTTTCTTAAGTGAAAAATACAATTACAATGTATAGTCCCCCACCAAGATGGCACCCGTTTTCTGACCGTTGACAAGGTCTACATGTATGGCAAATTATTTTCACAATTGTAAAACAGGTTTCAGTCATAAATGATTTTTAAATAAAATTAATATCCTAAAACATTTTTTTTAAAGATCAATGTAACTACACTAAACACATATACATCGACAGAGCTCCATTTTGTTAACAATTATCAGGTATTAACTCTGTCAAGAGGATTCGCTGTAAGAGGTAGCTTCACAGAAAAGAGCCATCTATATTTACCATAGTGTAAATACACATGTAAAAACACAAAAACGTTTAATAGACATTTGCAGACAATATTGCCAAATATAGAAAAGAAAAGACCTCCTGTTTTGTACCAGTCTATGAGGGATTCTTGCCAGTCCATTTTCAAATCAGCTACATTTCTCCCAGTTAAACAATAGACAGTTAATACGTTGTTTTAAATAATAATAACACTTTTACATTTTTTTCCAAGACAGGAACACTCTCAGAAAATAACCAATATTTTGCCTTTCAGCATGATGGAGTACCAAAGAAATATATTATTTACGACCGCAATAACATAAATGTTTTTATGTATAAAGTACAGAAAACCCTAACTAAATCACACAGAAGATTTACCCTCAATCCATTTGTGCAAAACCAAACTTCCAGTACAACTCCCCTCCCAAAAAAACGATGGTCGCACCCTGAATAAACAAACGACGGACTGAGCAATACTGGATGCCACCGCCTCCTAAATCCTAGTGCTTGGCTCCTGTCTTGCAGAGAATACACATCCCAAAATAAACCTCCATCTAAGTACTCTATACTCTCACTAGATTCGCCTACCTATGCAACTCATTTCAAGCAACACCTACTAGCTCTTCCTTTTCCTTTTTTTTCCTTTACTTTCTTCTCACAAATTCACCATATCTTATTCTGTAATTCTCGTGATTGTTTAAGTAGGCCATATGTTATACTGCCCTCAATTGTTACGTTTAACCTGGGTTTTGTTCTTTGTACTTGACCACCCTGTCCCAGCTAACCATCCAGGTCTTTATATTTCAGGCATTGGCTTTTCAAATTGTAACCTATGTATTTTTTTATTGTTCCTTTCTCCCTCGTTCATTTGTGTTGGAAAATGCTCAATAAAATCTTTATGAACATAAAAAAACGGTCCTCAGACAATACTTAAGGTTTCTCAAATTTGAATATTAAAATCAATCTACTAAACTACTAACGTGATTTAAGTAATAAAATAACAATCTAGCTTGCTTTCCACAGGAAAATAATTACAATTTTTAAATTACCCATAAAAAGCAATGGAAATAATTCCACATCTCTTTTCACAATATACTTTTCTACTTTTTCACAACAGGAAATAGTTAGAAATATTTACCAGCAATAACATAGCCATCATGACAAACTAGACACCACAGCATCCCTAAGATTTAAACAGATCCTATTCAAATAAAACAATGGCATGTTGAAACATTAAACCTTTTTTGAAAACATTCTAGAACTGTCAATGAAATTAGAACATTGGAGAATATACCTGAGGCGACATTTCTCTTATCCAAATGTGGAAATAGACTATTAAAACATGAAGGGTACCTTCATTATACAGACAGACATACTGAACCTTGGGGTCATTGAAGATATGTCAATGAATACTCCACTTGTTGCAGAGGCAGAACGGTTACTCAGGGGATATTTATTGAACATACCTCAGAGCATAAACACTCTGCCTCTGCAACTGAGGTAGAAGTACAAGAAAACCTACAGCAAATGACAAACCATGCAACCACCTTTAATGACCCCTGTGGTGCAATATGAAGTGAAGGGACAAAGAACATTTCTCTTCACGTTGCCAGAGGTACACCTAACATCCCAAATTTGAAACCTTTAATAAATCTTAAAAGATAGGTAAACAAGGTAGAAATGCTGCTCGTAAAAAAAATTGTGATATTGAAATCCCACCCTCACTAATCGAAACCTATAACCACAAACCATTCCTGTCTTAATAAATGTATACTGATTTTGCCATCCTTCACAATTTGCATACATTTGAAAACTTTTTGGATGATGGAAGGTATTTTTAAACTAACCCCACATCTATTCACCCACGTATCTACAGCTGGGAGCAGAAGGGCTACCCTTGGCGGGGACTTGACCTCAGCATGAAGCCCCAACATTCTGTAAATAGTAATGAACGGAGCCGGGCACTGCTAATGGCACCTGTCGAGCAGTGGTTCTTCGGACACGGAGATTTGCATGCCAGCATTTTGTTTCAAAAACATTCCAGCAGTAATGAAAACAAAGTGATTAAGGTGAGCGCCACAGTGCACTATTGTAAAGAGCACAGGAAAACTAAAAGCTTCCATTTTAAATATCACCAGTGGCAGACAGTAACCATTTTGAAAATGATGTACAAGTACTGATTCAAAGTTCGAAAAGAAATGCTGAAACATTTAAATTGACTGCCAGTGATTAGACTTTGTTGGGTGAAAGGAGCCAGGAACCCATAAAAGAACACATAAAGGAAAGGCAGCGCTCACTAAGCCAGTATCAAGAAAGATTTATGGCTTTTTTAATGCTGGAAGGTTACATACTGATAATGACTGTAAAGGAAAATAGTTGGTTTTAATTGCACTTTATTGCAAGTCAGTGCCTTGTAAAAACGGAAAACTGAAAACATTTTTAACATATGAAAAGACTATGGAGATAAACTACAAGAAAAGGAGTATCTCTTCCATGCTTATGTGACTGGCCTCATTTGTGGAGTGCATTTATAAATTGGGAAAAAGTCATTTTACTTCAAGGTTGACAAAGGCTGTAGGTTCAGCCGAAACGCTTTCCTGTTTTATACTATCTGAAACAAAAAGCTGTTTGTGAATAAATGAAATGTCACTACAGGATCGAGTGCAGGCATTCTCTTTACGTGGGGAAATTGCTTTGAAGTTAAAAGAGGTGTTCATGGTATGCCTCTATCCTGCATCACCTGCGGTTAGGAAGCATTACAGAAATCCAAGAAACCAGAGGGGATATATATATATATTCACTGAAAAAACCATAGGTTTTAGGGACAGTTATAGTTAGTTGGACATTTCACTCGTACAAAACCATAGAAATTCCCCCGTTATAGTTAGTTCAGTTAACTATAACTCGCGCCTCACAATGCACTACTGATGACGTCACATATTACATCACTCATGACATGGTCAGTGACATCACTGATGACATCACTGATGACATCTCAAATGACATCACTGATGACATCATCCAGTGACTGTGTGTTTCTGTAAAGTTTAAATATGTTTAATATATATAGGGAAAGGCGTATTGAAGAATGAGTGGGTGTTTAAGTGTCTGAATGGATGATTTAGTACGTGCGTGACTGACTCTACAAGTGAGTGATTAAAATCTTACTGAATGCATGGGTTAGTGACTAAACTGTGTGAATGTCTGTATCCGTCTGTTTGTTGGTGTGTAAGTGGATGCATGGATTTGCGAATAGCTACATGAGTGTCTATATGGGTTATTGATTGGTTCTCTGAGTATCTGTATGGCTGCCTGAGTGTTTGTGTGGGTGGGGTGTGTGTGACTCTGTACATAGATGTGTGAGTGGGTGATTCACTGGGTGCATGATTTCAAGAGTGCATCTGTGATGGACTGCTTGGGTGGGTGAGTGTGTGTATGGGTGTGTTAGTGAGTGAATGTATATCTCAGTGGTACATGTGCGAGTAACTACATATGTAAAAGGCAGTATATATGTGTGTTAGAGTATTTAAATGGCTATAAGTGAGAGTGTGTGATTGTGAGAGTGGCTGTATGGATGCGTGTGTGCTTGTATCAGTTATTGTATAAGAGCGTAAGAATGTGCTAGTATTTGTATGAGTAAGTGAGCTGGTGTGTGTATAACTGTATAGGTGAGTAAATGGGTGTGTGATTAATTTTTGCATGACTGACTAGGTGTGTGAGTACCTCTATGGATGAGTGGTAGTGTGTGAGTGTTTATATAGGTGTATGAGTGCATATGATAGTCCTGTACTGAGTGACTGTAAGTAAGAGTGACTGTACGGGTGAGTGAGTAGATGTGTGTGTGTAGACCTAAGAATCAGTGAGTGGGTATGTAGTTATTGGTATTGGAGTGTGTATGGTTTTGAGAATGGCAGTCTGTAATTTAGAGTGGGTGTATCAAAAGCTATATTAGGGTGTGAGAAGATGCATGAAATTATCACATGGATGATGTCATCAGTGATGTCATTTGAGATGTCATCAGTGATGTCATCAGTGATGTCACTGACCATGTCATGAGTGATGTAATATGTGACGTCATCAGCAGTGCATTGCGGGGCGTGAGTTATAGTTAGCTGAACTAACTATAACGGGGGAATTTCTATGGTTTTGTACGAGTGAAATGTCCAACTAACTATAACTGTCCCTAAAACCTATGGTTTTTTCAGTGAATTTCAAAGGTTTTTTAAATGCTAATTTCTAACTATAACGTGTCTGAAACCTATGGTTTTTTCAGTGAATTTCAAAGGTTTTTTAAATGCTAATTTCTAACTATAACGTGCCTGAAACCTATGATTTTTTAAGTGAATTTCAAAGGTTTTTTAAATGCTAGTTTCTAACTATGCCTACAGAGGTAGGACATGTGAAGAAAGAAGAAAAAACGCGCAGAAAGAAGCAAAAGAAATGCAGAAAGAAGCAACAGAAGTCCACAAAGATGAAGAAAAGTGCAGGAAGAAGCAAAAGATGTGCAGAAAGAACCAACAGAGGAGCAGAAAGAGGCCATGTTGCAAAATCATCCTGTGCCCACAACTTTTTCAGACGGGTACTGGTGGTAACTGACTCTGACTAACCAGAGTCAGTGCTATGCTAAAAGACACTTAGAATACAGTGAAAACACCTACATACACTAGGGAACACTATGCGTTGGGGTACCCCTGTGATTAGCATGACCTCCTCTGTAAGTCCCTAGTACATAATAGGGCAGGGGGATTAAAAATACCTCTTAAAACGAATGTGCAAACGCGCCCCGTGGCGCGTTTTAAGTTGCGGGATTAAGTCCCCTTGAATCCTGAGGGTCCCTGGGGCCCAACTAGCCCCCCAGGTACCTACAGTTAGGACCACAGAGCTGAGTTGCAGAGAGGCGTTCCGAGGCCACGCACCTTTTTCACCTCTCTGCAACACAACTCTGTTGTGCTTACTGAAGGTACCTGGTGGGCTAGTTGGCCCCCAGGGTCCCTCAGGATTCAAGGGGGCGTGTTTGCGCACATGTCACCTGAGGCCCGCCCCCCTCCCTTCACCACTGTGCAAACGCACCCCGTGGCGCGTTTTAAGTTGGGGGATTAGGTCACCTTGAATCCTGAGGGTCCCTGGGGCCCAACTAGCCCACCAAGTACTTCCAGTAAGCACCACAGGCCTGCGTTGCAACGCCTGTAACAAATTGTGTAGTTGTGTTTAGGTAGTGAAGGGGTCGTGCTGGGGGTAGTGTTTTAGGGTTTAGGGTAGTGCAGTGGTGTTTGTGTAGTGTAGGGGGTCATGCTGGGGGTAGATTTAGGGTTTAGGGTAGTGCAGTGGTGTTTGGATAGTGTAGGGAGTCGTGCTGGGGGAGTGTTTTAGGGTTTAGGGTATTACAGTGGTGTTTGGGCAGTGTAGGGGGTTGTGCTGGGGGTAGTGTTTTAGGGTTTAGGGTAGTGCAGTGGTGTTTGGGTAGTGTAGGGGGTTGTGCTGGGGGTAGTGGTTTAGGGTTTAGGGTAGTGCAGTGGTGTTTGGGTAGTGTAGGGGGTACTGCTGGGGGTAGTGTTTTAGGGTTTAGGGTAGTGCAATGGTGTTTGGGTAGTGTAGGGGGTACTGCTGGGGGTAGTGTTTTAGGGTTTAGGGTAGTGCAGTGGTGTTTGGGTAGTGTAGGGGTTCGTGCTGGGGGTATTGTTTTAGGGTTTAGGGTAGTGCAGTGGTGTTTGTGTAGTGTAGGGGGTAGTGTTTAGGGTTTAGGGTAGTGCAGTGGTGTTTGTGTAGTGTAGGGGGTTGTGCTGGGGGTAGTGTTTTAGGGTTTAGGGTAGTGCAGTGGTCTTTGTGTAGTGTAGGAGGTCGTGTTTTAGGGTTTAGGGTAGTGCAGTGGTGTTCGGGCAGTGTAGGGGGTCGTGCTGGGGGTGGTGTTTCAGGGTTTAGGGCAGTGCAGTGGTGTTCGGGCAGTGTAGGGGGTCTTGCTGGGGGTGGTGTTTCAGGGTTTAGGGCAGTGCAGTGGTGTTTGGGTCGTGCAGGGGGTCATGCTGGGGGGAGTGTTTTAGGGTTTAGGGCAGTGCAGTGGTGTTTGGGTAGTGTAGGGGGTCATGCTGGGGGAGTGTTTTAGGGTTTAGGGCAGTGCAGTGGTGTTCGGGCAGTGTAGGGGGTCGTGCTGGGGGAGTGTTTTAGGGTTTAGGGCAGTGCAGTGGTGTTCGGGTAGTGTAGGGGGTCATGCAGGGGGAGTGTTTGAGGGTTTAGGGCAGTGCAGTTGTGTTCGGGTAGTGTAGGGGGTCATGCTGGGGGTAGTATTTTAGGGTTTAGGGTAGTGCAGTGGTGTTTGGGTAGTGTAGGGGGTCGTGCTGGGGGTTGTGTTTCAGGGTTTAGGGCAGTGCAGTGGTGTTCGGGCAGTGTAGGGGGTCGTGCTGGGGCTGGTGTTTCAGGGTTTAGGGCAGTGCAGTGGTGTTCGGGCAGTGTAGGGGGTCATGCACGGGGTGGTGTTTCAGGGTTTAGGGCAGTGCAGTGGTGTTCGGGCAGTGTAGGGGGTCGTGCTGGGGCTGGTGTTTCAGGGTTTAGGGCAGTGCAGTGGTGTTCGGGCAGTGTAGGGGGTCTTGCTGGGGGTGGTGTTTCAGGGTTTAGGGCAGTGGTGTTCGGGCAGTGTAGGGGGTCTTGCTGGTGGTGATGTTTCAGTGTTTAGGGCAGTGCAGTGGTGTTCGGGCAGTGTAGGGGGTCTTGCTGGGGGTAGTTTTTCAGGGTTTAGGGCAGTGCAGTGGTGTTCGTGCAGTGTAGGGGGTCGTGCTGGGGATGGTGTTTCATGGTTTAGGGCAGTGCAGTAGTGTTCAGGCAGTGTAGGGGGTCGTGCTGGGGCTGGTGTTTCAGGGTTTAGGGCAGTGCAGGCAGTGGTGCTCGGGCAGTGTAGGGGGTCGTGCTGGGGGTGGTGTTTCTGGGTTTAGGGTAGTGCAGTTGTGTTCGGGCAGTGTAGGGGTTCGTGCTGGGGCTGGTGTTTCAGGGTTTAGGGCAGTGCAGTGGTGTTCGGGCAGTGTAGGGGGTCATGCTGGGGCTGGTGTTTCAGTGTTTTGGGCAGAGCAGTGGTGTTCGGGCAGTGTAGGGGGTCGTGCTGGGGGTGGTGTTTCAGGGTTTAGGGCAGTGCAGTGGTGTTCGAGTAGTGTAGGGGGTCGTGCTGGGGGTGGTGTTTCAGGGTTTAGGGCAGTGGTGTTCGGGCAGTGTAGGGGGTCTTGCTGGGGGTGATGTTTCAGGGTTTAGGGCAGTGCAGTGGTGTTCGGGCAGTGTAGGGGGACTTGCTGGGGGCAGTGTTTCAGGGTTTAGGGCAGAGCAATGGTGTTCAGGCAGTGTAGGGCGTTGTGTTGGAGGTGGTGTTTCAGGCTTTAGGGCAGTGCAGTGGTATTCGGGCAGTGTATGGGGTCTTGCTGGGGGTGGTGTTTCAGGGTTTAGGGCAGTGGTGTTCAGGCAGTGTAGGGGGTCGTGCTGGGGGTGGTGTTTCAGGGTTTAGGGCAGTGCAATGGTGTTCGGGCAGTGTAGGGGGTCGTGCAGGGGCTGGTGTTTCAGGGTTTAGGGCAGTGCAGTGGTGTTCGGGCAGTGTAGGGGGTCGTGCTGGGGGTGGTGTTTCAGGGTTTAGGGCAGTGCAGTGGTGTTTGGGCAGTGTAGTGGGTCGTGCTGGGGGTGGTGTTTCTGGGTTTAGGGCAGTGTAGTGGTGTTCGGGCAGTGTAGGGAGTCGTGCAGGCGGGTGGTGAGTCAGGGTTTAGGGCAGTGCAGTGGTGTTCGGGCAGTGTAGGGGGTCATGCTGGGGGTAGAGTTTTAGGGTTTAGGGCAGTGCAGTGGTGTTAGGGCAGTATAGGGGGTCGTGCAGGGGGGTGGTGTTTCAGGGTTTAGGGCAGTGCAGTGGTGCTCGGGCAGTGTAGGGTGTCGTGCTGGGGTGGTGTTTCAGGGTTTTGGGCAGTGCAGTGGTGTTCGGGCAGTGTAGGTGGTCTTGCTGGGGCTGGTGTTTCAGGGTTTTGGGCAGTGCAGTGGTGTTCGGGCAGTGTAGGGGGTTTTGCTGGGGCTGATGTTTCAGTGTTTAGGGCAGCGCAGTGGTGTTCGGGCAGTGTAGGGGGTCTTGCTGGGGGTGGTGTTTCAGTGTTTTGGGCAGAGCAGTGGTGTTCGGGCAGTGTAGGGGGTCGTGCTGGGGGTGGTGTTTCAGGGTTTAGGGCAGTGCAGTGGTGTTTGAGCAGTGTAGGGGGTGGTGCTGGGGGTGGTGTTTCAGGGTTTAGGGCAGTGGTGTTCGGGCAGTGTAGGGGGTCTTGCTGGGTGTGATGGTTCAGGGTTTAGGGCAGTGCAGTGGTGTTTGAGCAGTGTAGGGGGTCCTGCTGGGGGTGGTGTTTCAGGGTTTAGGGCAGTGGTGTTCGGGCAGTGTAGGGGGTCTTGCTGGGGGTGATGTTTCAGGGTTTAAGGCAGTGCAGTGGTGTTCGGGCAGTGTAGCATGTCGTGCTGGGGGTGGTGTTTCAGGGTTTAGGGCAGTGCAGTGGTGTTCGGGCAGTGTAGGGGGTCGTGCACGGGGTGGTGTTTCAGGGTTTAGGGCAGTGCAGTGGTGTTCGGGCAGTGTAGGGGGTTGTGCTGGGGCTGGTGTTTCAGACGTTTAGGGCAGTGCAATGGTGTTCTGGCAGTGTAGGGGGTCATGCTTGGGCTAGTGTTTCACGGTTTAGGGCAGTGCAGTGGTGTTCGGGCAGTGTAGGGGTCATGCTGGGGCTGGTGTTTCAGGGTTTAGGGCAGTGCAGTGGTGTTCGTGCAGTGTAGGTGGTCGTGCTGGGGCTGGTGTTTCAGGGTTTATGGCAGTGCAGTGGTGTTCGGGCAGTGTAGGGGGTCATGCTGGGGCTGGTGTTTCAGGGTTTAGGGCAGTGCAGTGGTGCTCAGGCAGTGTAGGGGGTCGTGCTGGGGGTGGTGTTTATGGGTTTAGGGTAGTGCAGTGGTGTTCGGGCAGTGTAGGGGGTCGTGCTGGGGCTGGTGTTTCAGGGTTTAGGGCAGTGCAGTGGTGTTCGGGCAGTGTAGGGGGTCGTGCTGGGGCTGGTGTTTTAGGGTTTAGGGCAGTGCAGTGGTGTTCGGGCAGTGTAAGGGGTCTTGATGGGGGTAGTTTTTCAGGGTTTAGGGCAGTGCAGTGGTGTTCGTGCAGTGTAGGGGGTCATGCTGGGGATGGAATTTCATGGTTTAGGGCAGTGCAGTAGTGTTCAGGCAGTATAGGGGGTCGTGCTGGGGCTGGTGTTTCAGGGTTTAGGGCAGTGCAGGCAGTGGTGCTCGGGCAGTGTAGGGGGTCATGCTGGGGGTGGTGTTTCTGGGTTTAGGGTAGTGCAGTGGTGTTCGGGCAGTGTAGGGGTTCGTGCTGGGGCTGGTGTTTCAGGGTTTAGTGCAGTGCAGTGGTGTTCGGGCAGTGTAGGGGGTCATGCTGGGGCTGGTGTTTCAGTGTTTTGGGCAGAGCAGTGGTGTTCGGGCAGTGTAGGGGGTCGTGCTGGGGGTGGTGTTTCAGGGTTTAGGGCAGTGCAGTGGTGTTTGAGCAGTGTAGGGGGTCGTGCTGGGGGTGGTGTTTCAGGGTTTAGGGCAGTGGTGTTCGGGCAGTGTAGGGGGTCTTGCTGGGGGTGATGTTTCAGGGTTTAGGGCAGTGCAGTGGTGTTTGAGCAGTGTAGGGGGTCCTGCTGGGGGTGGTGTTTCAGAGTTTAGGGCAGTGGTGTTCGGGCAGTGTAGGGGGTCTTGCTGGGGGTGATGTTTCAGGGTTTAGGGCAGTGCAGTGGTGTTCGGGCAGTGTAGGGGGTCTTGCTGGGGGCAGTGTTTCAGGGTTTAGGGCAGAGCAATGGTGTTCAGGCAGTGTAGGGGGTTGTGTTGGAGGTGGTGTTTCAGGCTTTAGGGCAGTGCAGTGGTGTTCGGGCAGTGTAGGGGGTCATGCTGGGGGTAGAGTTTTAGGGTTTAGGGCAGTGCAGTGGTGTTTGGGCAGTGTAGGGGGTCGTGCAGGGGGTGGTGTTTCAGGGTTTAGGGCAGTGCAGTGGTGCTCGGGCAGTGTAGGGGTCGTGCTGGGGGTGGTGTTTCAGGGTTTAGGGCAGTGCAGTGGTGTTCGGGCAGTGTAGGGTGTCGTGCTGGGGTGGTGTTTCAGGGTTTTGGGCAGTGCAGTGGTGTTCGGGCAGTGTAGGTGGTCTTGCTGGGGCTGGTGTTTCCGGGTTTAGTGCAGTGGTGTTCGGGCAGTGTAGGGGGTCTTACTGGGGGTGGTGTTTCAGTGTTTAGGGCAGTGCAATGGTGTTCGCGCAGTGTAGGGGTTTTGCTGGGGCTGATGTTTCAGCGTTTAGGGCAGCGCAGTGGTGTTCGGGCAGTGTAGGGGGTCTTGCTGGGGGTGGTGTTTCAGGGTTTAGGGCAGTGCAGTGGTGTTCGGGCAGTGTAGGGGGTCTTGCTGGGGCTGGTGTTTCAGGGTTTAGGGTAGTGCGGTGGTGTTCGGGCAGTGTAGGGGGTCGTGCTGGGGCTGGTGTTTCAGGGTTTAGGGCAGTGCAGTGGTGTTCGGGCAGTGTAGGGGGTCGTGCTGGGGCTGGTGTTTCAGGGTTTAGGGCAGTGCAGTGGTTTTCAGGCAGTGTAGGCGGTCGTGCTGCGGGTGGTGTTTCAGGGTTTAGGGCAGTGCAGTGGTGTTCGGGCAGTGTAGGGGGTCGTGCTGGGGGTGGTGTTTCAGGGTTTAGGGCAGTGCAGTGGTGTTCGGGCAGTGTAGGGGGTCGTGCTGGGGGTGGTGTTTCAGGGTTTAGGGCAGTGCAGTGGTGTTCGGGCAGTGTAGGGGGTCGTGCTGGGGCTGTTGTTTCAGGGTTTAGGGCAGTGCAGTGGTGTTCGGGCAGTGTAGGGGGTCGTGCTGGGGCTGGTGTTTCAGTGTTTTGGGCAGAGCAGTGGTGTTCGGGCAGTGTAGGGGGTTGTGCTGGGGGTGGTGTTTCAGGGTTTAGGGCAGTGCAGTGTTGTTCGGGCAGTGTAGGGGGTCATGCTGGGGGTGGTGTTTCAGGGTTTAGGGCAGTGCGTGTGTTCGGGCAGTGTAGGGGGTCTTGCTGGGGGCAGTGTTTCAGGGTTTAGGGCAGAGCAATGGTGTTCAGGCAGTGTAGGGGGTTGTGTTGGAGGTGGTGTTTCAGGCTTTAGGGCAGTGCAGTGGTATTCGGGCAGTGTATGGGGTCTTGCTGGGGGTGGTGTTTCAGGGTTTAGGGCAGTGGTGTTCAGGCAGTGTAGGGGGTCGTGCTGGGGGTGGTGTTTCAGGGTTTAGGGCAGTTCAATGGTGTTCGGGCAGTGTAGGGGGTCGTGCAGGGGCTGGTGTTTCAGGGTTTAGGGCAGTGCAGTGGTGTTCGGGCAGTGTAGGGGGTCGTGCTGGGGGTGGTGTTTCAGGGTTTAGGGCAGTGCAGTGGTGTTTGGGCAGTGTAGGGGGTCGTGCTGGGGGTGGTGTTTCTGGGTTTAGGGCAGTGTAGTTGTGTTCGGGCAGTGTAGGGGGTCGTGCAGGCGGGTGGTGAGTCAGGGTTTAGGGCAGTGCAGTGGTGTTCGGGCAGTGTAGGGGGTCATGCTGGGGGTAGAGTTTTAGGGTTTAGGGCAGTGCAGTGGTGTTTGGGCAGTATAGGGGGTCGTGTAGGGGTGTGGTGTTTCAGGGTTTAGGGCAGTGCAGTGGTGCTCGGGCAGTGTAGGGTGTCGTGCTGGGGTGGTGTTTCAGGGTTTTGGGCAATGCAGTGGTGTTCGGGCAGTGTAGGTGGTCTTGCTGGGGCTGGTGTTTCAGGGTTTTGGGCAGTGCAGTGGTGTTCGGGCAGTGTAGGTGGTCTTGCTGGGGCTGGTGTTTCCGGGTTTAGTGCAGTGGTGTTCGGGCAGTGTAGGGGGTCTTGCTGGGGGTGGTGTTTCAGTGTTTAGGGCAGTGCAATGGTGTTCGCGCAGTGTAGGGGTTTTGCTGGGGCTGATGTTTCAGCGTTTAGGGCAGTGCAGTGGTGTTCGGGCAGTGTAGGGGTCTTGCTGGGGCTGGTGTTTCAGGGTTTAGGGTAGTGCAGTGGTGTTCGGGCAGTGTAGGGGGTCGTGCTGGGGCTGGTGTTTGAGGGTTTAGGGCAGTGCAGTGGTGTTCGGGCAGTGTAGGGGGTCGTGCTGGGGCTGGTGTTTCAGGGTTTAGGGCAGTGCAGTGGTTTTCAGGCAGTGTAGGCGGTCGTGCTGGGGGTGGTGTTTCAGGGTTTAGGGCAGTGCAGTGGTGTTCGGGCAGTGTAGGGGGTCGTGCTGGGGGTGGTGTTTCAGGGTTTAGGGCAGTGCAGTGGTGTTCGGGCAGTGTAGGGGGTCGTGCTGGGGCTGGTGTTTCAGGGTTTTGGGCAGAGCAGTGGTGTTCGGGCAGTGTAGGGGGTCGTGCTGGGGGTGGTGTTTTAGGGTTTAGGGCACTGCAGTGTTGTTCGGGCAGTGTAGGGGTCTTGCTGGGGGTGGTGTTTTAGGGTTTAGGGCAGTGGTGTTCGGGCAGTGTAGGGGGTCTTGCTGGGGGTGATGTTTCAGGGTTTAGGGCAGTGCAGTGGTGTTCGGGCAGTGTAGGGGGTCTTGCTGGGGGTAGTGTTTCAGGGTTTAGGGCAGTGCAGTAGTGTTCGTGCAGTGTAGGGGGTCATGCTGGGGGCGGTGTTTCAGGGTTTAGGGCAGTGCAGTAGTGTTCGGGCAGTGTAGGGGGTCGTGCAGGGGTGGTGTTTCAGGGTTTAGGGCAGTGCAATGGTGTTCGGGCCGTGTAGGGGGTCGTGCTGGGGGTGGTGTTTCAGGGTTTAGGGCAGTGCAGTGGTGTTCGGGCAGTGTAGTGGGTCATGCAGGGGTGGTGTTTCAGGGTTTAGGGCAGTGCAGTGGTGTTCGGGCAATGTAGGGGGTCGTGCTGGGGCTGGTGTTTCAGGGTTTAGGGCAGTGCAGTGGTGTTTGGGCAGTGTAGGGGGTCTTGCTGGGGGTGGTGTTTCAGGGTTTAGGGCAGTCGTGTTCGGGCAGTGTAGGGGGTCTTGCTGGGGGTGATGTTTCAGGGTTTAGGGCAGTGCAGTGGTGTTCGGGCAGTGTAGGGGGTCTTGCTGGGGGTAGTGTTTCAGGGTTTAGGGCAGTGCAGGGGTGTTCGTGCAGTGTAGGGGGTCGTGCTGGGGATGGTGTTTCAGGGTTTAGGCCAGTGCAGTAGTGTTCGGGCAGAGTAGGGGGTCGTGCAGGGGGAATGGTGTTTCAGGGTTTAGGGCAGTGCAGTGGTGTTCGGGCAGTGTAGTGGGTCATGCAGGGGGTGGTGTTTCAGGGTTTAGAGCAGTGCAGTGGTGTTCGGGCAATGTAGGGGGTCATGCTGGGGCTGGTGTTTCAGGGTTTAGGGCAGTGCAGTGGTGTTCGGGCAGTGTAGGGGGTCTTGCTGGGGGTGGTGTTTCAGGGTTTAGGGCAGTGGTGTTCGGGCAGTGTAGGGGGTCTTGCTGGGGGTGATGTTTCAGGGTTTAAGGCAGTGCAGTGGTGTTCGGGCAGTGTAGCATGTCGTGCTGGGGGTGGTGTTTCATGGTTTAGGGCAGTGCAGTGGTGTTCGGGCAGTGTAGGGGGTCGTGCACGGGGTGGTGTTTCAGGGTTTAGAGCAGTGCAGTGGTGTTCGGGCAGTGTAGGGGGTTGTGCTGGGGCTGGTGTTTCAGGGTTTAGGGCAGTGCAATGGTGTTCTGGCAGTGTAGGGGGTCATGCTGGGGCTAGTGTTTCACGGTTTAGGGCAGTGCAGTGGTGTTCGGGCAGTGTAGGGGCCATGGTGGGGCTGGTGTTTCAGGGTTTAGGGCAGTACAGTGGTGTTCGTGCAGTGTAGGTGGTCGTGCTGGGGCTGGTGTTTCAGGGTTTAGGGCAGTGCAGTGGTGTTCGGGCAGTGTAGGGGGTCATGCTGGGGCTGGTGTTTCAGGGTTTAGGGCAGTGCAGTGGTGCTCAGGCAGTGTAGGGGGTCGTGCTGGGGGTGGTGTTTATGGGTTTAGGGTAGTGCAGTGGTGTTCGGGCAGTGTAGGGGGTCGTGCTGGGGTTGGTGTTTCAGGGTTTAGGGCAGTGCAGTGGTGTTCGGGCAGTGTAGGGGGTCGTGCTGGGGATGGTGTTTTAGGGTTTAGGGCAGTGCAGTGGTGTTCGGGCAGTGTAGGGGGTCTTGATGGGGGTAGTTTTTCAGGGTTTAGGGCAGTGCAGTGGTGTTCGTGCAGTGTAGGGGGTCATGCTGGGGATGGTGTTTCATGGTTTAGGGCAGTGCAGTAGTGTTCAGGCAGTGTAGGGGGTCGTGCTGGGGCTGGTGTTTCAGGGTTTAGGGCAGTGCAGTGGTGTTCGGGCAGTGTAGGGGGTCGTGCTGGGGCTGGTGTTTCTGGGTTTAGGGTAGTGCAGTGGTGTTCGGGCAGTGTAGGGGTTCGTGCTGGGGCTGGTGTTTCAGGGTTTAGGGCAGTGGTGTTCGGGCAGTGTAGGGGTCATGCTGGGGCTGGTGTTTCAGTGTTTTGGGCAGAGCAGTGGTGTTCGGGCAGTGTAGGGGGTGGTGTTTCAGGGTTTAGGGCAGTGCAGTGGTGTTTGAGCAGTGTAGGGGGTCGTGCTGGGGGTGGTGTTTCAGGGTTTAGGGCAGTGGTGTTCGGGCAGTGTAGGGGGTCTTGCTGGGGGTGATGTTTCAGGGTTTAGGGCAGTGCAGTGGTGTTCGAGCAGTGTAGGGGGACGTGCTGGGGGTGGTGTTTCAGGGTTTAGGGCAGTGGTGTTCGGGCAGTGTAGGGGGTCTTGCTGGGGGTGATGTTTCAGGGTTTAGGGCAGTGCAGTGGTGTTCGGGCAGTGTAGGGGGTCTTGCTGGGGGCAGTGTTTCAGGGTTTAGGGCAGAGCAAAGGTGTTCAGGCAGTGTAGGGGGTTGTGTTGGAGGTGGTGTTTCAGGCTTTAGGGCAGTGCAGTGGTATTCGGGCAGTGTAGGGGGTCTTGCTGGGGGTGGTGTTTCAGGGTTTAGGACAGTGCAGTGGTGTTTGGGCAGTGTAGGGGGTCGTGCTGGGGGTGGTGTTTCTGGGTTTAGGGCAGTGTAGTGGTGTTCGGGCAGTGTAGGGGGTCGTGCAGGGGGGTGAGTCAGGGTTTAGGGCAGTGCAGTGGTGTTCGGGCAGTGTAGGGGGTCATGCTGGGGGTAGAGTTTCAGGGTTTAGGGCAGTGCAGTGGTGTTCAGGCAGTGTAGGGGGTCGTGCAGGGGGGTGGTGTTTCAGGGTTTAGGGCAGTGCAGTGGTGTTCGGGCAGTGTAGGGGTCGTGCTGGGGGTGGTGTTTCAGGGTTTAGGGCAGCGCAGTGGTGTTCGGGCAGTGTAGGGTGTCGTGCTGGGGGTAGTGTTTCAGGTTTTTGGGCAGTGCAGTGGTGTTCGGGCATTGTAGGTGGTATTGCTGGGGCTGGTGTTTCCGGGTTTAGTGCAGTGGTGTTCGGGCAGTGTAGGGGGTCTTGCTGGGGGTGGTGTTTCAGGGTTTAGGGCAGTGCAATGGTGTTCGTGCAGTGTAGGGGGTCTTGCTGGGGCTGATGTTTCAGCGTTTAGGGCAGCACAGTGGTGTTCGGGCAGTGTACGGGGTCTTGCTGGGGGTGGTGTTTCAGGGTTTAGGGCAGTGCAGTGGTGTTCGGGCAGTGTAGGGGATCTTGCTGGGGCTGGTGTTTCAGGGTTTAGGGCAGTGCAGTGGTGTTTGGGCAGTGTAGGGGTCTTGCTGGGGCTGGTGTTTCAGGGTTTAGGGTAGTGCAGTGGTGTTCGGGCAGTGCAGGGGTCGTGCTGGGGCTGGTGTTTGAGGGTTTAGGGCAGTGCAGTGGTGTTCGGGCAGTGTAGGGGGTCGTGCTGGGGCTGGTGTTTCAGGGTTTAGGGCAGTGCAGTGGTTTTCAGGCAGTGTAGGCGGTCGTGGTGGGGGTGGTGTTTCAGGGTTTAGGGCAGTGCAGTGGTGTTCGGGCAGTGTAGGGGGTCGTGCTGGGGGTGGTGTTTCAGGGTTTAGGGCAGTGCAGTGGTGTTCGGGCAGTGTAGGGGGTCGTGCTGGGGCTGGTGTTTCAGGGTTTTGGGCAGAGCAGTGGTGTTCGGGCAGTGTATGGGGTCGTGCTGGGGTGGTGTTTTAGGGTTTAGGGCACTGCAGTGTTGTTCGGGCAGTGTAGGGGGTCTTGCTGGGGGTGGTGTTTCAGGGTTTAGGGCAGTGGTGTTCGGGCAGTGTAGGGGTTCTTGCTGGGGGTGATGTTTCAGGGTTTAGGGCAGTGCAGTGGTGTTCGGGCAGTGTAGGGGGTCTTGCTGGGGCTGGTGTTTCAAGGTTTAGGGCAGTGCAGTAGTGTTCGTGCAGTGTAGGGGGTCACGCTGGGGGCGGTGTTTCAGGGTTTAGGGCAGTGCAGTAGTGTTCGGGCAGTGTAGGGGGTCGTGCAGGGGGTAGTGTTTCAGGGTTTAGGGCAGTGCAATGGTGTTCGGGCAGTGTAGGGGGTCGTGCTGGGGTGGTGTTTCAGGGTTTAGGGCAGTGCAGTGGTGTTCGGGCAGTGTAGTGGGTCATGCAGGGGGTGGTGTTTCAGGGTTTAGGGCAGTGCAGTGGTGTTCGGGCAATGTAGGGGGTCGTGCTGGGGCTGGTGTTTCAGGGTTTAGGGCAGTGCAGTGGTGTTCGGGCAGTGTAGGGGGTCTTGCTGGGGGTGGTGTTTCAGGGTTTAGGGCAGTGGTGTTCGGGCAGTGTAGGGGTCTTGCTGGGGGTGATGTTTCAGGGTTTAGGGCAATGCAGTGGTGTTCGAGCAGTGTAGGGGGTCGTGCTGGGGGTGGTGTTTCAGGGTTTAGGGCAGTGGTGTTCGGGCAGTGTAGGGGGTCTTGCTGGGGGTGATGTTTCAGGGTTTAGGGCAGGTCAGTGGTGTTCGGGCAGTGTAGGGGGTCTTGCTGGGGGCCGTGTTTCAGGGTTTAGGGCAGAGCAATGGTGTTCAGGCAGTGTAGGGGGTTGTGTTGGAGGTGGTGTTTCAGGCTTTAGGGCAGTGCAGTGGTATTCGGGCAGTGTAGGGGGTCTTGCTGGGGGTGGTGTTTCAGGGTTTAGGGCAGTGGTGTTCAGGCAGTGTAGGGGGTCGTGCTGGGGGTGGTGTTTCAGGGTTTAGGGCAGTGCTGTGGTTTTCGGGCAGTGTAGGGGGTCGTGCAGGGGCTGGTGTTTCAGGGTTTAGGGCAGTGCAGTGGTGTTCGGGCAGTGTAGGGGGTCGTGCTGGGGGTGGTGTTTCAGGGTTTAGGGCAGTGCAGTGGTGTTTAGGCAGTGTAGGGGGTCGTGCTGGGGGTGGTGTTTCTGGGTTTAGGGCAGTGTAGTGGTGTTCGGGCAGTGTAGGGGTCGTGCAGGGGGTGGTGAGTCAGGGTTTAGGGCAGTGCAGTGGTGTTCGGACAGTGTAGGGGGTCATGATGGGGGTAGAGTTTTAGGGTTTAGGGCAGTGCAGTGGTGTTCAGGCAGTGTAGGGGGTCGTGCAGGGGGGTGGTGTTTCAGGGTTTAGGGCAGTGCAGTGGTGTTCGGGCAGTGTAGGGGTCGTGCTGGGGGTGGTGTTTCAGGGTTTAGGGCAGTGCAGTGGTGTTCGGGCAGTGTAGGGTGTCGTGCTGGGGGTGGTGTTTCAGGTTTTTGGGCAGTGCAGTGGTGTTCGGGCATTGTAGGTGGTATTGCTGGGGCTGGTGTTTCCGGGTTTAGTTCAGTGGTGTTCGGGCAGTGTAGGGGGTCTTGCTGGGGGTGGTGTTTCAGGGTTTAGGGCAGTGCAATGGTGTTCGTGCAGTGTAGGGGGTCTTGCTGGGGCTGATGTTTCAGCGTTTAGGGCAGCGCAGTGATGTTCGGGCAGTGTACGGGGTCTTGCTGGGGGTGGTGTTTCAGGGTTTAGGGCAGTGCAGTGGTGTTCGGGCAGTGTAGGGGGTCTTGCTGGGGCTGGTGTTTCAGGGTTTAGGGCAGTGCAGTGGTGTTTGGGCAGTGTAGGGGTCTTGCTGGGGCTGGTGTTTCAGGGTTTAGGGTAGTGCAGTGGTGTTCGGGCAGTGTAGGGGGTCGTGCTGGGGCTGGTGTTTGAGGGTTTAGGGCAGTGCAGTGGTGTTCGGGCAGTGTAGAGGGTCGTGCTGGGGCTGGTGTTTCAGGGTTTAGGGCAGTGCAGTGGTTTTCAGGCAGTGTAGGCGGTCGAGCTGGGGGTGGTGTTTTAGGGTTTAGGGCACTGCAGTGTTGTTCGGGCAGTGTAGGGGGTCTTGCTGGGGGTGGTGTTTCAGCGTTTGGGCAGTGGTGTTCGGGCAGTGTAGGGGGTCTTGCTGGGGGTGATGTTTCAGGGTTTAGGGCAGTGCAGTGGTGTTCGTGCAGTGTAGGGGGTCTTGCTGGGGCTGGTGTTTCAAGGTTTAGGGCAGTGCAGTAGTGTTCGGGCAGTGCAGGGGGTCGTGCAGGGGGTGGTGTTTTAGGGTTTAGGGCAGTGCAGTGGTGTTCGGGCAGTGTAGGGGGTCGTGCTGGGGGTGGTGTTTCAGGGTTTAGGGCAGTGCAGTGGTGTTCGGGCAGTGTAGTGGGTCATGCAGGGGTGGTGTTTCAGGGTTTAGGGCAGTGCAGTGGTGTTCGGGCAATGTAGGGGGTCGTGCTGGGGCTGGTGTTTCAGGGTTTAGGGCAGTGCAGTGGTGTTCGGGCAGTGTAGGGGTCTTGCTGGGGGTGGTGTTTCAGGGTTTAGGGCAGTGGTGTTCGGGCAGTGTAGGGGTCTTGCTGGGGGTGATGTTTCAGGGTTTAGGGCAGTGCAGTGGAGTTCGGGCAGTGTAGGGGTCTTGCTGGGGGTAGTGTTTCATGGTTTAGGGCAGTGCATGGGTGTTCGTGCAGTGTAGGGGTCGTGCTGGGGATGGTGTTTCAGGGTTTAGGCCAGTGCAGTAGTGTTCGGGCAGAGTAGGGGGTCGTGCAGGGGGAATGGTGTTTCAGGGTTTAGGGCAGTGCAGTGGTGTTCGGGCAGTGTAGTGGGTCATGCAGGAAGTGGTGTTTCAGGGTTTAGGGCAGTGCAGTGGTGTTCGGGCAATGTAGGGGGTCGTGCTGGGGCTGGTGTTTGAGGGTTTAGGGCAGTGCAGTGGTGTTCGGGCAGTGTAGGGGGTCTTGCTGGGGGTGGTGTTTCAGGGTTTAGGGCAGTGGTGTTCGGGCAGTGTAGGGGGTCTTGCTGGGGGTGATGTTTCAGGGTTTAGGGCAGAGCAGTGGTGTTCGGGCAGTGTAGGGTGTTGTGCTGGGGGTGGTGTTTCAGGGTTTAGGGCAGTGCAGTGGTGTTCAGGCAGTGTAGGGGTCGTGCACGGGGTGGTGTTTCAGGGTTTAGGGCAGTGCAGTGGTGTTCGGGCAGTGTAGGGGGTTGTGCTGGGGCTGGTGTTTCAGGGTTTAGGGCAGTGCAATGATGTTCTGGCAGTGTAGGGGTCGTGCTGGGGCTAGTGTTTCACGGTTTAGGGCAGTGCAGTGGTGTTCGGGCAGTGTAGGGGGTCATGCTGGGGCTGGTGTTTCAGGGTTTAGGGCAGTGCAGTGGTGTTCGTGCAGTGTAGGTGGTCGTGCTGGGGCTGGTGTTTCAGGGTTTATGGCAGTGGAGTGGTGTTCGGGCAGTGTAGGGGGTCGTGCTGGGGCTGGTGTTTCAGGGTTTAGGGCAGTGCAGTGGTGTTCGGGCAGTGTAGGGGGTCATGCTGGGGCTTGTGTTTCAGGGTTTTGGGCAGAGCAGTGGTGTTCGGGCAGTGTAGGGTGTTGTGCTGGGGGTGGTGTTTCAGGGTTTAGGGCAGTGCAGTGGTGTTCAGGCTGTGTAGGGGTCGTGCACGGGGTGGTGTTTCAGGGTTTAGGGCAGTGCAGTGGTGTTCGGGCAGTGTAGGGGTCATGCTGGGGCTTGTGTTTCAGGGTTTTGGGCAGAGCAGTGGTGTTCGGGCAGTGTAGGGGGTCGTGCTGGGGGTGGTGTTTCAGGGTTTAGGGCAGTGCAGTGGTGTTCGGGCAGTGTAGGGGGTCGTGCTGGGGGTGGTGTTTCAGGGTTTAGGGCAGTGGTGTTCGGGCAGTGTAGGGGGTCTTGCTGGGGGTGATGTTTCAGGGTTTAGGGCAGTGGAGTGGTGTTTGGGCAGTGTAGGGGTCTTGCTGGGGATAATGTTTCAGGGTTTAGGGCAGTGCAGTGGTGTTTGGGCAGTGTAGGGGGCCGTGCTGGGGGTGGTGTTTCAGGGTTTAGGGCAGTGCAGTGGTGTTCGGGCAGTGTAGGGGGTCGTGAAGGGGCTGGTGTTTCAAGGTTTAGGGCAGTGCAGTGGTGTTTGGGCAGTGTAGGGGGTCGTTCTGGGGGTAGTGTTTTAGGGTTTAGGGTAGTGCAGTGGTGCTTGTGTAGTGTAGGGGGTCGTGCTGGGGGTAGTGTTGTAGGGTTTAGGGTAGTGCAGTGGTGTTCGGGCAGTGTAGGGGGTCTTGCTGGGGGTGGTGTTTCAGGGTGTAGGGCAGTGGTGTTCGGGCAGTGTAGGGGTCTTGCTGGGGGTGATGTTTCAGGGTTTAGGGCAGTGCAGTGGTGTTCGGGCAGTGTAGGGGGTCTTGCTGGGGGTAGTGTTTCAGGGTTTAGGGCAGTGCAGGGGTGTTCGTGCAGTGTAGGGGGTCGTGCTGGGGATGGTGTTTCAGGGTTTAGGGCAGTGCAGTAGTGTTCGGGCAGTGTAGGGGGTCGTGCATGGGGTGGTGTTTCAGGGTTTAGGGCAGTGCAGTAGTGTTCGGGCAGAGTAGGGGGTTGTGCGGGGGCTGGTGTTTCAGGGTTTAGGGCAGTGCAATGGTGTTCTGGCAGTGTAGGGGGTCGTGCTGGGGCTAGTGTTTCACGGTTTAGGGCAGTGCAGTGGTGTTCGGGCAGTGTAGGGGGTCATGCTGGGTCTGGTGTTTCAGGGTTTAGGCCAGTGCAGTGTAGGTGGTCATGCTGGGGCTGGTGTTTCAGGGTTTAGGGCAGTGCAGTGGTGTTCGGGCAGTGTAGGGTGTCATGCTGGGGCTGGTGTTTCAGGGTTTAGGGCAGTGCAGTGGTGCTCAGGCAGTGTAGGGGGTCGTGCTGGGGGTGGTGTTTCTGGGTTTAGGGTAGTGCAGTGGTGTTCGGGCAGTGTAGGGGGTCGTGCTGGGGCTGGTGTTTCAGGGTTTAGGGCAGTGCAGTGGTGTTCGGGCAGTGTAGGGGGTCGTGCTGGGGCTGGTGTTTCAGGGTTTTGGGCAGAGCAGTGGTGTTTGTGCAGTGTAGGGGGTCGTGCTGGGGGTGGTGTTTCAGGGTTTAGGGCAGTGCAGTGGTGTTCGGGCAGTGTAGGGGGTCGTGCTGGGGGTGGTGTTTCAGGGTTTAGGGCAGTGGTGTTCGGGCAGTGTAGGGGGTCTTGCTGGGGGTGATGTTTCAGGGTTTAGGGCAGTGGAGTGGTGTTTGGGCAGTGTAGGGGTCTTGCTGGGGATAGTGTTTCAGGGTTTAGGGCAGTGCAGTGGTGTTTGGGCAGTGTAGGGGGCCGTGCTGGGGTGGTGTTTCAGGGTTTAGGGCAGTGCAGTGGTGTTCGGGCAGTGTAGGGGGTCGTGAAGGGGTGGTGTTTCAGGGTTTAGAGCAGTGCAGTGGTGTTCGGCAGTGTAGGGAGTCGTGCTGGGGGTGGTGTTTCAGGGTTTAGGGCAGTGCAGTGGTGTTCGAACAGTGTAGGGGGTCGTGCAGTGGCTGGTGTTTCAAGGTTTAGGGCAGTGCAGTGGTGTTCGGGCAGTGTAGGGGATCGTTCTGGGGGTAGTGTTTTAGGGTTTAGGGTAGTGCAGTGGTGCTTGTGTAGTGTAGTAGGTCGTGCTGGGGGTAGTGTTTTAGGGTTTAGGGTAGTGCATTGGTGTTTGTGTAGTGTAGGGGGTCATGTTTTAGGGTAGTGCAGTGGTGTTTGGGTAGTGTAGGGGGTCGTGCTGGGGGTATTGTTTTAGGATTTAGGTTAGTGCAGTGGTGTTTGGGTAGTGTAGGGGATCGTGCTGGGGGTAGTGTTTTAGGGTTTAGGGTAGTGCAGTTGTGTTTGTGTAGTGTAGGGGGTCATGCTGGGGGTAGTATTTTAGGGTTTAGGATAGTGCAGTGGTGCTTGTGTAGTGTAGGGAGTCGTGCTGGGGTAGTGTTTTAGGGTTTAGAGTAGTGCAGTAGTGTTTTTAAGTGTAGGGGGTCATGTTTTAAGATGCAACGCTCCAATACCTGACCAGTCTGCACTACATAAAACTGCAAAAAACTAAAAATAAAAAGTGTTTTGCACACTTTTGTCATTGGGCTATATGTGGGCTACATCTGGGTAATATTTGTGCTACATTTGGGCTCTTTTTTTCTCTGGTGGCCATCTTGGAAGACTTCTTTGTTATGAAGTTTCCTAATTTCCTCATTTACTGCAGTCTCCTCAGTATGAAATGCTTTCAGTTTTTACTTTGATTCCATCAAGAAGGCATTCAGATGTGTCTCACATTTGCCATAAATTCAGAATGTTAGCACTCTAGTTGCTCATTAGATCACTGTACTAAAGCTACTACTCACCAGGGAGTTAACTGGAAGTCTGCTGCTGGTATTGAAAGTGATTGTTTCAGTCTGCATGTCAGAATTTTCTAATGAAATAGAAGAGGATTTGAGATCTCACTTAAAACATGCCCTCATTTTTCTTTCTGCAGCACTAACACAACATGCAACCTCCGAACTAAAGTAAAT